>JAZKJV010008725.1:0-600000 GCA_037367405.1 Ottelia alismoides | reverse complement strand
CCTCGCTGTCCTTGCCTTGCTCCGAGCTTCTCATCGAGCCAACGACCTTCTTCTCCGCCTCTCCACAACTTCGACTTCGCTTGCCGATGCCACCGTCCACGACTTCGCCATCACCTCCGACAACGCCACCAGCATCACCGACTACCGCTTCAACCTCGACGCCGGCCAGCTGCGACTCCACCTTCACGCCCCCTTGCATCATCGCCCACCTCCGTGTCAACCGCACCAGGGGAGCTCCACCATGCCATCGACGACCACCTGAGGTTCCTCCGCCTTCGTATCTCCTCCGACACCATTGACGCGCCGACCAACCTCCGCAGCTCCACCGCACCAGGAGCCTCATCTCCAGCAACTCAGGCTCGTTCCTCCTCCGACTACGCCTCGCCGCCCCCTTGGTCGTGTGTCGGCCAGAGGACGGTCGGTCCTCCACCTCCTTGGCCGATCCCCAGGCCAACGCTGGCCCGCCGCACCGCCAGGCTCCAACCAGGAGCTAACACCATTTCCACCGCGTGCCGGGGATCAGACCCGAGACCCCTCACGCACGTGCGAGGCACGTGCGTCCGGGGGGGACGTCAGCCATACGCTATCCAGGAGTCACCTGCGTAGCACGTGACCCGTTGGGAAAATTTCACGATGCCCCCTGGAGGTCCTCTATTTATGCATCAGCCCTGCCTCCTGAGGGCACGTGCCACGTACATGCCCCTCTCGAGAATTTGCAAAAGAACCCCAGAGGGTTTAGGTAATTACAATTAAGTCTCTGCCTGCATATTTTATTTATATTTATTTTATTGCAAACATATCCATGTGTTCCCCCTCTATCTTGAACCTCTTCTCTACATCATTTTATTTATTAAAAATTGGCATTGTGTTTCTCAATTAATTTTCTACATTTTGATAAGCTGTAGATATTTTTGTGATTGACGGTTAATTAGTAATTAATTGTTTTTTTGAAAAATTGTAAACTTTTCCCATTTTATGCTCTTAATTTTGCTTTTGATTAACAGTTGCTTTAAAAAACTCCCCAAAATCGTATATTGTAGAGTTAATTGTGGTTGATATTGTGCCCAAAAAGATTTGCATTTGCATGCACAATTTGCTCTGTAAAAATCATTTTGCATATTTTAGTATTTAATTTTTAATAGGTATTAAACCCCAAATTTTCGAGATTTAGGGTTTTTTAAGATCCATCACCTAGTGATAGATCTTAGATAATTTTATCCCCTGAAAATAATTAGGTTTAATATTTATTATAATTAAATATTGAAAATCATTCTGTTTGCACTTAAAAATTCATAAAAAATTCATATTACATCCAAAATTTCCAAAAAAATTACAGTGCATTCGTTTCATCATATTTTGCATTGTGGCCAAGTTTCGTATTTTTCAGACATCATTTGAATGCAATTTACATTTTAGTCAGATGGCCAATATATAATCTCTTTTTAAAGTAGCGATTTTTGGATCCGTCAGATGGCGCCGTTGCTGGGGAGGCAATAGCTTAGTTTTATGTGTTGAAAATTTTTGTTCGATTTTCTGCATTCGGGTAGTCTGACCCCCGAATTTTTCAGCATTTATTTTTCTTATTTTATTTTGATTATTTTCTGAGTCACTCTCTTACATAAATCTCTCTTATTTTTCTTGCGAGGTACTCGACGCACGTTGAGCGGTTTTTCAAGAAACCGATGCACCTTCACCGACTTCCGAAAAGCCACAATTAATTTAAGATCGAGTCGAGTCAAGAGAGAGCATAGAGTCTAGGTTTTTAATATCTGCAAATTTCAATTTCTGCTCATTTATAGCGGTGTCCGTTTGGACTCTCGCGTGTGTAAAAAGACCTTAAACTCTATTTGTGGTGTGTCGTGGCCTGTTTCACTCTTCGGTGAGGGTGGGACCTGACTTGAGTGGTGAATAGGATAGACCTGCACATACGGCTCTCAGAGTATTTATATTTTTGATTGTGCTCGTAGGATCTAAGGCCACACTTCACTATTAATCGAGATGCACATAGATAGTTCAATTTAGCCAAATTTAACTCAATTCTTCCCCGCTAATAGAACTTTCTGCTTAGATGCGGTTTTTCATCAGCTTGCATATATTTAGAATAAATTTTCAATTTCTGTCTAGCATCCTACATGGAGATTGCGAGGATTCACTGCAAGTCTTCTAACTGAGAATACATCATTTTTTTCGCGTGCATCGACTTTTCCCGAATTTCTCCCTCTTGTTTTATCACATAATTTTAAAGAAAATTGGGACTGGACGGTAGACGTGTATTTATGCTCACTTAATTCTTCAGTGATCACCAAATTAAAATTGGGACTGCTAAATATAGCCGATTTCAAAATAACCCATAAAATCAAGAATTTTTACGGGAGAGCAACCCCGACCTTGGAGTATTTTAATTTTTCTGAGTAAGTGAGAGACGACACTTAAGGCTAGAGCCCAAATCCGGATTTTCATCTTGACTACTGATTCTGCCAAAAATGATTAGCTACTTCTCAGTGAGGATCTACGAGTAGCCGGTAAACGGTCCGGATTTCCTTAGTAGAGTCGGTGGTTTAGAGGACCCTACGTAAGTCTCCATCCTCAAGTAACACGGGTAGCCGTTCTACAGTCCGTACTTACACCCATACTGGCTAAAAGTAGGTGCAACTAGTCGAAGAATTCGGGCCAGTCGTTACGAAAATTTCGGCACCTAATAGCTCGCTAAATTTTTGCCAAGATTGATATATCACCAACTAAATTTGAAAAGATAATAGCCAAACTCTTATGGCTTCATTGTGTGAGTTGGTGAACCCGGGGTTTGAATTGTGTTCGCATTGGTGTGCGTGAACCGATTTCAAGATCAATAGCCGCACATTTTGATAATATTTCTCTTGACTATCCCATGCAATCATCTCTCTCCTTCTTGATTTAAACCTCATCATGGAACTCTTGTCCAATAACTCTTGCAGATCCAACCCCTCATTTCTTCCAGCTCTTTCAAAAATGACCGAACATTTCTCTGAAAATCCATCAAAGCTATAATATGAAAATGAATTTGTCTTAGTAAGGCCCAAATCAACTAAATCCTCTTCTTTCAATAATCCTCCAACATTTGCGGGAGACTTTCACCCGCAGATGAATTCGCCCCCCTTATTGAATTCATGCTTGAATCATCCGACCACACATGACCATCTACCATCTTGGACTAAGCCATCGTATTCTCAGATTCTCGTTGATGAGCCATTTAAAGATCAAAATACCTTTGAGTCTCATGACTGGCCGAGAAACCAAACCCAGATGGAAAGACCCACACTTAATGATCATCAGCGTTGGATTGACCATGATAAACCCCTCTTCAGACATGATACTCATACAGAGGACTGGACTGACCATATAATAACACATAAACCCTTTATAATGACTCCACAATATCAAGGTCTGACCAATCAAAGGATTGAACTCTACTCAGACTAACTACACATGCCTGAACCATATGAGAAGCCTCCTTCCATAATTTTTAAGGAGAAATTTTCAGAAAATAATGATCATATGTCGGATATTCCAAGAAACTCTCCTCTCAGCACAAACGGGAAAATGGAAGATGAAATTATCGAACACACACCGACTGCTCCCATGATTGACCATGAACAGAATTTAGAGGATGATATTTCGAGGATAAATAAGAGATTCAATTCAATAGAGGATCGATTTCAAAAATTTACCGACCGATTAATTTCACTCTATGGGAGCTCAGACATAAAAATGAATGAGGAAATGATTGGATCTCATTTTGACAATTTTGAGGATGTTCAAAAACCTAGGGATGATTATGTGAACGTCACTTTTGCTTATTATTCCCCTAGACATGACTATGCACCGGATTCCTTATCAGAACATCAAAGCCCCTGCTCATCTGAAGAACACACCACATTACCACATCACACAGAAAATACCAAAAAATGGGAATATTCGAAAATTACAAAAAGACTTCGTGCGGCTGGAAGGCAGAGGATCGACGGCGGGGGTGGCGGCCTTGCTGCCGACTCTTTTTATATTTATTTCATTTTTTTGTATTATTTATTGTAAACAGTAAATAAAGGAAAGGAAAAAACTTTTTTTTATTTTTTTTGTAAATCCGAAAAAAAAAGGAAATATAAGAAATAAAGAAATTCTTTTTTTTTATTTTTTTCTTATTTTTTTTGTTTTTTATATGATTCTGCAAAACAAACATTAGAGACGAAAAGGAAAAAATTTTTTTTATTTACAAATTGGAAAAAATGAATGGGGATCCCGCGATAGTGGAAGATTGAATCCGATTCTCCGACCACCGTGCGTGGTCGGAGTTGATAGATCGTGAGAGATAGAAATCGAAGGCGGAGAGATCGAGAAGATGAGATTCGAATCGTTGGTGGATCAAATCGTGATGATGATTCTATGATAAAAAATGACTACAAATAAAATTACGAAAATGAAGATACGATTAAACTAGATGAAATAAGAAGAAAAAATGATGGAGGATCTCACCTTAGGAGTGGAAATGATTGTGATTGCCTCGACGAAGGCCGATTTGCTTTCACCGGACGGCTCGGAGGCTAGACACCTTTTCTCGACAAGAAGACTCTCAGAGATCGGGCTCCTCTATCTAAAGACCCGTCATCTTAGAGGCATGGCACATGTTGAGCATGTGCACGCAGGGATGAAGGCGGCACATGCGTTGTTGGATATGCGAGCCCACGGCGAGCCATTATGCAATAAATGCTATTGAAAATATCATTCCCTAATCTAGAATAAAGAATAATTAATTTGTATAAATCGTCCCTTAGTATAATAAGGGTCATGTACCATGGCCATCTTGATGATTATACAGTTGTTGATGCAATTGTTGGATCATAGAGCAAGGTGCTTGGGTGATATCAAAAAGAGTTAGATTGAGGACTCATCAAGCACCGTCAAATGATTGTTAAGAGAGGATCTCCAGTCTGAGTTAAAGATGGCAATCCTTTCTCTAATGGGCTTATATCTAAACGACCTCTTGATGCAGGTCATCTGCATATGAATAGAGATTCAGAGATGTTAGATAGTTAAGGAGTTAATGAGATCGAGTTAACCAAAGGCCGATGTTGTATTCTGTCACGATATTGACACACATCCTCTGACTGGAGATAGATGTGTTACTATATGTTTGAGTAGGTACATTTAGCGTACCAATAGGTTGATGATCTAATCAAGGTCTATATACCGATGAGCTAGTGTGCATACAAGGGCATATGAGTAATACGATCTCTCAAAGGGATCATACATGTTCATTACTAAATCGGAAGACATGAGCTCAATCATGAGATAGTGGGATCAAACTCCATGCATGACCGTCTCGCATTGGAAGCTTGACTGAAATTGTAGGTTTGATATATGCTTTTGGAATGTATATGATCAACACCAGGGTATGATATATGCTTTTGGAAAGTATATGATCGATACCGACTCCCAATGATCAAATGAGAAACTTAATGATAAAACACTGAAGAAGACAGTCTAAATTGATCTAAAACTTCAGGTTTATTTTGGGTCTTCCAGTTTAAAGGATGTGTAGATATTAGGAATACCCGAGGGTGATGTGATCATATATGATTGTATAAACATGATGCTTACATTCCGAGGGAGTGATGAAACATGTCTGGATTTTAGTGACCCATCTAACTAGAGAAGTAATCTAATCTTAGTCCAAATGTTGGACAGTGATCTGAATGTGATTCAGATGCAATGAGAAGATTAGATTTACAACTTTGATTTAATCAAATTGTTAGAAATGTGAGCCTGAGGTGAACCATTCCTACAATAAATGTTATTGTAATGTTTGATTTATCAATAAAAGTTATTGGTTATTTCACTCAGTATCTGAGACTAAATGAATGAATGCACTATAAGGTCCTTCTGTACAATTAGGGTTATGTACCAAGACCATCTTAATGATCATACAACTGTTGATTCAAGAGTTGAATGATAGAGGCTGGTGCTTGGATGAATATCAAAGGAGTTATTTGGAGAACTCATCAAGCACCGTATAATGATTGTTAAGAGATGATCCCCAACCTGAGTAGGAGATGGCAATCCTTTCTCATTAGGCTAATATCTGACCAACCTATTGATGCAGGTCCTCTGCATTGGAATAGAGATTCGGAGGTGTCAGGTTAGCTAGGTCAAAGAGTTGAATTGACGAGATCGAGATAACCAAGTCATATGTCGTATATTGTCAAGATATAGGCACACATCCTCTGACTGGAGACAGATGTGTTACTATATGTCCAAGTATGTACATTTGGCAGACCGATAGGTTGATGACCTAATCAAGGTCTATACACCGGCGAGCTGGTGAGCATATAAGGGCATATGAGTGATACGATCTCTCAAAGGGATCATACAGGTTCACTTGTGAATCGGAAGACATGAGCTCACTCATGAGGTATTGGGACCGATCAAATTCCATGCATGGTTGTCATGCTTTAAAAGCATGACAAGAATTTGAAGGTGTGATATATGCTTTTGGAAAGCATATGACCAGTACCAACTCCCAAAGATCGAATGAGAAACTTGATAATTATCGCGACCCCGATTCAGGGCCGTCGGATCCTCCCATATCCGGATCTGGTTACTCAGCAATAATTTATCCAGCAATGACTACTAACATTAAGAAACTAATTGCAAATAAAAATACTCAAAAAGAAGTATTTAATACTTTTCCATTCACAAAATAAAGTTTACATGATCCATTGTCCGACTACAACCCTTTACATGTAAATCAGCTGGAAGGAAATACACACAAATATTACTAACCACCTTAGAGAGTAAAGCTAATGTGGCCGACTAGATGGCTAAGGTCCTTGCGATGGCTCACCGATACCTGTTGGGTTGACCATAAATCATAGGATAAAAATTAGCGAATGCTAAGTAACGAAGAAGAGAAAAGCAAAAAAATGGGTAATTTTTCAAAACTTGTTATCACAAAAAGTTTCATTCCTTCTCATTAATTTAAGTCCTATTCCTTTGTATTCCACGTCAGGGATTAGTCTAGGGAATTACCTCACAACTATAAGGACTCTGAAGCTATGGACACTTCGAGATTGGAGATTACGTTGATCTTGGTAAGCTTATGTCGTCGCACGTCGCCTCAACCAACCCTCCAATACTACCCTAACAATTTCCTTTTCTTTTATTAATCAGGGTCTTAACCCTCAGCCTGGTAAACAAAAGATCACACCATCCTCGAGGACTCGGTTGCTTAAAACCTCAGGCTAACATTTAATCATATAACCTAGCGGCTTTAAATACATGTTGTCATGACCCAGCCACTATTGAACCACCCATGCCTCCACATGGCACGATCACATCTTCCGTCATTCAACTCGAATATTTTGGCTCCCGGTACCACGCATTGCAAATCATTCATTTCATGTGCACTTATAATAACAGGGCAATTGTGTACCACCTAGGTAGGGAAATGCCAATACGGGTTCCTTCCGACAAACCTACAGGTTGCATGCCCGACCTCTTAACGTGACTCACGACCCTTTTCAGGATCCAACTCAAAACACATCAATTCATATGATGTAATTCCTATGTTAAGACTTAGATTAGCATAACCATAATTATCGAGTATAAACTTACACATATATTAATTCATATATTTAAATACCCAAGTTATGCTTGAGGATGGTGTGCTCCTCTGTTTGCCAGGCTGAGGTTTAAGACCCTGATTAATAAAAGAGAAAGGAAATTGTCAGGGTAGTATTGGAGGATTGGTTGAGGCGACGTGCGGCGGCATAAGCTTACCAAGATCAATGCAATCTCCAATCTCAAAGTGTCCACAACTTCGGAGTCTTTATAGTAGTGAGGTAATTCCATGGACTAATCCCCTGACATGGAATAGAAAGGAATAGGACTTAAATTAATGAGAAGGAATGAAAGTTTTTGTGATAACAAGTTTTGAAAAAATACCCATTTGTTTGCTTTTCTCTTCTTCGTTACTTAGCATTTGCTAATTTTTATCTATGATTTATGGAAAACCCAACAGGTATCGGTGAGCCATCGCAAGGACCTTAGCCATCTAGTCGGCCACAGTAGCTTTACTCTCTAAGGTGGTTAGTAATATTTGCATGTATTTCCTTCCAGCTGATTTACATGTAAAGGGTTATAGCCGGACAATGGATCATGTAAACTTTATTTTGTGAATTGAAAAGTATTAAATACTTCTTTTTGAGTATTTTTATTTGTAGTTTGTTTCTGAATGTTAGTTGTGTTTGTTGGATAAATTATTGCTGAGTAACCAGATCCGGATATGGGAGGATCCGACGGCCCAGAATTGGGGTCCCGATAGATTGGTATCAGAGCCCAGTTACTCCATTAATTTATTTAGTAATTAACAAATATGAGCGGTATTCAGAAACTAAGGTTGTATTAAGATCCTTTGATCTTAATAATTGACTGCAATACCATTCACAAGTCATTGTTTCTTATGTACATCATGCTAAGACATATAGGACCTAACCTTTGGCCTTGACTTGTCCAAGGATCATGGTAGACCAAGATGTATCTAGGAAATTAGCCGCTATGATGGCAATGTTGCAAGAAATGCGGCAAAAGAAACAAGCATTGGAGGAGAGGCTCAATGCACAAGCTGAGAGACCCGAGGCATCTAAGCATGTGGATGATAGGATTGAAGGTTCTGTCCATCTTTCTGAGGAAGAATGTAGTTACCATCCTTCAACTGAGTCTGCTCCTACCCCAGTGAAGGAGCAATGGAGAAGTCCCTTCTTAGACACCAAACATTACTAGACAATTACCGAAAGGGAAAGATTCCTCGATTTAAAGGCATAGAGACAACTGCTGAGGCAGAACTATGGATGATCATGTCAGCAGGATGTTGAGAATAATACACGCACCAGCAGATACTTGGGTGCACTTCGCTGATTACTCCATAACAGACTATGCAAGAAGATGGTGGAGAGCCATTTCCAAGAAATTAGTAGATCCTGTTCTATGGGATGTTTTTAAAGAGAGGTTTCGTGCTCACTTCTGTCCCTCCCATTGGGAAGAATTGAAGAGAAGGGAGTTGGCTTCTTTGACCCAAGGATCCAAGAACGTACGAGATTATCATATTCACTTTACGGAGGTGCTACGTTACTCCCCAGCTCTAGAAGCTTCACCACAAGAGTGTCTTACCAAATTTGTTAGCGACCTTCAGGAAGATTTGAGAGTGAAGCTTGCAAGTTTTAGAGCCACCACTGTAGATGAAGCCATGTATATCGCCTCTGGTATTGAGATGGAGAGGGATGAAAACCATCAAAGAAGAAGCTTCCACTTTACCGGTGGACCATCCAAACGAAAGGTGAATTATAACCAAAGAGACAATCGTTATCATCCAGTCAGGTCTAATATAAGCTCACCGTAGACTTGGGGCCAGGAACTATCTGGAAGAAGGGGTTTCTCTACACCTCCACTATATCCTCATGACTCGACAGGAGGAGCTAGCACCTCTGTGGCTGGGTCTTCAACTCAAATAGGAGCACGTGTGTGTTTTTACTGTCATGAGGAAGGCCACATCAAGAAAGATTGTCTGAAGTTGAGAGGTTCGGGGTTTAAACCAACCCCAATTAATAGTATAACATCCACCCCGAGTAATGGAGCAACACGCGGAGGAAGATAGGGTAGAGGTCATGGCTCACAAGGAGCGTCTCTTACACAACAACCACCACAAAGTATTGCGGGTTCTAGATTGCCTAATCCTAATGGCTAGCTCAATGCAATCACTGAAGAACAAGTTTCAGGCACAGTCGTACAAGGCACCGTTACTATTCATGGCTTTTCAGTACATGCCTTATTTGATTCTGGTGCTTCACATTCATTTATTGCTCAACAGTTAGTACCCACTTTGGGTAAGATACCAGTAGAAGTACAACATTCCTATCTGATCAAGAGAATAGAAGGACAAGTATTTATAATCCGATAAATCCTGGATAATTTTATAGTACTGATATCAGGACATCAGTTACCTATTTCACTGCTACTAATAGAAATGGAGGACTTTGATCTTATCCTAGGGATGGATTGTCTAGAAAGGCGCCATGCATGTCTTGACTATTTTCAGAAGACAGTAATGTTTCACCTTCCTACTCTATAGAGTTCCAGATCATTGGAAAGACATCCAATGATAATATCGAATATATCTCTACTTTGAAGGCACAACAATTGTTAGAGAAAGGGTGCTAAGGCTATTTAGCTTATGTAACCACTACATCAGGGCCAGACAGGTTGATGGAAGATATACCTATAGTGTGCGAATTTCCTGATGTATTTCCATAGGAACTACCTATATTACCACCTGAGCGAGAGATTGAATTTGAAATCTCTCTCATACATGATACTTAGCCTATCTCTATCCCTCCGTATAGGATGGCACCAGCTGAGTTACTAGAGTTAAAGGTACAGTTGCAAGAACTATTAGATAAAGGATCCATTTGTCCCAGTACTTCACCATTGGGTGCACCTGTCTTATTTGTCAGGAAAAAGATGGGTCAATGCGGTTGTGCATTGACTATAGACAACTAAACAAGAAGACCGTAAAGAACAAGTATCCTCTGCCAAGAATAGATGATCTCTTTGATCAGTTACAAGGTTTAACTATGTATCCCAAGATTGATTTAAGATTTGGATACCATCAGTTAAAAATTAAAAATACAGATATTCCCAAGACAGCTTTTTGAACTAGATACGGGCATTATGAATTCTTAGTTATACCATTTGGACTGATAAATGCCCTAGCAGAATTCATGGATCTCATGAATAGAGTATTCAAGGAGTTCTTAGATCACTTTATAGTAGTGTTTATTGATGATGTACTTATTTACTCCAAGGGTAAGTATTTGCATGAACACCATCTCAGGCGGGCACTTGAAACTCTAAGGAAGAACAAACTGTATGCTAAATATAGCAAATGTGACTTCTGGCTATCTGAAGCATCTTTCTTAGGACATGTTATTTCTGGGGAAGGTAGATCAGTTGATTCTACATAGGTTAGTGCGGTGATGAGTTGGGAACGCCCGAAGACTGCACTGAAATACGATCTTTTCTTGGATTAGATGGATATTATAGAAGATTTGTGAAGGAATTTTCATGAATAGCATTGCTAATGACTAGGTTGACCCAGAAGGAAGTTCCATTCATATGGTCAGATGCATGCGAAACTAGTTTCCAAATACTGAAAGAATGCCTAACATCTGCACCCATCCTTACCCTACCCTCTAGGAGTGAAGGGTTTACAGTGTACACTGACGCATCTAAAGAAGGACTTGGGGCAGTTCTTATGCAACATGGTAAGGTAGTTGCGTATGCATCACGACAACTCAGGACACATGAAAACAACTACCCAACAAATGACCTTGAATTAGCTGTGGTAGTTTTCGATTTAAAGATATGGAGACACTACCTGTATGGTATTACTTTTGAAATCTTCACCGATCATAAAAGCTTGAAATATTTGTTTGATCAAAAGGAGCTCAATATGAGACAGAGATGGTGGCTAGAGTTGTTGAAAGATTATGATTGCACTATCTCCTACCACTCTGGTAAGGGGAACGTCGTAGTAGATACCCTTAGCAGATGAACTTATTCACTTGGGTTAGTGAGTGCTATCCACTTCTGGGGTTTACTATCAACGTTAAGTGAATGGAAACCATTTGATAGTAGTGTTGATACTATAACTATTCCTCACCGATACAAACTAGAGATCTGGGATAAAATAAAGAAAGGACAGGAGGATGATCCAGTCCTTAAAGACTTGAGACAACAACTTGAGAAGAATGAGATAGAGGGATTCCATATACAAGATGGGTTACTATATAACCATTACAGAGCTTGTGTACCAGACATACCTGAACTGAGGAAGGACATCTTACATGAAGCTCATTGTTCTAGATTATATATTCATCCAGGAATTACAAAGATGTATAAGGATCTTCATTCATACTTTTGGTGGCCAGGAATGAAGAAAGATGTTGTTGAGTTTGTGAATTCATGTTTCACTTGCCAATAGGTAAAAGCTTCACACCAAAAGCCATCAGGATTGTTACAACCCCTCCCCATACCTGAGTGGAAATGGGAAAGCATTTCCATGGACTTTGTTACTGGCTTAGCTCAGACGACTGGTGGTAAGGATGGTATATGGGTTATAATAGATCGTCTAACCAAGGTGGCACTCCAATAAGCCTATCTTTCACTCCAGATCAGCTTGCTGAGTTACATATTACACATGTGATCTGCCTCCACGGTATCCCAAAGGAAGTAGTTTCCGATCGAGATTCACGATTCACCTCACACTATTGGGAGAACTTTATGAAAGCCTTAGGCACACAACTATGCTTGAGCACTGCATATCATCCACAAATAGATTGTCAATCAGAATGTACTGTTCAAACTTTAGAGGATATGTTACGAGCATGTGCCTTAGAATGGAAAGGATCATGGTTGAAACATTTGCCTCTTGCAGAATTCACATACAACAACAGTTACCATACAAGTATTGGCATGGCACCATTTGAAGCACTTTATAGACGTAGGTGTACTACTCCTTTGTGTTGACAAGAGGTCGGAATAAAGAACCTTTATGATTCAGATAGACTCCAGGAGACACGGGAAGCTGTAGAGCTTACTCAAAAAAGACTAATAACTGTCCAGAGTCACCAGAAAAGCTATAGTGATACCAAGCGAAGAGACCTTGAATTTAAGATAGGTGACTTTGTATTTCTCAAAGTATCACCTATGAAGGGTGTTCAGAGGTTTGGCTTGCGTGGAAAGTTGGCACCCAGGTTTGTGGGTCCCATTGAAATTATTCAACGGATTGGAAAAGTAGCCTATAGACTTGCGCTTCCTCCATATCTTTCGACAATACATGATGTTTTTCATGTATCAAATTTAATAAAGTACGTTAGGGATCCAGAGCATAAGATAAGTTATGATGATTTACAAGTTGAGCTAGACTTGACATACCAAGAGATACCTATGCAAATACTTTACAAGGATATCAAGAAGTTGAGAAACAAAGAGGTACCTCTAGTTAAAGTGTTATGGAGCAACTAAGAGTTTGAAGAAGCAACAAGGGAATCTGAGGTAGAAATGAAAGAAAAGCACATGTACTTGTTTGAATGATAAAACTATGAATTCTTTATATGTTCATTATAAATGAAAGGACGTTTATTCTCTTTAAGGTTGTTAAAGTCTCAATCCTCTTTAAGGTTGTTATGCCTGTATCTCTAGTCTCGAGGATGAGACTTCCTTTAAGGTTGTTATAATTGTAAAGCCATGAACTTTTCATCTCTCGGATCATATATCATAAGATTCGACTCGTCAAGAGAAAACCAACGGAATTTGTTTTGTGTGAATCAGACTTCGTTTCGATTTGTTAGGATTTTCAGAAGAAAGAGAAGTAAGGAGGGTTAAGACATCATTAACCCATAATGACTATCATTAAGACTAATTAAGCATGATTAAATAAACTAATGACGGATTGAAAACCTCTAATGATCATTAGCAAATACTAATCAATAATTAGCAAAAGATAAGTATAAGCCGCGAAAGTTAAATCACAATTAGTGAAAGTTAATCACAATTAGTGTTAATTAAGAGTCATTAGCGAATCTAGAATCCTCTGGAATGTTCTACCTTAAGCCCTATGTTTTGGATAAGTTTTGACCAAAACCATGGGCTGCTAACTGCCTTTAAGGGCTAAACCATGGTTTACTAACCATGGTTAGTGGTTTTCTGGAGCCTATAAATACCCCCTACCCATTCATTCTCGACGATTTCCACTACCACCACCACCCAAGGGATAGGGTTGAGAGGTCAGAGGAGGAGTGGGAGGCGGGGAAAGAGCACTAGCGAAGCGCTGTCGGGAGAACGAGTAGGAGGAAGGTATGATCCTCTCTTAGTTGCTTCGTAAGCTAGGCTTTCAATTCATCCTCTTTTGTTCCAAGTTTTGTTCTTGATTCATTTTTCTTTTTGATTCGTTTCCAGTTGTGGTTTGAGGAGAAATCTGTGTAACACCCTACTTATGTGCGAGCGACTATGTACGTCAGTGAACCCTGTGATTCGTCACACATTCACTCACCTAAGACGCGTGGTGTCTACCGATTCTCCATTGCTTATTGTTCTTTCTTTTCCGCTTTTATAGTTATTTTGATAGAGAAATCCGTGTAATACCCTACTTAGGTACGAGCGGCTATGCATGTCAGTGAACCTTGTGATTCGTCACACATTCACTCACTTAAGATGGGTGGTGTCTACCGATTCTCCATCGCTTGCAGTTTGATTATATTCTTTCAGTTTCGTTGTTGTTTTCCTCTTGATTAATTTAATAGAGGAAATTCTTTTCATTATTATTTTGAAATATGTCTCGATATAAGGGGAAACTCTGCTGAAATTTTCCGAGAAATATGTCTCGATATAAGAGGAAACTCTGTCGAAGGTTTCTTATAAATATGTCCCAAGATAAGGGAAAACACTGCCGAAATTTTCCTAGAAATATCACCCCGTATAAGGGGAAACTCTGCCAAAATTTCAAGAGAAAATATGTTTTTCACGTTCTTCGTGTTCTTCGTGTGTTCTTCATGTTCTTCTTGTTCTTCGTTCGTTCGCGTTCTTGGCACGTTCTTAGCATTTTTGATATGAATACAAAAATCGATCATTTCAGGATCCATAAATCATCCTTTTGAAAGAGAATCGCCATAAAGAACTGTACACACGAGAGAGAGCTCGATTAGGTAACGAAATCCTTCCTTTTGCTGTTTGGTTTTCATTTGAGATCATTGAAATTTCTGATTTTATGTTATTTTCTACGAAGAACCCTCATTCGGCTATTTTTGAAAAAATATGAAAAGTTGCTTTGTGATTCCCACTAAAATAAGGTCTAAGCATTGTATGGATGCAGTGGTTTGGAAAGTTAGGGTTTGGAAGTTGACTTCCAAACCCTAACTTTCCAAACCACTTATCCATACGATACTTAGACCTTATTTTAGTGGGAATCACAAAGTAACTTTTCATATTTCTCAAAAATAGCCAAATTAGGGTTCATTGTAGAAAAGAACATAAAATCAAAAATTTCTATGATCTCAAATTAAAACCAAACAGCAAAAGGAAGGATTTCGTTACCTAATCGAGCTCTCTCTCACGCATACAGTTCTTTATCGTGATTCTTTTTCAAAAGGATTATTTATGGATCCTGAAACAATCGAATTTTATTTTCATATCAAAAACGTTAAGAACGTGCCAAGATTGTGAAGAACGAATGAAGAACACACGAAGAATACAGAGAACATGAAAGAACATATTTTCTCTTTAAATTTTGGCAGAGTTAAACTTATACGGGGTGATATTTCTAAGAAACTTTCGGCAGAGTTTCCCCATATATCGGGACATATTTCTAGGAAAATTTCGGCAGAGTTTCCCCTTATATCGAGGCATATTTCTCGGAAAATTTTGGCAGAGTTTCCCCTTATATCAGGACATATTTCAAAATAAAAACGAAAAGATTTTCCTCTATAAAATTAATCGAGAGGAAAACAACAACGAAACTGAAAGAATATAATCAAACTGCAAGCGACGGAGAATCGGTAGACACCACGCGTCTTAGGTGAGTGAATGTATGACGCATCACAAGGTTCATTGACGTGCATAGCCGCCCACACCTAAGTAGGGCATTACACGGATTTCTCCATCAAAATAACTATAAAAGAAGAAAAGAAAGAACAATAAGCAATGGAGAATCGGTAGACACCACGCATCTTAGGTGAGTGAATGTGTGACGAATCATAGGGCTCACTGACGTGAATAGCCGCCCGCACCTAAGTAGGGTGTTACACATATTTCTTCTCAAACCACAAATGGAAACGAATCGAAAAGAAAGATGAATCAAGAACAAAACTTGGAAGAAAAGGGGATGAATTGAAAGCCTAGCTTACGAAGCAACTAATAGAGGATCATACCTTCCTCCTACTCGTCTCCCAGCAGCGCTTCGCTAGCGCTCTTTCCCCGCCTCCCACTCCTCCTCCCGACCTCTCAACCCTAGACCTTGGGTGGTGGTGGTAGTGGAAATCGTAGAGAATGAATGGGTAGGGGGGTATTTATAGGCTCCAGAAAACCACTAACCATGGTTAGTAAATTGTGGTTTAGCCCGTAACCGCGGTTAACAACCCATGATTTTGGTCCATGTTTTTGGCCAAAACTTATCCAAAACTTAGGTCTTAAGTTAGAACATTCTAGAGGATTCTAGATTCGCTAATGACGCTTAATTAACACTAATCTTGATTAACTTTCACTAATCATGATTTAACTTTCACGGGCTTATGCTTATCTTTTGCTAACTATTGATTAGTGTTTGCTAATGATCATAAGCAGTTTTCAATCTATCATTAGTTTCTTTAATCATGCTTAATTAGTCTTAATGACAATCATTATGGGTTAATGATGTTTTAACCCTCCTTATTTCCCTTTCTTCCGAAAATCATAACAAATCGAAATGAAGTCTGATTCACAAGAAACAAATTCCGTTGGTTTTCTCTTGACGAGTCGGATCTTATGATATAGGATCCGAGAGATGACATGTTCATGGACTTACAATAATGAAACCCTGAAGATGATAGTGAAAATTGATCTATGTCTTCGGGTTTAGTATATGTCTTTCAGTATGCATGATGTAAAGGTATTAGGAATACTAGAGGGTGAGGTGATCATAAACGATTGTATAACCATGATTGATGAAACATGTATGGATTTTAGTGACTCCTCTCAGTAGAGAAAGTGATCTGGTCTTGGTTGAAATGTTGGACATTGATCTGAATGTGATTCAGATGCAATAAGAAGATTAGATTTACGGTCTTGATTTAATCAAGCATCTATGAGAGGTCCATGAGATCTGGAATTGAGATGTCATCTCAATATCCAAGTCACTATACGTGGAACGTACAATCGCCATGTCCTTATCTCCAAGTATCTAAAGAGAAAGCGCATTATTCTTGAAAGAGTTCCAGAATAATTCCATTGTTAGATTAAATCCCAGCATTTAAAATGGATAATTAAATATTATTTAATTATCACGAATAATGTGAATTTGATTCATATTATAGATGCACGAAAATGATGATCTAATATAAATAAATGCGATTTAATTATTATGGATAAGAATAAAATGGATGGCACTATCCAATTATTCGTGTATATATTATAAATGTGATTTATAATATATTAGAGAGCCTATGGTAATTTATATTTGTTGATTAATTATTGATGTGAATTGGATGCACATTGGATAATTAATTCAAAATATAATTTAAATTTTATTTTTGGTTGTGAATGTGTTTCACAAATTTCCAATAGCATGATTGCAATGTTCACAAGATAATTATTAATTACTTTTGTGAGATAATTTATAACAAGTGTTGTTGTAAATATTGGAGATTTTCATGAGATAGTATAATCTCATGAAATTGGAAGAACATTGCCATCCACCTACAAAAGGTGGTGGACAACCACCAAGTCCTAATTGGATTGGGTGGTCATCCCCCCTTATTATGGTAGGATGATTATCTCCTTCCTAATTATCTCCAAGGATAATTGATTTAAATTTAAATAAATTTATATTGATTATTCAATGTATATTTAAATTAATTAAAATAGTTGTTATTGTATTTTTACAACAAGAAACACAATTTCAATCATGGCCATTTAATGAAACACAAATTCAATCTCATCCATTGATTTTGTGTTATCCATAGATTGAGATCCATGGACTCCCAAAATACTATATAAGAAGAGGCACCCCCTGCTCTCACTCTCTCCCCCATTCTCACCACCTTCTCTCTCTATTTCAAGTGGTCGTCCACTCTAACCCTAGAGAGAAGGTCGCTGTCGCCGTCGCATCGTCGTTGTGCTGCTACCTTGACTATTCGTGGATCTCTGTCTTCTTTAGTGCGCTTCGCTCGTGAAGAAGTTTTATCTCGTGAGACGAGATCAGGAGATTCATTGCTTGGATCAACTACTAGGATTGCGAGAAGCACATGATTCATCTCCACACTCGCATGCGTCTCCTTGATGAATCAATGATTCATTAACTTTTCTGTCGCATTTTGTCTTAAAACCCTTAACAAATACATGTAAATATACATTAATTTCCATCTTTTATTCAAATTCCATTCATAAATAAAAATGCACTTTTATACATCAAAAACATGTAAATAAATAAAAAAGATAAAAAAATAAAGAAAATAAAAGAAGGTAGATTGTAAATATATATATATATGTACAATATGACTTATAAATATAAATATAGCTGCAAGGTATATTTATATAACCTAACCCCCGAGATCAAGTCAGCATGGATTGGTCGACAAACCAATAGTAGGGGAGATAAGGAAAGAAAACCATAAAAATAAATTAAGACACATTCCACACATTCTTCACTATTTATCGATACCAAAACTTCATTGATTTTTAATTAACTTATATGTATATATTTTTCACCAAACTCTTTTCCTAATTATTTCTAAAAATGTATATAAAAATATAAAAATAAGTTAAAATATGCACCTGTATATATGCTAAGAAATCTTACTTTTTAATTATCAAATTCTCAACTTCCGAACCTCATAACTTCTCCATACGAACTCCAATTTCACTCTACTCACTTTAAAGTTTATGAAATAATATTCTCTAATTAATAGAGGTGGTTTCATTGAATTCGGAGTCCGTTTGCAAAAAGTCAGTTTTGGGACCTAATAACAATGAGGTTTCTGGGCTATTTATTTTATTTAGAACACAATATTTATAATTTTATTAATTTTATAATTTTTAAATATTTTTATGATATTATATTTTCATCATGTTTTATTTTAGAATTTTTGGAGTTTATTTATTATTTGAATTAAATCAAAAACACTAATTTATTGATAAAATTAAACTATATAACTTATACCCATATTTATTAATATATGTAAACAAATTTATTAGAATCCCTAAAAATTCATATAGACTTTATTTATTATTCTAATAATTAAGAAAATATAAAATTAAGATTTACTTATTTATTTATTAAATTAGGAATCCAAGACCTATTTATCTATCCTTATTTATTAATATAATAATTATATTTCGAATAATATTTATTATTTATAAAAAGTAATTATTCTATAATTTAAATAATTTAATTATTTACATTTCTTGATTTTATACTCATTTAAAATAGCGTTATTTATTATTTATCATCTAATTTATAAGTTATTTACGCATATGGCTAATCAGGTGCTGACACGTGTGAGCACCCGGTGCTTCTTCTTCAAGAAGCCAGTATTGCTTCTGTTCTAACTGGCCATGTTCACCTATTTTTCTCGCGTAACTCATAACTCCTTCAGGTGATCTAACCCCTTGATTCTCTTCTCCTAACAACCAACCTATTCGGCCACCCTTGGAATAACCTTGAAGCCCACGTAATCTCTCTATAAATACCCTTAAAGTTGGCGGATTCCAACTAACTCTCCTTTAACCATCTAAACTACCAGATCTAGTGGCTGACCTCCTACCTTCCTAGCCTCGCTCCGCCCGCTCTGGAGATGACATCTCCGCCCAAAGGTGCCCGCATGGAAGGAGGATCATCGGAGAGACGTTCTAAGGCTTCAACCTCGCCTTGCATCGCCGCCATGTGCGCACGGAGCTCCGGGAAGCCAACCCTTTGAGTGATGACCAGTAGTAGTTCTACACTCTGCTACTCGCAGGTAATTTATCCAGCTTTGCCATTTTATTCCTCGATCATCGTGCCTCGATTAGCGTGGATAACTACATAATTAGGAAGCCTAATCATTCATCTTAAACGCACATCAAATTCTTGTAACCAAATCGTTTCAAAATCAATCAATTCGTGTCTCAACTCTTGCTACCATCAACGACCTCTTTCATTAAGTCTGGAAACACAACTTTTGACCTTGCATTTTTAATAAATGTTAGCCGATTCTTGAGAGAATCGAGCACCTATATCTTATTTGCAGGTTTATCTTGCATCTGGTGCAGTTACAAATCATCTCGAACATTTCATCTTCACGCAAATCATCATCAAAGAAGTAGTAACAAACTTAGCTCCAGGTGCAGAGCAGCGTGACTATCATCTTCACCCACCGTTCTTCCGCCGTTGTCAGCCATCTCCGACTCGTCACCACTGCGGGCAAGCTCGAGGGGTGGAGGAGGCCCAAGCGTCACTCTAGTCATCGGCGATAATTCGGAGAAGAAGCTACCTTCGTCAACCGCTCAACCGCCTGAAGAACAGACCAAGAACGATCGGGCTATAGTTTGTCGACACGTGGCAGGCATGGACGTCCCAGATTGCGTGTGATCTTCTGATCTCCACCGTCCAAGCCGAAACGGTGTGAATTTTGCGTCTTAAGTCTAGCGAACTTCCAAAAGCTCTAGACCACCTCTAACATTTCCAGAAATTGCGTTTAGGTCCCCGTGCAGGGACCTAAATGTAATCTTTCATATTTTCTTTATAGAACAGTCCGTGGCTGTGGGCCAAAGTGTAAAACTTTTAGTTCTTGTTTTTACATTTCTACCCAAGAGTTGTAGGGGGATTTTGGATGTATTTTTGACATTATTTTTCCTAGATTTTTTAGGGTAGTTACACACTACCCTAGCAAGGTTTTTCAGTATTTGTTGTGTGTTTTCACCTCTTTTTTATCATGTTTTGATTTGTCAAATTCCGACTTCGTTTTGATTTGTTTTTTAGTCTTCTTCAATCTCGTTGCTCGCTCGATTTGCCTATTATATAATATCACCTATATTTCACCTATTTCTCACATATTATATTGTAGGTAATTTTTTTTGAAAAATATCACTTTGAAAAATCAAATAAAAACTTTGAAATATATAAAACCAAATAAAAACTTAAGAATCAACTCGTTTCGAAAAGAGATAAAAAATCACAAAAACATAATTTTCAATCAAAAATCAAAATATCCCTATTCTACCTCCTTGTGTTCGACCCAGGCACACTTACATGGCTAAATAAAAAAGTGTAAGGTTTAAAATAGGAGAGAAGCCGCCGAATCACCTTCTTTTTCTCTCTCTCTCCTATTTTAAATCGAAATTTATTTGATCAGTTTGGGTTTCGGTTCTGAGTGATCCTCTACACCGACACTTTTCTTATCACTCACGAGACCTGAGCTTATCAAAATGGCGCCGTTTTGATAAGCTCGGGTCTTGTGAGAAATAAGAAAAGTATTGGTATAGAGGATCGCTCAAAACCGCCTGAACTGATCAAACAAATTTCGGTTTAAAATAGGAGAGAGAGAAAAAGAAGGTGATTTGGAGAAAAAGAAGGTATTAAGTAGAGACCCAAGATTGCTTAACAGAGGATGGGTTTGAGACTACAGTTGGCAGTTCTTCAAAAGGTTCCTTATATTTCAGTATGGATGACGAGAAGCAGAGGGATCAGACTTCTGAGGAGTTTAATGCAGATCTTTTAGATTCAAAGTCTTTACACAATTCCTCCACTTCAGATGATCTAGAGAAAGAGTTTCATTTAGCTGATTAGTTTTCTTCTAGTCATTCTGTGGATGAGCATAGTAGCGGTTCGAATGATGTTTTAAACATCTTCTGTAGTCCGACTCTAGAGCATATTGAGATGGTGGATAACCAAATTGCAGACAAATCCACAACCGATACAGATCCCAATACACATATAGATGAGGTTTCAGCAGAGATAGAATCTACCTTACCAGAACTGAATTTGTTGCCACCGAATATGAAGTACACTTTCTTTGTGGGTCCACATCGATAGTTTCCGGTCATTATCAGTTCATTATTGACTGAAGAACAAGAATCTCGTCTGATGGAGGTTCTTGAAAGAAACCGCAAGGCTATTGGGTAGATTGTATCTGATCTCCGCGGTATTAATCCTGCTTTGTGTTCTCATCATATATATCTCGATCATACAGCAAACCTTCCAGAGTCTTTTAGCGTAGGCTGATTCCGATTTTACGAGAGGTTATCAAGAAAGAGATTACGAAATGGTGCGATGTAGGGTTCATTTATCCCATCTCCAACTCTGAATGGGTTAGCCCATTACATGTTGTCCAGAAGAAGTCGGGAATTCAGATGGTTAAAAATGAGAGTGGAGAGGAGATTCCAAAGAGAGTAACCATGTCGTGGCAGGTGTGCGTTGATTACAGGAAGATGAATGCCGCGACGAAGAAGGATCACTTTCCTTTGCCTTTTATAGACCAGGTCATCAAAAGGTTGGCAGGGAAGGAATACTTATGTTTCCTTAATGGTTACTCCGGATACAACCAGGTAACCATTGCTCCTGAAGATCAGGAGAAAACCACCTTCACATGTTCGTTCGGCACGTATGCCTTTAGATGTATGCCCTTTGGATTGTGCAACGCCCCTGCTACTTTCCAAAGGTATATGCTTGCTATTTTTGCAGACATGGTCAGTGATTTTCTAGAGGTCTTTATGGATGATTTTTCAGTCTATGGTGAGTCATTTGACGATTGTTTAGCGCACCTAGACCACGTTCTTCAGAAATGTTGTGAGGTAGATCTCGTTCTGTCTTGGGAAAAGAGCCATCTTATGGTTACACACAGGATCGTGTTGGGGCACGTCATCTCCCAGCGAGGCATTGAGGTTGACCCTGCCAAGGTGGATGTCATCAAGCACCTCGAACCACCATCCAACATTAAGCAGTTACGGTCATTTCTAGGGCATGTCTGCTTTTATAGACGGTTTATCCAGGATTTCTCCAAGATTGCCAGACCGTAACTGACGTATTAGGCAAAGACATCGAGTTCTTATTAGATGATAAATGTCTTAATGCCTTCCTCACATTAAAGGAGATGATTATCAGTGCTCTTGTCCTATAGCCACCTCATTAGTCTCTACCCTTCGAGATCATGACGGATGCTTCAGATTTTGTGGTCGGTGTTGTATTAGGATAGAGGAGGAATGGACTTCCTGTTGCTATCCACTATGCCAGCAGAACCTTAGATGATGCTCATCATAATTACACAACGACAGAAAGAATATGTTGGTAGTAGTGTTCGCATTAGATAAATTTAGATCTTATCTTCTTGGATCCAAAATCACAGTTTATACAGATCATTCAACTATCCGGTTTTTGATGGAAAAGAAGGATGCTAAGGCACGCCTTCTTCGATGGATTCTTTTACTTTAGGAATTCGATTTGGATATTAAAGACAAACCTGGAGTAAAGAATGTGGTAGCTGATCACCTCTCCCGATTATAGATAGAGAAACCTTCAGATGAGTACATGCCAACGATTGCAAAGAGATTTCCCGACGAGAGCATCTTTGCAGTTACCGAGCTTCCATGGTATGCAAATATAGTGAATTTTCTGGTTACGCAGAAAAGTCCTCAGGGTTGGCCAAGGAATCGAGTTGATAGACTAGTTTCCGAGGCATGATACTACCATTGAGGATATGATTCTTTTTCGTGAGGGACCGGATTGTGTTTACTGGCGTTGTATTCCTCGGGAGGAATATAATAGTGTCCTCACTTTGTGCCATTCTTTAGAGGCAGGGGGACATCACTCAGGGAAGAGGACAACGCAGAAGGTACTTCATAGTGGATTATGGTGGCCGACTCTTACTAGGGATGCCTGCACATTTGTGAAGAGTTGCCCGGATCGTCAGAGAGCAATAGGAACAATCAGTGCTAGAAATGCAATGTTGATGCGACCCATCATTATTTGCGAGCTCTTTATGCATGGGGCATAGATTTCATGGGACCGTTCCCTTCCAGCAAACGGCTTTGAGTACATTCTTCTCGCTGTAGATTATGTTAGTAGATGGGTGGAGGCTATATCTGCACGAACCGCAGACAGTAAGATAGATTGCAAGTTCCTAAGGGAACACATTATTTTACGGTTTGGAATTCCACGTATTCTTATTTCTGATGGGGGTAGCCATTTCATTAATAAGGAGGTCAAAAAGCTAGTAAAGCAATACGTCATTGATCACAGAGTTGCTTCTCCTTACCACCCATAGACGAATGGCATGGCTGAAGTCTCAAATAGGGAGGTGAAATCAATTCTCCAGAAATTAGTACGACCGGATAGGAAGAACTGGTCGAAGCTTCTAGATCAGGTTCTTTGGGCATATCGTACTACATATAAAACTCCCTTAGTACTTCACCATTCAGACTAGTTTATGAAAAGCCATGCCACTTTCCTGTAGAGATCATGCACAAATCTAAATGGGCTATTTGAGAAATTTTACTTGATGCACAGAAAGCAGGATCTAAGAGAAAGATAGATCTGAATGAGCTAGTAGAAATTTGAAATCAAGCATACGAGAACACTCTCATTTATAAGGACAAAGTGAAGAAATGGCACGATTGACATATTCGGCACAAGAGCTTTGTCCCTGGGCAGAAAGTCTGGTTGTTCAATGCAAGATTGAGAATTTTTCATGGCAAAGTGAAAAGCAAGTGGGAAAGACCTTACATAGTCCGAACGGTGCACGACAATGGAAGTATAGCTATATCAGATTTGTCTCCTAGTGCAGAGCCATTCGTGGTTAACGGGCAGATGTTGAAGCACTTCGTAGAGACTACTGATCATCTGGACCGTGTTGAAGTGATCTATTTTGTACAGGACTCGTGATCATTCTTTCTCTTCATCTCATCCTATACAAAGTCTTTTGAGCCATTCGATTTCTGGAGATCTGCAACACTTGTATATTCTTCGTAGACCACAATCGTCCCCATTTTAATCATCTTATATGCTTAGGATACCAGATCCTAAGTATAGGGGGGACTGATTGTTCTTTGATTTGCGTTTTATATTTTGTTCTGATACTTTTGTATATCCTTTCTTTTTCACAAATCACTGGTCTTCGATGTTTGGCTACACCCTTTTCTATACTTAGGATGCCTTATCCTAAGTATTGGGGGGACCGAGTGATTTAGATGATTTCATTCTCTTTATTCCTTTTGTTCCTTCATTGTATACTCTTTTCACTCAGTCACCTCATTTTTGCTCTTCCGTTATACTTATGATGACCTGATCGTAAGTATAAGGGGGTTTGACTGACTTGTATTCTATATTCTTTTTCACCCACTTTTACTTAGCATGAGTTATGTCCTCCTTTTTCTCTTTTGACGCTATGAGAACATAGCACAAGCTAAGTATAGGGAGGTGTGTATATATTGTATATATACTTTTGTCCATAGCTCGTACGTTTATGTATTTTATATATCTATAAAATCCATAAAAAGTGGGTGAGGGTTAATTTAAATTCCATTTATACATTTATTTATTATTTAAAAAAATCCTTGTAAATAAGTAAAATGTGTCTAAAATCTGTATTTAAAATCTGTAATTAAAATATGTATTTAAAATAGGTATTTAAAATTTATATAATACTTATTTAAAATACTATCTATTAAAACATGTGTAAAAATCATTTAATCCTTATAAAAATCTCTGTAGATAAAATCTGTAAGATACATTAGATATTTAACTCAATTAAAATATATCTTGTAAAATTCGTGTACAAAAACTTGTTAATAAAAAATCAGAAAATCCATAAAAAATACAAAGTCCTAAAAGTCATAAAAATTATAAAAAACCTTAAAATTCATAAAAATGAGTAAAATTCAGAAAATGTACTTCACAAAAACATGATTGCATTTGCATTCGCATTTTTCAGAATAAGGTTGATTTCTGAAACTAAGGATTGAGTCTAGTCTAAAGGATGGAGCTTGATCATGGCCTTTAACTTTCGTTGTAAGGATCCTAGTTAGGATCTGGAATTCAGACTCTTCAGGTCTTTTTGACTTAAAATCTTTGGGTTTCATAAGACCATATTTGGGAAATCAATTATTATGTGCTTAAGTAGACCATTTGGTGTCATCCGTACAACTCTACACCAGTGAACCAATCTTGAACACATGCACTCTGCACTTAGCTTGGCTTGCATGGAGTTGCGAAGGGCAGTACATCTTGGTAGTGTGTTTCTATCCGTGTCTTTGTAGCATTGACGTCTAAAGACGGGAGAGATTGGGGTTGCGATAGTCGCTTCGGATGAGAGAAGGATCTGCTGACACAATTTTTCTAAGACCTCAAAAAAGGGACGGAACAAAAGATGCTATATCCGTCGAGGCACAAAGAGATGAATGCAGTGCAAGCAAATTACAAAGCCAAATCAAAGAATAAGCCACCAAATACAAATACGACCACAATGGTCCAAGCTTCCACCAAAAATGCCTGCACATCTTAGTGGAGACTTAGCTACACCAGTTGAGCTTCACAAGGAGATGCGTCCACACTGGTCGCACTCCACTTCTTTTCGCATTCTTCTACTTTCTCTCTATACTCAATTGTGGACATAGCATGAACTGACCTCGGAAGGGAATACCTCCCTCCCCGAGGAAAGAGTAGCTGGATGAGGAAGCAATAGAAGTGTACAACCGGGATGGGTGGTTTCTTCGTTTCTTTAAGAAGGAAGAGCTAAATCAATTCATACACTGTACAAATTGACTTCAAGGCTAATAGAGTTTGCGATATGAATAAGTGAGTCTGAACTAGCTAATGAAGTGATCTTGAATAAGGATTTGTGGAACTTGAGCACTGTTGAGGATAAAATCCTAATCCTAGTTAAGGATCCGACAAAATACTTGTTTCAGGCCCGATCGAGCTCTGTCCTTTGTCTGTTCTCATGAATTGGTTTAGGAAAACAAATTCATTCTAACTTTCTTTCCTTTTCACTTACTTTTCAAATAAGAGTTTGCTAAGGGACTAGCAAAGTTTAAGTATAGGGGGTTGATGAATCCATGATTCATTAACTTTTCTGT
The DNA here is from genome assembly GCA_037367405.1 of Ottelia alismoides. Lineage (NCBI taxonomy): Eukaryota > Viridiplantae > Streptophyta > Magnoliopsida > Alismatales > Hydrocharitaceae > Ottelia > Ottelia alismoides. Next base: position 573,117 of record JAZKJV010008725.1, on the reverse strand, counting down.
CGCATTTTGTCTTAAAACCCTTAACAAATACATGTAAATATACATTAATTTCCATCTTTTATTCAAATTCCATTCATAAATAAAATGCACTTTTATACATCAAAAACATGTAAATAAATAAAAAGATAAAAAAATAAAGAAAAGAAGGCAGATTGTAAATATGTATATATGTACAATATGACTTATAAATATAAATATAGCTACAAGGTATATTTATATAACCTAAACCCTGAGATCAAGTCAGCATGGATTGGTCGACAAACCAATAAGTAGGGGGAGATAAAGAAAACCATAAAAATAAATTAAGACACATTCCACACATTCTTCACTATTTATCAATACCAAAACTTCATTGATTTTAATTAAATCATATTTACATATTTTTCACCAAACTCTTTTCCTAATTATTTCTAAAAAATTATATAAAAATATAAAAATAAGTTAAATATTCTCCTGTATATATGCCAAGAAATCCTACTTTTAAATTGTCAAATTCTCAACTTCCGAACCTCATAACTTCTTCATACGAACTCCAATTTCACTCTACTCACCTTTAAAGTTTATAAAATAATATTATCTAATTAATAGAGGTGGTTTCATTGAATTCAGAGTCTGTTTGCAAAAAGTTGGTTTTGGGACCTAATGACAACGGGGTTTCTGGGCTATTTATTTTATTTAGAACACTCTATTTATAATTTTATTAATTTTATAATTTCTAATTATTTTCATGATATTGTATTTTCGTCATGATTTATTTCAGAATTTTTGGAGCTTATTTATTATTTTAATTAAATCAAAAACACTAATTTATCGATAAAGTTGAAATGTATAACTTATACCCGTATTTATTAATATATGTAAACTAATTTATTAAAATCCCTAAAAAGTCACATAGAGTTTATTTATTATTATAATAATTAAGAAAATATAAAATTAAGATTTAATTATTTATTTATTAAATTAAGAATCCAAGACCTATTTATCTATACTTATTTATTAATATAATAAATATATTTCGAATAATATTTATTATTTATAAAAAGTAATTATTCTATAATTTAATTAATTTAATTATTTATATTTCTCATTTTTATACTTATTTAAAATAATGTTATTTATTATTCATTATCTAATGTATAAGTTATTTACGCATCTGGCCAACCAGGTGCTGACACGTGTCAGCACCTAGTACTTCTTCTTCAAGAAGCCGGTATTGCTTCTGTTCTAACTGGCCATGTTCACCTATTTTTCCCACGCAACTCATAACTCCTTCAGGAGATCTAAATCCTTGATTCTCTTCTCCTAACAACCAACCTATTCGCCACCCTTGGATTAACCTTGAAGCCCAAGTAATCTCTCTATAAATACCCCTAAAGTTGATGTATTCCAACTAACTCTCCTTTAACCATCTGAACTACCAGATCTAGTGACCGACATCCTACCTTCCTAGCCTCACTCCTCCCACTCTGGAGGTGACAGCTCCGCCCAAAGGTGACCGCGTGGAAGGAGGATCATCGGGGAGATGTTCCAAGGCTTCAACCTCGCCTTGCATCGCCGACGTGTGCGCGTGGAGCTCCGGGAAGACAACCCGTCGAGCGAAGACCAGCAATAGTTCTACACTCTGCTACTCATAGGTAATTCATCCAGCTTTGCCATTTTATTCCTCGATCATCGTGCCATGATTAGCATGGATAACTACGTAATTAGGAAACCTAATCATTCATCTTAAACGCACATCAAATTCCTATAATCAAATCGTTTCGAATCAATCAATTCGCATCTCAACTCTTGCTACCTATTACGACCTCTTTCATTATGTCTGGAAACACTACTTTTGACTTTGCATTTATTAATAAATGTTGGCCGATTCTTGAGAGAAATGAGCACCTATATCTTATTTGCGGGTTTATCTTGCATCTGGAGCAGTTACATATCATCTGGAACATTTCATCTTCACGCAAATCGTCATCAAAGAAGTAGTAACAAACTTAGCTCCAGGAGCAGAGCAGCGTGACTGTCATCTTCACCCGCCATTCTTCCACCGTTGTCAGCCATCTTCGACTCATCACCACTACGGGTGAGCTCGAGGGGTGGAGGAGCCACCCCTCTAGCCCCGCCAGAGGCCCAAGCATCACTCCAGTCAACGACGATAATTTGGAGAAGAAGACGCCTTTGTCAACCGCTCAACCTCCTGAAGAACAGACCAAGAACGGTCGGGCTATAGTTTGTCGACACGTGGCAGGCGTGGACGTCCCAAATTGCGCGTGATCTTCTGATCTCCACCGTCCAAGCCGAAACAGTGTGAATTTTGCGTCTTAAGTCCAGCAAACTTCAAGAAGCTCCAGACCACCTCCAACATTTCCAGAAATTACGTTTAGGTCCCCGCACGGGGACCTAAATGTAATCTTTCATATTTTCTTTGCAGAACAGTCCCTGGCCGTGGACCAAGGTGTAAAACTTTTATTTCTTGTTTTTACATTTCTACTCATGTGTTGTAGGGGTACTTTGGATGCATTTTTGACACTATTTTTCCTAGATCTTTTTAGGGTAGTTACTCAACTACCCTAGCAAGGTTTTTCTGTATTTGTTATGTGTTTTCGTCGCTTTTTCGTCGTGTTTTGATTTGTCGAATTTCAACTTTGTTTTGATTAATTTTTTAGTCCTCTTCGAGCTCGTTGCTCGCTCGATTTGCCTACTATATAATATCATCTATATTTCACCTATTTCTCACATATTATATTGTAGGTAAATTGTTTGAAAATATAAAAAATTTAAAAAATATAAAACTAAATAAAAACTTAAGAATAAACTCGTTTCAAAAAGACATAAAAAATCACAAAAAGATAATTTTCACTCAAAAATCAAAATATCCCTATTCTACCTCCTTGTGTTCGACCCAGTTACACTTACCAGGCTAAATAAAAAAGTGTAAGGTTTAAAATAGGAGAGAAGCCACCAAATCACCTTATTTCTCTATCTCTCCTATTTTAAACTGAAATTTGTTTTATCAGTTCTGGTTTCGGTTCTGAGCGATCCTCTACACCGACACTTTTCTTATCGCTCACGAGACCCGAGCTTATCACTCCACCGACCGATCAGACTTATTTAGAGAATCGATCACAAACACGCTACAAGAGGTATTCCTTTATCAAAATGTGGTTTAGATGAAACGATCCGAGAAGTGTTCTTGGATCATGTAGCTTCATTGATTAAAAAGTTTAAATTCCGATGTACCAAGAGACTAGTGCGACTAGTTACTCCCGATCATATATGATGCGATCCTCACGATTCTATGGCGCACTTAAGGATTCTTCCATATCCTTAAAGTGGTATCAGAGCCCTAGTCAGATCTTGGATGTGATCCAAAACTCTAGGCGATCATGGTTCATTTTTTGGATTTGCGTGAATTATTGTTTTTTGCATTGTATGCAAGATTCGAATCGTTTTGGATGAAATAAAAACATACTATTTGTGCATTGTTTGGATCTATTTTTTGGTTGACAAAATATATTTATAATATCTAAATATGTTCCAAAAATAGTAATCTTTGATTGGTACTAAAAGTATACGAAATTGATTTGAATAGTTCCCACTATGAAAATTATTTTGCATGTATTCACGGATCTGTAACAAAACTATTTTTCTTACTGTTTTCCTATCATAAAACATGAAATAAACACCTTAATTAAGTAGAGTATCAAACCTAAAAATGGTACGATTTTATTTCATGTGATTCTGACTCTGTTTGCCCTAGATATTCCATATTTAGTGGAGATGGGTCGGATGATGATTGGATCGTCAAGATCTCTTTCTTAATTTATTTATCATCTAATGTCAATAAAGGAAATATAGAATTCACCATGATTAATTGAATGTATTTATTTATGGAAATAATTTATTGAACATCGATCATCATTGAATGAGTATTTCATGAACCCTAGTTTATCCTACAATAGTTGTAGGACAATCTCTACATGCAAAACATTGTTACTTGAATACAAAACATTGTTACTGGAATAGGATTCTGGATTTGTTTATCAAATCTAATTATAATATTAATAAAAATAGTTTTATTATTATTATATGGTATAACTTCAGTTGAAAGACGATTATCATCTCAAATACAAAATGATCAAATCGCATTATCCTGACCTGAGGCAGATGCAGTGTATAATTGAGGAGCATTGGGGCAGGAGGTTGCTCTATGAGCGGTATGTTCCACTCCTGTTAGAACTGACCATGACAACGGGTAAGGAAGGAATAATGTTTGAAGCGATCATGATGTATTTTTCTAATTATTAAAAATTCAAATAATACATATTTTTGAGATAATACCATCCTCCAAGTAACAATCAAGTTTGTTGGTCGATTGAATTAATTTGATAATTGATTTAATATGATTAAATTGATTACATCCAATTAAACCACTTTATTATTAATAGAGGTGTATTTCCCTTGGAAGAATTAGTTATGTGAATATGATTCTTGATAATTAAGTAGAATTTGAATATGAGGTGGAGGATCACATAAGTGACATCCATGGTCTCCCGTCACGGCGAAGGGTTCCATCGCCAGAGATTGTATGTAGGAGATGCATGTCTGAACTGACAGCTCCTACATACAAGCACATCTAGATCGGGTTCTTTGCTTCTCGAAAGAGTAAGGCCGTATACATAGTGACCCCAATATCGAGTCCTCATATTATTGGATGATATTGGATTGCGTATAGTGAGTTCTAATATTGTTGATGGTTGGTTCAATTAATGATGGGTCAACATCACCTTAGGGGTGGTGGGACTGGTTGTTAAAGATCGAATTGGGAAATGCAAGTTGGACTTGCAAGGAGGAATGTGTTCCCGCTTCTTTTTATCTGAGTTGCAAGTTCTCATATTATTGGGATGTAACAAAGGTAAAGAGGAGATCCCAGTTCTTGCTAGAGATATAGCAGTAAGTATATCTCTTGCTTTGAAAGTGATTAAGGGAATGAACTTTCAAAGTTGAAAAGGCAAGACTAATTTGATTAAAAATTAATTAATCAAAGAATTTCAATTGAATATATGATTATTTATATATTCTAATATAGTGCATTCTTAATATCAGAAAAAGAAGTCCATGAACCCACTTAGCTGGCTCCTGGAGGTCAATAGTTGACCGGACCAAATTACTCATATTGGATCTGAAATTTGGACGTTGTCCTATCTGCGGAGAACATCTCTTATGTGCTATCCAAGGACAAGTACACATACCTACATACTCCAAAAGGTATTAAATTCAATGAAAAGTATGGTGAAGATAATATTTTGGCAAGGTGTTATATTCTGGGTTATTGTCCAATGTGCTTCAGAAGCAACATATGGACATGAACACTTGGAAAGTCATGATGGTGAATATGAGAGAAATGTTCGATGACGTAAACCACACACAACATTATAATATCATGAAAGAACTTATTTGATGCACGATGCAGGAAGGGACTTTTGCTAGAGAACATGTACTCAAAATGTTTGGGTACCTTTCTGAGATGGAAACCCTAGGAACTGACATGGATGCAGATATGCAGGATGACTTCATTCTGTTGTCACTCCCTAAGTCTTTCAACAGATTTGTAGTCACATACCACACGAGCAAAGTGGATTATACTAACGTTGGGTTATTGGTTGCATTAAAGTCTGCAGAGGATGTAATGAAGAAAGATAACCCCTCTAGCAGTGCAATGGTTGCACAAGTCAAAGGAAAGCGTGGTCGGAAGCATGGTTCTCAAAAGGGTCCGGTCCAGAAGAGACATAATAAGAGTCGAGGTGTTGGCTCATTGATGAAGATGATTTCCCGAGAGTCGCATGAATTCAAAAGGCGAGACCATAGTCAATGCATTGACCACTCAAAAAACCCAAATCAATCAATAGTTAACCCACAATATAAATCAATCAATAAATAGCAATAATGTGAGTTAAAATTTATTATTCAATACAATACAAATGTATAGCAAGCAAGCACATAGAGGTTGAACCATAAAGAGCAAGATAGGTAGCCAGAGATTATTTCTAATCAAAGTACATTGTATACATGTATGTCTTTATTCATTATGTGGGTTTTTTATTATATATATGTTATACTATGTATATTATTTATGGTTTTTGATTTTTTTATTATTTATTTTTTTCTTTTTATACTACCATGTTTTTTTATCTCTTTTCTATTTAATAAATAAGATATATATATATATGTCTATATACAATATGCATTATATAGATAATATATATAAAAAATGTATAATAAATACACAAATCAAGGAAATACCCACAGGTATAGTCCTTTTCATATTTTTTAAGGCTTCAAAAGTATTTTAAGGTATTTATAATATTAATAGTGATATAGAATACATATAGGTCCATATAACCTATATAAAGTACTATATATATAAATATAGGTAAATTAATCATTAATCAGAAATTAAAGTGTTTTTAATAATTTTATGTTTTTCTATATTTTTTGTTTTTTCAGGTATTTTTGCTAATGTTTATGTGTTTTAAAAATAAAAAATATCCCAAAACAGGGAATAAATAAATAGGTTGATTTAATTTGAATATTAAAAACAACAACTAAGGTCCAAAATTAGCCAAATCAATTTTAATAAATAGATAATAATGAAAATAAAATTCAGAGATAGGAAAGTATAGTTTTAGGATTTTTTACGATTTTTTATCTTTTTGGAATGGATTTTGGAGCTTTTGATTTTTATGAATATTCATTTTCTATTTTTAGGGGTTTTTGGTCTGAAGCTAGAATATGCTAAAATAAATAACATATGATTTTTTTGGAATTTTTTAAAATGTTTTTCTTTTTTTGGTATTTTTAATGCTGAACTGGGCAAAATTGTGCTCTTTTTCGTTTTTAATAAATACTAAAAAGTCCTAAATTACACAAATAAAAAAAAGATGTAAAAGTATATTGCAACAGAAACTTAACCTTTTTTTTGGTAATTTATTTAATAAATAGAAGAAATGCACAAAAATGCATGGACTAAAAAGGGCATATAACAATTAAAATAAAATCTAGGGGTTCATCTACAAATGTGCCAAAAACATACAATTGATATTTAAATTTATTAGACTAAAAATAAATACAAAAACTATCAGAGGTTTACGTGTAATATTTCCCCAACCCATCGGCTGACATAGAGTAGGACTGAAGTGTTATAATAAATAAGTCTAGGGTCTGACATGCAAAATTTCCCCATTTATTTACACTATACTTTTTATTTATAAAATAATAAATAAATACAAAAATTTTGTGGGGCGAAATATGTAATTTACCCCTTATTATCACGTAGATGGATGGTTCATATCGTTTCACTTTCCACATGTCCACCTCTCCGTGCCTGATGACGCTTCGATGATGAAGGGGCGTGATTAAACTTGGCTCATATCTAATGGAGTTGCGGGGCCAAGATCACATGGTTGTGATCCGATTTGGCAGCACCTTCTTCATCCGATGGTAGTTGTTGTCGACGAAGAACAGGGAGAAGGTTCTCCCCTCCGAGATTTGTTCCTTGATTCCTCCTCCGTCCGGCGGTCTTCTTCAATCATCTTTAGCTCTACACGAATGAGGATGTTGTTTGCAGCTGATGGTGCCCTTCAGAAGGTCTAGGACCCAGTGATGGTGTCCTGGTATGTCGAAGAAGATATGGCACATTTAGAGTCTCGGCCATGATAAAATCTGACCCAGGAGGGGTCTGTGAATGCAAAACCTGCACGAGAAGATATTAGGGCTCAAAGCGAAGGCCCTTGACCCATTATGAAGCTACAATGCACAATGGTGGGAGTGGGCGGAGAGGCTCCGGTGAAGGGCGGAAGGAGAGCCTTGATTCGTCGATCCAACAAGGATGGGGGGATCAAGATGGAGTGGTTGGATAAAGAACGCAATGGGGAGTGAAGTGGGGTGCATAGAGAGGTCGTAAACAGTCGGGGAACACGGTCAAAGCTCGAGAGCTCCGGTGAGGGAATTATCCTAAGCTAAGCTACTGACAAGATTAAAATCTGGAATAAAATGCATAAAGCTAAGATTACCATCTATAGCTACCTAGGAATGATGAAAAGACGTAGCTCATACTTGAGGTTTGCTCAAGGTGCAGAGGTGATCGGAACGTCGTCGTGGGGTGCACAACGAGGTCACAATCAATCGGGGAACATGATGGAACACGGTGGAAGCTCAAGAGCTATGGCGATGGAATTATCCTAAGCTAAGCTACTGACATGATTAAAATATGGAATAAAATGCATAAAACTAAGACTATGAGCTACAACTACCTAGGAATGATGAAAAGATGCATCTCATACCTGAGGGTTGCTCAGGGAGCAAAGGTGGCTAGAACGCTGTCGTGGGGTGCACCTCCTCCTCCTCCACCAACCGATTCAAACCTTAGGGGACCTCTCCCTATCACTGGGATGCACACTAGACCAAGGTTGAAGGGTTAAGGGACTCAGAGAATGGCCAAAATGAGGAAGAAGAAGAGAGGTTTTATTTATACACAGTATGAAGCACCCTTATTATCTGGCGATTTAGGAAGAATCGAGGCTATGTACAACGGATCCAGAGTATAGACGTGGATGACTGATGATAGAAGATGATTGTGGCGTGAAGAGTCGATGAAAAAGGAAGGATTATATGCCCACAAAAAAGGGAGACATTGAGGACATGACTTTTCTTACAAGTGAGAACGCTTGGGGAGGTAGTTAACCAAAGGTCAACAAACCTCGGGCTGTGATTGGTCGACATTGGACACAAGAAGACAAAATAGCATGATTTATTAGAAATCAATTAATAAATAATAGTAAATGATTTTATTAATTTTTATTATAAAATAAAAATGTTTACTATTTTCTTAAGTATTTTAATATAACTTTTATATTATTTTTTGAGGTGTTTAGTTACAAGTTATTTTTTGGGTTTTATTTATAGGTATAATTACCTATGTTGTGAATCTTTTATTTTTATTTTGCTTTTTTTACTTTATTATTTTACTTCCTTATTTTATATATTTATAACTTATTTTTATATACGTAAATATATTTTTATCATATTTTTCTAATATGATATATATACTTAGATAAATAAGGGAGTATATTATATAAGTATAATTATTGTATATTCATTTATGTATTTAGTATACATGTTTTATTTATGGTTTTATTTTAGTTTTGATATATTCATATGTTATAAGTAATGTTTTAAAAATTATAAAAATATAAAATTATAAAAACGATAAAGAATAAATATATTGATTATTTTAATCAGGTGTACTATACAATAGGGGTCCAAAACCTAACTTTCACACTTTATCTCCAAAAAATATGAAACCACCTTAATTAAATAGATTATTAAAAGGTATATGTAATTAAAGTGATTTTGATACATTTTGAGTTTTTATTTGGGAGAAATGGCTCTATGAAGTTTTGATTTTGGGATTTTATTTTGTGCGCAAAAAGTACATTGTACATTTTTTTACATGAAATCAATTTTATATTTTTTCATGTATTATTATCTACAACTTTCATGTACAAATTTTCTGTATTTGAGGTATAAATAATGAAGAATAAAATAGGTCCCAAAAAGGATTATTGACGAATGAAAGAATATTATTTTTATTGTGTTTTTGGCCCTTATCTCCCCCTATTTTATTCTTTATCGACCAAATCAATTCTTGACATGGTCTCGAGATTTATGGTCATAAAATACCTTTGGAATTTTATTCTTTTTCTTTTCTTTCCTTTATTCTATAATTTTGACATTAAAACAGTATTTTATATACAATAATTAGGATAAATAATGAATGTTAATATGTACAAAATAATGTTATTCACATGCATTGGCTAAGGTTTTTAAGGCCAAAATTATAGAATAAAGGTGATGTAATGGAGATTCATCACCCCCTATACTTGCCTTTGCTAGTCCCTAGCAAACACTTATTCAATAAGTGCGGAAAATGATAAATAAAGAAAAGAAAAAGAAATAACTTGGAATAATTATCGATTTTTAAACTAGTCTTTAATAAAGTCAAAGTTTGGAGCTCAATCAAAGCCTATGGATTAATGGTGTGTTCGGAACCATATTGAAGTCAGGAAGTGTGGCATAACAACCTTCAGATTCCATACTCCTATCATTCAGTCCAATTCACAGCTAGGTTGGAACCATCCTTTCAGTCACATACCCTTGCTACCTTGAAATGATAGAACCATGTGTGTGGATTTGTTCAACACTTCCTAGACAAAACCATTGAACCATCAAGGGGTCTGCTCTTCTAGTAACTCATCCTTGTGGAGACAAATATTCCCTTATAATGTTTGGTACTCCCGGTCTTTACAACCAAATGGGGGAAGAAGTCAGAAGGATGGGATTAGAAGTGGGAATGGACCAGTGTAGTCTTCATTCCCTTGTGAAGTCGGTCAATGTAACCGATTCTTCACCAAGAAGCAGGCTTTTTCTGAAGCTCAAATTTTGTTAGAATTTTGGTATAGGCTTCTTTGGATATTTTCTTTGACTTTGTACAACTTCTGCATTCTTATTTATGCCCCGGTGGATATAGTATCTTTTGTTCCACCCACTGTTTTTGGATCTTAGAAAAGTTGCACCGGTAGACCATTCCTCATATGAAGCATTATCTCAATCCATCTCCAGTCTTTAGATATCATCGTTACCAAAAGTAATGGGTTAGATTACGGTGTCGACAATCCCCAAGAATGCTTCCTAAGCCACCCTTGATGAAATGACCTTGCATCGTCCCGACTTAGACTCCAAGATATTTCAACATTACATCTAAGTTGAGGTAAGTGCTAGGTGAGAGGTTTCCAGTCAAGTCACCATCTGAAGAGTCTTACAGATGATATGAAGGGTTCTATTTAAGAACATTGAATTGACTCATGAACATAGTCTTATGGAACCTAAAGAATTAAGTAAAGGTGACCTGAAAAATCACTACTTGCAGTCCTCAATGGGTTCCTCTGAAATTAGATATATTAAGGTCTATTTCAAGCTCCAATCTCCATACTTTATTTTGACTTGTTCAATTGTCTATATTATTCTGAAAAATGAGAATGCTATGTATAATGCAAGAAAATCTTTTTTGATGCCATTTTCTAATTTTAAACTTTTCATGGTTTTTTGAATTTTTTTTGCATTTTTTTATGAAATTCTTGAAAATGATTTTTGCAAATGTTTTTTGAATTTTTGTATTTTGCAAATTTTTAGGGATTTTTCAAAACAAAAAGACTTTTGGCACAAAAAGGAAGTATGAACAGATATTTACACGAGCGTGCCTCTTTTTATTTACAAGAATTGAGGTTGGAGAATTTACAGATTAAATGTGAGTTATTTTTATAGGTACGTTTATACCATTAGGAAAGAATTCATTTGAAGGATGTATATATTCTTCAAACTTATTTCAACATGATTTTACAAAGAATTTTGAAAAACTATAGTTCAAAATAATTTTTGCAAATAAATTTTACAAACATTTACAAGTATTTGAAAATCATTTTGCAAAGGTCTTTCGAACAGTATATATCGATTTTTCAAATATTTTTGCAACCATTTTCCAAACCATTTGCAAATAGGTTTTCAAAACATTTTAATTTCAAAGAAAGAAAAGGAATTTTTACAAACCAAACATTTTTACGAAGGTTGAAAATATTTTACAAATTATTTTTAAAATATTTTTCAAAATATTTTCAAATATATTTTTAAACTATTTTTCAAATATTTTGTAAAATATTTTACATGATTTATTAATCAATATAAACAAAAACAATTTGAGGAATACTATGCATCTTTTTATTAATTAATTTAATGAATTATATATGTTTGTATATAAATAGTAACTTAGCTAAATTTATTAAAAATACAAAAGTATGAGTTATGGCTAAAGTATATACGAAGTATATACACCCCCTATACTTAGTTTGAGCTATGTCCTCATAGACCAAAGAGAGAAGAGAAAACATAACATGTACTAAGTATACAAGAGTCTATACTACCACAACTAAAGAATAAGGAACGAAAGAATCATAAGTTGACCATCCCCCTATACTTAGGATCAAATAATCCTAAGTATAACAGACTGTATCTACATGCAGGGAGCATCAAGGGTGGGAATTAACAACTCAACGAGTTGCCCTGTCTCCCCCTATACTTAGGGTAAGATATCCCTGAGTATAGACATTAATATCAACAAGAGAGGAGATAGGTGGTGAGATAAAGAACGGACAAAGTACATCACTCATCCCCCATATACTTAGGATGAAGCATATCCTAAGTATAGAAGCAATGAATGAGGAAAACAAAGCAAAAGATAGATAATATACAGAAAAGATGAAAATATGAAAACATAAAGGAAGAGTTTTTTAGTAACATTATCTGAATCTTGCGATGCTGGTACGGTTGTAGATGCTCCTTCATTGCATATCACTTGGAGAAAATTGACAATGGCCAGGAAAGTGTCATGCTCGAGGTAAGGCTTCAGTAACTGACTGTTGACAACAAACAATTGTGTGTCAGGAGACAATTATGATATCACAATGGTCATGCTCGAGGTAAGGCTTCAGTAACTGACTGTTGACAACAAACAGTTGTGCGTCAGGAGACAATTCTGATATCACAATGCTTTTGCTGTTACACACTTCTTGCACTATGAATGGCCCATTCCATTTACTCTTTAATTTGCCTGGGAATATCTTCAACTTTGTGTTAAATAGCCACAATTTCTATCTAGTCTCGAAGGTCTTTCTTCTAATGTGTCGGTCATGCCAGCTTTTAACCTTCTCCTTGTACAGTAATTTGTTATCATATGCATAGTCTCGAAATTCCAAGAGCATGTTCAGATCCTCTTTCATTTTCTGACTTCCTTTTTGTGAGTCCAAATTACAAATGTTGATTGCCCACGATGATTTATTAATTAACTCCATAAGCAGGTGGCATGGTTTCCCACATACAAGACGGTAGGGCGACATGCCTAAGGGAGACTTGTATGTGGTTTTATATGCCCAATGGATGGAGTCCAAGAGTTGGGACCAATTCTTCTTGTCAGAATTCAGAAGCTTCCGCAGAATCATATTGATTTCTCTGTTTGATAGTTTAGCCATGCCATTAGTCTGGGGATGATAAGGCTATGTGATTCGATGCTCGATGCCGTACTCCTTCGTCAATTTATTGACCTCACTACTAATGAAGTGACTACCACTGTCCGATATTTGTATCTTCGGAATCCTAGACTGTGAGATCATGTTCTCTTTCAAAAAGTGACAAGCTGTATGGTTATCTGTGGCTCGAGTGGGGATAGCTTCAACTCAGCAACTAACATAATCAATGAAAAGAAGGACATGCTCGCATCCCTGACTGTTGGGGAAGGACCCCATGAAATCGATTCCCCAAGCATCGAATACATCTGCAATCTGAATGAATTTCAAGGGCATCGAATCTTTAGTTGTGAGTGTACCTTTCAATCTATGACAATCAGTGCAACACTTGACATATGTTGCAGCATCCTTAAATAGTGTAGGTCACGAGAGGCCACAATATAGTACTTTTGCTGATGTTCTATCTCCAGAGTGGTGTCTACCAGATTCGAGAGAATGATAATGCTCGAGGACATTATGATGCTCCTCTTGAGGGATACACCTATGCCAAATGTAGTCTGCTCCTTCACTGAATAAGAGAGGATATTCCAATTGGTAGAAATTGATAGTGGACAAGAACTTGCCCTTCTTGATCTTTGTACAATCTTGTGGAAGTACACCAGAGACGGGGTAGTTCACAATATCAGCATACCAAGGGAGTGAATCCACAGCTATAATCGACTCATTAGGAAAGGTGACTGTGATGGGTGCACTGCTCAATGGAGGCTCTTATTGCTCAATTCTGGAGAGGCGATCTTCTACCACATTCTGATCCACATGCTTGTCTTTGATTTACAAGTCGAACTCCTAGAGGAGAAGAATCCATCTGATCAGCCAAGGTTTGGCATCCTTCCTCTGCTGTAAGTATCAGATAGTAGAGTGGTCAGTGTAGATGGTGACTTCTAATCCAAGCATATAGGATATGAACTTCTCAAGGGTGAATACCACACCCGATAATTCTTTCTCTATGATAGTGTAACTTCTCTGAGCTTCGTCTAGTGTTTTGCAGGCATAGTGAATGGCATAGGGAAACTTGTCTTTCCTTTGTCCAAGAACACCCCCAACTGTAAAGTCTGGCGCATCCTTCAAAATTTCAAAAGGGAGAGGCCAATATGGCGATTGTAGGACCGGAGCTTGAGTGATTAGCTCCTTCAACTGACTAAATGAGAGGAGAACATGTTGATCAACATTAAACTCGGTCTCCTTGTTTAGCAATTCTGTGAGAGGTTGGGTAATGCAGCTAAAATCTCTAATGAATCTCCTGTAGAAACCCACATGCCTTAGGAATGACATCACATTTCGTACAATCTGAGGTGGCCCAAAATTGCAATTACATCCACCTTCGTCGGGTCGACTTCCATGCCACGTTTGAAAACGACATGACCCAGCACAATCCCTTCTATAACCATGAATTTTCCTATGATAACACGAGAATGATTTCACGGCATTTCTGAAGTACTCGATCCAAGTGCTCAAGATAGGCATCGAAACTGTCATCGTAGACTGAGAAGTCGTCCGTAAACACCTCGAGAAAACTGCCGACCATCTCGATGAAGACTCCAAGCATGCATCTCTGGAATGTAGCAGGTGTGTTGCACAGACCAAAGGGTATTCTCCTGAATGCGTAGGTACCGAACATGCAAGCGAAGGTCATCTTATCCTGGTCTACTAGGGCGATTTCCATTTGGTTGTACCCGGAGTACCCATCCAGAAAGCAGAAGAACTCCTTGCCAACTAGTCTTTCCAACACTTGATCAATTAACAGTAAGGGGAAGTGGTTGTTCTTGGTTGATGCATTAAGGCAACAGTAGTCAACGCATACATGCAAGGATGTCGGAACATGAGTAGAAATCTCCTCTCCTCTGCCATTTGTAACCACAGTGAGCCCAAATTTCTTCGGAACTACATGTAGAGGGCTCACCCATTTTGAATTGGAGATGGGATATATGAGTCCTGCATTACACCATCTCGTGATCCCTTTCATGACGACGTCTTGCAGATTTGGGTTCAATCTCCTTTGAAACTCTCAGGACGGTTTGGCATCTTCTTCCAAATAGATATGGTGTGAGCACAAAGCAGGATTAATCATGCGGATGTCTACGACGTGCCAACCAAGTGCCTTCCGGCTCTTTTCTAGAACCTGGAGAAGTTGAGATTCCTGATCCGAGTGCAGCCTTATACTGATGATTACTGGATACATGTTCTCTACAACCATAAGGATATCATACTTACGGCCTGCCAAAAGTGGCTTTAATTCTGGTTTCAATCGGGCCTGCCTCTCGGTTACTTCCAAAACTTTGCTGGTAGGTGGCTGATTTGTCATAACTTTAGAGGTAGTGCTGCTCACATCAATGGCTTCTTGTTCAACTAATAGTATGCCGAACAGATCCGTAATGAAATCAACATGTTTGAAATGACATGAATTGTCTGACTCAAAGAGATCCATCAGCAAATTGGACCCTGCCTTCCAAGTGCCACCGGAGCTTGTGTCGACTATGCTTTCCCAGTCCTCCTCAAAATAGAGGATTTCCAAGGTCCATATATCATTCAAAGAGAGGTTTGTATCTCTAATCTCTGCAATAAAGTCACAGTCTTCTTCAGGTGTTACTGCTGACTTTCATCAGATACAATCTTTGGCTCACTGATCATGTCTATGGTAACTCTTTGATTGCTTGAGCTGAACGTGATCTTCCCAGACCCATAGTCAACTACAGCCTCTATGGTCCGCAGGAAAGGTCATCCAAGGATAACAAGGGTTGATAAATCCTAGATTTATCAGCTTAATTCACCATATTTATCTCTCTTACTTAAGTTAATTACAAGATTCATTGACTAATTAACACCAATTACTAATTTATATGTTGTAAATAATTAACACTAATTATCATATATTAATATTTACCTATTATGGTGTAATATTTTATGTATTTATTTCCTATTACAAATCAAAAAAAAATTATAGTAATATTGTATATAAATAAAATATCATATAATAAAATAAAATAAAAATCCAAAAAATAAGCAAAAGAAAAATTAAAGAAAATTGTTTTATTTGGTTTTGTTAGTATTTAATTTTTATTTATATATAGATGAGGTCTGATCATTTTGACTTCTATATGAAAGTTCTAGATCTCATCGAGATGTACAACTTTCATGTTTATGACTTTTCCTGATTCAACTTGTAATTATTTTTATTTAATTTCCTTTAGTTTATTCATTTATCTTAATTCTAATTGGGCCACCTGGCACATTCTCAGCCACCCACATGTCCTGAGCTTTATCTGGCACCCATCTTTTCTCTAAACCTTCTGATCTCTTCTTAATCAGACAAATCGTGGCCGTTCATTGGCACCTAAACCCTGACCGTCCAATCGCATGATACAATCATAGATAGGTCACCTTCAACCTCCAGCACCCTCTCCAAGCGTCTCAACCCTTCATCCCATAGCAACTTCTCTGATGTTCGCCAACCTCCATACATGCATTCTTCCCTCGAAACCACCACCAATCTCCTCTCCTAACTACCCTCTTCCACGCTAATAATCTTCTGATCCTTAACCCTAACTCCCATGCTAACTAGCGGTGGTTGAAACCACCGCCTGGAAAATAGCAACCCCTATTGTCCTTAATGTATAAAAGAAGCACACATCGGCCATTGGCTTCGGTTGTCCGCCTTCATGCGAGGAACCTCATAGCCCTTCTACCTTTCTTTGACGGAGAGTAGGTGAGATAGAAAGCGGAGACGGAGTGAAAGCCTCTTGTGAGATCCTTGGTTACACCAAGTTGTAGAGCTTCTTTGCTCTTTCTTGAGCTCGAATCTGTAGCTCATATTTTGATGCTACGACTTAAAGTTATAAAGCTTCGATTAGGATAGCGAATCGTCTTCAGTTCTTCATTGATTTCGGCTTCACATCCAGGTAAGATATGTATTGTGTTTTACTTGATTTTTCATCATATTTTAACGTCCTTTCCAGTTAAAGATTACAAGATATATTCATCTGGATATCTTCACCTCTAATCACTTGTCCACACATGTTTCTCCAGTAAATCTCCTCATCTATTCATGCAATTGTCCACCTCGATTCTTTCTAGGCTTTTATTTAGCCTAGAACCCAGCAAGGGTTCTTCTCCTCCATTACACCTGAACCCCCATTTCATCTCGCAAATTGTTCAAATATATCGTATTTGGCTTTGGCTTGCCTTTGCACTAATATTGCAATGTACTGGAGTTCAATGGTCAGAAATTGAAGCATAGATTTGATATCCTATTTCCTCTCTAATAGAGCTTAATCATCTGATCTTTGCAAGGTTCTCCTCTTCATCTTCTGCTCATCCCTGAGTTCACGAAGCCTTCATAAAGGTCCTCAGACCTTAAGCGGTGACAAAGGAGCAATGATGAGATAATACATGTTCGTCAGAGATCCTCCCTTGCTCTGCCTTCTATGGAGGAGATGAAGAACTCACGACGAGCAGATGCCGTAGATCTCTCCATTTTAGGCGAGATCTGACGGTTCCAATTGAGCCACGTATCGCTTGCCGAAGCAGCGGTTCAAGCCTAAGGCTTGGCATTCGATCCTACACCCGAGCTTCTTATGAACCATCAGGGGACGACATGTGGGCCGAGCCTCCAATGCCAAGCCTAGACAGATCATGTGTTTACGTACGTGATTTGGAAAAACTGCAGCTATAGTCCTGCAGTTTATATTATTTGTAGATAAGTCCCCCCGTATTGTGAAAATTACATAACACCCCCTATGGGGTATTTTTTTGCATTTTATTCCTTGTTTGTCCTTATTTGTAAGAAAACTTAGAGCTTTCTTTGCATTTATGCCCCTATATTAAATAGTGAATACCTTTTTCATCTATATCCAAATGATGTGAATTTGGTCTTGTTTGAAGGCTCGTTTGATGCCATATCTCTTGACATGTTTTGTTGCTAATTATAGTTTGAAAATAACGCATGGATTATTCTTTATTTTAAGTGTTCATTTAAATATTTAAAAATCATCGAAAATGCACTTTTTTGTGAAAAATTGAATCTGTTAGTCATATTGATCTTTAATCACCCATTGTTAGTTATTTTTAATCATTATCATTAAGTCATTAAACGATTTAATTGCTTTCTGAACTATTAAGCATCAAAATGAAATTAAGAGTTGGAATCTTGTTGAATAGCTTTTGAGACTTAAATCACATATTGCCTAATTAATGCTTTTATTAATATAAATAGATTTGGGGTAATTTTGTGCTTAATCCAAGTTGTCTTTTGTGTGTCTAATCATAGTGTGTTTGTCATAATAATATTTATTGTGCATTATTATCTTCATTTAATTTAATTGCATAAAAATGTGTTAAAAGTTGTCTTGTTGTGATTTGTGCATCCGCTCACTGTTTTTCCTAGAAATTGCTATATTAAATATTTGACACTTAAATTTAATTACCAAATTGCTCGTGTCCTAATGTTCGACCCTGGACTTTCCAGGCTAAAAGTTAAAGCCGAATTCTCCTTGTGGAGATTATTCATTCGATTTTGTATGACATTCTAAGTGCTCGTGCTACAGCAGATCGATATTAACTTATGCATTTAACTCTTCATCAGGGGTCTGAAGTAATGGTGCAAGGGAGTCCATATCAAGGACCACAAAATCAATGGGAAACTGCATATCGTGCACCTTTACCACCATGTCTTACAACAAACCTCGGGGTCGCTTGATGGATCTATCCGCGAACTGAAGGATCATACATGTCTGCTTCAACAGACCCATCCTGAATTCTTGCAGTAATGATGAGGACAAGAGGATGATATAAGAACCACTGTCAAGAAGGGTTCGCTCGAAGACTTGGTCGAAAATCTCGCATTTGATCAAATGTGTCCCTTTATCTTTCTTCTTTTGCGGGAGATTGCTTATGGTTGCTACTGTGGCCATGGTGACGATGTGCTTCTCCACATGCTGGCATTTGTTGTTACAGGTTGGCCGATGCATGTTTTTATATGCCTCCTTCAAGCCTTTCTTCATAGCAGGTATGTATTCCATGGCTTTCATCAAAGGTATCCCAACAGTTAGATTGCTATGAATATCCACAACTTCAGGATCAAATAATGCACCTTTTCTTTTTGCAATTTTTTGGGTTTTTCTATTGCATCTGGAAAATGAATAATTACAGGGGTGAAATCAAAAGTAGAGTTCTTATTTACAACAAAATTCAGGTCCACGGTATTCTGTACATCCGGATCATAAAAAAGTGTACATGCTGGAGATGAGGGTGTTGTTGCTGGTGGACAAGCAAAAAGAACGGTCTCTGCTCCATCGGTTGACGCTAGATCGGTTGCTAATGTTAGCTTCTCCATGGTTGGCGCAACTTCACTTTGATGGTGAACATCTTTTTGGTCTTTTTTATTTTTTTTGATTTTTTTGTTCTTTTATTGGTGGAGGTGATGGTGGGTGACAGCTGGCATGGATCCTCCTCCTCCTTCTTCTTCCTTACCTGAACCTGTAGCTGGCGTGATTGATGCAGAAGATGATGGTTCGCCTGATAGAAATTTATTTTCCCTTTGTTTACAGTGAATGGAGGCAACGTCCTACCGCTCCTGAGAGTGACAACATTAGATAAAGAAAAATTACATTTATTTGAGTCTACAGGCACAGACTGGGCATCACATTCTACATGCTCTGTACTTTTGAAATTATCAGGATTTTCTTTGACCTGAGCCGGAATAGGAGTTTTTGTGGCTATAGGGTCATCTAGCTTCTTGGTCATCTCTGCTAGACCCTTCATGAGTTGGGCCAAGCAGTCCAGGCTGGGGTTCATTGGAACCGCCTCAGAAGTTTCAGCATGTAGACCACGTTGAGGTTGATGGTTGGATGGCTGAGGTTGGGACTATTGATGTTGTTGAGGAGGAGGAAGTTGATACTGTTGATATGTAGGAGGGTGATATTGCTGCTATCTAGTCGCATACTGATGATACTACTGTGGATGACGGTACTGCGGTTGTGGGTACTACTGATATTATCTCTAGTTTCTTTGGTACAGCGGATACGGGTGATGCTGGTACTGAGGCTAAGGTTGGAAATACTGAGCTAAACGACCACCCTGAGGTTGGTTGTAAGGTCGGTTGGTTGTTAGCTGTCCCTGGTGTTATCCCGTAGGACGGGTCAGCTGTGCATCGTTACTCCATACACCATTGACTTCTTGGATCGATGGTGATGGTAATGTTGGATCATAAGATGGAAGGTAGTCCGGCTAGTAGACCACCATCTGTTGTTGCAGCAGGGCCTACTCGGGTGCCTGCACGTAGTACACATGCTGGATCGCGGGATGTTGCATACTCGCTGAGGTTGTTGTGGCAGTGTGGGATCATCTTTCTTCTCAGCAGGAGTCTCAGATACTGGTCTTGTCGACTGGCACAAACTGATGGTGCTCACCAACAGCTCCAACTGCTTGGTTATTTGGTCCAACTCGTCTAAATTCTGCATCCTTTGTTCAATCACAACAAGTTTTTTGAGATCATATGACCTCTTCTCAATAATATCAACCTTAGAAAGATGGCCCCTAAGGATACTGAGGTTGGAGCTCTTATCTTTTTCTGCCTCTTGGGATTCTGCCATGTGAACTAGCTTGTGGAGGACATGAGGTACGTGATGAAGAGAGAATGACTTCTCCCTCGACCATTTCTTCAAAGATCTGTCATACCACATATTCATCCTTGTTGAAGTGGGATCCCCCACAGGCATCATGGAATAGTCTCTGGCTCTTGATATTCATGCCCTCGAAAAAGTTTTGTACCAAACTGGTCCTTAGTATCTTATGGTGA
The DNA here is from genome assembly GCA_037367405.1 of Ottelia alismoides. Taxonomy (NCBI): domain Eukaryota; kingdom Viridiplantae; phylum Streptophyta; class Magnoliopsida; order Alismatales; family Hydrocharitaceae; genus Ottelia; species Ottelia alismoides. Next base: position 552,138 of record JAZKJV010008725.1, on the reverse strand, counting down.
GGGAATTTCTCCTACAGGTCTATACATCGCTCCCAAACTTCATGGATAGACTCGTGGGTGGCCTAAGAGAAGTTGTTGATACTGGCTTGCATCTGGTTGAGCCGACCGGGAGGGCAGAATTGTGAAGGAACGTAGATTTGAGTTCCTCCCATGTCATCACGACCTTTCCCAAATGATTGACCCAATAGAGGGCTTGTCCTGTAAGATGAAGGGGAATGCGATCATCTTCACTACACCTAATGGGATGTTAGGGTAGTGGGTCATCCTACAGATGTGAGAGATCTGCTGCAGGTAAATGTATGGCTCCTCATTGGTGTTCCCATGAAATTGAGAGGAGGGGCACAAGGAACTGAGGCTTGAGCTTGAAGTGAGCATGGATCGACGGGATGTGGATCCATTCGATCATCTGACTATCTCCAAGATTATATGTCTCTTTCAGTGTAGGTTTAGGGTTCCCATTCCATGCCCCCTCCTTTTGGTCTGGATCATCACAAGGTATTTCTCCACCTCCTCCTCCTGCAAGTCTGCTCATTACTTTGTTTATCATATCTTGAAATGCAATCTGGACTAGTGTCTGCTAAGTTAGTTGCTGTTGTATGGCTTGGATGGAAGCCATCAACTGAGGATTCACCTGGTTCTAATCGAGCATCTGATTCTCTCTGGTTGGGGCGACTGATGCCCCTTGACCTTCCCTTGGGGAGCCATCTCGCGGTTTGAGTCTGATGAAATGATTTTTAGATTAGGATCTAGGATTGGGGATGGTTTCTATCTGCAATATGAGAGAATTCCAATCAGACCACTTAAAATTGAATTTCCAATTGTTGAGATGAGTCTAACATTAAGGTCAATCCCATATGGTTGTGAATGGAGTAAGAGATGTAGACTGAAAATGACCTCCATTCACAATGGGCGGTAGTGGGACAAGAGTGGTCCTGGTTTATTGTGGATAAAGGGAAGGATAGAAAATGAGGTGTATGTATCGGTTCATAAAGTCCGAATCGGGTTCTCAAGAATCGCCTCGAATTATTAACGGTATCGAATCCATGGAATCGATGTGGGTGTCGGCGGAGTCTTGACTAAACCATCCACGGATCGTCATCATGGAACAAGAGAAGACCGATGCAGGAAGAAAGATACGTTGGTCAACAAGGAATAAAATAGAGTGTAAAATAGTATAAAGGCTCTAAATGAGCAGGGGGTCAAAGAGAAGAGACATGACAAATTTTGCACAAATGCGTGAGACTTTATCTTTGAAACTTAATCTAGATCCATATAAACGCCATGCAAAATTGGGTTCACCAACTCATGCCATGTGAAGCCGTAAGGGATTGAATATTTATTATCTTTTCATTTTTAGAGTTGTTATTTCATGCATATTTATAACAAGTAACCCTATCGGAGAGAGAGTACTGCCATAAAAGTATTTTGTACTTGTCCTCCTCCTTTGTAACATGTAGTCTACACTTCTTGAGATCCTTGTAACCCTTCCTAGAACCCTACCCAACCAAATAAATGGAGGGAGAAAGCCGACAAGCGAAACCACTACTTCAGACCTCGCTCACAACGGAATCACCCATGAGCGTGCAAGGACCTACTTGGGTGCAAACTGATAAGACAGACACACCCGTGAATGTGCGGCCTAAGCTTAGTACTTCAGACCAAGTCGATGTTCCACACAAGCTTGAAAACCATCGCTGACAAGGCCCTACTCAATCACGTATGATAGAAGTGCCATTATTTCGGAAATCCAAGCGATACACAACGCAGTTACAGACTGGGTTTTTGGCTCTCATGGGAGGGGTTTTGGTCCCCTCCTAAGGTACCTGAAAACAATTAGGGCTTTATGAACCCAAGGTAATGATAGTACATTACAGACTTTAATTAAGGTCAAAGTTTATTTAGCAGTCCCCTTGTTTTAATTTTTTGGGTTTTCACCTTTTTGGGTATTTTTCATACAAGTGCCTAACGATTTTGTAGGTTTTCATTCAATTCCAAGGTGCTCAAAATCAGAGGGAGACAGCGAAAAAGTTGTGCATGTTGATTCGATGATGGAAATCTCGCCATTGAATTTAATGATGCATGTAGCGTTAGAGGACTTATAGTGCTTCCCAGCTCTCTCCATGTGGTATGCAAAACAGAGTTTTTAAACCTATCTACATGGCGGTGTGCATTCAACAAAATCACCATAAATAGTAGCTGTTATTACATGTGAAGAACCATGTATTGTTATTCAGAAGAGAGACCAAAAGTCCAGTCTTTGATGCCACTCAGTGCCCGCCACAACGGGTCCTGCCAACATTGTATGTGATCTCTCTCGATACACGATCTCAAGCCCAAATAATAACATTTATTTGTTAGACTAGATACAATTGCAAGAGACTATAGGAACATGCAATTCTTATTAGGGATGTGGACCTAATTATAGATACAAGCAACCAATAAGCTAAGGGCTCATGCACTCAAAACAAATAAAAATAAGGTGGAAAGCTCAAAACTTCAGGAAACAACATAAAAGAAGGCGATGAAAACATGGGAAAACTGCGCCGAGGCTCCCAAATGAACAGACACCCAGGCATTGGACCTCGTTGTGTAGAGTAGTGTCCAAGTCTTTAATTATTACAAATAAATGAATAAATCTCTCTCTAAATAAATCTAATCTAAATCTATGCTAAGTATCCTCTCCTTACCACATTTGATGCCTCTCCAACCGATCAAAGCCTGAAGACCAGTATCCACCAAGATTAGATGCATCAGCCTCCTAAGAAGATGTCCTTTCGTAGCGATCCCTCGCAACAAATTTAAAAAGAGAGGTGTATTAGCACGGATAATCAAAGAAATAAATGAATGTATCAAAATGTGTTATGTACAAGTAATAATGAATCAATAAGTATGCACAAATAAATGCATCATTAATGGAACCAATAAATCAATAAATGAATAACTGAATGTACATAATAGGCTACAAAATAGGCTGCACACAATGCTCCCCGGCAACGGTGCCGTTTGATGAAGAGGATTACCCGAGAGTCACATGATCTCACAAGGCGAGAACGCAGTAGATGCATTGACCGCTCAAGAAATCCAAATCAATTAACGATTAACCCACAATATAAATCAATCAATAAATAGCAAGAATTTGAGTTAAATTTTATTATTCTCTACAATACAAATGTATAGCAATCAAACATGTAGAGGTCAACCACAGAGAGCAAGATAGTTAGCGTGAGATTATGTCTTATCAAAGTACATTGTAAACATGTATGTCTTTATTCATTATGTGGCTTTTTTATTATACATATGTTATATTATATATATTATGGTTTTTGATTTTTCTGATTTTTTTATATAATTTTATTTTTTTTTCTTGTATTAATTTTATTTTTTTCTTGTATATACTTCCGTGTTTTTTTATTTCTTTTAATAAATAAGATATATTAGTGTATATATACAATATGCATAATATAGATAATATATATAATGTATAATAAATACACAAAAACCAGGGAAACACCTATAGGTACAGTCCTTTTTATTTTTTTTAAGGTTTAAAAAATATGTTAAGGTATTTATAATATTAGTAGTGATATAGAATACACATAGGTATATATACCCTATATAAGGTACTATATATAAATATAGGCAAAAATTATCATCAATCAAGAAATAAAGTGTTTTTTATGTTTTTTATATTTTTTATGTTTTGTGTTTTTCATGTATTTTTGCTAATTTTTATGGGTTTTTAAAAACAAAAAAATCCCAAAATAGGGAATAATGAAATAGGTTGATTTGATTTGAGTACTAAAACTAGCAAATAAGGTCCAAAATTATATAAATTAATTTTAATAAATAGATTATAATAATGAAAAAAAATTCGGAGATAGAAAAGTATATTTTTTGGATTTTTTTAGTATTTTTTATTTTTTTATAATGGATTTGGAGTTTTTATTTTTATGAATTTTTGTTTTCTATTTTTAGGGGGTTTTGATCTGAGGCTAGAATATACTAAAATAAACAACATATGATTTTTTTGAATTTTCAAGATGTTTTTCCATTTTTTTGGTATTTTTAAAGCTGAACATGGCACAATTTTACTCTTTTTGATTTTTAGTAAGTACTAAAAAGTTCTAGATTGCAAAAATAAAAATAATGCATGAAAGTATATTGCAACAGTAATCTTTTTTGGTAATTTTTGGAGCATGGACATTATATTTTGTAAATAGAAGAAATGCACAAAAATCACGAATTAAAATAAAATCCAGGGGTTCACCTGCAAATGTGCAAAAATATAGAACTGATATTTAAATTCATTGGACTAAAAATAAATACAAAATCTATCAGGTGTTTACATGCAATATTTTCATGCCCTATCAGTTGACGTGGACTAGGACCAAAGTGTTATATTAAATAAGTCTAGGATCTGACATGCGGAATATCTGCATTTATTTACACTATACAATTTATTAATAACACTAATAAATAAATACAAAAAATAGTGGAGCGAAATTTGCAATTTATCCCTTATTGGCACGCAGATGGATGGTTCGGATTGTTTCACTTGCCAAGTGTCCACCTCTCTGCACCCGATGACTCTTCGGCGATGAAGGGGCGCGATTAGACTTAGCCCTGGATCTGACGACGTTGCGGGGCTAAGATCGCACTATTGTTATCCGATCTGGCAGCGCCTTCTTCATCTGATGGCAGCTGTTGTCGATGAAGAACAAGGAAGAAGGTTCTTACTTCCAGGCTACGTTACTTGATTCCTACTCTGTCCATCGGTCTTCTATCATCTGTAGCTCTACACGACCGGGGAGGTTGTCCGCAACTGATGGTGCCCTTTAGAAGGTCCATGACCTAGTGATGGGGTCCTTGTATGTCAAAAGATATGGCACCTGGTGAGTCTTGACTAGGATCAAATCCAAACCAGGAGTGGTCTATGAACGCAAAACCTGCACGAGAAGATATTGGGGCTCGAGGTGAAGTCCCTCGACCCGTTATGAAGCTGCAATACACGATGGTGGGAGTGGGTAGAGAGGCTTCGATGAAGGGCAGAAGGGGAGCCTCGATTCGCCAATCCAGTGAAGATCAGGGGATCCAGATGGTATTGTTGGATGAAGAACGTGATGGGGAGTGAAGTGGAGTGCACATCGATGTCGCAAACAGTCAGGCAATATGATGGAACACAACCGGAGATCGAGAGCTCCGGAGAGGGAAATATTTTAAGCTAAGCTACTGACATGATTAAAATCTGGAATAAAATGCATAAAACTAAGACTTCGAGCTACAACTACCTAGGAATGATGAAAAGGCATAGCTCACACCTGAGGTTGCTCAAGGAGCAGAGGTGGCCAGAATGTCGCCATGGGGTACACAACGAGGTCGCAAATAGTCGGGGAACACGATGGAACACGATCGGAGCTCGAGAGCTCCGGCGAGGAAATTATCCTAAGCTAAGCTATTGACATGATTAAAATCTGGAATAAAATGCATAAAACTAAGACTACCAGCTACATCTACCTAGAAATGATGAAAAGACGTATCTCATACTTGAGGGCTTTTCAGGGAGCAAAGGTGGCTGAAACGCCGTTGTTGAGTGCACCTCCTCCCCCTATTGCAGACGATTCAGACCTCAGGGGATCTCGCCCTGTCATTGGGATGCACACTAGGCCAAGGTTGAAGGGTTAAGAGACTCGAAGAATGATCAAAATGAAGAAGAAGAAGAAGAGAGGTTTTATTTATACACAGTGTGAAGCACCCTTATTATCTGGCGATTTAGGAAGAATCGAGGCTCTATACAAAGGATTCGGCCTAATGAGAAAGGATTGTCATCTTTTACTCATGCTAGAGATTATCTCTTAACAATCATTTGACGGTGCTTGATGAGTCCTCAATCTATCTCCTTAGATATTCATCCAAGCACCAGCCTTTATGATTCAACTATTAAATCAACAACTGTATGATCATTAAGATGACCATGGTACATAATCCTAATTGTACAGAGGAACCTTATAGTGCATTCATTCATTTAGTCTTAGAGAGGGAGTGAAATAACCAATAACTTTTATTGATAAATCAAACATTACAATAACATTTATTGTAGGAATGGTTTGCCTTGGGCTCACGTGGCTAACAATCTCCCACTAGCCCTCAGAACCATTCAGGTATAATCCTTAAACCCATGTTCATTACTTACTGGTCAAAAACCTTTTGCGTCAAAGGTTTGGTAAGAGGATCAACAACGTTGTCGGCAGAGGCCACCTTGGTGATGATGATGTCACCATGCTTTTGAATATCCAAATGATGTGGTATCTCCTTTCCGCATGTTTTCTCTTTTTATGCCATATGTGTTCCTTTGCATGGGCAATGGCTCCCGTGTTATCGCAAAGTCGTGGGATGGGAGTATCAGAGAAAATTACGCATAGTTCTAGGATGAAATTACACAATCACACCACCTCCTTTGCAGTATATGATGCGACAACGTATTCGGCTTCTGTTGTTGAATCAGACGTAGTGTCTTGCTTTTTACTTCTCCAACTCATAGCACCACCATTAAACAAGAACATAAACCCTGATGTCGACTTTTAAGCATCAATATCTGATTGGAAGTCTAACTTTATGTATCCCTAGGCTTGGAGATCACCATCTCCATAGACCAAGATATAATATTATGTCTATCTTAAATACTTGAAAATGTTCTTCACTACATTCCAGTGTTGTTGTCCATAGCAGGATTGGTAACAACTTTCTACTCTCACTGCATGGCAGATATCTGGCCTTGTACACTTCATGGCGTACATTAAGCTTCCGATAGCTGATGCGTAGGGGCATCTAGCCATGGCTCTCTTTTACTCAACACTTTGAGGATCCATCCCTTTAGATAGGTGGATAACATGTCTTGAGGGAAGAAAACCTTTCTTGGAACTCTCCATATGGAAGCTTTCCAAAATTTTCTTAATGTACCCATGTTGTCATAATCCCAATATCCTCTTTTCTCGATTTTTGAACAGGTTCAGACCCAATATGTAAGAGGCTTCTCCAAGATCTTTCATCTCTAAGGTATGAGATAGGCAAATTTAACACTGGTCATCATCTCCATGATAAGGATGTCATCTACGTAAAGCACGATGAACACAATGGCACTCCCACTTAGCTTCTTGTACACACATGGTTCATCAAGATTCTGCACAAAATCATAACTCTTTATGGTTTCTTTAAATCTGATGTTTCGGCTACAAGAAGCTTGTTTGAGCCCATAGATGGATTTTTTCATGTTCCATACTTTACGTTCCTTGATTATGAAGTCATGGGGTTGCTCCATATACATATCCTCCTCGAGATATCCATTAGGAAAGCCATTTTGACGTCCATTTGCCAGATGTCGTAGTCAAGAGATGCAGTTATAGCTAGCAGTGCACTGATGGACTTAAGCATACCCACATGAGAGACTGTCTCATCATAGTCGATGTCTTCTCTCTGTGTGTAGCCCTTGGCTACTAACCGTGCCTTGAAAGTATGTACTTTCCCATCAAGTCCCCTTTTTCTATTGAAGATCCATTTACACCCAATAGGTTTTACCCCATTAGGTGGATCCTCTAAGGTCCATAGACCAGTTTTTATATTTAGAGTTCAACATAAGAGATATTTCATCTTAAAAAATGGTTATTTATAGATGAAGGGAGCACATTGGAAGCATGGGTCTGACCCATGTAAGAAGGAAAGTCAAAGAGTTGATTGTACTTCTATGTTTTCCAAACATATGACATCGAAAGATTTGGATGAATGCCCATACTGCAACACGCCTATGTATTGATAGTATGACTATCTAGACTATCTAAAATCCTTAAAGAAGGACTCAGATAGTGCATCATAATAATCTACATATAATCATTGAAATTGACTATCTTATTTGATAAGATAAAAGTCTGATAATTATATCTCATTCTTCTAACAACACTTGTAATTGGTTGCATATGTTTTAGAAGATTAGAAATTTCTGATCTTAAGGTTTAATAGTCATCTATACGAGAGTTGATGCAATTGTTGCATTGGATAGATAGACTTCATATTTTCAATGGGAGATCCCTCAATTTTAGAGAATGTCTCTATGACCTATATATTAGAATACATTCATTATTTATTTCTAAATGTTGGGAATAAACATGCATTCTGGAATGACCTACCATAAAGAGTTATGATGGATATATTTCAGATGGTAATCTAACATCTAGAGGACACTACTAAATTAGAAAATAAATGAATAGTTCATTAATATTTCTAATACTAGAAATTGTACCTTAAAATATCAATAGGAGGATGAAGATCATTTGACAATGATCTGGCACAAGCCTTGGACATATGTTTCTTGATGAGATCGATAGACTAGTAAGAGATGTAACTTTAGACTATTTGAAATTTCAAATCTTACATACTCGTGAATAGCATATTCAAAATAAAATGTCCAGTACACCCTTCTTTGAGAATGGTGTAAGATGCCAAGGTATTCAATGATCTCATACATATTGATGTTTGTGGATCATCTATGTCATGAAAAACATTAATGATATTATCAATTGATGATTTTGTAATATGAGATTTCTTCCCTTTCACTTTAGAAACCCTTGAAATGTTCAAAGATTTCATAATTTTGGCTTAGAAACTAACTTTGAAGGAAGATGAAATGAACTTGATCTAGCTGAGGTAGCAAGTACCTATTAGATGAATTCATAGAATACCATATGGAGAAAGGAATATCATTCCTATCTCACTCCTCCTATTACACCTTAACTCAATAGAGTTATAGGGAGATGCAATTGGATCATGTGTGACATGATTTAATCAATGATGTTTTTTTAGCATAGTTACCTTTTATTTTAAAAGCATATATGTAGTAGAGACTACAATATATCCTTAATAAGATTCCATGCAAATCTAAACCCAGAAACCCTCATAAGCTATGGTTTAGAACCTAGCCTAGTGTTGGACACTTGAGAATTTAGGGTTGTTTGGTCCATAACTTTGTCATAGATGCAAGTAAGCCAGAATCTAGTACTAGAGAGTGCTACTTCATTAGGAAAATAAAGGATGGTATTGGATACCTACTTTATGACCTTGAGATTCTTAAAAGATCTTATCTCTAAGGATATAATTCTAAGACGATGAATTTTTTGAGAATCAAGATTTAAATGAATAAAAGGAACTCATTGAATCTTGAGAAGATAATGAGGCTCCTTAAATCAGAAACTAAAAGGGACAATTAAAGATGAAACATTCATACCTCTTCAAATTAATTTGATGATGTATTACATGTGTCAGAGAAATTTGTCAATGATCTAACTTCATATGATGAAGCTTCTAAGTATTATGAGATGGAGAGATGGATGTTAGCAATAATGTCTGAAGTAGACTTCATATACAAGTGTTTTATATGGACCCCTGAGGATCCACCTATAAGGGTAAGACTCGATAGGTGTAAGTGGATCTTCAAGAAAAAGAGGGAACCTGATGAGAAGGTAGAGACCTTCAAAGCACGGCTCGTATCCACAAGATACACACGGAGAGAAGAAATCGCTTGCGATGAGACTTGCTCTTCAATGACCTTGCTTAAATCCATCAGAATATTGCTAACTAGAGTGACACTACTTGACTTTGACATCTACAAGATGGAAGTCAAGATTGCATTCCTCTATGAATTCCTCACAAAGGATATTCATATGAAGTAGATCCATGGCTTCATAGTTGAGAAAGACAAAGTGTGTAAGAGAACACCATCTATGGACTCAAATAAGCTTCTAGTAGTCGAAACATCAGATTTAATGAGATAATAAAGGTTATGATTTCAAACAAAATCTTGACAAACTAAGTGAAGCTTAGTGGGAGTTCCATTGTGTTCATCATGCTAAATGTAGATAATATCCTAATCATTTGGAGTGATATAAGGACGATAATAAGTGTTATATAATCTGGTTAATTCCATACTTTGAGATATGATCTCAAGGATAGCTCTTAGATCTTAATTCTGAAAATATTCAGAATCATATAAAAAGAGGGTATTAGGGCCGTCACACTAGTAGTACACCTTGGAAATGTTTCGTTTTTGGGAAAAATACCAATAAAGGCTTCCTTCCCTTAAGATATGTTACTAACATATCTAAAGGGATATCACCTCAAGGAGTTGAGGAAGTGAATGACAAAACTGCTTGCCCTTGTGCATTAGCAACTAGAAGACTAGTGTGCTAGATGTATACAAAAATCTGATGTTTACCATGCAGTGGGAGTAATAAACTATTACTTATCCTATTATGGTAATAAAACACTTGATTGCATTAATAAAACACCTTCGAAGATGACAAGACTTTTGAGATAGTGATCTTTAAGTCTTATCTTCAAGAACTAATGTCTTTGTAGATAGTTATCTAAAAGGGTCTTAACTACATATACCTTAGGAGATAGAGATCTCCTAGAATAAGGGTATTCTTATAAGGATAATAGACATTACATATTGGTTATAGATTATTGAGTTGTAATGTCAAAGTCACTATAAGTGCTTTAACAAGATTGAGTATTGGTTGCATAAGATGCAACATTTGCATTGGATGTGAGCATTTCTACTAGGAGATATGCAAGTACCGTAAAAGGACTTGATGAAGTCTCTCAGGAACAGAGTGACTAGTCATCTTACCTAGCTATTTTTCTAAATAGCTTATTATTATCACATAAGTGTGGGTTTAAAGATTAGCCCACTAATGGCTCTTTGGGCTAGTGGGAGATTGTTGGACATGAGAGCCCACGACGAGAAATTATGTAATAGATGTTACTGTAAATATCATTCCTTGACCTGAAATAAAGAATAATTAATTTGCATAAAGTTCCCTTTGTACAATTATGTACCATGGCCATCTTGATGATCATAAAGTTGTTGATTCAATTGTTGAATCATAGAGGCTGGTGCTTGGGTGATATCTAAAGAATTAAATTGAGGACTCATCAAGCACCGTCAAATAACTGTTAAGAGAGGATCTCTAACTAGATTAGGAGATGGCAATCCTTTCTCTAATAGGCTAATATCTAAATGACCTCTTAATGTAGATCATCTGCATTGGAATAGAGATTCAGAGGTGTTAGATAAGTTAGGTCAAAGATCTGACTTAACGAGATCGAGATAACCAAAGACCTGTGTCATATGTTGTTACGATATAGGCACGCATCCTTTGACTGGAGACAGATGTGTTACTATATATTTGAGTATCTACATTTGGCAGACAGATAGGTTGATGATCTAATCAAGGTTTATACAACGGTGAGCTGTTGGGCATACAACGACATATGAGTAATACGATCTCTCAAAGGGATCATACATGTTCATTACTGAGCCGGAAGACATGAGCTCACTCATGAGATATTGGGATCAAATTTTGTGCATGGTCGTCTCGCTTTGGAAGCTTGACAGAATTTGTAGGTTTGATATATGCTTTTTGGAAAGTATATGATCAACACCTAGGTATGATATTTGTTTTTGGAAATTATATGATCGTTACCGACTCCCAATGATCAAAGGAGAAACTTAATGATAAAACCCTTAAGAAGACAATCTAAATTGATATAAAACTTCATGTTTATTCTAGGTCTTCCAGTATGCAGGATGTACAGGTATTACGAATACCTGAGGGTGATCTGATCATAAATGATTGTATAACCATGATGCTTCCATTCCGAGGGAGGGATGAAACAGACCTGAATTTTAGTAACTCCTCTCACTAGAGAAGTAATCTATCTTGGTCCAAATGTTGGACAATGATCTGAATGTGATTCATATGCAATGAGAAGATTAGATTTATAGCTTTGATTTAATCAAACATCTATGGGAGGTTGAGATCTGGATTTGAGATTTGATTCTCAATATCCAAGTCACTATACATGGAACGTACAACGCCATGTCCTTATATCCAAGTATCTGTGGAGAAAGTGCATTATTCTTGAAAGAGTTCAAGAATAATTCCACTATTGAATTTTGTATCTGAGCATTGAGATATTGATAATTAAATGTGATTTAATTATCATGAATAATATGAATTTGATTCATATTAGGAGATTTATCTAAGATGATTAAATGTGTTTTAATTATCAAAAATGTGAATATGTGAATGTGATTCATGTTATTTTAGCACATGCAAATATATCCAAGATAATTAAATATGATTTACTTATCAAGGATATGACTAATGTAGATATCATTATCCACAATTATCATGGATGTTATAAATGTGATCTATAATATGTTTGAGAGATTTAGTTGTAAATAGAATTATAAATTATATGTTTTTGTGAATTGGATTCACAATAAACAACTAATTGTAAATCTAATCTACATATTACATTGGATGTATGAATATGATTCATATTTGACAATGGCTTGACTGAAGTTTTCACAAATTTAATTTGGAATTATTTTTATGAAGATAAATGCAATAATAGTTGTTGCATATTAATATATAATACATATATATTATGAAGGAAATAATCCCACCTAAATGGTGGCTACCCACCTTGACTTGTTCAAGGAGGGTGACTACCATTCTATTTTAGGGAGGGTTGTTGTCCTCCATATTATCTATGTATTTTTATTAAAATTAAAATGAGTTTGTTGTTATTTTGATAAAGGATATGGCTAATTTATTTTAAGTAATTACTTATTTTTTTGAAAAGCAATTAATGATTGACATTGATTAATAACTTCTTAATCTAAAACCATTAATTTAAGAGAGCACATGGATTGAAATCCATGCGCGTCCAACTACTATAAAAGGAAGGGTAGACCTAGCTTTTCTACTACAATAATCTCAAGAGGAATCAAATATCTCTTTCATCTCTCTCTCTCTATACGCCAACTCTCTCTCTCTCTCTCTTATGGTGGACATCCACCTTGATGCCCTAGAGAGAATCGTCGTCGTAGCCGCTATGATGTTGTGTCGTCGCTTCTACCGTTCATGGATCTCCGTATCCTTTGGTGCATCTTGCTCGTGAAGAAGATGTCGGATCTTCTGAGAAGAGAACAGGAGATTCACCACTTGGATCATCAACATGGATTGTAAGGAGCACATGTTTCATCAATGTGCTCGTAAGCATCTCCTCCGTTGGATCGGACTTGAGAAAGGAAGCCTCTTCGTTTTGAGACTCAATCACAATCACGCTTCAAGAGGTAATCTTAATATATGCATGTGGTTTAGATGAAATGATCTGAGAAGTGTTCTTGGATCATGTGGTTTCATTGCTTTTGAATTTATTTTAAAAAATTCTGTTGCCCCGAGCAACTAGTGTGACTAGTAGCTCCTGATTGCATATAATGTGATCTCCATGCTTCTATGATGCACTTAAGGATCTTTCCATATCCTTCATGTGTAGCACTTGCAGGCGGAGAGAGATATGGATGAAGGGTGGTTCGTGCAGAGCACGTGACCTGGATAAAGGAGTGAAGTAGAGAGGGAGAAAGGAAGAGATAGAAAGAGAAATGGGAAGAGGAACAAAAGGGAAAAATAAAAGGAAGGAAAATAAAACAAGTAAAAAAGTTAATTAAATTAAAAATTAGAGATTAAATAAAATTAAAATTTAAAAAAGAAAAATAAATAAAAAAGAAAAATCAAAAAGGAAAAGTAATTGAAGTCAATTGAAAAAGTGATCAACACAAAAGTTGCTCGTCTCGATGAAATCTACAACTTTTTGAAGGACCCAAAATAAAAAGAGGTCAGCTACACAAAAAGTATTTTTAGAGGTGCTCTATGGATAATAAATTACCATATTTTAACATTTTGTAATTTTTTGTATTTTTAATTTGTTTTTAATTAGTGGATTAATTTTTAAATAATATATACATAATTAATCTAATTTTTATGGATTTGTATAGGTTAAATAAAGATAAAAATAACAAAGAGAAAATTTATACCAAATATACAATGTCAGATATTTTTTTATTTCTTTTAATTTTGCTCTTTTTATGCCATGTTACTTAATTAATCAAAGAATAATTTAGAGAAAGAATTAGGTTAAAATAAAGTTTATTTACACATATAATAATAGGCTCAATTTAGGTAAAAAACAAAGGTTATTTATTTATAGAATTTAAACCTTAATATGATCATAATTTGTGAATTTTAATTAACTGATTTTAGGAGATTTGATCAGTGATTTATTATAGAGATTATTAAAACATCCATATAGAGTATATGAATCTTGGATTTATCAAGCCTGGGGGTCAGAGTACTCGGAGTTGAAAACCCAAATTCTAAATTTTCCTAAAAAATTAACCTAAGCCATGAATCCCCAATAATGATGCTATATGAAGAACATGACAAATGCACTCACTAATATTATCAAATTTTTGTAGTTGGACAATTACATATTGATCAAAAGCCACTTAATTCACTAAATCAATTAATGTGCGAGCGATCAAATTTTCTATTTCACTTGGGCAAGGATAAGGTCGATCACAGGGAGGCAACTATCTCCTTAGGTTAATTTTAGATGATTAGAGACTAGGTTTTTGAGGGAGATTTTTTTAGATTTTTTTAATGCAGTCAATGATGTGAAGAATTTTGACTAAGTTCGAGGGTCAAAATGTAATTTTTTCACTCAAATGATATCCAAAAATCATGAAATATTAATAAGAATGTTAATTAATGCAAAGTCAAGCTACTATGAATTTTCGGTATTTTTTGAATGCAAAATGATTTTTCTGTAAATTAAACAAAGCAAAATTAGTGATTACAAATTAATGAATTTTAATAAATACCAAATAATAAGTATTTCTAGAAATAAAATTATCCGAGAAAGCTCTAAAATAGAGGGATCTGGAATATCATTTAAATCTTAAAAATACTAAGTGGTTTAGCAATAAAAATCCAATTACATGAATCACAAAAAAAATTATTTCAAGCAATGCATCTAAATGAGATGAATTTTTGGCACATGTAAGAGAACAAATAATTCTAGCAAGTTTGACTTTTTAGATATTTTAGAGTAGTATTTAATTTATTATGACATAATCAACACATAGGGTAAATTACTAAGATTTGCACCAAATTAGTTATAATAAATCAACGTAAGTTCATAAAAATACCATTAAATAACCAACATTAATAGAATTAATTGTTCTCCAATTTGTCATTTTAAAAAAATAAAAAATGATGAACAAATGATGCTTAAATACTAGTTTAAGTGTAGGGGAGTCAATGCAAATAAAATGAACAGATTAAACTTAAAATAAAATAGAGCACAAAGTGCTTCGTTATTTAGCTAGATATCTATGGAATTATGCATAATTTTTACAGGAGGTGCATGTGTGGCACGTGATGATGGTGCCACCAAGGGGGTTAACTGCAATTCTTGGAGGTCTTAGGGCTTTTTGCAATTTGTCTAGGAGGATGGTGTCCTTCTCACGTGTGTGCCCGTTGAAACGATCAGAGCTCCGCCTCCTCTTTGATCGGTGGTGCGCGATTGAATATCTACCAATACCCAAGAGCTCATATATTGCAAACGACGGAGGGGGAAGGTGCACGACTGTAGGATTCCCCTCCTTCCTTCGCTCTATGCTGCAGCAAAAGGACGAAGAAGAAGGACTCTTGCTGGACGATGGTTCAACGTTGCGATTTCTATGTTCGCTAATTTGTCTCGAGCAAAGGTTGGCAGTTCTTGAAGATCCCGAAGGCGTTCTTTGATGCTTTCAAGTTGTTGTGGCGTTGAAGATGGCTTGTTGTAGCCGCATAAGGAGATACTCGTACGTGCTTACGGAGGCGATGGTGTAGCCCTTCTGCTCTGGTTTGCATGGGCTTCAACCGGAAGGTGTACGGTGAGGTACTTAAGCAAAGATGAAATATGGGACCTGCAAGAACTGGTAGGCTCGAGCTTTTTCTCGACCTGGAAGTTAGCTTAGAAAAGATGGGTATGTGTCTCTTATAGAGGTGGTGGATGGATTTCCAGAGCTCTGACATGACTTGTCAGAGGTGGAAGGTTGTGAGAGGATAGATCAACAATGAAGGGGAGAGGGTGTGGTATTGAAGATGGGATTTGTTTGGGGGGTTTAGTTTGGGTTTCCAGTAGTATGGAGCATAATAGGGAAGATAGATAGAGAATATTAGCAGAAAAAGTGTCTTGGAGAAGAAGGGGATGACCAATAGAGAATTGAAAGAGGAGAAGAAGAAATGTTACCTATAGTGTCTACATGGGGACGAGCAAGCTGGGTGGAACTCATCTTTGTTCTTGCCTTAATCCAGGTCGACAAAGTCCCCAGAGAAGCTTATTAAGCTTCATCTGAGGGCTCGTAGCAGTGGAGTCGAGTTCTCAGCCAGATATCGCCCCTCCTTGAGTGGTCGTCACCGCTGCGATGGGGTAGGTTTGTTGTCACCATCAGCTACCTCAGAGCCGGACATCTCTCTCTAGATTGGTGGATGGGGTCGAAGGAGAACAATGATGGTGGTTTTGATGGTGGGCTGTTAGAGCCACAAGAGATCGACGGGAAGGCGGAGATGTGTATCGCGGGGCCTCGATCGAGAGGAGAAAGTGGGTGTCGTGGGAGGGAAGGTGCGACAAAGGTAGAGTCCATCGGTGTTTGGTCACAGGTGGAGAAGTTGGTGCTCGGTCGAAGAAGACGTAGGAAGGGGGAAGGAGTCCTGACGGTTTGATCAACCAAGATCAAAAGACCGAGAGCAAGACACATGGTGGAAAAATAAAAATTTAAGAAAAGAAAAATAAAAAATAGATAAATAAATAAATAAATAAATAGAAAAAGATTGGGGTCATTGGATGAAGCACTCTTCATCCAATGACCCATGATGGGGGGCAACTAAGTGAAATCAAGTGGGGGCCATGTGGTGTCTCCTAGAGGGGCCACGTGCTAGAGCGTCCACATGTCTCCTCCAGAAAATTTCAGAGAAGAAATTGAAAGAAAAAACAAAATAAAAAGTAAATGATAAAAAATCAAAAAGTGGTCTTCATGAAAATTTTAGTCTTGATGAGATCTACAATTTTCATGAAGGAATAAAATCAAAAGAAGTCGTCTGTACAAAATGTATTTTCGATGGTCTTCTTCGTACACAATATACCTGAAGTTTCTAAATTTTGAATTTTTTTATGATTTTTAAATTATAAAAAATCAAAATAAAATCAAATAAAATATAAAAGATATATTTACATATTAATCAATTTTTGAGATTTTGATTAATTAAGAAAATAAAGAAATAAATTGAGAGAGGTTTATTTACAAACACTATATACAGACTTAGGGTGATCCATTTCCTTTGATTTTTGAGTTAATTATGATTTGGATTTTTATGCACTTTATTAAAATATAAATCTAATAAAATAAATGGAAAATAAATAAAATAAAATAATAGTTAGTTATGTAAATAAAATAATAAGGTCAAAATCAGACAAAATATACAATATACAATGAAGTCCCAAATCCAAGTTTCACATTTGAACTCTGATTCATTTAAATTTGGTCTTGATTTGTAGACAATTGAATGTACATTAACTAAAAAGTGAGTAGGGTTCATAAGAGACTACATGTGAGAGATATTTGACTTTGCAGCTTTTTGTCTCAAAACTTGGGTTTGGTTTTATTTATCAATTATGCAATTTAGTATTTTTCTAATATTTTTCCTTTATTAATGTTTGTATATATACACAATGGAGTTGATTTCACTTTATCTAGAGTTAGTATAAAATAATTAAAAAATAGGTAAGTTGTATTAATATATAAGTGATAATATACACACAATTTGTGGCTTCTTATTAATGCAAATATGAATGCTAAAATATGAATATTATTTACACATGCTTGAATGCTAATAATGAAATATAAATGCTTAAATGAAATTAATTACTTGAGAACGAAGATCTATTTTCAACTTTTGAAGTGATGAATCACATATTCATCGGGTACTAAAGAGAGCCTCTTAGACTAGTGCTTCCGACGAAGCAAAGACTCTATGCAGGATAATGGAATCAACACCTTTAAAGTCATACCTACTATACATACATATTTCCATGGAGACTTTGATAATTATAAATGTTGAGTTCCTTTTTGATGAGATTTGGATTGACTTATAATTAAGAAGTTGCCTTAAACTTGTGGACTAGTCTCCAAGTCTTGTATTTGCACATGGACAATCGGGGATTCCACCTTCTAACTCATTCAAACTACTCGGGGATGAGTAAAGATCTAAGTATAGGGGGTGATGAATCCATGGTTCATCTACTTTATATAAGTATCATTTCCTTAATAAATCATCAAATAAACTCTCTAAATTGACTTAATTAACATTTACTAATTGTGTAAGAATTAGGCCTAAAATATGTAAATAAATATCCATGATTTATGCATAACTTGAGCTTATCAATTTATGTGTAAAATATCACCTTTTATCTTAATTATTCTTCTATCACTTTCTTTGAGTTGTTAACTAACATGGTACTAAGAAATAAATGCATAAACATCTTAAAACCAAAAGAAAATGACAAGATTTGAAACTATATAGATTGTATATATGCTAGCTTATGTGTCTTTATTTTTACTATTTTCTAGTTTGGAAAATCCTTAAAAGTTAGTTATTATTGTAAATATTGTGTGTGTGTGTGTATTAATCCATTAATTAGAATCTGATGAAAAATACAAAAAATACAATACAGAAAAATATGTAGATTAATTAGCAATTAATACCTATACAAAAATATAATTTGTACAGATTTGTTTTTAGGTCCTTCAAGAAAGTTGTAAATCTCAATGAGACCAACAACTTTGATGTTGACTATTTTTTATTTTGAAGTTTCCCTCTATTTATTTTCTTATTTTCTTTCATTTTTTTGCTTGGGTAAATGGTCAATTGGTCGGTGCCCTCTGATTGGCCCACCTAAAGGCCCCCCTCTGCCTCCCATGTCGGCTCAGCCAACCAATTAAGGTTCGCAACCAATTGACCCCAATAAAATGGGGCACCCTCCAGCCATTACATGACTGCCCCTCCATCTCCCTTGGATATCAGACATCCCTCGCCTTCATTGTCCTTGATTTCACAACGCATGTAACCTCTGCTTGTTCGACTACCTCTTCCACCATTCACAACCTCTCCTCATCGTTGTAACGCTCGGTGAACATGCACTATAAAACCCCTTGACCCCCTACTACACCAATTATCCACCACTGTGAAGCCTCTTCTTCCAGTTCTGATTAGCCTCTTAGGTGATAGCTGAGAGCGAGGTAGCCATCAAGCTACAATGAGGGTAGAGTCATGTGTGATCTGCGTCCCTTTTTTGACTGTGTAGCAACTTCTTCAAGATGCGAAACTAGGGCTCCTACTCGTCGTATCCCTTAGAGTGAAGACTAGGAGCTCTAGCTCTACCTCAGCCTTCCCGCCTCCCTCACCATCCCCCATCACCGATCTCAAGACCTCCAACTCTGCTCCGACAACGATCTTCTCCGCCACCCTCTCAGGTATCTCTGTCAACACCGCCCAGTTTCCATTTCTCCATTTTACCGTGACCACATTAGAACATCCTCGACCCTCATGAGGGTCTATTTACCTCTTCCTCGCATCACTTATCTTTGCCGACCCATCTTCCACCATTATTCCCATCTCCACAACCCGCTCCACCCAGCTCCACCTCCAGGTCTTGCACATATATGGAGCTCCAGGTCTTCCCTTTCTCCCACACCACTCAAACCTCCATTCCATCACCCTTTGGATCATGCTTGTCTGCTAACCACTCATGATCTCTTTCACTTCATTAGTTGGAAGAATAAATAGAATTCTGGTCTCGCCCTTCATCTCCGATGAGCACTCATCACCATGATGCCTCGGCACTTGCAGCACCTCTGGAGAACACCCATCACCCTCGCCATCACCTTCCCAAGCTATCAGGACCTTTATCCAACCCTCAGGACTTGGGAGGATCTCGGGTATCCTCACTGGAGCCCTACCAGATCACCACCACTCGTGGAGGAACATGAGAAGCAAGCACCATTGAATTCTGATCCAATGGTGCTTGTACACACTTTTTGCCAACCATCTTATCAGTCATGCAAGGTCATCCGCACCACTCATTCATGCTTCCATCCAGAGTTGCTAGATCACTCTGATCTGACGGCCCTGATCAGTGCCCGAGCCTCCACCTACGCCTCTAAGCTTGGGATACTTGAGGAACCTCTCCAGCATCAGCCTCCCTCTATGTGCACGTTGATGAACTCAGATTTCACCTCTTTTAATTGTCTAAAATTATAGTATATGAGATGAAATTCAGTCAATCAAAAACCACAATCTTTGAATGTTGTGGAGAATTTTTCTTGGCAAGTCTACCTGTCGAACTCAGAGACACGAGCTTCTTTGTCTATATATTGAATTTCATTGTTTAAGTAATGAGTGTGTATTTCTTATTTTAGATATTCATGCATATGCAAAATAATACAGATATAATGATGCATGATAAGAATAAAATGACATAATTTTTATTTGATTTTATGCAAGTTAAAAAGATAGGATGCCATGCATGCACTAAATAAAATGGATGCAGATAAGTTTATGTAAGACAAAATATACAAATGTGCCCTAATTTAATCACATCTATGTGCAATCAATTAAGGGTAGATTTCAACGTCAATCCTAGATTAAAGATGAATAATGACATTAAAAATCGATGCACAGGGGACACTATAGACAACCAAAAATTAACTCCATAAATCAAGTGTCAAATCAAGAAATTAGTCATGTTATTAGAAAGATAATGAAAAGAACATCAAAACAAAACTAAAATCACTCAATTTAGACTTAATATACTCATGATATGAAAGAAATAATGCAGGGGCATAATTGTAATAAATATGCATGAGAGATAAAAGATAAATATTATAAGCAAACCCTTGGAGGGACCTGTTTGAAAATAACAAAACTTGGAGGGGCCCTTCGGCAATTTATCCATTTGTGTACAAGGACCATTTTGCAATTTCTAAAAGCTGTAAGGGCTCCCTATAAAATACCCAGTCACACATGTGAGGCATGCGCCTGGGGACCTAACAGTAATATGAAAATTTCCGGGGTCCTCAGTGCAAATTGCCAAACCCCACACGTCTAGGGCACGTGAGGAGGCCAGGCTCGGGAGGCACTTCAGCTTCGGGCCATGTGGCTTCGTCTAGGGCTTTGTTACTTGGCTCGGTGTACTCGAACCTCGAGGTCAGAAACTAAGGCGTGCGGAAAATGAGGGCCATTCGATCCTCCTGATTGGACGACACCTGTAGAGTTTGGGCTCCACCTTTGTTTCTTCGGGTGCAGCGGCGAAGGTGGGGATCCGATGACCCGCTTGGAGCTCTACCGACCTCAAGTAGTTGCGGGAAGAGTCGAGGAAGCTTGTTGAGAGACCGATGAAGCTCCAGGGGTGCTGAAGAAGGTGTAGGGGGTGCTTAGATCAGTGTATCGAGGGGGGTTCGTCGGAGAGCATACTCGAGAAAGGAGCAACATACATGGCTCCGACCATTGAAGATATGGATGTACCTGCATATGTTAAAAGTGTGCAAGTCATGTGTGCATGCGATGTGAGTGAGATGGGAGCCGGGAGGAGGTCAAGAAGGTGGCGGCTCAGTGGGTTCCTCCGTCATGAACGTGGAGGAATGGTGCGACATGGACGGGGGTTCTGGGAGAGGGAGAAGATGAGCAGGGTGGTTGGCATGAATGAAGGATGAACGGTAGAGGTCGTGAGGTGATCAGGCGACGGTGACGATGGTTATAGGCGGCATAATAAAAAAGGAGGAAATGAGATACAACGAGGAAAGAGTACCTGGAGCTTTCAGGAAGAATGCGGATGGAGGAATTGGCCTGGGAAGGCTTCTGTGGGAGCCCGGGTCTTCGCTTGAACTTAGTCAACCAAACCAAGGAGCTCTACGGTGCTTGGGGCGGCCGCTACATGGTCGGAGGGGCCATGTATCTCACCGAGGGTACATGGGTCGTCTTCACCTCGATAGCCGACCTCCGCTATCACTGGAGGGCAAAGGAAGCTGGGCCTCAGCCCCTTGGATGGTGACGGGGTTAACGGAGGCGGCAGAGGGTTTTAATAGGTGGAGGAAGTTGTCATTACTAGGGTTTCAGGGGCATTTTGAAATGGAGGTCTTGTTGGTGTGGAGTTACATCAGGGGATATTGATGGGTTAGCGAGGATGTAGGAGGAGAGGGCTACGTGGTGGTGGCATTATGATGAGGAGAGAGTGGCTGATGTGGGCTCCAAAATAGGAAGGTGACGGTGGCGTCGCGGGGTGTAACGTCTAGAGCGGAAGATGTTGGGAGGTAGACGATTAGGCGGAGTCATTGGATGTTGTAATCCAATGACTCTAATTAGGGCGCGATCGAAGGGTAGAGATCAGATCCTTAGGATCTGATCCAAGGGCTGCAAGTCGTGTGGGGGTGTGTGGTGGAGATGAGTTCTGGGAGTTCATCCAACGATTAGAAGGGAAGGGTGATGTGGAAGGTGCTCGATCGTTGGATGGAAGTCAATCTAATGGTTGAGATTTCGGTGCAAAGGAGCGGTGGGAATTTGATCTGTAGAGGGAGATCGGGCGATTGAGAGGAGAAGAGCCTGGACAGTTCAGATGAAGACGAGCCAAGGAGATCGGATGGCCAAGAATCAAGGTCGGGTGGCGAGAGGTCGTGCATCCATGTGGGCGGCCCAGTGGGCGCCACGTGGCTGCTCTAGAAAATTCAGAAAATACAAAAATAAAAAAAATCCAAAAGAAATATAAGGAGGCCGAATTAGAAAAAAGTCAAAACATGAATAGATCTTGATGAGATCTACAAGTTTCATGCTGAACAAAAAGTCAAAAGAGGTCATTTGTACAAAAATGAATTTTTGGGAGCATTTTTAAGAGATAAAAACATTGTTTTTAAGCTTTGAGATTTTTAGTATTTTTTATTTCTTTTAAAATCCAAGATAAATATATACAATATTTACTCTAAATTTTATGGGTTTTTAATAAAATAGGAAAACAAGGAAAAAGGTTAGTAATTAAATACAATAAATTAGTGTTAGCTTTTAGGTTAATTATACATAGAATATAATACAAGTTAACATTAATGAATTATTAGTGATTTTTATTGATTTATTAAAGCTTGGGGATTAATAATTGGATTTTAGCATGATGAATCTGAGATTCATCGCACGCTTGTCTCCAAGCTCCCAATCACACTTAGCCCCCACGTACAGGAGGCACTTGGTCATGGAGTTTTTACAGCCATACCCTTCAGCCTCTCGCAAATGACATCCAGGTCCTCCTTACGTGCAAAGCATGTGCTTGCTAGGAATATTTGCATCCATGACCTTTTAGCTTTTATGAATTATAGATAAGTCCCTCTTGAGGGCCAATTTAAATCGGAAACTTTATTTTTAATGCATTTTACTCCCCAGAACTTGTTTATTAATTATCTTTCTCATTTTAATTTAAATTTTCACATATTTTATGTCATTTTGAAGCTATTTTTATGCTCTAACGTATTATATCAATTGTGAATAAATAATAGGATCACTGTTTTGACATATTATTCGAGGAATTAATTGATATATGCAGGCTTAATTTGACATATTACAGCAATTAAATTCAGAGAATTTCATCATTTTTTACATGGATTTCTAGAGGAGGCTTATATCATCTATCTCCCTGGTTATTGAGTTAGAAAAATATTCTTGAGGAAGATTATCACAGAGATTGAGGAGCTCATTATTTTGATTATTCTTTGTGTATCAAATTGAATTATTACAGGATTTATCAAATACCTTACAAGAGTGTGCCTAACTGCTCAATTAATCTTCATTGTCTGTATTTGGATTTAAATTAATGAAATATTTCTTGAATCCATTTAGATCTATGAATTATTTGGAAGTTCATTGGTCACTTTGTTTTATTGAGGATTAAATTTGCCTTCATAGATATGTTCCTCTTATTTTCTCTATTTTACTTCATTTTCTTTGGTTATCCTTAACCCTTTCTCTTGCTTCATTTTCTGACATAGAAATTAACATAGCAATTAGTTAATTATGTAGATTAATTTAAAACCATGCAATCAAATAATTCACTTTTCCCTAAGTTCGACCTTAGTACACTTACCAAGTCAAAATACTCCACTTATTCAAAAAGGTGATTTTTATTGATATAATTTCCACCTCCTATACTACTACAATTTAACCCTATTAAAGAGGAGGAATATCAGATCATGACATCCCCGAATCGATAAAATTTTTTAAGCTTGGATATATTTATGATTAGCAGCCAAGGTCAAGGACATCTAATAGTGTCTAAACCATCTATATTGGTAGATCTAAGGAAGTTTAAAAGGTTGTGTATTATATTGATATGCGTAAACTCTTGTAATTGGTGCATCATGTAAGGTATA
Organism: Ottelia alismoides; assembly: GCA_037367405.1. NCBI lineage: Eukaryota > Viridiplantae > Streptophyta > Magnoliopsida > Alismatales > Hydrocharitaceae > Ottelia > Ottelia alismoides. The sequence goes on along the minus strand of JAZKJV010008725.1, from coordinate 527,732 downwards.
AAGAGCTATGGAAATATTGTATTTTTACTCTATGTGCAGAAGGCATAAAATCTTACATGAGGGTTCCAGCAGAGGGCCCCGTGACCATTACCAATACATATGTAGAAAGAGATTGCAAAATTATTTAATTGATATAATTTCATTTTTAAAGAAAAGGTCTTATTAGATTTTTTATTATGCAAAGCAGATTGGAATTGTTGTAATTTGTTCTTGTAATTTACAAGAACTCTCCAAGAAAAGGCAGAATGCATACATGTTATATTTGACTTTTTTATAATCCTTCACCCCCTTTCTTACTTAGGATAAGAAATAGCATCCTAAGTTGTGAGGAGATAAGAGGAATAAAAGTTGATTCGCTTCTAGAGAATCTTTTTATCAGAATGCTATTTGTTGGACATGTAAGCCCTTCACATGTAATTTAGCAATAATTGTTATTACACTCCATAATTGAAATAATGTGCATTCTAATTTCCATGATTGATCAAACTCCTCTGTATGATTACAATTACGTACCTTGGTCACTTTTGTATTTTATAGGTAATGATCTAAAGAGTTAGATTAGAACAATCAATGTGCTTTCAGTGATTTAAAGATCTAGATCGAGGACTTAATTAATGTCATATAATGTGATCTTTAATCTTAGAAGATATGGCGATCATCTCTATAAACTGAGGTTTGTCAAATACTCCTGATGTAGGTTTGCTGCATAGGAATCAAGATTCGACGTTGTTGGCCTATTGAAGAAGAAAAAACTTCCCCCATAAAAGTAATAATATTGATTCTAAAAGAACATGTTTTTCAAACATTAGGAATATCACCACAATCAAACAAATCACAAAGGATTATTTATTAATTACCAACTCTACTCTCTCATATAGTAACTAAAGTTCGAAGCAACATTGTACCTACTCGTATAAATATGATTGTATTTATTTATTATGGTAAAATATTCTAAACAGATCTTTAACATCTAATGTCTCTACATGAACTAGATCCAAATGTTGGACATGTGAGCCCACGATGAGCCATTATGCAATAAATGTTATTACAATTGACTCCTCAATCCAAAATAAAGAATAACTAATTTGCATAGTAGGTCCATTAGTAAAATTAGCGTAGCATGGCCATCTTAATGATCATACAGTTGTTGATTCAAATGTTGAATCATAGAGGCTAGTGCTTGGATGATATCTAAAGAGTTAGATTGAGGACTCATCAAGCACCATCAAATAATTTATAAGAAACGATCTCTAGCCTAAGAGGGAGATGGCAATCCTTATCCAAAGGCTGAAATCTGACCGACCACTTTATACAGGTCCTTTGCATAGGAATAGATATTCAGAGGTGTTAGATAAGTTAGGTCAAAGAGTTGCCTTAACGAGATCAAGATAACCAAAAACTATGTCATATACCATCATGATATAGGCATGCATTCTCTGACCAAAGATAGATGTGTTACTATATGTCTGAGTATGTACATTTAGCAGACTGATAGGTTGATGACCTATTAAAGGTCTATACATTGACGAGTTGGTGTGCATACAAGGGCATATAAGTAACACGATCTCTTAAAGGGATCATACAAGTTCATTACTGAACTGGAAGACATGAGCTCACTCATGAGATAATGGGATCAAATTTCATACATGATCGTCTCGCTTTGGAAGCTTGACTGAATTTGTAGGAATGAAATATGCTTTTGGAAAGCATATGATCGAGACCTAGGTATGATATATGCTTTTGAAAAGTATATAATCGATACTACCTCCCAATGACCAAATGAGAAACTTATTGATAAAACACTGAAGAAGAGAGTCTAAAAGTGAACTAAAACTTTGGGATTATTCTAGGTCTTCTAGTATGCAAGATGTATGTGTATTAAGAATACTCGTGGGTGACGTGATAATAAGAGATTGTATAACAATGATGCTTCTTTTCCGAGGGAGTGATGAAAAAGGTTTGGATTTTATTGAGTCCTCTCAGTAGAGAAGTAATCAAATCTTAGTCCAAATGTTGGACATTGATCTGGATACGATTCAGATGCAATGAGAAGATTAGATTTACGTCTTTGATTTAATCAAACACCTTTGAGAGGTCCTCGAGATCTGAATTTGAGATATGATCTCAATATCCAAGTCACTATATGTGGAATTTACAATTGTCATGTCCTTATCTCCAAGTATCTGTGGAGAAAGCTCATTATTCTTGTAAGAGTTTAAGAATTTCCATTGTTGAATAATATATCTTATCATCAGAAAATTGATAATTAAATCTGGTTTAATTATCACGAATAATACAAATATGATAATATTATTAAGGTATATGAGAATGGAGATCCCAGATATTTAAAAATAATTTAGTTATCAGGGATATGAATAATGTGGATATCACTACCCATATTAATCACATACATTATAAATATGATTTATAATATTTTAGATAGAGCTAGTTGTAAATAGTATTTATGAATTAAATGTTGATGTGAATTAGATTCACATTGAACAATTAATTGAAAACAATTTACATTTATATTGGATGTGTGAATATGATTCACAAATTATCGATGACATGTTAAAATTTTCATAAAATAATTTGGAATTATCTTTGTGATTAATTATGCAAAAATTGTTATTGCCCGTATGGGATTTATGGAGAGATATGAGATCTCTCGATTAAGGAAAAAGATGAGCACCTTCCCCTTTAAGAGGGGGTATGACCAAGGAGTCCTACTCCCTGTATGGTCATCCCCTCTATTAAGGGAAGGGGGCTCCTCCTCTTTGCTTTAAATCCACATGAGATTTATTTAAATTATATCTAATGTGTTGTAAATTATTTGCAACTTGATTTATTTTTAAATTGATAATTATTGTTGCAAATTTATGCAACAAACTCATGTCTATTGATTGAAAGCACAAAATAATCTAAACCGTTGATTTTGTGAGCACATGGATTAGGATCCGTGGATATCCAATTTATTATAAAAGAAAGGGCAACCCTAGATATTCTTTTACAACAAAATTACAAGGAAAACTCTCTCCTTCATTCTCATCACATGCCCAGTGGCCGTCCACCTCCTGACGTAGAGAGCGTTGCCGTCGTCACTACATTGTTGTGCTACTTGATCGACTACTCATGGATCTCTATCTTCTTAGGTGCCCCTTACTCATGAGGAATATGTCAAATTTTGTGAGACAAAATCAGGAGATTCATTACTCAGTTCTTCGACTTGGATTGCAAGAAGCACGCGTCTCATCTACATGCTCGCAAGCATCTCCTCCGTCGGATCAGACTTGAGACATGAGGTCACTTACTTTAGAGACAACAATCGCAATCACGCTTCAAGAGATATTTCTATAACTTGTTTATGATCTTGATGAAACAATTTGAGAAGTGGTCTCAGATATTGTGGTTTCATATCTTTAGATTTTTTAATTTCTGCTACCCTGAGCAACTAGTATAACTAGTCGCTCTTGATCGTATATGATGTGATCTTCACACCACTGTGATGCTCTAAGGCCAAAACCCTAGCCTTAAAGTGGTATTAGAGCCAGGTTAAAGATCTTGGATATAATTCAAACCCTAAGGAGGCAAGGTTTTGCATATCAGGTGTGAGAGGAATTCTGGTTTGTGCATATGATGCCCGTTGCGAATTATTTTTGCTAAATTGAAAAGCTCCTCTATATGCACTATTTATATGTGTTTTTTGAATAATAAAATGTATTCATAATGTCCAAATATGTCCCCAAACAGTAGCCAATTGTTGGCACCAAAGTGCTTGAATTAAAATTCAAAAAGGTCCCGTGGTGAAATTATTTTTGCATGTATTTACGGATCAAAAAGAAAAATATTTTTGCTTATTGTTTCCTTGTCATGAAACATGAAAAAAAATAACTATTTAAGTGTATAATTAAACCATAAACCTATATGAATTTATTCTGCATGATTCCAACTCCATTTGTTATAGATATTCCATATTTAGTGGCTACGAGCGGATGATGTTTGGATCATCAAGATCTCTTTGTCAATGTGTTTATCATTCAGTGTAAATCATGAAATTATGAATTTGCCTTAATTAAATTGATGTTAATATTTATGAAAATAATTGATTAAACACAAATGGCCATTGACTGTATGTTTCATGATAAAATCCTAGTTTAATCCATAATAGTTGTAGGTCAACTTTTACATGCAAAACATGGTTGCTTGATATAACTAGAAATTTAGGATCTCAAAACATTTTAAGATGCCTAAGATTTCTAAGTTATTACTATATATTATAATGATGGTCATCAAAGTGATCGATAAAACCACACATACATTTATATTATTTTGTGTTGTTCTCAATCGGAATGGTGAAGGTGTCTAGTCCAGGTATGTTGACTTGGTTCCTTATTTAGCGCCTTGCATGTCAAGGAAATGCTCACTCCCACCATAACTCGAGCGTACTGGTTGGATCCATTTTTGAGGAAAGAATAATATGAGTAAGTCAAGTTGTACTCTAATTATTAAAATACAAAATAATACTTACTTGTGAGAGCTTATACTATATGGTAGTATCAAGCAAATCCTAATTGTTTGTTAGTTGATTGAATTGGATTGTTGATTAATTTAATATGATTTAAATAATTAGATCCCGTAAAATAAACACTCAATTATGAAAGGAGATGTAATTCCCTTGGAAGAATTAATCATAATGAATATGATTCATAATGATTAATTAAAATTTGAATGTGATATGAAGGATCATATAAATGACATCACTGGTCTCCCATCAAGGCGAAGGGTTCCACCACCATAGATTGTACGTTGGAGACACTTATCTGAAGTGATAGCTCTGACATACAAGCACACATGGATCAGGCTCTTTGCTTCTCGAAAGAGTAAGGTCATATATGTAGTGACCCCAATATAGGTTCCCTATATTATTGAGGAGATATTGGATTGCGCATAATGAGTTCTATTAATGTTTACGGTTTGTTCAATTAGTAGCAGGTCAACATCACCTTAGGGGGTGGTGGGCCCGGGTGTTAAATACTGAATTGGAAAATGCAAGTTGGACTTCAAGGCGGAATGAGTTCCTGCTTCTTTTTATCTGAGTTGTGGTTTCTCATATTATTGGGATGTAACAAAGGTAAAAATAAGATTTAGATCTTGCTAGAGATATGTCTCTTAATTTGAAAGTTTAATAAGAGAATGGACTTTCAGAGTTTAAAAGGCAAGACAACTTTATTTAAAACATTAATATCCTTAATCAAAGTAAAATATATTTATGTAAATTATCTTATTTCAGATAATCTTCATTAAATCCACTCAAATCTATACTCAATCATAACCTATATAATATCATGGATTGGATCCATGATCAAGAGGTAGTACTTGTAGTTGGACACATAATGTATGTGGTTGCAGTGTGCAAGTTTCCTCATGACAATGAGGATTGACAATGAAATAGATAATAATACAACAACCTATAGTTTGTCTATCTCTAAAATCTCAATCTCTCGTTGAGTGTGCTTTGGAAGCAACATGTCGATGATGATCACAATTGTTAAAATAAAAATCGAAGAAGATGTTTTGGCAAACATATGTGCTCTCAACATTTAATCATTAATGACATGGTTTGTTGCGTACTCAAAATGTTTGACTACCTACCTAAACAAAAGTCCTTTTTTGAGTTAAGATGAGTATGGATATGTTGAATGTCATCATTGTGATATCTCTACTCAAATCTTTCATGATGCATCATATTATTCATATTGTATGAATCAGATGAAGCAAGAATAAATGTTGAAATAATCTTACATTGATGTCCCTTGCGGATATGTTCAATTTAACAGATCCTCTCCCTTAATGGTTGTTTAAGTGTTAAGGAAGCCTAGTGGAAGCATGGGTTTGACACATGTAAGAAGGAGAGTCAAAGAGTTGATTGTACTTCTATGACTTCCATACGTATGACATCCAAAGAGTTGGATGAATGTCAATACTGCAACAATCAGATGTATTGATAGTATGACTATCTATACTATCTGAAATCCTTAGAGAAGGAACCAGATATTGCATCGGCGTATTCTTCATCTACATATCATCATTGAAATTGAATTACTTATTAGATAATATTAAAAGTCTGATAATTATATCTCATTCTTCTAATGACACTTGCAATTGGTTGCATATGTTCTAGAAGACTGGAAAATTTGATCTTAAGGTTTGATAGTCATATGCATGTGAGTTGATGCAATTGTTGCAACAATATCCATTGGATAGAAAGGCTACATATTTTCAGTGGGAGAGACATCAGTCTTAGAGAATGTCTGTATGACCTAGATATTAGAATACATTTATTGTTTATTTCTAAACTTGTTAGAAATGGACATACATTCTGGAATAGACATATCATAAAGAGTTATGATGGGTATATTTCAGATTGTAATCTAACATGTAGAGGACTCTGCTAAATTAGAATATTATTGAATGGTTCATTAACATTTCTAATACTGGAAATTTAAACCCTAAAAGATCAATAGAAGGATAAAGGTCATTTAACAATGATCTGGCATCAAGACTTGGACATATATCTATTAATAAGATTAACAGACTACTAAGAGATTTGTCTAAAACTTCAAATCTTACATACTTGTGAATATTATATCCAAAGTTAAAATATATGATGCACCCTTCTCTGGGAATGGTGTAAGATGCTGAGGTATTCAAGACCTCATACATATTGATGTATGTGGATCCTATATACCATAATAAACATCAGTGATATATGATATCCATTGATGATTATTCAAGATATGAGATTTCTTCTTTTACCCATTAGAAACATTTGAAATGTTCAAAGATTTCATAATTTTGATTGAGAACCAAAGTTATAAGGAAGATGAAATGAATATGATCTAACCTAGGTAGCCAGTACCTATTAGACGAATTCAAGGAATACCTTATAGAGAAAGGAATATCATCCCTATCTCACTCCTCCTAATATATCTCAGCTCAATGGAGTTGTAAAGAGATGCAGTTGGATCATGTTAGACATGATCTGATCAATGATGACACCACATAATTACCTCTCAGTTTCAAGGTATATATGGAGTAGAGATTGCAATATATATCCTTAATAAGATTCCATGAAAATATGAACCCAAAACTCCTTGTGAGCTATGGTTTGGAACCAAGCTTAGTGTTAGGTACTGGAGGATTTAAGGCATGCTTCGTCTATGCTATAGCATGGATGCAAGAAAGCTTGAACCTTGCAATTGAGTGTGCTAAAGGATGGTATTAAATATGTTTTTTATGACCTTGAGATTCTAAAGGATTTCATATGTAAGAATATGATTCCAAAAGGATGACTTTCTTCAGAATCAAGATAAGAATGAAGTAAAGGGACTCATTACATCATAAAAGGATAATGAGACTACTAGAATCATGAACGAAAAGGATAATTAAAGATAAAACACTCATACCTCTTCAAATCAGTTTGAGGGTGGTAAGACCACCTAGAGGGTATGGATTCCATGTGTCAGAGAAATTTGACAATGATTAAACTTCATATGATAAAGATTTTTTAGATCATGGCATGGAAATATGGACGATAACAATAAAGTCTAAATGAGACTTCATACACAAGTGTTGTATATGGAACCTCAAGGATCCACCTATAGGGGTCAAATGCATTAGGTGTAAATGGATCTTCAAGAGAAAATGGAACCTGATGAGAAGGTAGAGACCTTCAAAACACGACTCCTAGACATGATCTATACACAGAAAGAAGTCGTCGCTTGTGATGAGACGTGCTTTCTAGTAACCATGCTTAAACCCATCAGAACATTGCTTACTAAAGCTACACAACTTGACTATGACATCTAGAAGATGGAAGTCAAGATTGCATTCCTCAATTAATACCTCAATGAGGATGTTCATATGAAATAGCCTCATGGAATTATTGTTGGAGAATGTTGAAGGATATGGGAAAATTCTTAAGCGCATCACGGAAGCATGAGTATCACATCATATGCGATCAGGGGCAACTAGTCACAATAGTTGCTATGGGAAGCAGAATTTAAAAAAATTGTAATCCGATGAAACCACATGATCTAAGAACACTTCTCGAATCATTTCATCTAAACCACAAACAAGTATTAGGTTTACCTATTGTAGCGTGGTTGTGATCAAGTCTCTAAACGAAAGGACCTCCTGTCTCAAGTCCGATCCGATGAAGGAGACACTTGCGAGTGAGTTGATGAAGCGTGTGCTCTTCGCAATCCATGTTGATAATCAAAGAGGCGAATCTCCTGATCTCATCACATGAGATGCGATATCTTCTTCACAAGAGATTTGCACTGAAGGACATGGAGATACATGAGCAAACAATCCGGCAGCATAACAATGATGCGGCGGCGATGGCGACTCTCTATAGGCCTCTACAGTGGACAGCCACAATGAGAGAGAGAGAGAGATGATGTGTAGAGAGAGAGAGAGGGATAGAGCATATGTTCATTGTGTAAAGAAGAGATAGGGTTTCCTCTTCTTATATAATATTTTGGGAGTCCATGGATCCCAATCTACGTGCACAAAAATCCATGGATGAGATTTATTTATGTTTCTTTCAATGGCCATGATTTTGTTGTAAAAATACAACAACAATTAATTTATTTAAATATATATTGAACAATAATCAATATAAATTAATTTTAATAAATCAATCTCCCATGGAGAAATAGGAAGGAGGCTAGCCTCCATCTAAAAAAGGGGGTGGATGGCCATGAATCCGATAAGGACTTGGTAGCCATCCCCACTACTTATTAGGAAGAGAGCCTCCTTTGCATATTACATGGAATCCAATATTCCATGTATTTATCCAGTATTTTGCAACAACTTTGTTGCAAATCATTTCACAAAATAAATCCAATTTTTTTGTGAACATTGCAATCATGCCATTGAAATTTTTGAATCACATTCACAATCCAAAATAAAATGTAAGTTACATTTTTAATTAATTATCCAATGTGAATCAAATTCACATCAACATTTAATTTCTAAATGTTATTTACAAATACCTCCCTCTTATTTATTATAAATCACATTTACAATATATATATATATATATGATTAATATGGATAGTGCTATCCACTTTATTCATATCCATGATAATTAAATCACATTTAATCATCTTGGATCTCTATTCTCATTAATCACATTCACATTATTAAAATCATTGATAATAAATCACATTTATTTATCTTATATAACTCTCCTTATAATATGAATCAAATTCATATTATTCAAGATAATTAAATCACATTTAATTATTGATTTTCTCAGTGTTTGGATACATATATCAACAGTGAAATTATCCTTGAACTCTTTCAAGGATAACGTGCTTTCTCTGCGGACACTTTTAGATAAGGGGGCAATTGTATGTTCCACGTATAGTGACTAGGATATTGAGATCACATTTCAAATCCAAATCTTGTGGACCTCCCATAGATGTTTTATTTAATCAGAACTATAAATCTAATCTTTTCATTGCATCTAAATCACATTTAGATCATTGTCCAACGCTTGGATCAGGTATAGATCACCTCTCTTTTGAGAGGAGTCACTAAAATCCAGACCTATTTCGTCACTCTCTCGGAAGGGAAACATCATGGTTATAAAATCGTTTATGATCACATCACCCTCATGTATTCCTAATACATGTACATCATGCATATTGGATGACCTATGATAAACCTGAAGTTTTAGATCTCATTTAGATTGTCTTCTTCAGGGTTTTATCATTATGTTTCTCATTTGATCATTGGGAGTTGATATCAATCATATACTTTCCAAAAGCATATATCATACATAGATGTTGATCACATACTTTCCGAAAACATATATCAAACCTTACAAATTCAGTCAAGCTTCCAAAATGAGATGACCGTACAGGCAATTTGATCCTTCGAAATATCTCATGAGTGAGCTCATGTCTTCCGGTTCAGTAAATGAACCTGTATGATCCCTTTGAGAGATCGTATTACTCATATGCCCTTGTATGCACGCCAATGCGCCGGTGTATAGACCTTGATTAGGTCATCAACCTATTGGTTTGCTAAATGTAAATACTAAGACATATAGTAACACATCTGTCTCCATGCAGAGGATGTGTGCCTATATCGTGACAGCATACAACATAGGTTGTCTCGTGCTCGCTAAATCAACTTTTTAACCTAACTTATATAACACCTCTGAATCTCTATTCCTATGCAGAGGACCAACATCAAGAGGTCGGTTAGATATCAGTCTTCAGAGAAAGGATTGCCATCTCCTTCTCAGGATGGAGATCATCTCTTAGTAGTCAGTTGATGGTGCTTCATAAGTTCTCATTCTAACTCTTTAGATATTCATCCAAGCACCAGTCTTTATGATTCAACAATTGAATCAACAGCTGTATGATCATCAAGATGGCCATGGTACATAACCCTAATTGTACCAAGAGACCTATTATGTAGATTAATTATTCTTCATTTCATATCAGGGAATGATATTTGCAATAACACTTATTGCATAATGGCTTGTTGTGGGCTCGCATGTCCAACAATCTCCCACTAGCCCAAAGAGCCATTAATGGGCTAATCTTTAAACCCACACTCATGTGACAATCATAGGCTATTTAGAAAAACATATAGGCAAGCTGATTAGTCACTCTGTCCCGAGAGACTACGCTAAGTCCTTTTATTACACTTGCATATCTTCTAGTAACAGTGCTAGCATCCAATGCAAATGTTGCGTCTTATGCAACCAATACTCAATATTGTCAATTATAGTGTCCTTGACACTACACCTCAATAATTATTATAACAAGTATTTCCATTATCCTTATCAGCATACCCTTATTCCTGGAGATCTCTATCTCCTAAGATATCCGTAGTTAAGACCTTTTAGATCCCCATCTATAAAGTCTTAATTTCTTGAAGATAAGACTTAGAGATCACTATCTATAAAGTCTTGTCATCTTTGAAGATATTGTTATTACTTCAATTAAGTGTTTTATTTTCATAGTAGGATTAGTAACAGTTTATTACTTCCACTGCATGGCAGACATCTAACTTTCGTACACATCTAGCATACATAGAGTTTCCCATAGCTAATGACTAGGGCATGTAGCTTTGGTATTCACAGCATCAACTCTTTGAGGTGTTATACCTTTAGATAGGTCAGTATCATATCTTAAGATAAAGAAGCCTTTCTTGGAATTTTCCAGAAAATGAAACATGTCTAAGGTTTACCACTGATGTGACGGTCCTAACACCCTCTTCTCTTTGCTTCTAGAACTAAGATGTAAGAGGTACCCTTGAGATCATGTCTCAAGGTATGGAATATCCATATTATAAAACACTTATTATCATCCTTATATCATTCCAATTTATTAGGATTTTATCTACATTTAGCACGCTGAACACAATGGTACTCTCTCTAAGCTTCACATGGTTCATCAAGATTCTATCTGAAATCATAACATATATATTTCATCAAAACTAATGTTCCAACAATAAGAAGCTTATTTGAGTCCATAGATGGAGTTTCTTGCACACCTTGCCTTCCTTAACCCTGAAGCCCTGGGGCTACTTCATGCGAATATCCTCGGTGAGGAATTCATAGAGGAAAACAATCTTGACTTCCATCTTGAAGATGTCATAGTCAGGTTGTGTAGCTACAGTTATCAATAATCCGATGAGTTTATGCAGGGTCACTGGAAAGCAATTCTCATCGTAAGCGATGTCTTCTTTTTGTGTGTATCTTGAGGATACGAGCCATGCTTTGAAAGTCTCTACCTTCTCATAAGGTTCTCTCTTTCTCTTAAAGATCCATTTACACCTATCAGGTCTTACCCTTACAGGTGGATCCTCGAAAGTCCATATACAACACTTGTGTATGAAGTTTACTTTACACTTTATTGCTAACATCCATCTTTCCATGTCATGATCCTTAGAAGCTCCATCAATGTTTATTATGATATAGATGATCCACATACATCAATATGTATTAGATCTTGAATACCTTAGCAACTTACACCATTCCCAAAGAAGGGTGTATTGGACATTTTTACTTTTTAATATAATATTCACATGTATGTAAGATTTTGAATCTTCAGACAATCTAAAGTTCAATATCTTACTAGTCTATTGATCTCATCAACAGACATAAGTCTAAGGCTTGATGCCAAATCACTATCAAATGATCTTCATCCTTCTATTGATCTTTTAAGGTTTTAATTTTAGTGTTAGAAATGTTAATGAACCATTCATCAATATTCTAATTTTAATAGGGTCCTCCAGTTGTCAGATTACTATTTCCATCATAACTCTTTATGATAACTCTATTCCAGAATTCATGTTTATTTCCAACATTTAGAAATAAACAATGAGTGTATTCTAATATCTAGGTCATAAAGACATTCTCTAAGACTAAGGGCTCTCCCTCCGAAAATTTGGTCTATCAATCCAATAGAATTTTTTTCAACACGTGCATCAATATCCATGTGGATGACTATTAAACCTTAAGATCAAATTTTCCAGTCTTCTAAAATATATGCAACCAATTGCAAATGTCATTAGATGAATGAGATACAATCATTATACTTTGATTTTATCTAATAAGCAAGTTTATTTCAATGATCAAATGTAGATGTAGATTATTATGATGTACTATCTGGGTCCTTCTCAAAGGATCTAGATAGTCAAGATAGTCACACTAGCGGTACATCAGCTTATTGTAGTATTGGCATTCATCCAACTCTTTGGATGTCATATGGAAATTATAGAAGTACAATCAACTCCTTGACATTCCTTCTTGTTTGGGTCAGACCCATGCTTCTACTTCACTCCCTTCATCTATAAACAACCATTTCTTATGACAAATGAACTGTTATGATGAATTCAAAGGATTTCAATATAAGAGTATTACAACATTTATACATGTTTCATTCAAATCATACAATATGAATATTATGAAGCTTCATGAATGTCTTGAGCATAGACAGTAGAATGATGACACTCATCACATCTACATCCATCTAAACTCTAAAAGACTTTGGTTTCGATAGGTACTCAAACATTTTGAGTACATCATCTCTTATCGAGCCACCATTCTGCATAATGCAGTAAACCATGTCATTTATGATTAAATGTCGAGAGCACATATGCATGCCAAAACATCTTCTTAGATTTTATAAGGATTTTCGGTAATTACGATCATCATTGACATGATACTTCCAAATCACACTCGCTGAGAGATCAAGACTATAGAGACATACAGACCCTAGGGTCGTAGTCCTATTTTTTACTTATTTGTCATTCATCATTATTGCGAGGAAACTTGCACATTGCAATCACATAAAATATGTGTCCAACTGCAGGTATAACTTCTTGACCATGGATCCAATCCATGATATTTACTGGTTATTATTGAGTATAACATTGAGTGGGTTTAATGGGAATTATTTGGAATAAGATATTTACATAAATATATATTACTTTGATTTAGGAATTTTTATATCAAAGTTGTCTTGCCCTGTCAACACTGAAATTTCATTCCCTTACTCACTTTCAATGTAAGATATATACTTACCATTATATCTCAACAAGATCTGGGATCTCCTTCTTACCTTTATTACAACCCAATAATATGAGAACTTGCAACTCGGATAAAAAGAGGAGGGAACTCATTCCGTCTTGCAAGTCCAACTTGCATCGTCCAATTCGGTGTTTAACAACCAAGCCTGCCACCCCTAAGGTGTTGTTGACTTGTTGTTAATTGAAACAACCATTAACAAGATTAGAACTCGCTATGCGTAATCCAATATCATCCAAATAATATGAGGACTTGATATTGGGGTCACTGCGCATACGGCCTTACTTTTTTGAGAAGCAAAGAGCTCGATCCAGATGCACTTGTATGCAGGAGCTGTCACTTCAGATAAGTGTCTCCTACATACAATCCCTGGCAACAGAATCCTTCACCTTGACGAGAGACCATGGATGCCACTTATGTGATCCTCCATATCATGTTCGAATTCTAATTAAATATTATGAATCATATTCACATAATTAATTCTTCCAAGGGAATTACAACTCTCTTCATAACAGAGTGTTTTAACTTTAATTGGATTCCAATTAATCTAATCATATTAAATTAATGATCCAATTAGTATCCAACAAACATTCTTTATTATTACATGAAATATGGTATTATCTCAAATATGTATTATCAAATTTTAATAATTAGAAAAATACATCATGATCGCTTCAAGAATTATCCTTTTCTTACCCATTGTCATGGCCAATACCGACGGGAGTTGGACACCCCACTCACGAAGCAACCTGCTACCCCAATGCTCCCCAACTAGATACCATATCCGCCTCAGGTCAGGATAATACATATTGATTATTTTATATTTGAGATGAGAATCGGTCTTTCAACCGAAGTTATACCATAATATATTACTCATTAAAACCCTTCTGATAATTTTATAAGAAAATTTGCTAAATAAATCCCCAATCCTATTCAAGCAACTTTGTTTATTGGAATTGTTGTAACCAATTTGTGATCAAGATCAATTATCTTATCATATTTGGTTATGCAAATATCATTTAAGGAAATTATCATCATTAGATATTTCACAAATATTTATCAATAATTATTTCAGGAAATTAACTATTAATTTCACTAATTGATTAAATAACAATCCGAAGGTTCTTGATTAGGAAAGTAATTTTCAACAGTGACCTCACTTACTAAAATTAACATATCTCGATCAATTTAAATCCAAATCAAGCAAAATAAGTTTCTATAGCTTGATAATTTGATTTACAACAGAAACCAAGTGATTTTCATGCATTTCTAGGCATTTCAAAATCATAATTGACTCTTTAAATATGTCAAGATTCGCCATCCTTGAAACACTGGATACATGTTCATTAAAAAATCATAACTTGAGCGATCGATTTCCAAATCATGAAAACTCAAGTTCCACAATTTCCTTATTTAGTGGGGAACATTCAAGGATAATTCGAGTTTAATAAATTTAAAGAGGGTGGAAAAATCACACAAAACATGGCTACATGAACAAAATGCAATAAAAATTCACAAACCCTAAAGTGCCATTGTCGTCCTAGGTTTATGGATCGTATCAGAAACCTCCAACCTGGCTCTGATACCACTTTAAGTATATAGGAAAATCTTTAAGTGCATCACAGAAGCGTAAGTATTACATTGTATGCGATCAGGGGTGACTAGTCGTATTAGTTGCTCCGAGCAGCGGAATTTAAAAAGTTTTTAATCCGATGAAACCACATGATCCAAGAACACTTCTCGTATTGTTTCATCTAAACCACAAACAGGTATTACGTTTACTTTTTGAAGCATGGTTGCGATCGAGTCTCTAAACGAAGAGACCTCCTGTCTCAAGTACGATCTGATGGAGGAGATGCTTGCTAGCGCATTGATGAAATGCATGCTCCTTACAATCCATATTGATGATCCAAGTAGTGAATCTCCTGATCTTGTCAAACAAGATACACCATCTTCTTCAAAACTGAGGCAAATCGAAGGAGATGATGATCCATGAGAAAACAATTCGGCAGCTGATAACTCGGATTTTGTGAAGGTCTAAAGCAGTCCAAACAAGGCGGGACCACGATGTCGGTGAAGCGACCGCTCACAAAACCTGGGTTAATCAACAATTAACCCACAACAGATGATCAAGGAATAAAAAGCAATGTGTATAGGTGCAAGTATGTATAGAGTGTCGAACACATTTTGAAGTATGTGTCTATATATGTGATATTTTTTGTGGGTTTTGATTTTTTGATTTTTGATTTTTTATTTTTAATTTTATATTTTTATATTTTGATTTATAATTTTCTGATTTTGTATTCTTTTATATTTTACATTTTTTGTATTTTCTTTTTCTTTTAAATTATATAATTAGATATATATAGGATATATATACAATGGAAGCTAGGTTTAATATAAAAATAAGCAAAAAAAGAAAATACAATATTTTTGAGCTATATTTTTTTACTATTTTTGTGATTTTTAAATAATTTTTCTAATTTTCTAAATATTTTTAAAGGCAAAAATACCCAAAATCAGGGTTTAAAAATATATCCTATATTAAAATGGAGATTGAAAATATAAATAGAGTAAAAAATTCTCCAAATTAATTTTAAAATAAAGATAATAAAATAAAGAAAATTAATAAATAGAAAATATAATTTTTGGATTTTTTATGGATTTTATAAATTTTTATAGAGATTTTTTGAGTTTTTCTAATATTTTTTAGTGATTTTTGATCTGAAGGTTAGAAATACAAAATATACAAAATAGTTTTTTTTCTTAATTTTTCAAAATTTTTTATATCTTTTATGTATTTTCTTTTGCAAACAGGGATAAAAATGCAAATTTTTTATTTTTTATAAATAATAAAAGGACTCAAAAATGCAAAATAAAAATATGTGTGATAGAGCAATGCAACAAGAAGTTTCATCTA
The DNA here is from genome assembly GCA_037367405.1 of Ottelia alismoides. NCBI lineage: Eukaryota > Viridiplantae > Streptophyta > Magnoliopsida > Alismatales > Hydrocharitaceae > Ottelia > Ottelia alismoides. Next base: position 511,194 of record JAZKJV010008725.1, on the reverse strand, counting down.
TTTTTGTGGATTTTTTAGAGATTTATAAATGCATGAAATAAATAGAGACAACAAAGAGAAAATACACTCTTGTACGGGGTATTTTTGTAAATATTAGAAAATGCAAGGGCCTGAGTGTAATTTTCACAGAAATTTATAACGTAGTAAAAATATTTCTAGACCAATTAGAAATAACCAAAACTAGAAGCCCTTTCCTGCAAAATCATCAAACGCACGTGTAGAAACACGTGAGCCTAGCAGGGACTAAAAACGCAATTATCAAAAAGATGGAGGGCTTCCTCGCAATTTTACAAAAAATATTATAACAACATAAAAATGTTTCTGGATTAGATCGAAATACCCATAACTAAGGATGAATGGTATGGTTAAGTGCATCACGGAAGCGTGAGGATCGCATCGTATGCAATCGAGAGCGACTAGTCGTACTAATCGCTCGAGGCAGCGAAAATTAAATTTTTTTCATGCAATGAAACCACATGATCCAAGAACTCTTCTCGGATCGTTTCATCTAAACCATAAAAAAGTATTAGGGTTACTTCTTGAAGCGTGGTTGCGATCGAGTCTCTAAACGAAGAGACTTCCTGTCTCAACTCTAAACGAAGAGACCTCCTGTCTCAAGTCCGATCCGACGGAGGAGACGCTTGCGAGCGTGTTGATGAAACACGTGCTCCTTGCAATCCATGTTTATGATCCAAGCGGCGAATCTCCTGATCTTGACACACAAGATCCGACGTCTTCTTCACGAGCGAGGCGTACCGAAGGAGATGGAAATCCATGAGCAAATGATCCGACAGCATGACGACGACACTGCGACGATGGAGACTCTCTCTAGGGATTCCACGGTGGACGGCCATATTAGAGAGAGAGAGAGAGGGCGTGAAGAGAATGAGAGAGAGAGAGATCCTTATGTTTCATTAGCGCATGAAGAGCAAGGGGTGCCCTTATATTTTTAATATTTTGGGATCCATAAATCTCAATCCATGGGCAACACAAATCTAATGGCTCACATTGATTTCTGTTTCTTTTAATGGTCAAAATTTTGTTGGTATAAACCAACAACAATTAATTTAATTTAGATTAAATATATATTGATAAATCAATATGATTTAATCCCAAATTAAATCAATCAAGCATGGAGATTATGGAATGAAGATTGCCTCCTTCCATAATATGGGAGTTGGTGGCAATCTCATGTAATGAGATCTCATGAGATTACATTATTCCATGGAAATCTCCAAGATTTACAACAACACTTGTTCTAAATTATTCTACAAAAATAATTCATAATTATTTTTTAAACGTTGCAATCTTGCCACTGGAAATATGTGAATCAAATTCACAACCCAAAATAAAATGTGATTTACATTTTTAATTTAATGTTCAATGTGAATCCAATTCACATTAACATTTAACTAACAAATGTAAATTACAAATAGCTCTCTCTTATATATCATAAATCACATTTATAATATGTATGATTAATATGGATAGTACTATCCACATTATTCATATCCATGATAACTAAATCACATTTAATCATCTTGGATCTCTATTCTCATGTGCCCAAATAATATGAATCACATTCACATTATTTACATCTTTGATAATAAAATCACATTTAATTATCTAAGATAACTCTCTTCATAATATGAATTAAATTCATATTATTCATGATAATTAAATCATATTTAATTATCCAAGATAACTATCCTTATAATATGAATCAAATTCACATTATTCATGACAATTAAATCACATTTAATTATCCACTTTCTCGATGCTCGGATACATATATCAACAACGAAATTATCCTGAACTCTTTCAAGGATAATGTGCTTTCTACGCGGATACTTGGAGATAAGGATAGAGCGATTGTATTGTTCCACATATAGTGACTTGGATATTGAGATCACATCTCAAATCCAGATCTTACGTACCTGTCATAGATGCTTGATTAAATCAAGACCGCAAATCTAATCTTCTCATTGCATCTGAATCACATTTAGATCAATGTCCAACATTTGGACCAAGATCAGAATACTTCTCTACTGAGAGGAGTAACTAAAATCCAGACCTGTTTCATCATTCCCTAGGAATGGAAGCGTCATGGTTATACAATCGTTTATGATCACATCACCCTCATGTATTCCTAATACATGTACATCCTGCATACTGGAAGACCCAAAATAAACCCGAAGTATTAGATCAATTTTACACTGTCTACTTCAGAGTTTTATCATTAAGTTTCTCATTTGACTATTGGGAGTTGGTATTGATCATATACTTTCCAAAAGCATATATCATACCCAAGTGTTGATCATATACTTTCCAAAAGCATATATCAAACCTTCAAATGAAGACAAGCTTCCAAAGAGAGATGACCGTGCACAAAATTTGATTCTTCCCAATATCTCATGAGTTATCTCAAGTCTTTCGGTCCAAGAAATGAACTTGTATGATCCCTTTGAGATATCGTATTACTCATATGCCCTTGTATGCACACCAGCGCGCCGATGTATAGACCTTGATTAGGTCATCAACCTATTGGTCTGCCAAATGTACATACTCAGACATATAGTAACACATCTGTCTCTGGTTAGAGGATGCTTTCCTATATCGTGACAGCATATGATATATGACTTTGGTTATCTCGATCTCGTTAAGTCAACTCTTTGACCAAACTTATCTAACACCTCAGAATCTCTATTCCTATATAGAGGACCTGCATCAAGAGGTCGGTTAGATATCAGCCTTATGAGAAAGGATTGCCATCTCCTACTCAGGCTGGAGATCCTCTCTAATAATCATTTGATGGTGCTTGATGAGTCCTCAATCTAATTCTTTAGATATTCATCATAGTACCAGCCTCTATGATTCAATAATTTAATCAACAGTTGTATGATTATCAAGATGGCCATGGTACATAACCCCAATTGTATTAAGGGACCTATTATGCAAATTATTTATTCTTCATTTCAGATAAGGGAATGATATTCGCAATAACATTTATTGCATAATGGCTCGCTGTGGGCTCGCATGTCCAACAATCTACCACTAACCCAAAGAGCCATTAATGGGCTAATCTTTAAACCCACACTCTTGTGACAATCATAGGCTATTTAGAAAAATAGCTAGGTAAGTTGATCAGTCACTATGTTCTCAAGAGACAACACCAAGTCCTTTTACGGCACTTGCATATCTCCTAGTAAAAGTGTTCGCATCCAATGTGAATGTTGCATCTTATGCAACCAATACTCAATCATGTCAGTCATAGTGTCCTTGACAATACACCCTAATGATATTATAACCACTATGTAATTTCTATTATCCTTATCAGAATACCCTTATTCTCGGAGATCTCTATCTCCTAAGGTATTAGTAGTTAAGACCTTTTAGATCTCCATCTATAAAGTCTTCATTTCTTGAAGATAAGACTTAGAGATCACTATCTCTAAAGTCTTGTCATCTTTGAAGATATTGTTATTACTGCAATTAAGTGTTTTATCTCCATAGTAGGATTAGTAACAATTTACTACTGCCACTGCATGGCAGACATCTGGCTTTTGTACACATCTAGCATATACTCGGCTTCTCGTAACAAATGCATAAGGGCAACCAGTTTTAGCATTCACTTCCTCAACCCTTTGTGGTGTTGTCCCTTTAGATAGGTCAGTACCATATCTTAAGGGAAAGAAGTCTTTCTTGGAATTTTCCAGAAAATGGAATATGTCCAAGGTGTACAACTAATGCTATGGTCCCAATACCCTCTTTCTTTGCTTCTGAACAACTTCAAAACTAAGATCTAAGAGGTATTCTTGAGATCATATCTCAAGGTATGGAACAACCAGATTATAAAACATTCAATATTATCCTTATATCATTACAAATGATTAGGATATTATCTACATTTAGCACGATGAACACAATAGCACTCCCACTAAGCTTTACATGGTTCATCAACATTATATATGAAATTATAACATTTATAATTTCTTCAAATCTGATGTTCCATAAAAAAAGCTTATTTGAGTCCATAGATGGAGTTTCTTTAGCTTGAACATCTTGATTTCCTCAACCATGAAACCCTGGGTCTACTTCATGTGAATATCCTTAGAGAGGTATTCATAGAAGAATGTCATCTTGACACACATCTTGAAGATGTCATAGCCAAGTTGTGTAGCTAAAGTTAGCAATAATTTGATGGGTTTAAGCATGGTCACTAGAAAGCTAGTCTCATCGCAAGCGATGTCTTCTTTCTGTGTGTATCTTGAGGATACGAACCGTGCTTTAAAGGTCCCTACCTTCTCATCAGGTTCCCTCTTTCTCTTGAAGATCCATTTACACCTTAATGGGTTGGATCCTCGAGGGTCCATATACAACATTTGTATATGAAGTCTACTTTAGACTTTATTAATAACGTCCATCATTCCATGTCATGATCTTCAGAAGCTTCATTATATGAAGTTAGATAATGTCATATTTAACTGACACATGGAATCCACCCTCAAACTCATTTGAAGAGGTATTAGTGTTTCATCTTTAATTGTCCTTTTAGTTTCCGATTTCAGGAGCGTCATTATCTTCTCAAGATTAAATGAGTTTCTTCACTTCATTTTCTTCTTGATTCTCAAGAGTTTCATCCTCAAAGAATTACATTCTCAGAGATGAGATCTTTTAAGAATCCTTGGTCATAAAGTAGGTTTCCAATACCATCCTTTATTTTCCTAATGAAGTAGCATTCTCTAGTGCTAGATTTCAGCTTATATGCATGGAACTTTATTAAGGATATATATTATTGTCTCTACTACATATATTCGAGGAAACTAACAGGTAATTAGGCTAAAATTCATCATTGATCAAATCATGTCATACATGATCCAAATGTATCTCCCTACAACTCTTTTGAGTTTAGGAGTATAAGGAGGATTGAGATAGGAATGATATTCATATATCCATAAGGCATTCCCTGAATTCATCTATTAGGTACAAGCTACCTAGGTTAGATCAAATTCATTTTATCTTCCTTCAAACTTTGGTTAAAACCAAAATTGTGAAATCATTCAACATTTCAAAGCTTTATAAGGTGAAGTAAAGAAATCTCATATCACAAATAATCATCAATGGATATCACATATCTATAATGTTTATTATGATATATGATCTACATACATCAATATGTATGAGATCTTGAACACCTCGACATCTTACATCATTCCCAAAGAAGGGTGCTTTGTACATTTTCTACTTTGAATACAATATTCATAAGTATGTAAAATATGAAATTTCAGACAATCTAAAGATCCATCTCTTACTAGTCCATTGATCTTATCAATAGACAAATATCCAAGGCTTGATGCCAGATCATTGTCAAATGATCTTCATTCTCCTGTTGATCTTTTAAGGTTTAATTTCAGTATTAGAAATGTCAATGAACCATTCATTAATTTTCTAATTTATTAGAGTCCATTAGATTTTAGATTACTATCTGGAATATATCCGTCATAACTTTTTATGATAGGTTTATACCAGAATTCATGTTCATTTCTAACATTTAGAAATAAACAATGTGTATTTTAGTATCTAGGTCATAGAGACATTCTCTAAGACTAAGGGCTATCCCACTGAAATTATGAAGTCTATCTATCCAATAGAGATTGTTGCAACAATTGCATCAATATCCATGTGGATGACTATTACACTTTAAGATGAAATTTTATATTCTTCTAATACATATGCAACCAATTGCAAGTGTTATTAGAAGAATGAGATACAATTATTAGACTTTGATATTATCAAATAAGAAAGTCAATTTCAATGATTAAATGTAGATATAGATTATCCCGATGCTCTATATGGGTCCTTCTCTAAGAATTCTAGATAGACTTGATAGTCATATTATCAGTACATCGACGGATTGCAGTATTGGCATTCATCCAACTATTTGGATGTCATATGGAAGTTACAGAAGTACAGTCAACTCCTTGACTTTCCTTCTCATTTGGGTCCAACCCATGCTTCCATTGCGCTCCCTTTATCTATAAACAACCATTGCTTAAGACGAAGGATCTCTTATGTTGAATTCAAAAGATTTCAATATAAGAGCATTTCAACATTTATACATGCTTCATTCAAATCATACAATATGAATATTATGAAGATTCATGAATAACTAGAGTATAGATAGTAGAATGATGACACTCATCATATCTACATACATCTTAACTCTTAAAGACTTAGGTTCAGCTAGGTGTTCAAACATTTTGAATACATCATCTCTTATAGAGCCACTATTCTGCATGATGCAGAGAACCATGTCATTCATGATAAAATGCCAAGATCGCATATGCATGCCAAAACAACTTCTTAGATTTTATAAGGATTATTCGACAATTACAATCATCATTGACATGCCACTTCCAAAGTATATTCGATGAGAGATCAAGATTGTAGAGACATACAAACCCTAGGATTGTAGTCCTATTGTCTATTTAATTGTCATTCCTCATTATTATGAGGGAAAATTGCACATTGCAACCACATACATTATGTGTCCAACTGCAAGTACAGTACCTTGATCATGGATCCAATCCATGATATTTTACTGGTTATTATTGAGTATAGTATTGAGTGGGTTTAATGAAGGATTATCTGAAATAAGAAATTTCCATAAATGTATATATATATACTTTACTTTGATTTAGGATTTTTTATATCAAAGTTGTCCTGCCTTGTCAACATTGAAAGTTCATTCACTCAGTCACTTTCAATGTAAGAGATATGCTTACCATTATATCGCAAGCAATATCTAGGATCTCCTTCCTCATCTTTGTTACATCCCAATAATATGAGAACTTGCAACTCCGATAAAAAGAAGAGGGAACACATTCCGCCTTGCAAGTCCAACGTGCATTCCCAATTCAATCTTTGACACCCGGGCCCACCACCCCTAAGGTGATGTTGATCCGTCATTAATTGAACCAACCGCCAACAGGATTAGTACTTGCTATGCGCAATCCTATATTGCCCCAATAATATGAGGACTCGATATTGGGATCACTACGCATACGGCCTTACTCTTTTGAGAAGAAAAGAGCATGATCTAGATGCGCTTGCATCCAGGAGCTGTCACTTCAGATAGGCATCTCCTACGTACAATCCCTGATGACGGAACCGTTCGTCTTGATGGGAGACCATGGATGTCACTTATGTGATCCTCCATGTCTTATTTAAATTCTAATTAATCATTATGAATCATATTCATTACGATTAATTCTTCCAAGGGGAATAACAACTCTACTCATAATAGAGTGTTTTAATTTTATAATTGGATTTCAATTAATTAATCATATTAAATTAATGATCCAATCAATATCCAACAAACATTCTTTATTGTTACTTAAATTATGGTATTATCTCAAGTAGGAATTATTTCGAATTTTAATAATTAGAAAAATACACCATGATCTCTCTTGCATTATCGAGTCCCTACCCACTGTCATGGCCAGTACCGACGGGAGTGGGACAGACCGCACACGGTGCAACCTGCTACCCCAACGCTCCCTGACTAGACACCATTTCCACCTCGAGAAAGGATAATGCCAAATTGATCATTGTGTACATGATATGATAATCGACCTTTCAACCGAAGTTAAACCATATATAATAATAATCAAAACATTTTTTATTAACATTATAAGGAGATTTGCTAAACAAATCCTCAATCCTATTCAAGTAACTTTTTTTGTTGGAAAGTAGATTGTGTAACAAATTGTGATCTAGATCATATCTAATCAATTATTGATCAAGGCAATGTCATTTAAGGAAATAATTATCATCAAATATTTCACTAATACTTATCCTTAATTATTCTAGGAAATTAAACCATTTAATTTCACTAATTGATTAAATGACAATCACAAGGTTCTTGATTAGGAAAGTAATTTCCAGCAGTAACCCTCACTTACTAAAATTAACATATCTTAATCCATTTAAATCCAAATTAAGAAAAATAAGTTTCCAAGGTTTTCTAATTTCATTTAAAACAGAACCTACATGATCTTCATGTATTTCTAGATGTTTCAAAACCGTAATTAACTCCTTAATTAAATCAAGATTTGCAGTCCCCGAAACAGTGGATACATGTTCACTAATTTGATCATAACCTGAGCGAACGGATTCGAAATCACGTAAACTCAGATCCTACGGTTTCCTTATTTAATGGGGAACATATCCAAGTTTTCGTGTTTAAAAAATTTAAAGAGGGCCGAAATCATTCACTAAACAGAGATGCGAAAATGAAATGCAATAAAACTTTTGCAAACCCTAACGACCCAAGTCTTCCTAGGCTTATGGATCGTATCCAAAACCTCCGACCTAAGACTCTGATACCACTTCAAGGATATGGAGAGATTCTTAAGCGCATCACGGAAGCGTGATGATCGCATCGTATGCGATCGAGAGCGACTAGTCGCACTAGTTGCTCGAGGCAGCGGAAATTAAATTTTTTTTCATGTGTTGAATCCACATGATCCAAGAACTCTTCTCGGATCGTTTCATCTAAACCACAAATAAGTATTAGGGTTACCTCTTGAAGCATGGTTGCGATCGAGTCTCTAAACGAAGAGACCTCCTGTCTCAAGTTCGATCGGACGGAGGAGACGCTTGCGAGCGTGTTCATAAAACACATGCTCCTCGCAATCCATGTTGATGATTCAAGCGACGAATCTCCTGATCTTGACACACGAAATCCGATGTCTTCTTCACAAGCAAGGCGCACCAAAGGAGACGGAGATCCATGAGCAAATAATCCGACAGCATAACGACGACGCCACGGTGATGGAGACTCTCTCTAAGGCTTCCATGGTGGATGGCCATATGAGAGAGAGAGAGGGTGTGTAGAGAATGAGAGAGAGAGAGAGAGCGAGCCTTATGTTTCATTAGCACATGAAGAGCAAGGGGTGTCCTTCTATTTATAATATTTTGGGATCCATGGATCCCAATCCATGGGCAACACAAATCCAATGGATCACATTGATTTGTGTATCTTTTAATGGCCAAGATTTTGTTGGTAAAAACCAACGACAATTAATTTAATTTAGATACATTAATGCTCGGATACATATATCAACAATGAAATTATCCTGAACTCTTTCAAGGATAATGCACCTTCTCCGCAGATACTTGGAGATAAAGACATGGTGATTGTATTGTTCCACGTATAGTGACTTGGATATTGATATCACATCTCAAATCCAGATCCTACGTACCTCTCATAGATGCTTGATTAAATCAAGACCGCAAATCTAACCTTCTCGTTGCATTTGAATCACATTCAGATCAATGTCCAACATTTGGACCAAGATCAGATTACTTCTCTACTGAGAGGAGTCACTAAAATCCAGACCCGTTTCATCACTCCCTAGGAATGCAAGTGTCAGGGTTATACAATCGTTTATGATCACATCACCCTCAGGTATTCCTAATACATGTACATCCTGCATCCTGGAAGACCCAAAATAAACGCAAAGTATAAGATCAATTTTACACTGTCTACATCAGAGTTTTATCATTAAGTTTCTCATTTGACTATTGGGAGTTGGTATCGATCATATACTTTCCAAAAGCATATATCATACCCAGGTGCTAATCATATACTTTCCAAAAGCATATATCAAACCTTCAAGTTCAGTCAAGCATCCAAAGCGAGACGATCGTGCACGGAATTTGATTCTTCCTAATATCTCATGAGTGAGCTCATGTCTTCCGGTCCAAGAAATGAACCTGTATGATCCCTTTGAGAGATCGTATTACACATATGCCCTTGTATGCACACCAGCATATGCCCTTGTATGCACACCAGCACGTCGGTGTATAGACCTTGATTAGGTCATCAACCTGTTGGTCTGCCAAATGTACATACTCAGACATATAGTAACACATCTATCTCTGGTTAGAGGATGCGTGCCTATATCGTGACAACATACGATATAGGACTTTAGTTATCTCGATCTCGTTAAGTCAACTCTTTGACCTAACATATCTAACACCTCTGAATCTCTACTCCTATGTAGAGGACCTGCATCAAGAGGTTGGTTATATATCAGGATTATGAGAAAGGATTGCCATCTCCTACTCAGGATAGAGATCCTCTCTTAATAATCATTTGACAGTGCTTGATGAGTCCTCAATCTAGCTCTTTAGATATTCATCATAGCACCAGCCTCTATGATTCAATAATTGAATCAACAGATGTATGATTATCAAGATGGCCATGGTACATATCCCTAATTGTACTAAGGTAACCTATTATGCAAATTATTTATTCTTCATTTCAGATCAGGGAATGATATTCACAATAACATTTATTGCATAATGGCTCGTCGTGGGCTAGCATATCCAACAATCTCCCACTAGTCCAAAGAGTCATTAATGGGCTAATCTTTAAACCCACACTCATGTGACAATCATAGGCTATTTTTTTCTAAATTGATCAGTCACTTTATTCTCAAGAGACAACGCCAAGTCCTTTTACGACACTTGCATATCTCCTAGTAACAGTTTTCGCATCCTGTGCGAATGTTGCATCTTATGCAACCAATACACAATCATGTCAGTCATAGTGTCCTTGACACTACTTATCAATAATTATTATAACCAGTATGTAATTTCTATTATCCTCATCAGAATACCCTTATTCCTGGAGATCTCTATCTCCTAAGGTATTAGTAGTTAAGACCTTTTAGATCTCCATCTATAAAGTCTTAATTTCTTGAAGATAAGACTTAGAGATCACTATCTCTAAAGTCTTGTCATCTTGGAAGATATTGTTATTACTGCAATCAAGTGTTTTATCTCCATAGTAGGATTAGTAACAGTTTACTACTCCCACTACATGGCAGACATCTGGATTTTGTACACATCTAGTGTATACTCAGCTTCTCTTAACTGATGCATAAGGGCAACCAGTTTTAGCATTCACTTCCTCAACCTTTGAGGTGCTATCCCTTTAGATAGGTTAGTACCATATCTTAAGGGAAAGAAGCCTTTCTTGGAATTTTCCAGAAAATGGAATATGTCCAAGGTGTACCATTAATGTGATAGTCCCAACACCCTCTTTCTTTGCTTCTGAACAACTTCAAAACTAAGATCTAAGAGGTATTTTTGAGATCATATCTCAAGGTATGGAACAACCAGATTATAAAACATCCATTATTATCCTTATATCATTCCAAATGATTAGGATATTATCTACATTTAGCACGATAAACACAATGGCACTCCCCCTAAGCTTCACATGGTTCATCAAGATTCTATCTGAAACTATAACATTTGTAATTTCTTCAAATATGATGATCCAACTACAAGAAGCTTATTTGAGTCCATAGATGGAGTTTCTTTAGCTAGCACATCATGATTTTTTCAACCATGAAGCCCTGGGGCTACTTCATGTGAATATCCTTAGAGAGGTATTCATAGAGGAATGTCATCTTGACACACATCTTGATGATGTCATAGTCAAGTTGTGTAGCTAAAGTAAGCAATAATTTGATGGGTTTAAACATGGTCACTAGAAAGCAAGTCTCATCGCAAGCGATGACTTCTTTCTGTGTGTATCTTGAGGATACGAACCGTGCTTTAAAGGTCCCTACCTTCTCATCAGGTTCCCTCTTTCTCTTGAAGATCCATTTACACCTTAATGGGTCTTACCCTTGTAGGTGGATCCTCGAGGGTCCTTATATAACATTTGTATATGAAGTCTACTTTAGACTTTATTACTAACATCCATCTTTCCATGTCATGATCTTCAGAAGCTTCATTATATGAAGTTAGATAATGTCATATTTAACTGACACATGGAATCCATCCTCAAACTCATTTGAAGAGGTATTAGTGTTTCATCTTTAATTGTCCTTTTAGTTTCCGATTTCAGGAGCCTCATTATCTTCTCAAAATTAAATGAGTTCCTTCACTTTATTTTCATCTTGATTCTCAAAGAATCCTAAGGTCATAAAGTAGGTATCCAATACCATCCTTTATTTTCCTAATGAAGTAGCAATCTCTAGTGCTAGATTTCATCTTATATGCATGGAACCTTATTAAGGATATATATTGTTGTCTCTGCTACATATATTCGAGGAAACTAATAAGTAATTAAGCTAAAATTCATCATTGATCACCATGTCGTACATGATCCACTTGTATCTCCCTACAACTCTCTTGAGTTTAGGTGTATTAGGAGGGTTGAGATAGGAATGATATTTATATCTCCATAAGGAATTCCCTAAATTCATCAAATAGTACAAGCTACCTTGGTTAGATCAAATTCATTTCATCTTCCTTCAAACGTTGGTTTAAAACCAAAATTGTAAAAAAACTTTCAACATTTCAAAGCTTTCTAAGGTGAAGAAAAGAAATCTAATATCACAAATAATCATTAATGGATATCACATATCCATAATGTTTATTATGATATAGATGATCCACATACATCAATATGTATGAGATCTTGAATACCTCAACATCTTACATCATTCTCAGAGAAGGGTGCTTTGGACATTTTCTACTTTGAATACAATATTCATAAGTATGCAAAATATAAAATTTCAGGCAATATAAAGTTCCATGTCTTACTAATCCATTGATCTTATCAATAAACAAATATCCAAGTCTTGATGCCAGATCATTGTCAAATGATCTTCATTCTCCTATTGATCTTTTATGGTTTAATTTCAGTATTAGAAATGTTAATAAATCATTCATTAATTTTCTAATTTATTAGGTACATTAGATTTTAGATTACTATCTGAAATATATCCTCCTTAATTTTTATGATAGGTTTATTCCAGAATTCATGTTCATTTCTAATATTTAGAAATAAACAATAAGTGTATTCTAGTTTCTAGGCCATAGAGACATTCTCTAAGACTAAGGGCTCTCCCACTGAAATTATGAAGTCTATCTATCCAATAGAGAATGTTGCAACAATTGCATCAATATCCATGTGGATGACTATTAAACCTTAAGACAATATTTTATATTCTTCTAATACATATGCAACCAATTGCAAGTTTTATTAGAAGATTGAGATACAATTATTAGACTTTGATCTTATCAAATAGGAAAGTCAATTTCAATTATTAAATGTAGATATAGATTATCCTGTTGCACTATCTGGGTCCTTCTCTAAGGATCCTATATAGACTTGATAGTCATATTATCGGTACATCAACGTATTGCAATATTGGCATTCATCTAACTATTTGGATGTCATATGGAAGTTACAGAAGTACAGTCAACTCCTTGACTTTCCTTCTCACTTGGGTCCAACCCATGCTTCTACTGTGCTCCCTTTATCTATAAACAACCATTGCTTAAGACAAAAGATCTCTTATGCTGAATTCAAAAGATTCCAATATAAGAGCATTTCAACATTTATACATGCTTAATTCAAATCATACAATATGAATATTCTGAAGTTTCATTAATAACTAGAGTATAGATAGTAGAATGATGACATTCATCATATCTACATACATCTTAACTCTTAAATACATAGGTTCGGGTAGGTACTCAAACATTTTTAATACATCATCTCTTATAGAGCCACCATTCTGCATGATGCAGAGAACCGTGTCATTCATGATAAAATGTCAAGATCACATATGCATGCCAAAACATCATCTTAGATTTTATAAGGAATATTCGACAATTATGATCATCATCGACATGTCACTTCCAAAGTATATTCGATGAGAGATCAAGACTGTAGAGACATACAAACCCTAGGATTGTAGTCTTATTGTCTATTTAATTGTCATACCTCATTATTATGAGGAAAACTTACGCATTGCAACCACATACATTATGTGTCCAAATGCAAGTACAATATCTTGATCATGGATCCCATCCATGATATTTTACTGGTTATTATTGAGTATAGTATTGAGTGGATTTAATGAAGGATTATCTGAAATAGGAAATTTGCATAAATGTGTATATATATATAAATATTGACTTTACTTTGATTTAAGAATTTTTATATCAAAGTTATACTTCCTTGTCAACATTGAAAGTTCATTCCCTTAATCACCTTCAATGTAAGAGATATACTTATCATTATAATGCAAGCAAGATCTGGGATCTCCTTCCTCATTCTTTGTTATATCCCAATAATATGATAACTTGCAACTCGGGTAAAAAGAATCGAGAACACATTCGCCTTGCAAGTCCAACTTGCATTCCCAATTCGGTATTTAACACCCGGGCCCACCACCCGTAAGTTGATGTTGACCCATTATTAATTGAACTAATCGTCAACAAGATTAGTACTCGCTATGCGCAATCCAATATCGCCTCAATAATATGAGGACTCGATATTGGGGTCACTAAGCATACGGCCTTACTCTTTTGAGAAGCATAGAGCCTGATCCAGATGCACTTGCATACACGAGCTGTCACTTCAGACTGGCATCTTCTACATACAATCCCTGACGACGGAACCCTTCGCCTTTGATGGGAGACCATGGATGTCACTTATGTGATCCTCCATATCATATTCAAATTCTAATTAATCATTATGAATCATATTCATTACGATTTACTCTTCCAAGGGAAATAACAACTCAACTCATAATAGAGTGTTTTAATTTTATAATTAGATTCCAATTAATCTAATCATATTCAATTAATGATCCAATCAATATCCAACAAACATTCTTTATTGCTACTTGAATTATGGTATTATCTCAAATACATATTATTTCGAATTTTAATAATTAGAAAAATACACCATGATCTCTCTTGCATTATCGAGTCCCTACCCACTGTCATAGCCAGTACCGACGGGAGTGGGATAGACCGCACATGGTGCAACCTGCTACCCCAATGCTCCCTAACTAGACACCATATCCACCTCGTGAAAGGATAATGCCAAATTGATCGTTGTGTACATGAGATGATAATCGATCTTTCAACCGAAGTTAAACCATATATAATAATAATCAAAACATTTTTTATTAACATTTTAAGGAGATTTGCTAAGCAAATCCCCAATCCTATTCAAGCAACTTTGTTTGTTGGAAAGTAGATTGTGTAACAAATTGTGATCTAGATTATACCTAATCAATGGCTAAGGCAATTTCATTTAAGGAAATATTTATCATCAAATATTTCACCAATATTTATCTATAATTATTCCAGGAAATTAAACCTTTTAATTTTACTAATTGATTAAATGGCAATCACAAGGTTCTTGATTAGGAAACTAATTTCCAGCAGTGACCCTCACTTACTAAAATTAGCATATATCAATCAATTTAAATCAAAACTAAGCAAAATAAGTTTCCAAAGTTTGATATTTTGATTTTTCACAGAACCTATATGTTTTTCACGCATTTCTAGGCGTTTCCAAACCGTAATTAACTCCTTAATTACGTCAAGATTCACAGTCCCCGAAACAGTGTATACATGTTCACTAATTTGATCATAACATGGGCAAACAGATTCGAAATCATGCAAACTCAGATCCTACGGTTTCCTTATTTAATGGGGAACATAATACAAATGTTATTTTCGTGTTTAAACAATATAAACATGTCTGAAATCATTCACTAAACAGAGATACAAAAATGAAATGCAATAAAACTTTCGCAAACCCTAACGACCCAAGTCTTCCTAGGTTTATGGATCATATCCAAAACCTGCGAAATAAGGCTCTGATACCAGTTAAAGGATATGGGGAGATCCTTAAGTGCATCATGGAAGCGTGAGGATCGCATCGTATGCGATCGAGAGCGACTAGTCGCACTAGTAGCTCGAAGCAGCGAAAATTAATTTTTTTTTCATGCGATGAAACCACATGATCCAAGAACTCTTATCGGATCGTTTCATCTAAACTACAAATAAGTATTAGGGTTACATCCTGAAGCGTGGTTGCGATCGAGTCTCTAAACAAAGAGACCTCATGTCTCAAGTCCGATCCGACGGAGGAGACGCTTTCGAGCACGTTGATGAAACATGTGCTCCTAGCAATCCATGTTGATGATCCAAGCATCAAATCTCCTGATCTCGACACACGAGATCCGACATCTTCTTCACAAGCGAGGCGCACCGAAGGAGATGGAGATCCATGAGCAAATGATCCGTAGCATAACGGCGACATTGCGGCGATGGAGACTCTCTCTAGGGATTCCATGGTGGACAGTCATATTAGAGAGAGAGGGAGTGTAGAGAATGAGAGAGAGAGAGAGCCTTATGTTTCATTAGCACATGAAGAGCAGGAGGTGCTCTTCTATTTATAATATTTTGGGATCCATGAATCTCAATCCATGGGCAACACAAATCTAATGGCTCACATTGATTTCTATTTCTTTTAATGACCAAGAATTTATTGATAAAAACCACCAATAATTAATTTAATTTAGATTAAATATATATTGTTAAATCAATATTATTTCATCCCAAATTAAATAAATCAAGCATGGAGATTATGGAATGAAGATTGCCTTCTTCCATAATATGGGAGTTGGTGGCAATCTCATGTAATCTCATGAGATCTCATGAGATTAGATTATTCCATGGAAATCTCCAAGATTTACAACAACAATTGTTATAAATTATTCTATAAAAATAATTCATAATTATTTTGTAAACATTGCAATCTTGCCCTTGGAAATTTGTGAATCAAATTCACAACTCAAAATAAAATGTGATTTACTTTTTCAATTTAATGTTCAATGGGAATCCAATTCACATTAACATTTAATTAACAAATGTAAATTACAAACAACTCTCTCTTATATATCATAAATCACATATATAAAATATATGATTAATATGGATAACACTATCCACATTATTCATATCCATGATAATTAAATCACATTTAATCATCTTAGATCTCTATTCTCATGTGCCCAAATAATATGAATCACATTCGCATTATTCACATCTTTGATAATCAAATCACATTTAAATATCTAAGATAACTCTCTCTATAATATGAATTTAATTCATATTATTCATGATAATTAAGTCACAATTAATTATCCAAGATAACTATCCTTATAATATGAATCAAATTCATATTTTTAATGACAATTAAATCACATTTATTTATCCATTTTCTCAATGCTCGGATCCATATATCAACAATGAAATTATCCAGAACTCGTTCACGGATAATGCGCTTCTTCATGGATACTTGGAGATAAGGATAGGAAGATTGTATTGTTCCACGTATAGTGACTTGGATATTGAGATCACATCTCAAATCTAGATCCTACATACCTCTCATAGATGCTTGATTAAATCAATACCGTAAATCAAATCTTCTCATTGCATCTGAATCACATTCATATCAATGTCCAACATTTGGACCAAGATCAGATTACTTTTCTACTGAGAGGAGTCACTAAAATCCAGACCCATTTCATCACTCCCTAGGAATGGAAGCATCATGGTTATACAATCGTTTATGATCACATCACCCTCAGGTATTCCTAATACATGTACATCCTGCATACTGGAAGACCCAAAATAAACCCGAAGTATAAGATCAATTCTACAATGTCTACTTCAGAGTTTTATCATTAAATTTCTCATTTGACTATTGAGAGTTGGTATCGATCATATACTTTCCAAAAGCATATATCATACCCACGTGTTGATCATGTACTTTCCAAAAGCATATATAAACCTTCAAATTCAGTCAAGCTTCCAAAGAGAGACGACCGTGCATAGAATTTGATTCTTCCCAATATCTCATGAGTGAGCTCATGTCTTCCGATCCAAGAAATAAATATGTATGATCCCTTTGAGAGATCATATTAGTCATATGCCCTTGTATGCACACTAGCATGCTAGTGTATAGACCTTGATTAGGTCATCAGCCTATTTGTCTTCCAAATGTACATGCTCAAACATATAGTAACACATTTGTCTCTGGTTAGAGGATTTATGCCTATATCGTGACAGCATACGATATAGGACTTTCGTTGTCTCGATCTCGTTAAGTCAACTCTCTGACCTAACTTATCTAACACCTCTGAATCTCTATTCCTATGTAGAGGACCTACATCAAGAGGTCGGTTAGATATCAGCCTTACGAGAAAGGATCGCCATCTCCTACTCAGGGTGGAGATCCTCTCTTGATAATCATTTGACAGTGCTTGATGAGTCCTCAATCTAACTCTTTAGATATTCATTATAGCACCAGCCACTATGATTCAATAATTGAATCAACAGTTGTATGATTATCAAGATGGCCATGGTATATAACCCTAATTGTACTAAGGGACCTATTATTCAAATATTTATTCTTCATTTCAGATCAGGGAATGATATTCGTAATAACATTTATTTCATAATGGCTCGTTGTGGGCTCGCATGTCCAACAAAGGAGGCCTAGCTGCAAATTGTCCACCTCACGTGGTAGCCCACGTTAGGTGACGTGGCTAGGACTGACTTGTATTTAGAAAAAGTTCAGGGGGTGCTTTGTAAATCATTTAAAATTATTATAATGGTATAGGAAAGTTTATAGCTTAAAAGGTAAATACTAAAAGCGCTTGGGCTGAATGTGCAAAATACCCAAGGCAAAGGGCGCCAGCGGACAGTGGATCTGGAATCACTTGCCACGTGTTGCCAATCTGACGGTAGATACCGCTTCACCACCGACGACCAGGATTAGATCACGGCTGAGGATCCAACGGTCAAAGCTCTCAAAATCTGACGGTGGCTATGCATCTGGAGGAACTAAGGGAGATCAAATGACCCAAAGAAGCTCTGCAAGAACACACAAAGAACTCACGCCCGACGAGTTTGGATTCGATCGATACACGTGTTTTCGGGCACCTGGAAGCTCTTCGCCCGATGCTTGATGCTCCTATGGTGACTTTGTACCTCTTAGGTGCCTTAAATGGGACCTAAGACCATTGGATGGCCTCAGGTGCTCGAGGGTGCTCTGGCGAACCTGGGGAGGGTGCACTTGATCAAAAACGGGGCACAGAAGCCCCCTTCCGATCCTGCAAAGAAGGTAGAAAACACAGCAGTACGACAAGCATGGACCAAGCATTTCTTGGAGAGAAATCGAGACGTGGTGGATTGGGAAGTGGTGGTCGGAGATAAGGAGCTCCGACAAGGTGTTTGAGATCGAAATCGATTCTAATTACTTAATTAAATGCGAAAGTAAAAGCACAAAACTAAAGATGAGACTTACAGCTAACTAACGGGCAAAAAATAAAAAGAAAAACAACCTCGAGCTGCCAAAGGCTACGAGATGAGACCTTGACGCTGGAGGCCGGCTAAGGTGAAGGAAGATCTCATTAGCTCGCCTAAATCCTCTCCCAAGGAGATGGATACGAAACTGTCACCTTCATCCTACAGATCACTAAGAAAGAGGGCAAAAGCGAGGGCAAAAGGAGGTTCCAAAAATCAAAGGGAAAAATGGAAGAGGGTTTTGTACAAGAGGATGGGCGGCGAGAAGGACGATGGAGATAGAGCGTATCCGCGATGCAATCCTTTAGATGATCATAGGGCGTGTAAGACCAATCTACGAGGAGCAAAAGTTGTGAAGACTGCATCGTAAAATGGTGAAAGGGCGAGCCTCGAAAATCTGAGAAATCGAGTGGAAACCATGTCTGACATGCAGCAGGAGGTAGGTCAGAGAGTTGACCTGTGGTCAACTCTCGGAGCCTCTTGGTTGGTCCACGTGGACCAACCAGGAAAAATCCTGGAAAAATATTTAGAAATTCATTTAAAAATAATAAACAATTCTATTAATTTTAGATTATAAAATGAAAAATTCTTATTATTTTCTAAATTATTTTATTATGACTTTTATTTATTTTTTTGAGGTAATTAATTACAAGTTACCTTTTAAGGCTATATATAGGTACATTTGCTTATATATTTTAATGTTTTATTTTTATTTTGTATTTTACATTTTATTAATTTGGTTTATTATTTTATATATTTATAACTTAGTTTTATACACTTAAATATAATTTTATTTTATTTTTCTGATATAATATATGTACTTAAATAAATGTATTATCTATATAGGTATAGAACTAGGTGTTTTACCTATGTATTTTATACAAGTATTTTATTTTTATGATTTCTTTAGTGTTTTATTCCAGTTTTAATATGAACATATATTATAATTAATATTTAAAAATTATAAAAAATGTAAAATTACAAAAATAATGAATAATAAATAAAATGAATATTTTAATTGGTAAAAGTATACAATAGGGGTCTAAAACCTAACTTTCAAACCGTAACTCAAAAAATATGAAACCACTATTATTAAATAGCTTATTAAAAGTTATATATAATTAAAGGTGATTTTGATATATTTTAAGCTTTATTTGGGAGATATGGGTCTGGGAAGTTAGGGTTTTGTAATTTTATTCAGATCATAACTTTTTATCTGTACATTATTTTTATATGAAATCACTTTTATATTTTTCTATATTTTATTATCTACAACTTTTATGTACACAGTTTCTTTATTTGGAGTGTAAAAAGTGGAACTAAAAATAGGTCCCAAAAATGAATAAAAGGGAATTTTATTGGCATTTTGGCCATTATCTGCTCCTACTTTATTCCTTGTCGACCTAGTCATCGAGATGCTCGGGTCTCGGAGATTTTGGATCATAAAATATTTGCAATATTTTATTCTTTTTCTTTTCTTTATTCTATAATTTTGGCTTTAAAAACCGTATTTTATACACGATTTACACACAAATGCATGAATGATAAAATGCACGAATTAATTGTATTTACACGCATTTACTAGGGTTTTTAAGGCCAGAATGATAGAATAAAGATGATGAAACGGAGATTCATCAGCAGCATAACGACGATGCAACGGCGATGACGACTCTCTATTGGGCTTTATGGTGGACGACCACAATGAGAGAGAGAGAGAGAGACATGACGTGCAGAGAGAGAGAGAGGGGGGGAGAGAGCATGTGTTCATTGTGTAAAGAAGTGCTAGGGTTGTCTCTTCTTATATATTATTTTGGATGTCCATGGACCCCAATACATGTGTACACAAATCCAATGGATGAGATTGATTTGTGTTTCTTTCAATAGCCATGGTTTTGTTAAAAAAACAACAACAAATAATTTAATTTAACTAAATATATATTGAACAATAATCAATATAAATTAATTTTAAACAAATCAATCTCCCATGGAGAAATAGGAAGGAGGTTCGCCTCCTTCCATAAAGGGGGGTGGACGGACATGAGTCACATAAGGACTTGGTAGTCGTCCCCACTCCTTATTAGGAAGAGAGCCTCCTTCCCATATTACATGGAATCCAATATTCCATGTATTTCTCCATTATTTTGCAACAGCTTTGGTTGCAAATTATTTCACAAAAAAATAAATTCATTTTATTTTGTGAATATTCCAATCATGCCATTGAAATTTGTGAATCACATTCACAACCCAAATAAAATGTAAATTACATTTTCAATTAATTGTCCAATGTGAATCCAATTCACATAAACATTTAATTTATAAGAGTTATTTTCAAAGGGAAAAGGGAGCCTACACCCATGTGTAGGTAACTTACCTACACCCAACTCTTTTTCCCTCAAATTTTTTTATTTTTTTGAATTAATTCCTTGGGGAATTTAGATCACAATATATCACCATATCGTCATTCAAATTTCAACTGATTTTGAGACTTCTAACTTATCCATCATGACAGTCAAATTTTAACGGTCTGAGATTTGCTGAAATTGGCCCCTTCCGATGGAGCTGTTAGGAATGTCTGTTTTACATGAAATTTGAAACACATATTCCATTTAATATTCTAAGTAAATCCCCTAAAGATCCATTTCAAAAAAAATCAAAACAATTAAGAAACAAGAGGTGGGAGTAGGTAAGTTACCTACACATGGGTGTAGGCTCCCCAATCCCATTTTCAAATATCTCCCTCTATATATTATAAATCGCATTTACAATATATATGATTAATATGGATAGTGCTATCCACTTTATTCTAATCCATGATAACTAAATCATATATAATCATCTTGGATCTATATTATCATGAATCACATACACATCATTAACATCATTGATAATTAAATCACATTTTGTTATCTTATATAACTCTCCCTATAATATGAATCAAATTCATATTATTCATGATAATTAAATCACATTTAATTATCAATTTTCTCAATGCTTGGAAAAATATATCAACGGTGGAATTATCCTTGAACTCTTTCAAGGATAATGCGCTTTCTCCACGAATACTTGGAGATAAGGATAGGGCGATTGTATGCTCCATGTACAGTGACTAGGATATTGAGATCACATCTCAAATCCAGATCTTGCAGACCTTCCATAGATGTTTTATTAAGTCAGAACTATAAACCTAATCTTTTCATTGCATTTGAATAACATTCAGATCATTCTCCAACACTTACATCAAGATTAGATCACCTCTCTATTTATATGAGTCACTAAAATCCAGACCTATTTCATCACTCCCTCGGAATGGAAGCATCATGGTTATACAATCGTTTATGATCACAATACCCTCAGGTATTCCTAATACATGTACATCATGCATTCTGGAAGACCTATGATAAACCCGAAGCTTTATATCTCATTTAGATTGTCTTCTTCAGGGTTTTATCATTAAGTTTATCATTTGATCATTCAGAGTCGGTATCACTCATATACTTTCCAAAAGCATATATCATACCTAGGCGTTGATCATATACTTTTCAAAAGCGTATATCATACCTTACAAAATTCAGTCAAGCTTCCAAAGTAAGACGATCATGCATAGAATATGACCCTTCTAAATATCTCATGAGTGAGCTCATGTCTTCCAATTTAGTAAATGAACCTGTATGATCCCTTTGAGAGATCGTGTTACTCATATGCCCTTGTATGCACACCAATGCACCGGTGTATAAACCTTAATTAGGTCATCAACCTATTAGTCTGCCAAATGTACATACTTGGACATATAGTAGCACATCTGTCTCCGATCAGAGGATGCGTGCATATATCTTGACAACATATGACATAGGACTTTGGTTATCTCATTCTCATTAAGTCACCTCTTTGATCTAACTTATCTAACACCTTCGAATCTCTATTCCTATGCAGAGGACCTGCATCAAGAGGTCGGTTAGATATCAGCCTTTAGAGAAAGGATTGGCATCTCCTTCTCAGCCAGTAATCATATCTTAATAATCATTTGACGATGCTTGACGAGTCTCCAATCTAACTCTTTAGATTTTCATCCAAGCACCAGCCTTTATGATTCAACAATTGAATCTACAGTGGTATGATCATTAATATGGCCATGTTACATAATCCTAATTGTACTGAGGGACCTATATGCAAATTAATTATTCTTCTTTTCAGATCAGGGAATGATTGTCGTGGGCCTGCATGTCCAACAAATGCAACTTGTAGAACTCCATATATGGACTCAAATAAGCTTCTTTTTGTTGGAACATTAGATTTTATGAAATTATAAATGCTATGATTCCAGATAAAATCTTAATGAACCGTGTGAAGCTTAGTAGGAGTGTCATTGTATTCATCACACTGAATGTCGATAAAATCCTAATCATTTAGAATGATATAAGGATGATAATAAGTGTTTTATGATCTGGTTATTACATACCTTGAGATAAAAGATCTCAAGGATGCCTCTTATATCTTAGTTCTGAAGTTGTTCAGATCAGAGAGAAGAGGGCACTGGGACCACCCGCAGTCAACTCTCGGACCCTCCTGGTTGGTCCACGTGGACCAACCAGGATAAATCCTGGAAAAAAATAATTAGAATATCATTTTAAAAAAATAAACGATTTTATTAATTTTAGATTAAAAACTGAAAAATATTTATTATTTTTTAAATTATTTTATTATGATTTTTATTTATTTTTTTGAGGGAATGAATTACAAGTTACCTTCTAACGTAATATATAGGTACATTTGTCTATATATTTTAATGTTTTTTTATTTTGTATTTTTAATTTTATTAATTTGGTTTATTATTTTATATATTTATAACCTAATTTTATACACTTAAATATATCTTTATTTTTTTTGATATAATATATGTACTTGAATAGATGTATTATCTATATAGGTATAGATCTAGGTGTTTTACCTATGTATTTTATACAAGTATTTTATTTTTATGACTTCTTTAGTGTTTTATTCCAGTTTTATTATGAACATATCTTATAATTAATATTTAAAAAATTATAAAAATATCAAATTACAAAATAACGAATAATAAATAAAATGAATATTTTAATCAGTACAAGTATACAATAGGGGTCAAAAACCTAACTTTCAAACCATAACTCCAAATAACATGAAATGACCTTCAATAAATAGCTTATTAAATGGTATATACAATTAAAGGTGATTTTGATATATTTTGAGTTTTTATTTGGGAGATATGTGTTTGGGAAGTTGGGGTTTTAGAATTTTATTCATATCATAACTTTTAATTTGTACATTATTTTTGTATGAAATCAATTTTGTATTTTTCTAGATTTTATTATCTACAACTTTCATGTATACAGTTTCTTTAATTGGATTGTAAAAAGTGGAACTAAAAATATGTCCAAAAATGAATAAAAATGAATAAAAGGGAAGTTTATTGGTATTTTGGCCCTTATTTCCCCCTAGTTTATTCCTTGTCGACCTAGTCATCGAGATGCCTAGGTCTTGTGGTTTTGGGTCATAAAATATTTGCAATATTTTGTTCTTTTCCTTTTTTTTCTTTATTCTATAATTTCGGCTTTAAAAACCGTATTTTATACACTATTTACACACAAATGCATGAATGATAAAATGCATGAATTAAGGGTATACACGCATTTACTAGGGTTTTTAAGGCCAAATGATAGAATAAAAAACAGAGATTCATCATCCCCCTATACTTGCCTTGCTAGTCCCTAGAAAACACTTATGCAATAAGTGCAGAAAAGGAAAAACAAAGAAAAGAAAAGGAAGAAACTGGATTAAGTTTAGTTATCAAACTTGTCTTCACAAAATCAAAGTTTGGAGTTTAAGTCGGACCTTTGAAATTTTAGTGCGGGTGGAACCTTAATGGGAATCAGATTTAAATACAACAGCCTTTGAGAATCCCCAAAACTCTGCCCATGTCTCAATAGCCAGGTCAGAATACTTCAACTCATACGCAAACCCTTATGACTATGAATCTGACTCGTACAGTGTAAGTGATAGTGGCTCTCCACAACTAAAATGAAAAAGAGACTGACTTCTCCGGTATGACAACCCAATGATTCCCCAATCCAATAATCCCTTCCTCAAGGAGCGGTGTATTCCCCTATAAGTTCAAGTAACAACCAGCTCAAGAGGAGGGGGTGAAGAGAAGAATGGATGGTAGCCAGCGTAGCTACCTATCCTAGGATGCATGACCAGTGTAGTCAAGTCATCCAGCCACAGGCTCACATATTTTGACTTTGAAGCTCAAGCTTGCTTATTGACTATACAAATATATACATACTCCGGTAGGCATTTTATTTTTATTCAGGTCTGTCCACTTTTTTTGAGTTTTTTTAAAATACTATTTACAACAGCATATACATAAGGAGTTTTCCTCTTGAGCCAGTAGACTATCCCTCTTTTGAAGCTTTATTGCAACCCACACTCTCCTGTCTTCAAAACTCATCATCACTGGATGGGTTGGGGTGCACTTCCCTCCCTAGAGGAGGACAATTGTTTCCAGTTGTGTGCGTCTCATACCGGCAAATCCAATCCCCCACCACTCCAACTGAGTTGAGCCAAGTGAAAGGTGTAGGTGTCCAAGTTAGATCATTATCAATAAGAGTCGTGTGTGTGCTCCGAAATACTCTACTTAGGCAGTACGGAATCCATCGAACCAAGTCTCATGATCCTCAAAGAATTAAGACAACTAGAACTGAAGTACCTCAACTCCAGTTCCTATAAGGTTCCTGTTATTAGGTAGATTTTAAGGTCCAACCAAGCTCCAATATCCGAATTTTACTTAGACTTGTTCAACTATCAAACTCAATCAGAAAAGTGCTAATGTCATGCAAATGATATACATAATGCAAAAAAATATTGTTGTGATACATTTTTCAAAGATTTTGAACTTTTTATGGATTTTTGAAAAGATGATGCATATGGATTTTTTGGATTTTTCAAAAAGATTTTTCAAATGTTTTTGGTATTTTAAGGTTGCAAATGTTTTTGGATTTTAGTTTTTCAAATGTTTTTGTGCTTTTAGTTTTGCCCATATTTTTGTAATTTTTGAAAACAAAAGATTTTGGATAAAAACTAGGTACAAATATTTGCACAGGGATGCATCTTATATTTACAATTGTTAGGTTTTAAGAATTTACAAAGGTAAGTGGTCAATTATATATATATATATAGAATTTTTAGTGTGATGTGTATATTC
Organism: Ottelia alismoides; assembly: GCA_037367405.1. Lineage (NCBI taxonomy): Eukaryota > Viridiplantae > Streptophyta > Magnoliopsida > Alismatales > Hydrocharitaceae > Ottelia > Ottelia alismoides. Next base: position 484,745 of record JAZKJV010008725.1, on the reverse strand, counting down.
CTCAAACTTATTTCAAAAAGGGTTTTCAAACAATTTTTTGAAAACTATAGTCCAAAATAATTTTGAAAATAGTTTTTACAAACATGTACACACATTTGAAAATCATTCTGCAAAGGTTTTTCAAAAAGTATAGATAGATTTTTCAAAATATTTTTGCAGCCATTTTTAAACTATTTGCAAATTATTTTTCAAAATATTATTTCACACATGTAAAATAAGTTTTACAAACAAAACAATTTTTAACAAAATGTTTTCCAAATAGTTTTAAAAATATTTTAAAAATATTTTCAAACTATATTTCAAATATTTTGCAAAAAACATTTTCACCTGATTTATTAATTAGTAAATACAAAAAGAATTTGAGGAATAATAACATCTTTTTATTAAGTAATTTTAATGAATTTAATAAGTCTTTTTAGCCATATTTATTAATAAAAATACGAAAGTACGAGTTATGGATAAAGTATATATGTAGTATATACGACCCCTCTATACTTAGCTTGAGCTATGTCCTTATAGATAAGAGATAAAAAGAGAAGACATAACTCGTACTAAGTATAGGAAAATCTAAAGAATAAGGAACGAATGAACGAATGAGAAGTTGATCATCCCCCCTATACTTAGGATCAAATAATCCTAAGTATAGAAGACTGTACACAAAGCAGGGAGAATCAAGGGTGGGAATGAACAGATTGTTCTCAAACTGTCTCCCCCTATACTTAAGGTAAGATATCCCTAAGTATAGACAAGAAGAGGAGACAATGGAGGGGATCGAAAAATGAAAGAACTCGGGGTGCACACCCCCCTATACTGAGGACAAAGTACGTCCTAAGTATAAAAGGCTGACAAAAGGGGGTGACACCTTTTCGGTAGAAAAAGAAAATATAAAAGGAAAAGAAGAATAGAAGAAAATAAGAAAAGAGATATAAAGATGAAAGAAGATAGAAGAGGATGTACACACCACTCCCCCAATACATAGGGTGAACGAAACCCTAAGTATAGGCAATAACATGAGTGATGAAACGGAACGATGAATACTCGGCTCGTCCACCCCCTATACTTAGGACAAAGTACGTCCTAAGCAAGGCAAACACAAGAATGGGTGGATGAGCAATACTGGAGATAGACAGAGGGAAACAAATGAATATACAATAGGAGTGGATGTACATAGATCAAGAAGGTTGAAAGCGAAGCTTCTTGCGAGACCGTTGAGGAATGGATCTAGCATGGTGCAGGTCGACATCAGGATCTTCAGATTACACTAACCGATCAGGGTCGACATGGTGAAGGTCCTCAGTGGTCCTAAGGTGTTAAGGCATATACAGGTGAGTGGAAGTAGTATGGCTAGGTCTGGACTTGGGTGTCTCGTTGATATCGAAGTGAAAAGGGATGAAATCATCAACATCGGAAGAAGTGTAGTTAGAGTCATCTTGCGAGGTCTCATCTAGGTCAAAACCAAAAGTAATGAACTCATTAACGGAAGTAGTCGAACTATGTTCATACTCAACAGTCTCAACCGGGTCATCCTTCTCATCAAAAGGCCCGAATTCCTATATAAAAGCAACAAGTTCAAATTCGGACTTTGTCTCATCAATATCTAAGTGAACAGGAATGGACTCATCAGTGAAAGTAGTCAAGTCATGTCTGTCCTATCTAATCTCCAAATCTGCCCTCCGCTCTGGAGTATCAATCGTGTAAATCTTGTGGATGTCATCTACACATCGGCAAACACCAGAAGAAGGAACTCTGAGGTCCATGCTTTCTTGGTCTTCCTCTACAGGGAGGAATTCTTGGGTCTCCATGGAGTCCAACATGCAATAAAAGTCTCTGATCGTCTCATCAAGGTCATGGTCCTCGATGTCATCTAGAATCAGAGAAATCACATCAGGTGCAGGTCTCTGGTCAGCATTTGGGTGCAGTGATGATCACTTCGCTTTCGTCAACAGGACAGAAGCGAATCTATCCTGATCAACTATCAATAATGACCCTCGCAGAGGCAAGGAATGGTCGTCCCAGGATGATTGGAGAGTGCTCCTCTATGGAGTCTCCATGGGCAATACGACAAAGTCTACATTGTACCTTGTGCCCTGAATCAAAATGACGGTATTTTCAAGGATAACCTTCGTCCTCTCAATAGATCCATTAGCAAACTGAATGATCATCCTGATTCATGAGAAGCCCTAATTGAAGAGATTGTACCATCGAGAAGGGTATGATACTAATAGAAGCACCATCGTCTAGGAGAGTGTGATCACAGGTATGGTTAGAGATTGTGCAGCTAATGAAAGGGGTAGATGTGTTCTTTTTCCTAGGAATGGGGCGGTGTGTGATGGAATGGGCACAGGCCATGGTCAAGGTATGATGCTCAGATCTGCTCCTCCGCTTTCTCTTCTTATGATAAGGAGCAGATAATTGGGTCATGGCCTGACGAAGTAGGGCATCAATGATCTCATAAATAGCGGCCGCCACTTCAGATTTAGTCAACGTTTTTTTTTTGAATTTTTGGATCTCCTCTATACAAGGGAGGAGACCAAAATCATCATATACACGAGGACAGCCAAGAGCAGTCTATACATTGGCATCCTCGGGGCCAAATATGGGACTAGGAGTGAATGATTGAGTGGCTGAAGGGTCTGGTAGATGAGCACTCCCCTCATTGTCTGAGTCAACCAACGGTCTCCCAAACTCTTTTTAGATTTTTAAATTTTTCTCATTTTTTGTATTTTTGGCGATTGCAAGCTCTCATGATCATCCTCAAGTGAATCCATATCCTCAAAGAATGGAGCGACATTCGGGTTCTTATTTAAACTAGTAAGATTGTCAATCCTCGAATTCATTTGCTCCATCATTTGGTTCAAGGTCTCAATCGTGGACATCATGAAAGGTGACTCCAATAGATCAGTCTCGGGTGGATCTGAAGGTGGAAAGTATGAAGGTGGTGGTGGAGGTGGATGTGGATAAGAGTCTGAGTCCTGAATCTGAGGTTGAGGTGGATATGCACAAAAGTCAGGAGCAAGGTCCTCCTAGAAATATGGAGGTGGACCGGTTGGAGTGAACGAGGGATCCGCAAAGTCCGGATAAAATACGCTCCAGTCGGCCATCTCAAAACAAGAGAAAATGATCGGGAGAACACGATGATCAAATCAAGAGAAGTGAGAAAAAGGCGTAAATGCACAGAAGCGATCTGGAATGCACATAAACAATCAAAAACAACTCACACAATACAAAACCCTCAATTCACCTACTCAACTCAGTAGAGATCGAAAAAGTCGATCTTTTATCTTGTCTATTTTAGAGTTAGGTGAGAAGTTGAAAAGTTGCACAAACACATAGAGGGTTGATTGGGATTTTGGCACTAATCCTTAATGTATGCATGAGCCATGTAAAACGAATACAATGAGGCGATTACTCACCCCAAGACAAGGTTTTTTTGGGTTGATTTTTGGGTCAAGTAATATTAATAGTCCCAATTTTGTGGATTATCACTTTTTTTGGATTTTTAGTGAGATTGCATGAGGCCAATGAGGAGTCAATTTTACTTAACACCTAGGTGATCAAAATCAGATGTAGAGAGAGGCAGAAAAGAAATGCAAGCCGTAAAACGATGATGTATGCTAAAGAGAAATGCTCACCTTGCCTCCAGCACTCTACATGCAAGGATGCTCAGCAGAGTTGAAATCTAAACTCTATGTAAATGCAAGCTGATGAAATCGCCCTAGGGTGAGAAACTGCTATTAGCATGAAGAACCAGATGCTAAATATCTAAAAGAGAGATCCAAAAGTCTGGTCTCTGAAGTGCATCGGTGTTCGCCATAGCGGATCCTGCAAGCGTTGTGTAGCACTTCTCTCAGTGTTTGATCTCTAATCCAAATAAGAAGAAATTAGATATAACTAAATCCAAATATAGACTATAGGCACAGACAAATATAATTAGGTGTTTGGACCTAATACTATCGACAAGCAGTCCCTAAAACTAAGGGCTCAATCACACAAAAGAAATAAAACAAAACCGGGAAATAAATAAAAAAATGCAAAGGAAAACCGATAAAAACCGTGGTGAGTCCCCAAGTGAACAGACACTTGGAAATTGGGCCCGAAGTCCATAGTCCAGAGTACTTGTATTATTAATAATGATAATTGTCTCTTTCTCTCTAACGTAAATTACACAAATAAATGCTACAAATAATTATCTTCAAAATTCTCTTCAAGTCCACCTTGGTGCAAGGTCAATGCCGCCACACGTGGGTGCTCAGGTGCTCCAAAGAGAAGCTCCCCCATCGACACACGTTCCTCGCACAAAATCCAAACAAGGAGAGTGGTTAGATAATTCAACAATTAATATCAAACAAATGAGAAAATAAATAAGACAAAATATAGATGAATATCACACTCGATCAAAAAGTCGATCTATGCGTTGTTGCTCCCCGACAACGACGCCATTTGATAATCGAGCTTTTGCGGAGGTCCTGTTAATTCACAAGGCGAATCAATAGTCGTTGAGTTGACCTCACACAAAACCTCGATTATTCAACAATTAACCCACAATAGATGATCAAGAAATGAAAAGCAAGTATGCGGAATTAAAATTTATTATAACTCTACAACAAAGATGTGTATAGGTGCAAGTATGTGTAGAGTGTCGAACACAGGGAACAAGCAGGTAGATCGGGGCAACAATGCATAAAAGCGATTGTGAAGTATGTGTCTATATATGTGCTATTTTTTGTGGGTTTTAATTTTTTTTAAAATTATATTTTTATTTCGATTTTTAATTTTCTGACTTTGTATTTTCTTTTTATATTTTATATTTTATATTTTCTTTTTCTTAGAATTTATAAAATAAGATATATATATAGGATATATATATATATAATGGAAGCTAGGGTTAATATAAACACAAGCAAAAATAAGAATAGAAAATATTTTTGGGTTTTAATAATTTTTTTACTGTTTTTGTGATTTTTTTAATAATTTTTGCTAAATTTTGTAAATATTTTTAAAGTTAAATTTACCCAAAATCAAGGTTTAATCATATATCCGAAATTAAAATGGAGATTAAAAATATAAACTAGAGTAAAAAATTCTCCATATTAATTTTAAAATACAGATAATGAAACAAGGAAAATTAATTATCATAAAATATGATTTTTGCATTTTTGTGAATTTATAAATTTTTATAGAGATTTTAGATTTTTTCGATTTTTTAGAGTTTTATTTTATATTTTTTAGTGATTTTTGGTCTGAAGATTAGAAATACAAAAATACACAAAATAGATTTTTTCATAACTTTTCAAAAAGTTTTTATAATTTTTATGTATTTTCTTTTGCAAATAAGGATAAAAATGCATGTTTTTTATTTTTTTTATAAATAATAAAAGGACTCAAAAATGCAAAATAAAAATATGTCATGATATAGCAATGAAACGGAAAGTTTTGTCTATTTTTGTGGATTTTTTAGAGATTTTTAGATGCATTAAATAAATAGAGATAATAAATAGAAAATACACTCCTAGTAGGGATATTTTTATAAATATCAGAAAATGCAAGGACCTGAGTGCAATTTTTACAGAAATTTATAACACAATAAAAATATTTCTAGACCAATCAGAAATAACCAAAACTCGAAGCCCTTGCCCGCAAAATCGCTATATGCACGCGTAGAAACACGTAAGCTTGGCAAGGACTAATAAAACACAATTATCAAAAAAACGTAGGGCTTCCTCGCAATTTTACAAAAATATTATAATGGCATAAAAAGGTTTCTGGATTAGATCGAAATACCCACAACAATGGGGGCCTAGCTGCAAAATGTCCACCTCACGTGGTAGCCCACATGAGGTAAAGTGGGTATGACTGACTTGTAATTAGCAAAAGTTTAAGGGGTGTTTTGTAAATATTACAAATTTATAATAATGGCATACGAAAGTTTATAACTTAAAACATAAATACAAAAAGCGCTTGGGATAAATGTGCAAAATACCCAAGGCAAAGGGCGCCAGCGAACGGTGGATCTGGAACCACTTGTCACGTGTCGCCAATCCGACGGCATGTACCGCTTCACCACCAACAGCCAGGATTAGATCATGGCTGAGGATCCGACGGTCGAAGCTCTCAAAATCTAACGATGGCTGCGCGTCTGGAGGAACTGAGGGAGATCAAATGGGCCAAAGAAGCTCTGCAAGAATACGCAAAGAACTCATTCCCGGCGAGTTTGGATCCGCCGATACACGAGTTTTCAGGCACCTGGAAGCTCTCCGACCGATGCTTGATGCTCTTGCAGCGACTCCGCACGTCCCATGTGCCTTAAATGGGACCTAAGACCATCAGATGGACTTAGGTGCTCGAGGGTGCTCCGATGAACCTGGGGAGGGTGCACTTGATCAAAAATAGGGTGCAGAAGCCCCCTTCTGGTCCTGCAAAGAAGGTAGAAAACATGGAAGCACGACGAGCATGGACCGGGCCTTTATTGGCGAGAAATCGAGACGTGGTGGATTGGGAAGTGGTGGTTGGAGCTCAAGAGCTCCGACAAGGTGATTGAGACCGAAATCGACTCTAATTACCTAAATAAATGCCAAAGTAAAAGCATGAAACTAAATATGAGACTTATAGCTAACTAACGGGCAAAAAATCAAAGGAAAAACAACCTCGAGTGGCCAAAGGCAACAAGATGAGACCTTGACGCCAAAGGCCGGCGAAGGTGGTGGAAGGGCTCCTTAGCTCGCCTAAATCCGCTGCCAAGGAGGTGGATACAAAGCTGTCACCTTCATCCTCCAGATCACCAAGAAAGAGGGCCAAAGCGAGGGCAAAAGGAGGTTCCAAAAATCAAAGGGAAAAATGGAAGTGGGTTTTGTACAAGAGGTTGTGCGGTGAGAAAAATGATGGAGATTGAGCATATCCGCGATGCAATCCTCGAGATGACCATAGGGCGTGTAAGACCAGTCTACGAGCAAAAGTCATGAAGAACGCATCGCAAAATGGTGAAAAGGAGAGCCTCGAAAAATCCGAGAAATAGGGTGGAAACTAATGTCTGACATGCGGCATGAGTCGGGTCAGAGAGTTGACCCGCGGTCAACTCTCGGACCCTCTTGGTTGGTCCACGTGGACCAACTAGGAAAAATCCTGGAAAAAATAATTAGAAATTCATTAAAAAGTAATAAACCATTTTAATAATTTTAGATTATAAAATGAAAAATGTTTATTATTTTCTCTATTATTTTATTATGATTTTTATTTATTTTTTGAGCTAATTAATTACAAGTTACCTTTTAAGGCTATATATAGGTACACATGTCTATATATTTTAATGTTTTATTTTTATTTTGTATATGTAATTTTAATAATTTGTTTTATTATTTTATATATTTATAACTTAATTTTATACACCAAAATATATTTTTATTTTATTTTTCTGATATGATATATGTACTTAAATAAATGTATTATCTATATAGGTATAGATCTAGATGTTTTACCTATGTATTTTATATAAGTATTTTATTTTTATGATTTCTTTAGTGTTATATTCAAATTTTAATATGAACATACATTATAATTAATATTTACAAAATTATAAAAATATAAAAATATAAAAAATAATGAATAATAAATAAAATGATTATTTTAATCAATACAAGTATACAATAGGGGTCCAAAACCTAACTTTCAAGCCATAACTCCAGAAAACATGAAACCACCTTCATTAAATAGCTTATTAAAAGTTAGGATTTTTGCCCGGCAGACCCTATAATCTTTGCCAATTACCTCTACGACCTTTGAAACAACGTAATTCCTCCCTGAACCCTGTAAACTTGCTAACTCTTATCCTATAAACCCTGTGGTTAACTGCCATCCATTTACCCGTTAAAAGTAACATGATTCCGTTACATTATTTTATATTATACCTATTTTATTTATCGAATTTACATCTATTGCCACTCCTTCTCAACCTCTTCCTTTTCCCCACCACCCAACACCCACCACCTCTACCGCCCTCACCCTCCTCCTCCATGACTTCCGCCCTCCACCTCCTCGTTCCCAACCTCCTGCCTCGCAGTTCACCTCCAGGTCCTCCGTTACGATCTCCACCTCGACAGTGCAACACCCGGTCGGTGGCGCGCTCGGAGCCCCCAGCCACTGCTACTCCCTTCAAATTGTGTCTCCAGGTGGCGCTCGGAGCCCCCAGCCACTGCTGCTCTACTGCTCCCTCCAAATTGCGTCTCTAGGCGGCGCGCTTGAAGGCCCCCCACCCGGCCGAACACCCCCTCCCCGGCCCCCGCAGCCCCGCAAGAGCCGCCAGCCACTCCCGTAAGAGCACCCCTCTCCCCTCCTCCCGAGCGCCACGCCGCTCCGCTGAAGGCCCCTGCTCGAACCCCTCCCCCCCCCCCCCCCCCCGTCGCCCTGCTGAAGACCCCCGCTCGAAGCCCCCTCAGTTCCACGCCTCCCCTACAAGAGCCCCCCCTGTCCCGGGCGCTTGAAGACCCCTCAGTTCCCCGCCGCCCCTGCAAGAGCCCCCCCCCCCCCCCCCCTCGGAGGAGCCCCCGCCCACCGCCCTTAAGGCCCCTGCTCCAAGAACCCCCGCCCACTGCCCCCTGAAGGCCCCCACTCGAAGCCCCCCAGTTCCCCGCCGCCCGCACAAGAGCCCCGTCCCCACAGTACCCGCCGCCCCCGCAGGATGCCCCCCCCCCCCCCATGTCCCTGCCGCCCCCGCAAGAGCCCCCTGTCGACGTCTCTGTATTGTACGGTTCTACCGTCAATGGATTGGAGAAGGGAAGGGAAGATGAAGAAGAGGATAGAAAAAGGAACCGCTAGAGAGGAAGAACTCCAACAGTTAGATTTTATATGGTTTGATTAACTCGGTTTTAACCCACCCAAGTTAGCTCAAGATGTATCAATTTAACGGCAGGGTTCGTGGGGTAAGATGGAGCAAGTTTATAGGGTTCAGGGAGAAATTACCTTGTTTCAAAGGTCGTAGAGTAATTGGCAAAGATTATAGGGTCTGTCAGGTAAAAATCCCTAAATGTTATATCCAATTAAAGGTGATTTTAATATATTTTTAGTTTTTATTTGGGAGATATGGGTCTGGGAAGTTGGGATTTTGGAATTTTATTCAAATCATAATTTTTTATCTATACATTATTTTTGTATGATATCAATTTTGTATTTCTCTATATTTTATTATCTACAACTTTCATGTACACAATTATTTTATTTGGAGTGTAAAAAGTGGACCTAAAAATAGGTCCCAAAAATGAATAAAATGAATAAAAGGGAATTTTATTGGTATTTTGGCCCTTATCTCCCCCTGCTTTATTCCTTCTTGACCTAGTCATCGAGATGCCCAGGTCTCGGGGTTTCCGGTTATAAAATATTTGCAATATTTTATTCTTTTTCTTTTCATAATTCTATAATTTTGGCTTTAAAAACTGTATTTTATACACTATTTACACACAAATGCATGAATGATAAAATGTTAATGGTATATACAAGCATTTACTAGGGTTTTTAAGGCCAAAATGATAGAACAAAGATGATGAAACGGGGATTCATCAACAACATAACAATGATGCGACGATAATGGCAACTCTCTATAGGGCTCTATGGTGGACGACCACAATGAGAGAGAGAGACATGACGTGTAGAGAGAGAGAGAGGGAGAGAGCATATGTTCATTGTGTAAAGAAGTGCTAGGGTTTTCTCTTCTTATATAATATTTTTGAAGTCCATGGACCCCAATCCATGTGCACACAAATCCAATGGATGAGATTGATTTATGTTTCTTTCAATGGCCATGGTTTTGTTAAAAAAACACAACAACAAATAATTTAATTTAACTAAATATATATTGAACAATAATCAATATAAATTAATTTTAGTCAAATCAATCTCCCATGGAGAAATAGGAATGAGGTTATCCTCCTTCCATAAAGGGGGGTGGACTGACATGAGTCCTATAAGGACTTGCTAGTCGTCCCCACTCCTTATTAGGAAGAGAACCTCTTCACATATTACATGGAATCCAATATTCCATGTATTTCTCCATTATTTTACAACAACTTTGGTTGCAAATTATTTCACAAAAAATAAATCCAATTTAATTTGTAAACATTGCAATCATGCCATTGAAATTTGTGAATCACATTCACAACCCAAAATAAAATGTAAACTACATTTTCAATTAATTGTCAAATGTGAATCCAATTCACATCAACACTTAATTTGTAAGTGTTATTTTCAAATATCTCCCTCTTATATATTATAAATCGCATTTACAATATATATGATTAATATGGATAGTGTTATCCACTTTATTCATATCCATGATAATTAAATCACATTTAATCATCTTGGGTCTCTATTCTCATGAATCACATTCACATCATTAACATCTTTGATAATTAAATCACATTTAGTTATCTTATATAACTCTCCTTATAATATGAATCAAATTCGTATTATTCATGATAATTAAATCACATTTAATAATCAATTTTCTCAATGCTTGGATAAATATATCAACAGTGAAATTATCCTCGAACTCTTTCAAGGATAATGTGCTTTCTCCGCAGATACTTGGAGATAAGGACAGGGCGATTGTATGCTCCATGTATAGTGACTAGGATATTGAGATCACATCTCAAATCCAGATCTTGCGGACCTCCCATAGATGTTTTATTAAGTCAAAACTATAAATCTAATATTTTCATTGCATGTGAATCACATTTAGATCACTGTCCAATACTTAGATCAAGATTAGATCAGCACTCTATTGAGAGGAGTCACTAAAATCCAGACTTATTTCATCACTCCCTCGGAATGGAAGCATCATGGTTATACAATCGTTTATGATCACATCACCCTCAGGTATTCCTAATACATGTACATCATGCATTCTGGAAGACATATGATAAACTCGAAGCTTTAGATCTCATCTATACTGTCTTCTTCAGGGTTTTATCATTAAGTTTATCATTTAATCATTCGGAGTCGATGTCGATCATATACTTTCCAAAAGCATATACCATACCTAGGTGTTGATCATATACTTTCCAAAAGCATATATCATACCTTACAAATTCAGTCAAGCTTCCAAAGTGAGACGATCACGCATAGAATTTGATCCTTTCAAATATCTCATTAGTGAGATCATGTCTTCCGGTTTAGTAAATGAACCTATATGATCCCTTTGAGAGATTGTATTACTCATATGCCCTTGTATGCACACCAATGCACCGGTGTATAAACCTTAATTGGATCATCAACCTATTAGTCTATCAAATGTCCATACTTAGACATATAGTAACACATCTGTCTCCGTCAGAGGATACGTGCCTATATCTTGACAACATACGATGTAGGACTTTGGTTATCTCAATCTCATTAAGTCAACTCTTTGACCTAACTTATCTAACACCTCCGAATCTTTATTCCTATTCAGAGGATCTGCATCAAGAGGTCGGTTAGATATTAGCCTTTAGAGATAGGATTGACATCTCCTTCTCAGCCTGGAGATCATATCTTAATAATCATTTGACGATGCTTGATGAGTCCCCAATCTAACTCTTTAGATATTCATCCAAGCACTAGCCTTTATGATTCAAAAATTGAATCAAGAGTGGTATGATCACTAAGATGACCATGGTACATAACCCTAATTGTACTGAGGGACCTAGTATGTAAATTAATTATTCTTCATTTCAGATCACGGAATGATATTTGCAATAACACTTATTGCACAATGGCTCGTCGTGGGCCTCAATGTCCAACAAATGCAACTTGTAGAACCCCCTATATGGACTCAAATAAGCTTCTTGTAGTTGGAACATTAGATTTGATGAAATTATAAATGTTATGATTCCAGATAAAATCTTGATGAACCGTGTGAAGCTTAGTAGGAGTGCCCTTGTATTCATCATGCTGAATGTTGATAAAATCCTAATCATATAGAATGATATAAGGATGATAATATGTGTTTTATGATCTGGTTGTTACATACCTTAAGATAAAAGATCTCAAGGATGCCTCTTATATCTTAGTTATGAAGTTGTTTAGAAGCAAAGAGAAGAGGGCACTGGGACCACCACATTAATAATGCACCTTGGACATATTCCATTTTCTTGAAAAACTCCAAGGAAAGCTTCTTTCCCATAAGATATGGTATTGAACTGTCCAAAGGGATATCACCTCAAAGAGTTGAGGATGTGAATGCCAAAGTTGCATGCCCTAGTGCATCAGCTATGTGAAGCTCAATGTATGATAGATATGCACAAAAAGCCATATGTCAGCCATGCAGCAGGGGTTGTATGTTACCGGTCCTACTATTGAGATAAAATACCAAATTGCAGTAATAATCAATTTATTCAATGACACAAGATTTTTGAGATAGTGATCTCAAAGTCATTTCTTTAAGAAATTAAGACTTCATAGATAGAGATCTAAAATGTCTTACCTATTGATGAATCTCCATTTCATCACTTTTATTCTTTCATTTTGGCCTTTAAACCCTAGCTAAATGCATGCATATATTATTATTTTGCATAAATTAACATTCATTATTTATTTTATAAATAATATATGAAATACATTTTTTAAAGTAAAAATAAAAAAATAATGAATAAAGAAAATAAAAAGAAATAAAATGTCAAAGGTATTTTATGAACCTAAACCTCAAGACCTAGGCATCTTTATGACTGGGTCGTTAAGGAATAAAGTAGGGGGAGATAAGGATCAAAAACACAATAAAACCCCTAATTTTTATTCTCCACTAATCCACTTTTGGGACCCAATTTTATTTCTATTAATTATGCATCAAATAAAGAAACTTTATACATGAAATTGTAGATAAAAGTACGTATAAAAATATAAAATTGATTTCACACAAAAATAATACACAGAGTGCATTTTACATTATGAATATGAATCCAAAATCCAAACTTCCCAGACCCATATCTTCGCTATATGAACTCAAAATACATCAAAATCACTTTAATTGTATATAACTTTTTATTATCTATTTAATGAAGTGGTTTCATTTAATTTGGAGCTAATATGCAAAAGTTAGGTTTTGGACCCCTATTGTGCTATATACATGAATAAAATATTTATTTTATTTATTCTTTATACTTTTCTATAATTTATATTCTTTATAATTTTGAAAACATTCTTTATAATATATGTACATGCTCAGAATAAAACAAAATCATAAAAAATACAATAAAACAAAATAGCATATAAATATATATATATATATATATGAATATATTATATATATACCTATATAAAATATACCTATTTATTTAAGTGTACAAATAAAATTAGAAAAATGCAATAAAATTATATTTGAATATATTAAAATAAGTTATAAATATATAAATTAAGTATATAAAATAATAAAATTTGAGTAATACAAAATAAAAATAAAATAGGGTTAATATAGATATTATACATATATTTTACATGTAAAAATCAAAACTCAACAAATAAAGTGATAAAAATAAATAAAAAAACACAAAAAGTAGCTCATTAATTATGTAACATATTTCATTTTCTAAGTTTTTTAAAAATAAAGTCGTTTTCTATTTTAATTTCATTATTCTTTCATTTGTTTGGTAGCTTTTGTCACGTAGCGCCTAGGTGGCACTAACGTGGCCCAATCCTGGGCCTCGGACTGTTAACCTCAGGTCAACAGCCCCCCTCCCCTCTATCGTCTGCCATGCCTTGTCAGGTAGTCAACTTCTCGCATTTTTCCCATGACATCCATTGCTCCATTTGGTCTGATTCCTTTTTGAAATATGTAGATAGGATCAGGCCCATGCTCGTGGATCATCAGGATGCGATTCTTGTCGATTGATATGCCTGAAACCCTAGCTCCCATTTTCCATTTTTCCATCCGGCTATAAGTAAGACATGTCCTCCTCTTGAGCTCCGTTTATCACCTATTGCTTCCCGAACCCCATGTACCCTTGGAGTGATCCGCCTTAGTGATAGGAAGGTTGGACGCTGGTTCTTGGGCATGGACAAAGGAGGAGGGCATGCATCTAACCTCTTGCCAGAGCACTCGCTAGTGAAGCTCTGCTCCCTGGTCCCCGACAGTGGTGAGCTCTTCATTTCTTTTGAATTCTGTTTCGTAGTATAGTAGTAGCTTAGGATTGATTTCAGTTGTTTGGTTTTGCTTAAATATACCCAAAAGCCCAAAAATTTCCAATAATCGGAGCTCTCTGGTCTGGCCTTGTTCCTCGTCATTTCAACCACTCTCCGCTGCTACTTTAACCTCCAATCAAACTCCTCTTACGTTCTCCATCATTCTGATCACCCCACACACCCTGATTCATCATGAATCAAGACAACCATGCCATCTACTTTGACCCTCATCGGAGGGCCTCCGCCCTACTCTTCTCCCCTATTTCCTTGCTCCATTTTGGGATCTAAGGCTTTGCCTTGGAGCCCCTGATCTAGTCACGCAGGTAACAGGACTCCAAGACCCCATCTGGGGGTATGCAGATCAGCCCAAGCTCGCTCGAAGTCACTACATCTTCTCCGACCTCCAGGACTGCCCAGTGGGTCTAGGGCCTTCTTCTGACAGTCCACAACTCCGACATCGTCCCAGGAAGCTTCTCTGTCCATCAGCACAACAGGACGATCATGGAGCAGCTCAGGAGCGTCGATCAAAGTCTGTCGGCACTTGTTCTTCAGTAGTTCTTCCAGAAGCATCAACCACCATCCGATGTTGAACATCCGCCTAGATTAGAGATCTGTCGTGGGATTGTTTCTTCGAGCAGCCATCAGAACCATCTGAGGATCTGATCTCCACCGTCCAAAGGCTAAGCGGTATCGATGCGGTATGAGTGCCACGTGTTAAGTGATTTGATCCTTAATGCTCCTCCACGCACAAGGATGGGTAATTTGCACATGTCCCCCTCCTATTTTTCTTATTTAACATTTAGTCCTGTAAATATATTTCATAGTTCAATAACTTGTGGTTATTTTGCATTCAGAACCCTTTAGTTCATGTTATTCGCTTTTTGGGCTAAGCCACATCACCTCGCGTGTTGTCCCACGTGAGGTCTTTTGTGGGAAAATTGTATATTTTATCCTGTTATTTCAGGGGTCTTTCATGGAAATGTTGAAAATACTTTTGGAAAGTACAATTTAGTCCCTACCAAAATATATTATAATTATATATTATTGCGAAAATTACTTCGATAAACCTAGATGTTTGTTTATTTACACATATGCGACTACCAGGAGTTTGTATATATTGAAATTATTTTGGAAATTTATGGTAAGGCCCCTAGACTTATTGTATTTGTTATTAATGCATGCTTGATGTTTCTTAAATTGCAAAATGGTCCCTATACGTTATTTTAAATATTTGATTTTCTTTTAACTGCACTAATTACCTAATTAACTCCAAAAATCTTAGAAAAATTATTTTAAATACCATATATGATATTGTACCACATATATTTTTATTAAGGCATTTGATGTCTTTTCCTAATTTAAAAAATGCAAAACTAGCTATATTTTACTGTTTTGACTTTGAAAAATCATAAAATTCAAATACAGCTCCAAAAATCACCAAATAATTAAGGTAAGTGTATTTTACTGTCTCATATCAATTTCTAAAATTCATTAAAAAATACAAAACACAAAGCTTAAAATTACAAAATACAGAAAACCTTAAAAAATCATAAAATATTGTATTAAAATCAATAAATATGTTCTAAAGCTCGAAAATTTCTTTGTTTTATTATATGTATCGGAAAAATCATGTGGGCCCTTTTTGGCTTGACAGAATTTTCTAGGCTTCTTTTGAAGTTCCTTTTCTTTCTAATTCTTTTATTTTGTGAAGTTTGATTTTTAAAATCCATAAAAAAAATCTTAAATTTATTAAAAAATACCCTAAATAGATAAAAATATAATAAACCCAAAAATATTTTGTTGGTTTATTTTGACTTTATTTGGTACACTTGAAAAAACCAAAAAGACTCTTTTTTGCATCTCTTTATATATCTCTCACATAAATCTATATTATTATATATTTATTATATTTTATTAATAAAAAATACTATATATTTATTATATTTTATTAATAAAAAATCTTTACAAAATTAAAATCCATAAATAAATATAAAATTAAAAATCAAACAAAAATCATAAAATTTAAAAACTCGCAAAATTACATAAGAACCTAATTAGGTTGCAGAACCAATAATTTTGTACTTGATTCTTTGAGTTGGGTTTAATTTTTATAGTTTATCCTTGTTTACTCTTGTGGACGACACTCTACCTACTTGCCTTATACACATTTCTTGTAGAGTTAAATAAATTTCATAACTCACACACTTGCATGATCTCCTTATACATACACACCTGTGGGTTTTGATTGAATGTTGGTTGATGATTGATTTGGGTAATTGATATCCGAGTACCGAGAGGGGCGTTGATATAGTGATTGTCAGATCCAACTTGTCGGACACCACAAGCCCTCCAAGACTGGTAGTTAGGAATCCACGTACATCAATCATATCAGATTTATATCATCTCCACAATCAACATTTTAGCATCGTTTTTGGGGAGCAACGATTGAGTAGACTAGTAGCCTTAGGCACATTAGGTTTGCCTGCTTGATTGTTTATTTACATGGATTTCCATATCATTTTGCTTATATTATCCAATAATTGTTTCTAACATTATCTCTTGTTTACCTTTGCTGCGAGGAACTGCTTATCGAGAGAGGTCTTCTTCAGATAGCCGTTGTACCCACACGAGGAGGAGTTGGTCATTTTTAGCGTACCAACCAGAGAGAGCACCAAAGGACAGAGCATACTGTGGAGGAACCAATTTCACCTTAGTAGATATCTTAGTTTTACTTTGAGAGAGAGAGATTTGTTGTACTTGTAATAGACTTAGACTTTGAGACACTTGGACTATTCGGGGTATGTCTCGCCAAGTGTCAGTGCACTTGGGGGACCTCACCGTATTTTGTTGGTTTTGACGATTTTATTCACTTTTATTTTCTTTCCTTATTTTTCTCTTTGTTTTGTTTCTCGTGATTTGTGTTTTTTCGCCTTTCTTTTCTTTGTTTTGTGTAAAATAGCTCCTTGATATTAGGATTGCTTGATAGAGTAATCTATGTCCAAAGCTTAATCTATCTTGAATGCTTCTGCAGTCATTGTGCTTGGACAAAGATTCAAATTAATATGGTGCTTCACGTAATAACAACTTCTGATCTAGGATGATTTCACACCGTTGCATTCATTTAGTGTAATTTCAATTCTGTCTAGCATCTTGCATGGAGAGCGCTGGGAAGAAAGCCGAGTCTTCTCATTAGGCATACATCATATAACACGATGAAGAGTTTTCTAACATCGTGTTAACTTGCATTGCTTTTCTGTCCTCTCCCATGTTTTTTATCACTTAGAAAAAATAAAGAAAAATCAAGAAATTGTTAGGCCTTTGCATAAAAATACTCAAAACAAGTAATACCAAAAAACTTCAAAAAGGGACTGCTAAAGACAACTTGACCTAATTTTAAAATCTCCGAACTTCATTATCTTGGGTTCATAAAGGCCTTGTTGTTTTCAGGTACTTTCTAGACAGAGCGAGCACGACCCATAAGGATTAGAGCCAAAAACCTATTCTCCAGCATATTGATTATCACCTGGGTGCAACGAAGTACCGGCGCTTCTGTCATACGTGGATGAGTAGGACTTGGTCAACGGTGTTCCCACCTTGTGTGAAACATAGACCCTGTCTGAAGTACTGAGCTTAGGCCACACCCTCACTAGGATGTCTATCTCATCATCTTGCATTCGAGTAGGCCCTTGCACACTCACATGTGATTCTATTACGAGGTCGGTCTGAAGTATTGGATTCACTGCCATCAGCTTCCTCTCTCTTATTCTTTGTCTGAGTAGCTCCCCAAGCATGAGATCAAGGACCTTTAAATGCAGAACACATGTTACAAAGGAGGTGGAACAAGTACGGGATAATTTCCCAGCAGTACACACACTCATACAGGGATAGCCCTCTTAAGGATAAGTGAAACGATAATTGCCTAAAAATCACCAATAAATTTGATAAAGAGAATTGTTGAACTCTTACAGCTTCATTATGTTGAGTTGGTGAATCAACCCATGTTTTGAGGTTTGTTTGGACCAAATCATAACAGGTCAAGATCAAAAATTTCGCATATTTTGTGCCCTTTCATCTCCACTTCTCTTATTCTACTTCTCATTCATCCCGCTCGATTCGAGCCTTCTCTTCTCAATTCCTCTTGAATTCTTCTTCTTCTACGCTGTCTTCTTATTCCATCATCATCTCACACCTTTTTCCATCACGATGTTGCATCTTGGAGGGTTTTATTCAGACTTCGCAGACGCCTACATCGACTCCACGATGCCGACATCGTCACTTCACCAGGGCGATCTCATAGTGTTGTGTTTGGCCTTTGCAAAACTCGTTCTAAGATCCCCGATCTTCACTCCACCTAGGGTTTAGGATGACTCTCTTCCTGAATCCCCTTCTTTCACCATACAAATGTCACAAATAAATCCATTATTCGAGTTTGACTCTAAACTCAAATTATCTTTCCATATCCGTCATTACTATAGACTGATCAGGGCTCGTTTCATCATGCAGATCACGTGCCCAAACTGGAGTAAGATAGTAACACTGATTCAGAGATGCCTCCTCAGAGAGAGGAAAAGGGCCAAGGATCAGATCAAGGAGTAGACCAGAATGAGGTTAACACACAGTTGCTCACGTCCATTTAGATGATTCAATAGCAGTTAAGCGATCAGTCCAATGCCCTGGGTGCTTTCCAAGAGATGCTTATGGAGATGAGGAGGGATCATGAAGATCGAGGAGGAGGTGAGAATGGAGGTGCCAATGGAGGAGCAGGAAGAGTCGTAGAAGGAAACCATGGTGGAGAGGAGGAGGAGGAGAGAGAGAAGTCGAGCCCAAGCCGACTCTCAGAGAGACCTACAACCTTGGAGTAGGTCAAGTCACAAACTAGATCCACATCCTGTAGATACACATTCATTTTCAGTTGAAGCCATCACTATTACCTCTACAGCTGACTGATGAATCCATGATTCATTAACATTTCTGTCGCATTTTTGTCTTAAAACCCTTAAAAATACATGTAAATATTCATTAATTTCCACATTTTATCAAAATCCTATTCATGAATAAAAATGCACTTTTATGCATCAAAAACATGTAAATAAATAAAGAACAAAAAAATAATAGAAAAAAGGCAGATTGTAGATGTGTATATATGTATAATATGACTCAAAAAATATAAATATAGCTAAAAGATATATTTATATAACATAACCCTTGAGACCAAGTCAGTATGGATTGGTCGACAAAATAACAAGTAGGGAGAGATAAGGGAAGAAAACCATAAAAAATAATTAGAGAACACTCCACACATTATTCAATATTTATCAAATAATTATCAAATCTTCATTTGATTTTTAATTAATTCATATGAACATATTATTCACCAAATTCTTTTCCTAATTATTTCTAAAAATGTATAGAAAAATATAAAAATAAAAAAATATTAACTTGTATATATGCCAAGAAATCCAACTTTTAAATTATCAAAATCTCAACTTCCGAACATCATAACTTCCTCATACGAACTCCAATTTCACTCTACTCACCTTTAAAGTTCATAAAATAATATTTTCTAATTAATAGAGGTGGTTTCATTAAAACCGGAATCAGTTTGCAAAAAGTCGGTTTTGGGACCTAATGACAACAAGGTTTCTGGGCTACTTATTTTATTTAGAACATATTATTTAAAGTTTTATTATTTTATAACTTTTAATTATTTTCATGATATTGTATTTTCACCATGATTTATTTCAGAACTTTTTGGAGCCTATTTATTATTTTAATAAAATCCAAAACCCTAATTTATAGTTGAAAAGGAACTATCTAACTTATACATATATTTATTAATATATGTAAATTATTTTATTAAAATCCACAAAAAATTATAAAGGCATTATTTATTATTCTAATAATTAAGAGAATATAAAATTAATAAATAATTAACTATTTATTGAATTAAAAATTCATTACCTATTTATTAAGTATTATTTATACTTATTTATTAATATAATATTTATATTTCGAACAATATTTACAAAAATTAATTACATCATAATTTAGATAATTAAATTATTTATATTTTTTGTTTTATACCTATTTAAAATAATGCCATTTATTATTTATTATATAATTTGTAAGCATTTTACTCATCTGGCCAACTAGGTGCTGACACGTGTCAGCACCTGGCTCTTCTTCTTCAAGAAGCCGGTGTGGCTTCTGTTCCACCGGTCGAAGTTCAACAAATTATCCAGATCACTCTCTAACCTCCTTGCTCGATCTAAGCCATCTAATTTCTTCCCCTAACAACCTTACTTCACACCAGCCCTTAGATCTACCTTAGATCTTCGTCAATCCGCCTATAAAAAGCCATGAAGTTGGTACAACCACTTCAGTCTTCTCCAACTACCTGAAAGCCACCACTTCCAGATTCGACCCCTCTCCTTCCAAGCTCCGTGTCGGCCAACTCCGATGGTGCCAGTGCCAGCCAGCCGCCCCGTGTGGAAGATGGTTGTCGGAGGAGAAGTTCCAAGGTACCTCAAAACCTTGCATCGCTTCCTAGCGTCGCGTCCAGCTCCGAGAAGATCGCCCGTCAAGCTGTCATCTGAGGTAAATAAACCTCTCTTCACAGATCTAATCCTCCACCTTTGCTAACTCTTTCCTCGAAGATCGTGTCGTACTTAGGATAGTTAAGCGCATCATTAGCTTCACTAATCATTCTTCTTAGACACCCATACAAATCGCCTATTCCATCCCATTCAAAATTAGAACATTTCATGATTCACTTTCGCTACTTTTCAAATCGAGTTTCATTTATTCTAGAAATGCCATTTTGATCTTGCAATCCTTAATCCGTTAGCCGATTTCCTTGCAAATCGAGCACATACCCTCATTGTTTGCAGATATAACTTTCATCTGGAGCAATCTCAACGCAACTGGAACTCCTAAACACAATGAACGATCCATTTGAAGAAGACGCACCAACTTGACATCACTTTCAGGATCATTTGAGACGCCAACTTCATCACCGGAGAGCCACTGTCTTCCGCTACCTTTGGAGGATCTCTACTGGGGTGAGCTTGAGGGGTGAAGGAGTCACCCCTCTTGCCACGCCGGAGGCCCCAGATCATCTTTGTTCGTCAGAGAAAATTCGAAGAAGGAAGCCCATTCGTCAGCAGAGCACCTGAGCTAAAGAACAGTTAGGATCGCCAGCTGCTACAGGTGCACGACACGTGGCGCACTTGGACGGTCTGGATCAACCGTCAGATTCTAATCTGAGCCGTTCAAAATGATGGGGTAGAACAATTGCACCTTAGACCCAGCAGAGTTCCTGTTATTCAAAGCTTCCCCAGAAGTTTCCAGAAATGGCATTTAGGTCCCCCCACGGGGACCTAAATGCGATTCTTTTAGTTTCTTTTTTATTTCAGTCCCTACAGAGACCTTTCTGTAATAAAAACTAAGTACTTTTCTTTGCAGTTAGGCCCCTGTCTTGTAGGGACCGTTTGGACCTCGTATTTTTCACATTTTTCCATGATTTTTTAGGGTAGATCGATAACTACCCAAGATATTTTTCGAGTATTTTTCCTGTATTTTTTGTCGCTTTATTATGTGGTTTTGATTTTTATCACCTTGAGTTTGTTTTGAGTCGTATTTGTTTTCAATTTCTTTCCTTGTAAAATCAAGAATAAAATAGGACTTTTCTAGAATTTTTTCCTTGTCTCGAAAACCACCGTTTTAATATTCTGCCTCCTTGAGTTCGACCTAGGCACACTCATCTGGTAAAAATAGTAGTGAACGATAAAATAAGATTTTTCTCCTATTTTATCGTAAATTTTTGTTTGATTCAATGTGGTTCCATCTTTGTGGTTCTCTCTATACCGACAACACATTTTAAACTGCAGGTCGGGACCGCGTTATCAAAATGGCACCGTTGCTAGGGAGGCGTTATTTCTACAACGATTTTGAATCGAGTTTTCTCTCATATTCTTGATTTTACAATTTTTGCTTTCGATTTTTGATTTATGGATTTTCGTGTTCTTTGAATTTTTGTTTACGGCTTTGTTGAGTATTTTTGTTTCTTAACTAATCTTTGTAGGGCCTGCAGGTTCAGTCGGCTTCTTCGGAAGCTGAAAACAATTGAAAATGCATAGATCAAGATTCTCGGTTGTTGAGGGTAGGGTTAGTTAGGATTTGTGTTGTATCTTTTCTTTTATTCTTATAAAAAAAAGAAAAAAAAGAGAAAAGAAAAAAAAATAAGAAGAGAAAAAGAAAGGGCAATTGCCCGTGTTTTTGTTTTTTAGAAAGGGGCCCCATAAGGGCATCCTGACTTGTACCTCCCCTTCTATTTTTTCTCGGGGTCTGATTCATCGAGTGCCGTGCATTCGGGGGATCGGGGCACCCACCGCAGTTTTTCTCGCATCGTCGGTTTTCCACAGCTTTTTATGATGCTAGGTGCTTGCTTAGGAGTTTTTCTTTTTCCTATTTCATTGTGCTCTCGTAGTTAGTCTTCAGGACTCGCAACTTAGGTGCATGATTTTAGGACTTGCAAAATAATAATAACACTCGTTAGATGCTTTTCTAAAAAAACCCAAAAAAAATATAAAATCAAAAATAAAATCGGGACTGCTTAAGTATTTGATATAAAACAAATGTAAGGTTCAATTCATATGGGAGAGTAATCCCCGCACAGGTACTTCTCAGAGTGCGTGAGTGAGAGACGACCCTTTAGGATAGAACCAAAACCTGTATTTCTTTCGAAATACTACTTAGTCTATACACCTAATCACCACTTTTCAGTGGGTATGCTCGGGTAGTCGAAAACGGTTCGAGTTTACTTAGCAGAGTTGGGGGTTTAGAGGACATTGCGTAAGGCTCCGTCCTCAAGTAAAATGGGTAGCCGGAAACGATCCGCACTTACCCCCATACTGACTGAGAGCAAGTAGTTCTCTGTAAAGACTCGGGACAGTATTTCGGGGAAACTTCGGGCACCTATCAGCTTGCGTTAATCGGAGATTATACTTGTTTGCTAATATAATCCTAAAACCGATAAGATAAACAACCAAACTCTTACGATCATCGTCGGGTTATGTTGGTGAATCGCGGTTTGCTTCGTGTTTGCTAGCGGGGCGTGAGTTACCGCAGCTTTTATGCATTTTCCATCTCTCTTGAATCGTTAATCGTGCTCTCCGATCACTCTCTTGACATCGAAGATGACGACTCAATGGCTATTTTGCTCAGACTCCGTGAGCCGTCGATCTTTCAGCGTTCGTCGTACATCTTCACAAACTCGGGATGACCCTCTTCCCGAGTTGGTCCCATCTGATCTCGAGGAGAGTCAGACCTAGACTCCCTCGCCTCCCAGCCAGTCTTTTGAGGCAGACCCTTGCCTCACTCTATCATCAATTTCTCCAGCTGATTTTCCGGTGAGTTCTTACGAGAAGTTATTTTTCACAAAAGATCTGAAGTACATGGCTCATGGAAAAGGATCAGTAGAGGAGAGGCTAGCATCTGAGGAGCACCATGCTGAAGGAAGACTAGATCCAGCCGCAGATATAACGATAGGAACTCTCGATACTTTACAACAGATGAACATACAGATTTGAGAACAATTCAGAACTCAGAGTAAGTTGCGAGCTGAGTTAGCCGAGTTGAGAGCAGGAGTCAGGAACCCTTTACTTCCTGCAATGGTTCCCGCCACTTTACGAGATGAGTATGACCCGAGCGTGAGAAAGTTACATCAATGGATTCGGCTACCGTCAAATCAAGGGCCATACAAGCTGAGATCATCCTTCATCTCATTGTTTCCCAAGTTTTACGGGAATGCTACAGAGGAGTCGTTTACCTTTCTGCAACAGTTCGAGATGATTTGTGGTACGGCGAGCTATCCATGAGTTACTTAGGAGGCTATTCGCCTCAAAGCCTTTCCCTTCGCCTTAGCAGATAAGACACTTTACTGGTTGAGTCATTTAGGAAGGGAAATTTCCACATGGGACGATTTAAAGTCTACATTCCTGCGTAAGTATTTTCCTCTGGGAAGGATGAACATGATGAGGAGTCAGATCTCCAACTTCCCGCAGCTACCGAATGAATCTTTGCACGAGGCATGGGATAGATTCAAGGATCTTATGGAGAGATGCCCGCATCATGAGATACCAATGAAGGTGCTTGTGCAAAACTATTTTGAAGGACTCCAGCCAGACAATCAGGGGCTAGTGAGTGCCGCATGTGGTGGCAGTTATTTGAATAGGATGTTGAGTTAGTATGGTCGATCTTCGAAGGGATGGTGGAGAACTTGAGAGTCGTCGACTCTACTCGGGCATCCCAAAAGGCTCCTCAGCCACCACATCACCGAGAGAATCATAAGGTGGCGAATATTTCAGAGTCTAAATCCAACACCAACATGGGCTTTATTTGCAAGAAATTAACATTGGTGGACGTGATTCAGAAGCAAGTTCAGGACTTACAGCCGCTGCGAGAGTTGGAGAAACTCTCATCTCTGCCTCAGCAACAGAGTGATTTCACGAAGAAGGTAACAGAGCTACAACTTCAGTATCAGCAGGCCCAATCTTCTTTGACTGCACAACCTGCACTGAGGACTTTACCCGCTCCACCCACCTGATAGATACATTTTGTTCTGAGCAATCCCGAGACTCCGCAGATTGATTGACATGAGGATCAGTCTCATGCTAATCCCGGTTAGATCACTAGTGCTGTGGATATGGATGTTGAGCCTCAAGCCACTCTTGAGATCAACGAGATTTGGTATGCTCCAATTCAGCAACCGAGTGTACCTCATCATCAGCAGCAGCAATATAGTCACCCACAGCATGGACGTCCACACTTCCAGCACCGACAGCAATACACGCAGCAACAGTCTCACCAACATGCATATCAGAGACTACATTCCTATCAATATCCTGCTAATCATTCACAGACATATCATTATCAACAGTAGCAGCAGTCTTCATTTACACAATAGAGATCTTCTTAGCCTTACACCTCACAGCAATACACACCAAGGAAGGAGAAAGTAGAAAGTCAGGGTCACCACACCGAATCTGAGATGTCTTCACAGGCCCTGGCACTGAATCAAATCATGGATATGCTAAGCACGCTCTAGACTGCACACAGAATAGAGATGGAGCAGGTTAACAATCGCCTGGATGAGTTAACTACACTAAAGACCACTCTCCCAGCTCTGCCTCAGATGAATCCGAATAATAAGAGGAGGCATCCAGATCAAGTAGACACCATTATAGGTACAACTTCTTTTCCTGGATTTTTTATCAAACTTCATTCATCTCAGGAGCGGTAGATCACCACGAGCACCTGATGGAGTAGAGGAGAGGGCACTTGACGAGGAGCGAGAGCAAATCCATGAGCAGTCACATTCAGATGCTGAGGAGGAGAACCAACATGAGGATGAAGACCACCATGATGAGCATAGAGAAGGGAGCGATGCTGAAACAGTTGACATGGATACCGACCAGTCAGAAGATGATATCACGCCAGACCATGTAGATACTCCCGACAAAAATTTTTCTTCCCCTGTTTTAGAGAGTTTTGTACTTAATTTTGAAACTCTCGATGTACAAGCTGATTCTGAGTTGAATAAAAAGTCTGATTTTGTCATTCTTGAAATTGTTCCTTTCCCGATGCCTTGTTTGGAAAAGGAAAGAAAAATACCAAAAAGAATGTTGTGACTCCAGAGATTGAACGACTATTAAAAGATCACATCTTTTTGAAGATCCCACTTCACGATGCCTTGGATCATTTTCCTACGCTCAAGAATCAGTTGAATAATCGATGCACCATGCGTAGGAAAAAGAGATCACGTACAAAAAAACATGTTTTGACTAAGGCTACATCCTGCACCATACAGAACAAGTTACCTAAGAAGAAGAAGGATTCAGGAGCACATTATGTCAGATGCGAGATTTCCAATGCCGCATTCGATTGCACCCTATTAGATAATGGTTCCTTAATCAATTTGATACCATCTTCTTTACTTGACAAGCTCAAGTTAGGTCCTCTTTACAATCCCATGCAATCCTTCAGTTTGTTGATAGATCTGTAAAGAGACCTAGGGGCATATTAAGAAACGTTATCGTGACCGTGCAGAGCCTGCAGGTCCCAGTGGACTTTACTGTCCTAGACATAGATTGACCTACACAGTTACACCTTACCCCGATCATTCTTGGGAGGCCTTTCTTAGAGACCGCAAAGGCTCTCTTCGATTATGATACAGGGAAGGTATCTTTTTGCATCAAGGGTGAAGAGGTGCATATAGAGATGGTGAGAGAATCACACACATCCAGTTATGCATCTTCCGATTTCTTAAGTTCTTTAGCCATCTGTGATTACATGGATGAGGTTCGTTTTGACGACCTTGAGAGATATCGAGTAGAGACCCAGGATTTCCTAGCATAGGATGGGTTCGAGACTATAGTTGGCAATTCTTCTGATGGTACTTTATATTTCAATATGGATGACGAGAAGCAGAGGGATCATATTTCTTATGATTTTATTGCAGATCTTTCATATTCAAATGGTTTACATAATTCCTCCACTTCAGATGATCTAGAGATTGAATTTCATTTAGCTGAGTTGTTTTCCTCTAGTCATTTTGAGGATGAGCATCGTAGTGAGTCGGATGATGTTTTAGACATCTTCTATAGTCCGACTCTAGAGCATATTGATATGGTGGACAACCGTACCTCAGATATATCTACCACTAATACAGATCCCAGTATACATACAGATGAAGTCATAATAGATCCAGAGTCTACCTTACCAGAACTGAAGTTATTACCACCAAACATGAAATACACTTTCCTTGTGGATCCACATCGATAGTTTCTGATCATTATCAGCTCATCTTTGACCGAAGAGCAAAAATCTCTTCTAATGGAGGTTCTTGAAAGAAACCGCAAGGCTATTGGGTGGACTGTATCTGATCTCCGCGGGATCAATCCTGCTTTGTGTTCTCATCATATATATCTCGATAATGACAACAAACTTTCCAGAGAATTTCAGCGCAGGCTGAATCCGGTTTTATGAGATGTTGTCAAGAAAGAGATCACGAAATGGTGCGATGCAGGGATTATCTATCCCATCTCCAACTCTGAATGGGTCAGACCATTACATGTTGTCACGAAGAAGTCTGGAATTCAGATGATTAAGAATGAGAGTGAATAGGAGATTACAAAGAGAGTAACCACGTTGTGGCGGGTGTGCATTGATTACAGGAAGCTGAACTCCGTGATGAAGAAGGATCGCTTCCCTTTGCCTTTTATAGACCAGGTCATAGAAAGGTTGGCAGGGAAGGAATACTTCTGGTTCCTTGACAGTTACTCCGGATACAACCAGGTAACTATTGCTCCTGAATATCAGGAGAAGACCACCTTCACATGTCTATTTGGCAGGTAGCCTTTAGACGGATGCCATTTGGATTGTGTAATGCCCCTGCTACTTTCCAGTGGTGTATGCTTGCTATTTTTGTAGACATGGTTGGTGATTTTCTAGAGGCCTTTATGGATGATTTTTTGATTTATGATGAATCCTTTGATGATTGTTTAGCGCATCTAGACCAGGTTCTTCAGAAATGTTGTGAGGTAGATCGCGTTCTGTCATGGGAAAAGAGCCATTATATGGTTATACACGGGATCATGTTGGGGCACGTCATCTCCTAGCGAGGCTTGGAGGTTGACCCTACCAAGGTGGATGTCATCAAGCGTCTCGAACCACCATCCAATATTAAGCAGTTACTGTCATTTCTGGGGCATGTCAGCTTTTACAGATAGTTCATTCAGGATTTTTCCAAGATTGCCCGACCATTAACTAAATTATTAGGCAAAGACATCGAGTTTTTGTTAGATGAAAAATGTATAATGCCTTTCTCACATTAAAGGAGATGATTATCAGTTCTCCTGTCCTACTGCCACCTGATTGGTCTCTTCCCTTTGAGATCATGACGGATGCTTCAGATTTTGTGATCAGGGTTGTATTAGGATAGAGGAGGAATGGACTTCCTGATGCTATCCACTATGCTAGCAGAACTTTAGATGATGCTCAGCGTAATTACACAGTGACAGAAAAGAAGATTTTGGTAGTGGTATTTGCATTGGATAAATTCAGATCTTATCTTCTTGGCTCCAAAATCACAGTTTACACAGATCATTCAGCTATCCAGTTTTTGATGGAAAAGAAGGATGCCAAGGCATGCATTCTTAGATGGATTCTCTTACTTCAGGAATTCGATGTGGGTATTAGAGACAAACCTGGAGTAAAGAATGTGGTAGCTGATCACCTCTCCCGATTACAGATAGAGTAACCTTCATATGAGTACACGCCAGATATTGTAGAGAGATTTTTATACGAGAGCATCTTTGCAGTTACCGAGCTTCCATGGTATGCAGATATAGTGAATTTTCTGGTTACATAGAAAAGTCCACAAGGTTGTCCAAAGGACCGAGTTGATAGACTAGTTTCCAAGGCACGATATTACCATTGGGAGGATCCGATTCTTTTTCGTGAGGGACCGGATTATGTTTACAGACGTTGTATTCCCTAGGAGGAATATAATAGTGTCCTCACTCTATGCCATTCCTTAGAGGCAGAGGGACATCATTCAGGGAAGAGTATAGTGCAGAAGGTACTTCAAAGTGGATTAAAGTGGTCGTCTCTTACTAGAGATGCTTGTACATTCGTGAAGAGTTTCCTGGATTGTCAGAGAGCAGTAGGGACAATCAGTGCTAGAGATGCAATGCCTAAGAGACCTGTTATAATTTGCGAGATTTTTGATGCATGGGGCATAGATTTCATGGGACCGTTCCCTTCCAACAGCGGTTTTGAGTACATTCTTCTCGCTGTAGATTATATTAGTAGACGGGTGGAGGCTATACGCGCACGAAATGCAGACAATAACATAGTGTGCAAGTTCCTAAGGTAACATATTATTTCACATTTCGGGATTCCATGTATTCTTATTTCAGATGGGGGTAGCCATTTCATTAATAAGGAGGTCAAAACGCTAGTGAAGTAATACAACATTGATCACAGTGTAGCTTCTCCTTACCACCCACGGATGAACGACATGGCTGAAGTTTCAAATCGGGAGGTGAAATCAATTCTTCAGAAATTAGTATACTGGATAGAAAGAACTGGTCACAGCTTCTAGATCAGGTTCTTTGGGCATATCGTACTGCGTACAAAACTCCCTTAGGTACTTCACCATTTAGACTGGTTTATTGGAAGCCATGCCATTTGCCTATAGAGATCATGCACAAATCTGAATGGGCTATCCGAGAACTTTCATTAGATATGCAGAAAGCAGGAACCAAGAGGAAGATGGATCTGAATGACTTAGTAGAGATTCCAAATCAGGCATACGAGAACACCCTCATATATAAGGACAAAGTGAAGAAAGGGCACGATAGACATATTCGAAACAAGATCTTTGTTCCTGGGCAGAAAGTCTGGTTGTTCAATGCACGATTGAGAATTTTTCCTGGCAAATTAAAAAGCAAGTGGGAAGGACCTTACATAGTCAGAACGGTGCACAACAATGGAAGCAGAGCTATATCAGATGTGTCACCTGGTGCAAAGCTGTTTGTGGTGAACGGGCAGATGATGAAGCACTGTTGTGCACGGTTTTCTAGGGGTCGAAAATTAATGATAATTATAGTGTTGTCATTGCTATCCACAAAAATCCCATGACAAACAAATAATTATTTTATTATTTATTTTTGCTACTTATTAACCTGTATAGCAGACAGGGTCGAACTCAGGGAGGCTACAAATCCTGAGGGTTATTCAAATAATTGAAAATAAATTAAGAGAAAACAAGAATCTCAAAGGACAACTATCCTTGGTTTTTGTGATTGGGTTTTAAAAGTTTTTAAATATTTTTGATTTTTTTTTGGAATTTTCAGATGTTTTTTGTATTTTTCTAAACATCAAACAGTAAGAAAATGCGAAATTGTGCACAGCCTGGAGTAATCTGCAACTTAAAATTATTTTAATGCCCAAAACTCCTAGCAATTATTTTTAAGACAAACTAGAAGCAACTATCTACATATAATAACTAAAATCACTATTTTTAGATTTTTTTGTAGAATTTTCTGTGATTTTTATAAGATTCTTTATGTTTTTTAATTTTTTTGGGTTTTATGAATAATTAATGCATAAAATTGGTTAGAAATTAAAAGAAAATGAAATAAAATTACCCTAATTTTTTTGGAATTTTTGGAACAATATTTAATTTTTTTATGATTTTTGGAATTTCAAACAGGGAAAATGACATGTTTAAATTTTTTTAATAATAATAAATGAAAAAAATTGATGAAAAATTTACACAATGGCAAGAACTACAGCAGAAACATACAATAATTTTTTGAGAAGTTTTCGACCAATAAACGTTTATTCAATCGAAAGAGCATGCAAAGTTCAAGTCTGTAAGTACAGGGAGTAAAATGTAAGTTCTCAAAGTTATTGTTTGAAAAGATAATAGAATTAAATGCAGAGAAAAGCTTACAATTTACCCAGTAAGCATGTGCGGCGCACGTGACTTGAAGAGTTGGCGGGGACCTTTTGGCAATTTCTAAAAACTTTGGGGCTTGAGTTGTAAACTTCGCAAATATTTTTTTTAATCCAAGCCCTAGGTCTGCTTGCTTCATTTCAATCACAAAGGGGAGAGGCAAGATAGGGCCGCCACCGCCCCTTCTTCTTCGGCGGGCGAGGGCGGCGGGCGGGACGAGGTGCAGAAGGCGGCAGACCGCGCAGGGGGCTGGAGGCGCCACAGGAGGTGCATCAAGG
The DNA here is from genome assembly GCA_037367405.1 of Ottelia alismoides. Classification (NCBI taxonomy): domain Eukaryota; kingdom Viridiplantae; phylum Streptophyta; class Magnoliopsida; order Alismatales; family Hydrocharitaceae; genus Ottelia; species Ottelia alismoides. The sequence goes on along the minus strand of JAZKJV010008725.1, from coordinate 453,806 downwards.
CACGGGGGGTCGGGACGACGTCGAGCGCGGTTTTTTCAAGTTTGGGCGCTGAAACTAATGGTGTGCGGCCATGTGGGGGATGGCGGCTCTGCCGCACTCGGTGGAGATGGCGGACCGCACGCGTGTCGCGCGATGGAGAGGCGGCCGGGAGCACGGAGGACGGTTGCTCGAGGTTGTGGGTGGCGCCGCCAGGCACGGCGGGAGTCGCACGAGGTTGCTGGAGGGTGCAGCTCAGGCGATGGTAGGGTGATTGGAGGTCGGCTTTGAGCGGCGCCGGACTTCAAGGACGAAGGGGGGCGGTGGCCCCTGGAAGGCAGCCATCCCCTTTTTTATTATTTTTTATAATTTTTTTTGTAAATTTTTTATTGTTTGTGATGTAAACAGAAAAAAACCTTTTTTGTAAATCTGAAAATAGGAATTAAAAAAAGGCTATAGAAATTCTTTTTTTTTAATTTTTTATATGACCCTGCAAAACAAATGTTAGAGAAAAAAAGAAACAAATACCCTTTCTATTTTTTTATTTATTTACAAATCAGAGAAAATGAACGAAGATTCGACAGAAATAAGAGATTCTAATCCGATCTCCGGCCATCGTATGCGGCCGGAGTTGAGAGATCGTGGACGATAGAAATAGAACATGGAGAGATCGAGAGAATGAGGTGAAAACTCGAGATCGATGTCGAATAAAAAACGTGATGGATTTTAAGATCTTAAAAAATGACAACGAGATAAAAGTGAGAGAAATAAAACTCCGATTAAACTAAGATAAAATAAGAAGAAAAATGTGTGATCGCTTCAACAAGGCCAACTCGCTGTCACTGGACGGCTCGGAGGCTAGGCACTATTCTCGACGAAATTTTCTCTCGGAGATCAGGCTCCTCTCTCTAAAGATTGATCAAGTTGAAATGAGGGAGAAGGAGCCATATAAATAGAAAAGATAGAATGAAATTTGAATTTTTTGGATAAAGAGATGAAAGAGATGAAAATTGAAATGATTTTTTGAATTTTTTTGGTGGAAGAGATAAGAGAGATGAAATGAGATAAAGTAAAAGAGATAAAACTAATTATAAAATTATCTAATTTTTTGAATTTTTCGTCACTTTATTAATTTTATTTAAAAATGTTATTTTTTATTTTTTTATAGTGGTTAATTAAAAATAGCAACTATATACATATATGACATTATATGCAAGGGTAAATGAGGAAATTAGCATCATTTTGTTTTAAAAAATTTATTATTTATCATTTTTATTTTAAAAATTAGTAAGACTAATTTACAAATATATACAAATACAATATGCACAAAAAATGGGAATACTACACAAACCACCCCAGAAAACTGAGTTTTCAACCGTAACTCCAAAAATTATGAAAATACAACCATTTTAAAGATAATTTAAATTCAAATCCAATGGAAGTGAGATTAATTCAATTTGAGCTCATATGGAGCCGGAATTGGTCTTTCAATTAGTGATTAGTGGCTTTTCCAAGTGTGGTTATTTTTATCCTGTACATGATTTAATTGTGCAATTATTTTTATTAATTAGAACACATTTTTATTTATAACTTTGGTTTTGAACGTTATTTGATTTGAGGTCAATTAAGGCACAAATAAATTAGTGTTAGTTTTATACAGATATACACAAAATAAGTGAGAAGTATTTACAACAACACAAACACACATTTTTTTGATTTCTGCTTAAGGACCCTTGTCTCCCCCTACTTTATTCATGGTCGATCAGGTCAAGTCTTGACCTTCTCTCGGGGTTCGGGTCAGCCTGTATACAGTATTCCCTTTTTTATTTTCTTTTCTTTATTTTTCCTTTCTTTCTTTCTTTATTTATTTTAGGTTAAAATTAGTAAGAAGTGTACAATATTTACACAGATGCAAGTTAGTAAGAATATGGAGTTAGTGTTATATGCAGGTGTTTTATAAGGGATTTTAAGCTAAAATAAATGAATAAAGATGACGAATCGCAAATTCATCATCCCCCTATGCTTTACTTTTGCTAGTCCCTTAGCAAATACTTATTTGAAAGAATAAGTGAAGAAAAATAAAAAGAAAGGGAAAATAAAGAAAGTAGGATAATATTGAGTATTAAACTTATCTTCATAAAATTGTAGTTTGGAGCTCTGTCAGACCTTTGATTATTAGTGTGTCGGAACTTCTATGAGACTTAGAATTTTAAAATCAACAGCCTTCAAGTTCTACACATCATTGTCACAGTTTCGGCTCAGAAGTCATCTTAGATCAATCCTCTTCCCAAAGCATATCTTATGAACATTGAACAATCGACTCATGTGTGTGAAATGTTTTAGCTCTTCCCATCCAGAATGCTGGACTATCACGCAAGTCTCCTCTCCAGTAACTCGTCCTCGGAGAGTCAGGTATTTCCTTCTAAGGTCCGACGTGATGTGTTCACAATCGAATTGGGGGAGAAGTTAGAAGAATGAGAAAAGAACTGGAGGGTGTCCAGTGTAGTCACTTCTCCTTGTGAAGCTGGCCAGTGTAGCTGAGTCTCCACCAAGATCTGCAGGTTTTCTTGAAGCTTGGACCTTTTTGGTCAGATATTTATTTGGTAGTGGTTTCTTTGTATTTGGATTTTCGGTAATTATGCTTGGATCTTGTTGTGCCCCTACGGATATAGAATCTTTTTGTTTCCGTACATTTTTTGGGGTCTTAGAAAAAATTCTACCCAGTCATCTATCTCTTTTCCGAAGCTTTATTTCTACACGTACTCCATTCTTTAGATTTCCACTCTACCAGAAAAGAAACTCACACAGTCTTACAACATCCCGTCTGAGTTGAGCTAAGTGCATAGTGTGAGAGTACAAATTGATTCCCTATTCCAGAGTTATACCCAAAATGAAGAGACCAGGTTGGACACTAAGAGTCAAACGCTGCACATTGTCATGTGGAACTCAAAGAATTAAGTCAAAGACCTGAAGCTTCTAAAATCATATTTCTCGGTGAAGTTCCTCTGAGAATTAGGTGGATTAAGGTCCAACTAAGATCCATTCTTCAATTTTATTCGAGACATAGTTTAAATGTCAATACTATTGAAAAATGCATATGCAAATGCAACATATGAACAATGCAAAGGTTTTTTTTTTTGAAAAGGAATGATGCACATGTGAAAAGAACATTTTTTGAGAACAATTTTGTAATTTTGAACTTTTTATGGATTTTAGAAGGAAATTACAGATGCATGTTTTTATAGATTTTTGGTTTTGTAGTTTTTTATAAGGAAAAGGGGTTAGTAATAAAAAAAGTACAAGTATATACAAGATTTTTTTGTGTTTTTTTGTTTGTGTGTTTTTTTATTTTGTTTTTTTGTTTTTTTTTTGTTTTTTTTATTTTTTTTGTTTTTTTGTTTTTTTTGTTTGTTTTTTACACAAGTGGATTTTACAAAATTATACACATAACCCCCCAAATAAACGTATTTAAAAGTACAAGTTATGTCTAAAGTATAAATAAAATATATAAGACACCCCCTATACTTAGCTCGAACTATGTTCTCATAGTGATCAGAGAGCAAAAAAGGAAGACATAACTCGTGCTAAGTATTGAAAAGTGAAAAGACTCTTATGATACAACGACTCAAACAAAGGATAAAAAGAAGAGAAGTTGGTGATCCCCCCTATACTTAGGATCAAGTAATCCTAAGTATAGTAGAGTGTACAAAAGGGGAAAACTGATGAAGAGAATGTACAGACTCAAAAATAAAAAGACACGATATGAACAACATCACCCCCCTATACTTACAGTAGAGTATCCCTAAGTATAGGAAACAACAAGAGTGATGAACAGGACGAATATGAACAACACAAATCATTCACCCCCCCTATACTTAGGATAAAGCACATCCTAAGTATAGCATATAAACACACACGGAAAAGGGTGAGTGATGAAACAGGAGAAGAAAGAGTGAAACGAAAGTATATACAAGAGGAGTGGATATACAAAGGTCAAGAAGGTCGAAAGCGAACCTTCTTGCGGGACCGCTGAGGTATGGATTTGACAAGGTGCAGGTTGATATTGGGATCATAATTAGACATAAACTTAGTAGGATCGACCAAGAATGTATCCTCAGCGGTTTCGGATTGTGTAGGCCTAAGCCGGTTATTGGAAGTAGTATGGTCATGTCCAGCCTGAGAAGTCTCACAAACATCAAAGTACAATTGTTTGAAATCATTATCAGAAAAAGTAGGATCAATTTCAACCTAGCGAGCCTCTACTGGATCATCATCTTTATTAAAAGGCCCAAATTCTTTTATAAATGCAATCAAATCAAAATTTGGCCTGATCGGTCTCATCTGAATTAGGGTGAATAGGAACGGACTCATCAGTGGAAGTAGTCAAATCATGTCCGTCCTATCTAGTCTCAGATTCTGCCTTCCGCTCTAGGGTGTCTATCGTGTAAATTCCGTGGATCTCATCAATGCATAGCCACATACCAGAAGGGGGAACTCCAAGGTCTATGCTTTCCGAGTCTTCCTCCTTCAAGAGGAATTCTTGGGTTTTATTATCATCCATATAACAAGAATCTCTGATATTACCATCAAGGTCAGATTCCTTGGAGTTGACTAACACGGGTGGGCTCTCATGGGATGCAGGTCTCTGGTCAGTAATGGGTGTAGTGATCAACACATCGCTCCCTACATCAGAACGGAAGAGAATCTCTCATGAACCATAATCAATAATGGCTCTCGTAGAGGCGAGGAAAGGCTGTAGGGTATTCTAGAATGAACTATCATCCTGGTTTTCTTGAGAGGCCCAAGATGAAGAGACTGTACCATAGAGAAGGGTATTATATTGATTGATGAACCATTGTCAAGGATAGTGTTATCACAAGAATAGTCAGATATGGAGCAACTCACAAGAGGTGTGGCGGTGTTCCTCTTCTTAAAATACGGACGGTGAGAGATGGCGTAGGCAGTGGACATGGTCAAGATGTGACGCTCAGACCTTCTCCTTCACTTTCTCTTCTTGTGTTGAGCAGTAGATAAATCTGTCATGGCCTGTTGAAGTGGGGCTTTAATAATCTCGTAAATGGTGGCTAACACTTCGGGTTTAGTCAACATTTTTTTGAATTTTTGGACCTCATCCATACAAGGGAGGAGGTCATAATCAGCATTTACACGAGGATTTCCAAGAGTAGACTGTATAATGGAATCCTCAGGGTCAAGGTTGGGACATTATGTGAAAAGGTGTGTGGGTAAATCATCGAGCATTTGGGTCCTCTCCTCACAAAATGAATCAATAATGTGTCTCCCAGAATCTTTTTGGATTTTTAATTTTTTCTCATTTGTTTGTATTTTGGGCGATTGTAAGCTCTCATGATTATCCTCAAGTGAATCTATATCCTCAAATAGTGGAGCAGCGTTTTGACTCATATTTATGTTAAATAGATTGCTAATCCTAGAATTCATATGCTCCATCATCTGGTTCAGTGTCTCAAGTGTGGAAATCATGAAAGGTGACTGCAAGATCCCAGGATCGAGTGGGTCAAATGAGGGAGGGTGAAAATCAAAGTCCTCCGTTCCGGAAATAATGGGTTAGGTGGATATGCACAAAAATCAGGAGGAAAATCCTCTTGGAAAAAGGAAGGTGGATCGTCTGGAGAGTGCAAGAAGTCTGCGAAGATCGGATTAAAATAACTCCAGTCGGCCATCTCCAAAACAAAAGACGGGATCGGAAGAGCATGAGAGTCAAGTCAAAAGATATATAGAAAAAGACGCAAATGCACAGAAGGATCTAACAAGCACACAAGCAATCAAACGCAATACAAACCCCCAGTTCACCAACTCAACTTAAAGTGAAGACCGTGAAGGTTCGGTCAATTATCTTGTCAATTTTAGAGTTTGGTGAGAGTACAATATATCAGAGCGGTTAGAAGCGAGCTATTAGGAACCCAATGCTCTTAGGAGACTGGCCTAATCTCAAAGTTAGATCTATCCCATCCAGTATGAATTGCAGACCGTTTACCGCCTACCCGATCAATTCAGACTGTTAAGGACGTCACGGGCCGATTTACCGGCTACCGGAGAGATCCTCACTGAGAGAACGACTAACCCAAGATAGTTGTCTGAAAAGAGTTCGGGCATGGCTCTATCTTAGTGTGCGGTTCGCTCTCTCGCTCAAGTAAACCAAACAATGAGGGGGTTACTCTCCCCAAAATAATGATTTTTCCTTATATTTTTTTAGTGTCGAGTTTTCTTTAGCAGTCCTGGTTTTAGCAGTTATTACTTGGTTTAAAATATTTTCAAAGAATTGCCTACCGAGTGTCTAATTTCCTTTTTAACTTATGTGAGTGAAAACAAGGAAGGAGATCGGAAATGCCAATGCGCGATTAAAAACAATGATGCATGCAGAGGTTAGAGATGCGTACCTTGTCGCCAGCACTCTACATGCAAGTGATCCGCGCAGAATTGAAATAAACTATCCTATATTCAAATGCAAGTGAACCGTCCTAGATGATAGCTTCTATTAACGGGCAAGAACAAGTTAATTTGACTAAGTCCAACTTACGCTCTACTCTATAGGCACAGAAATTTCTTGTTTAGGGTGTTTGGACCTACTTAATTACCTGGCTCAAGCAAATTAATTAAAGCAATCAAGAGGTAGCCCACGAAATTGGCGGGAAACAAAGAAAAATAAAGGCGATGAAAACAAAACCGATGAGGTTCCCCAAGTGCACCAGCACTTGGCGAAACAGACCCCGCAACAAATGAATGTCCGTTTACAAGAGTTCAAATGGTAGAAAAGAAAAACTCTCTCTCTCTCTTTTTAAATTTAGAATTTTTTTAATTCTTCTTCTCCTCTTCTCACGCTATCCTGCGGCTTGGTGAAGAATCAAGACGTCTCCACGTCGCTTGGGTGATTCGGCTCTCCTAGGATCGCCTCCTTCGCTCCGCGGGCCCTCGTAAGAAAAAGAAAAGAGAGTGCGTAAGAAATACAATTATCAAATATGAGAAAGAAAAAAAATGAAATGAATGCAGTGGATATAAACAATAAAGTGAATGGCAAATAACGTAAACAGAGATTTACAACCAAGAATAACATGTCAAAAGAGAAACCTAACTACCCTCGCCGTGCCTCCCCGGTAACGGCGCCATTTTGTTGCCACAAAAAGTTGAGGGGATCAGAAATATTAATGATAAATATAGTGTTGTCGTTGCTATCCCCAAAAATCTCGTGACAAACAAACAATTATTTTTTTATTTATTTTTGCTACTTATTAACCTGTATAGCGGACATGGTCGAACTCAGGGAAGTTACAAATCCCGAGGGTTATTCAATTAATCGAAAATCAATTAAGAGAAAACAAGAATCACACAGGACAACTATCCCTTGTTTTTGTGATTTTTTTTTATCTTTTTAATTTTTATAATTTTTTTATTTCTATTTTTTATATTTTATGATTTTCAAATTTTTTGTGATTTTGATTTTACAAATTTTTTTTCAAAAATAACAAGAAGTAATATTCACAAGATAAAAAGTACGCACACCAACTCTTTTTGTAATTTTTCAATTTATAAAAAATACTCAAAAAAATCTAGAGAAAATGTTTTTGGGTTTTATAAGTTTTGAAATATTTTTGAATTATTTTTGGAATTTTCATATGTTTTTGTATTTTTCTAAAAATCAAACAGTGAGAAAGTGCGAAATTGAGCACATCCTGGAGTAATTTGCAACTTAAAAATATTTTAAGGCCTAAAACTTCTAGCAACTATTTTCAAGACAAACTAGAAGCAATTATCTACAAACAGGAACTGAAATAACTATTTTTGGATTTTTTGCAGAATTTTATGTGATTGTTATAAGATTTTTGATGTTTTCATTTTTTTTGTTTTATGAATAATTAATGCATGAAAATTGGTCAGAAATTAAAAGATAATGAAATAAAACTACCCCTAATGTTTTTGGAATTTTTGGAACAATATTTGAATTTTTATGAATTTTGGAATATCAAACAGGGAAAAATGACATGTTTTTTGATTTTTTTAATAATAATAAATGAAAATAAAAATTGATGAAAAATTTACACAATGGCAAGCACTACAACAGGAACATACCCTACGTTTTTAAGAATTTTTCGACTAATAAAAATGTTTATTCAATCGAAAGAGCATGTAAAGTTTAAGTCTGTAAGTATAGGGATTAAAATGTAATTTCTCAAAGTTATTGTTTGAAAAGATAACAGAATTAAATGCAGAGAAAAGCTTGCAATTTACCCAGTAAGAATGTGCAGGGCACGTGACTTGAAGAGTTGGCGGGGACCTTTTAGCAATTCATGAAAACTTTGGGGGTTGAGTTGTAATTTTTGCAAATATCTTTTTTAATCCAAGCCCTAGGTCTACTTTCTCGTCGCCCCCTCTTCTTTGGCGGGTGAGGGCGGCGGGCGGGACAAGGAGCGGAATGCGACGGAGACGCGTGGGGGGCTGGAGGCGCTGCAGGAGGTGCGGCGAGGTGCTGGGGGTCGGGACAATGTTGGGCGCGGTGTTTGTAGCTCTTGGGCACTGAAACGGATGGCGACGACCACGTGGGGGATGGCGGCTCTGCCGCCCTTAATGGAGACGGTGGACCGCGTGTGCATCGCGCGATGGAGAGGCGGCCGGGAGCGCGGAGGACGGTTGCTCGAGGCTGTGGCCAGCGCTATCAGGCATGGCGGGAGTCGCGCGAGGTTGCTGGAGTGGCTCAGGTGATGAGAGGGCGATTGGAGGTCAGCTTCGAGCGGCGCCGGACTTCGAGGACGAAGGAGGGTGGCGGCGCCTGGAAGGCAGTCGTCCCCTTTTTTTATTATTTTTTTATAATTTGTTTTGTAAATTTTTTTATGTATGTGATGTAAACAGAAAAAAAACTTTTTTTGTAAATCCAGAAATAGGAATTAAAAAAATAGGCTATAGAAATTCTTTTTTTATTTTTTTTATTTTTTTTTATTTTTTTATATAACCCTGCAAAACAAACATTAGAGAAAAAAGAAACAAATACCCTTTTTATTATTTTTTTATTTATTTACAAATCAGAGAAAATGAACGAAAATTCGTCGGAAATGAGAGATTCGAATCCGATCTCCGGCCACCGTACGCAGGCGGAGTTGAGAGATAGTGGACGATAGAAATAGAACGTGTATAGATCGAGAGAATGAGGTGAAAACTCGAGATCGATGTCGAATCAAAAATGTGATGGATTTTGAGATCTAAAAAAATGACAACAAGATAAAAGTGCGAGAAATAAAACTACGATTAAACTAAGATAAAATAAGAAGAAAAATGTGGATCTCACCTTAGGAGCGGAAATGGACCGTGATCACCTCGACAAGGCTGACTCGCTGTCACCGGACGGCTCGGAGACTAGGCACTATTCTCGACGAAATTTTCTCTCGGAGATCGGGCTCCTCTCTTTAAAAATTGGTCAAGTTGAAATGAGGTAGAAGGAGTCATATAAATAGAAAAGATAGAATGAAATTTGAATTTTTAAATTTTTTCTGATAAAGAGATGAAATTTGAAATGAATTTTTGAATTTTTTTGGTGGAAGAGATAAGAGAGATGAAATGAGATAAAATAAAAGAGATTAAACTAATTACAAAATTATCTATTTTTTTGAATTTTCATCACTTTATTTATTTGAATTAAAAAATGTTATTTTTTTATGGTGGTTAATTAAAAATAGCAACTATATACATATACTATATACATATATGACATTATATACAAGGGTAAATGAGGAAATTAGCGTTTTTGTTTTAAAAATTTAGTATTTTTTTTAAAAAAATTATTAAGACTAATTTACGAATATATACAAATACAATATGCACAAAATACATAAGAAAATTGCACAAACCACCCCAGAAAACTAACTTTTCAACCGTAACTCCAAAAATTATGAAATTACAACCGTTTTAAAGATAATTTAATTTCGAATCCAATGGAAGTGAGATGATTCAATTTGAGCTCATATGGAGCCGGAATTGGTCTTCCATTTAGTGCTTAGTGGCTTTTTCCAAGTGTGGTTATTTTTATTCTGTACATGATTTAATTATGCAATTATTTTTATTAACTAGAACACATTTTTATTTACAACTTTGGTTTTGAACATTTGATTTGAGGTCAATTAAGGCACAAACAAATTAGTGTTTTTATATAGATATACACAAAATAAGTGAGAAGTATTTATAACAACACATACACATTTTTTTGATTTTCTTCTTAAGGACCCTTATCTCCCCCTACTTTATTCATGGTCGATTAGGTCAAGTCTTGACCTTCTCTCGGGGTTCGGGTCAGCCTGTATACAGTCTTCCCTATTTTATTTTATTTTCTTTATTTTTCCTTTCTTTATTTATTTATTTATTTTAGGTTAAAATTAGTAAGAAGTGTACAATATTTACATAGATGCAAGTTAGTAAGAATATGGAGTTAGTGTTATATGCAGGTGTTTTATAAGGGATTTTAAGCTAAAATAAATGAATAAAGATGACGAATTGCAGATTCATCATCAGCACTTCGTCGAAACTACCGATCATCTGGCTCGTGTTGAAGTTATCTATTTTGTACAGGACTCATGATCACACTTTCACTTTATATCATCCTGTACGAAGACTTTTGAGCCATTTGATTTTTGGAAGTTAACAACACTTGTACATTCTTCGTAGACCACAATCGTCCCCATTTTTGCTCGACATTTATGCTTAGGATACCAGATCCTAAATATAGAGGGGCCTAATTTCTAGTTGATTAGCATTTTCCATTTTGTTCTGTTACTTTTGTATATCCTTTCTTTTTTCACAAATCACTGGTCCCCAATTTTTGGCTACACTCTTTTCTATACATAGGATGCTCTATCCTAAGTATAGGGGGGATCGAGTGATTTCGATGATCTCGTTTTTCTTTATTACTTTTGATTCCTTCGTTGTATATTCTTTTTTTCCTCAGTCACCTCATTTTTGCTCTTCCATTATACTTACGATGACCAGATCGTAATTATAGGGGGGGTTGACTGACTTTTATCCTTTTATTCTTTTTCACCCACTTTTACTTAACACGAGTTATGTCCTCCTTTTTCTCCTTTGACGCTATGAGGACATAGCACAAGCTAAGTATAGGAGGTGTGTATATATTGTATATATACTTTTTTCCATAACTCGTACTTTTATGTATTTTCTATATCTATAATATCCATAAAAAGTGGTTGAGGGTTAATTTAAAATCCATCTATTTATTTATCTTTTATTTATAAAATCCTTGTAAATAAGTAAAATATGTCTAAAATATGTATTTAAAAGACTTAAATTAAAATATGTATTTAAAATAAGTATTTAATATGTGTAATACTTATTTAAAATCCAATCTATTAAAATATATGTAAAAATCATTAAATTCTTGTAAAATTCTCTATATATAAAATCTGTAAAATACATTAGATATTTAACATGAATAAATTATATCTTGTAAAATTCTTGTACAAATACTTGTTAATAAAAATCAGAAAATTCATAAAAAATACAAAGTCCTAAAATTCATAAAAATTACAAAGCCTTAAAATCCATAAAATGAGTAAAATTCAGTAAATAAACTTCACAAAACATTGTTGCATTTGCATTCTTATTTTTCAAAATAAGTTTGATATCTGGAACTAAGGATTGAGTCTAGTCTAAAGGATGGAGCTTGATCATGACCTTTAACTTTCGTTGTAAGGAGCCTAGTTAGGATCTGGAATTTAGACTATTCAGGTCTTTTGGCTTAAATCTTTGGGTTCCATAAGACCATATTTTAGAGATCAACTCATATGTGCTTAAGTAGATCATTTGGTATCATCCATACAACTCTGCACTAGTGAACCAATTTTGGACACACGCACTTTGCACTTAGCTCGACTTGCATGGAGTTACAAAGGGCAGTACATCTTGGTAGTGCGTTTCTATCCGTGTCTTTGCAGCATCGACGTCTAAAGACAAGAGATATTGGGGTTGCGATAGTCGCTTCAGATGAGGGAAGGATCTGCTGACACAATTTTTCTAAGACCTCAAAAGGGACGGAACAAATGATGTTATATCCGTCGAGGCACAAAGAGTTGAATGCAGTGCAAGCAAATTACAAAGCCAAATCAAAGAAGAAGCCACCAAATACAAATATGACCACAATGGTCCAAATCTTCCACCAAAAATGCCTACATATCTTAGTGGAGACTTAGCTACACTGGCTGAGGTTCACAAGGAGATGTGTCTACACTGGTCGCACTCCAATTCTTTTCTCATTCTTCTACTTTCTCTCTATATTCAATTGTGGACATAGCACAAACTGGCCTCAGAAGGGAATACCTCCCTCCCCGAGGAAAGAGTAGCTAGATGAGAAATCAATGGAAGTGTATAGCTGGGATGGACGGTTTCTTCGCTTCTTTAAGCAGGAAGAGCTAAAACAATTCACACACTGTACAAATTGACTTCAAGCTTGATAGAGTTTGCGATAGTAATAAGTGAGTCTGAACTAGCTGATGAGGTGATCTTGAATAAGGATTTGTGGAACTTGAGGACTGTTGAAGATAAAATCCTAATCCTAGTTAAGGCTCCGACAAAATGCTTGTTTCAAGCCCGGTCGAGCTCGGTCCTTTGTCTGTTGTCATGAATTGGTTTAGGAAAAAAAATTCATTTTAACTTTCTTTCTTTTTCACTTACTTTTCATATAAGTGTTTGCTTAGGGACTAGCAAAGTTTAAGTATAGGGGGTTGATGAATCCATGATTCATTAACATTTTTGTCGCATTTTGTCTTAAAACCCTCAACAAATACATGTAAATATTCATTAATTCCCACATTTTATTAAAATCTTATTCATGAATAAAAATGCAATTTTATGCATCAAAAACATGTAAATAAATAAAGAATAAAAAAATAAAAGAAAAGAAGGCAAATTGTAGATGTGTATATATGTACAATATGACTCAGAAAATATAAATATAGCTGAAAGATATATTTATATAACATAACCCCCGAGTCCAAGTCAGCATGGATTGGTCGACAAAACAACAAGTAGGGGGAGATAAGGGAAGAAAACCATAAAAAATAATTAAAGAACACTCCATACATTATTCATTTTTATCAAATAATTATCAAATCGTCATTGATTTTTAATTAATTCATATGAACATATTATTCACCAAATTCTTTTCTTAATTATTTCTAAAAATGAATATAAAAATATAAAAATAGGATAAAAATATTATCTTGTATATATGCCAAGAAATTCAACTTTTAAATTGTCAGAATCTCAAATTCCGAACATCATAACTTCCTCATGCGAACTCCAATTTCACTCTACTCACCTTTAAAGTTCATAAAATAATATTCTCTAATTATTAGAGTGGTTTCATTAAAATCGGAGTCCGTTTGCAAAAAGTCAATTTTGGGACCTAATGATAATAGGGTTTCTGGGCTACTTATTTTATTCAGAACATATTATTTAAAGATTTATTAATTTTATAATTTTTATTATTTTCATGATATTGTATTTTTACCATGATTTATTTCAGAATTTTTGGATCTTAATTATTATTTTAATAAAATCCAAAACCCTAATATATAGATGAAATGGAACTATCTAACTTATACCTGTATTTATTAATATATCTAAATTATTTTATTAAAATCCACAAAAATTTATAAAGGCATTATTTATTATTCTAATAATTAAGAAAATATAAAATTAATAATTAGTTAATTATTTATTGAATTAAAAATTCATTACCTATTTATTAAATATTGTTTATACTTATTTATTAATATAATATTTATATTTGAATAATATTTAGAAAAATTAATTACATCATAACTTAGATAATTAACTTATTTATATTTTTCATTTTTATACCTATATAAAATAATGTCTTTTATTATTTATTTTATTATTTATAAGCATTTTACTCATCTGGCCAACCAGGTGCTGACACGTGTCAGCACCTAGCTCTTCTTCTTCAAGAAGCCGATGTGGCTTCTGTTCCACCGGCCGAAGTTTAACAAATTATCCAGCTCACTCTCTAACCTCCTTGCTCGATTTAACCATCTATTTTTTTCCCCTAACAACCTTGCTTCACGCCAGCCCTTAGATCTACCTTAGAGCTTCGTCAATCTGCCTATAAGAAGCCATGTAGTTGGTACAGCCATTTCAGTCTTCTCCAACTTCATGAAAGCCACCACTTCCAGAACCGACCCCTCTCCTTCCAAGCTCTGTGCCGGCCAACTCCGGTGGTGACAGCGCCAGCCAGCCGCCCCACGTGGAAGACGATGTCGGAGGAGAAGCTCCAAGGTACCTCAATGCCTTGCATCGCCGCCTAGCACCACATCCATCTCTCGGAAGATCGCATGTCTAGCCGTCATCTGAGGTAAATAAACCTCTCTTCACAGATCTAATCCTCCACCTTTTCTAATTCTTTTCTCGAAGATCATGCCGTACTTAGGATAGTTAAGCACGTCATTAGCTTCACTAATCATTCTTCTTAGATGCCCATACAAATCACCTATTCCATCCCATTCAAAATCAAAACATTTCGTGATTCACTTTTGCTACTTTTCAAATCGAGTTTCATTTATTCTGGAAACACCATTTTGATCTTACAATCCTTAATCCATTAGCCAATTTCCTTGCAAATCGAGCGCATACCCTCATTGTTTGCAGATATAACTTTCATCTGGAGCAATCTCAATGCAACTGGAATTCCCAAAAACAAGGAACGAGCCATTTGAAGAAGACGCAACAACTTGACATCACTTCCAGGATCATTTGAGATGCCAACTTCATCACCGGAGAGCCACAATCTTCTGCCACCTTTGGAGGATCTCTACCGCAGGCGAGCTCGAGGGGTGAAGGACTCACCCCTCTGGCCCCGTCGGAGGACCCAGATCATCTTCGTTCATCGGAGAAAATTCGAAGAAGGAAGCCCCGTCGTCAGCAGAGCACTTGAGCTCAAGAACAGTTAGAACCGCCAGCTGCTACAGGTGTGCGACACATGGCACATTTGGACGGTCCGGATCAACCGTCAGATTCTAATCTGAGCTGTTCAAAACGAAGGGGTAGAACAATTGCACCTTAGACCCATCAGAGTTCCTGTTATTCAAAGCCGCCCTAGAAGTTTTCGGAAATTTCATTTAGGTTCCCACACAGAGACCTAAATGCAATTTTTTTAGTTTCTTTTTCATTTCAGTCCCTATAGGGACCTTTCTGTAACAAAAACTAAGTACTTTTCTTTGCAGTTAGGTCCCTGCCTTGTAGGGGTTGTTTGGACCTCGTATTTTTCACATTTTTCCATGATTTTTTTAGGATAACTACCCAAGATATTTTTCGAGTATTTTTCCTGTATTTTTCATCGCTTTATTTTGTGGTTTTGATTTTTGTAACCTTGAGTTTGTTTTGAGTCGTATTTGTTTTCATTTTCTTTCCTTGTAAAATCAAGAAAAAAAGAGGACTTTTCTGGAATTCTTTCCTTGTCTTAAAAACCATCGTTTTAATATTTAGCCTCCTTAAGTTTGACCCAGGCACACTAACCTGGTAAAAGTAGTAGTGAACGATAAAATAGGATTTTTCTCCTGTTTTATCGTAAATTTTTGTCCGATTCAACACGGTTCCATCTTTACGGTTCCCTCTACACCGACAACACATTTTAAAATACAGGTCGGGACCACGTTATCACTGACCTTCCGTGGAAATACAAATGAAGAACCGTACATTCACCTGCGGCAATTCAACCGCATCTGCGATACCATGCACTATCTGAACATACCATTTGAAGTGGTGCATATGATTACTTTCCCTTTTAACCTTTAGGGCCAGACACTCTACTGGATTAATCATCTAGGGAAAGTAGTCATGACCTGGGAAGAACTAAAATATGTGTTTATGCATAAATACTATCCCTTGGGTTGACTCAATCAGATGAGAGCTCTTATTTTCCAACTTCTCACAGTTGTCCCATGAGCCTTTCCATGAGGCCTGGGAACGATTCTAAGATCTTCAGGAGAAGTCCTCCCACCATGATTTACCAAAGACAAGCCTTGTGAAGAACTTCTTTTGGGGATTACATCAGGAGAGCCAACGACTTGTGGATGTCGCATGTGGAGGGTCCCATTTCAATAAAGATGAGGATGTGGTCTGGTAAATTTTTGAAGAAATGGCGAAAGGATCGATGGCAATGTCCTCATCTCGTACCTATCAGAAGGCTCTACATATTCCTCATAAGTTCGTCAATATGACAACATAGCAGTATGAAGAAGAAAAGAAAGATGAGAGTTCCAACTTAAGCATCATTGGGAACCATCTTTCTAAGGTGGACATCATACGAAAGCGATCACAAGACCTCGAGAAACTCAATGTGATTGAACAAAGAACCAAGCACCTTGATAAACTTGATTTGATCAAACAACAATTAGAGCTTCTTGTCGGGACTAACAATGTTGTCCATGTTGTGAGCACAACCACCAAGATATCTGCAGATGAGCCAAAAGCGTAGACATCATCCCCATCACAACAGCAACAGAGTCTAGCACATCAGCCTACGGTCTAGCATGTTTATTACATGCAAACTCTGGACCAAGGTTTGCAATCATCTAAGCACTCGCGGATGGTCTTCTACCATCCAGAATCTCCATCTTATGCCGAGCAATTTACTTCACCTACACCCTCGTAGATACATGAAGTGGATGCTATATGGGTAATAGAATAGTCTTCGCCCCATTCGGGAGGACAACATCAGGGGCAAGCACATGTCAATTGGTCATTCCACCAGAATCAGGGTGGACGGAATTTTCAGTAGCACCATCACCAACAACAACCTCACTACCACTCTTTGCCACATCTGAATTACACTTGGAGATAGAACTTCCTACCGCTGCATATCTCCAACCTTTCTATCACCGACAGCCGATGGGCCAGTATCAAAATTTCCCTTCTCGTTGATATTAGTATCAGTCACACCCTTCACATCAACATTAGAACATCCACAACAACCGTACTACTACCCACCTCAGCAACCACATGTTCTGAATATTCTGAGGCTGCTCCTATAAATCCCACTCTGAATTGTCTGGCTCAATTGATCAAGAATATGAATGAGATGAGCCAGAATATTGATGACCTCACAGCAGCAAAGACGATCATACATGTGCAGGCAGAGGCCAACCCCAATAATTTTAAGCATAGGGAGCACGTAGCTTGTAGTGCCCCACCACCTACAGAGTCAGATACACTTGATTTTATGTTATCTAATGTTGTGAATCTCAGGAGTGGTATGAAAGTATAGCCATCTGCATCTGTAAAGGGGAAGAATAAAGCTTTGTTGGGCGAATCTTTAACATCGGCAACCAAGTTATCCCAGATCTGTGGAGATGATGCAACTGAGGAACCAGATCTGAATCAACAAAAATAAAAAAATGAACAAAAACAAAATACCAGCATTAATAGCAGAAGCTGAGCTAATGTAGCCAAGAAGATGCTAGCACTAACAGCAAATCCCGCGCAAGCCGACGAATCCAAATTTACAATTTTTACTTCTCCCCCTGTAGTGGATGACTGTATCATTTCTAGTTGTCCAGATGTACATGTTTCTTCCCTTAATGAAAAAATACTGCTTTTGAAAATGTATCTATACCTTTTTCAGAAGCAATGAAAACAAAATAGTGAGAAAATTGAAAATAGCTCTTTCTGATCCATCTATTATTGAGATTTTTGAGGAGCATCATGTTGGATATGCCACTATTACAAGCCATGGAATACATGCCAAATGTTAAAAAATGTCTAAAGGAGGCATGTACATCTAAGAGTTAGCCCTACAAGAACCGATGTAGTAGTGCAAAGAAGCATATCCTGACCATGGCAATTGTCAGCGCAATCAGCAACCTCCCACAGAAGAAGACAGACAACGGATCCCCTTTGATTCAATGTGAGATATTTGATCTAACTCTTCTTGATAAAAGTTCTTCAATCAACCTCCTGCCCACTTTCTTAGCTAAAGAATTTGGGCTTGATCAGCTCAAACCAACCAGAATGATCCTTCAGTTTGTTGATCGATCCATTAAGCGACTGTGTGGAGTGTTGGAAGATGTTATCGTAATGGTCCAAGGTATGAAATTCCTAGTGGACTTCATTGTTCTGGATATGGATTTCTCGGTGCAGTTACTCCAGACGTCGATCATACTTGGTCGACCATTCCTATAAACAGTCAAGGCGGTAGTTGATTATGGATCTAGAAAGATCACCTTTTGCTCCTACAACGATAAGGTTACCATAGAAATGTGTCCAGAGACAAAGAAACCAGATAGCACATCAGAGAAAAGGATGCATGTTCATGCAGCCGACTATGACATACTTGAGGAGACCAGAGATACAAATTCTGCGGACTACAACTGAGACCAAGGAATTTCTCTTTCCATATGAAAACCTTGAAAGTACACTCTCATTTTGCTTCATTTCCACTGATGAGGTAGAGTTTGAAGAGTTGAACCATTTATTCTAAGAATATCCATCCCAGATCGAACATGAAGAATATATTGCAGATATGTTCAGTGTCGCATTGTTTGAGCCAAGAGTAACTGTGGTGGACCCAAAAGCACTGAAGCAGCATTCACCAGCATCATGTAGATGATGAACGTGAAATATGCCTCGTTAATAATTGATAATTGTAGTATATGAGGTGAAAATCGGTCGATCAAAAACCACAAATTTTGAATGTTGTGGAGAATTTTTCTTGGAAAGTGTACCAAGGTCGAACACAGGGAACGATGATTCTTAGTTGCGTGTTTTTAAATTAAATTAAATAATTAATTAATGTTTGATTAAATTCTATGTTGGAACAATATAATGCAATGCAATGAAATGAAATTAGATGCAAAAATATATAGAAACAATTCAGCACATGATCTGTAATTTTAAAAGATTCAATTCTCAAATAAATTGATCTCTTAATCCTTAAAAATCATTACAGATCGAAAATGATTAAGTTCATAAATATGTATCAATCAATATTTCAGATAAAGGTCAAACAGATCAACAAATCAAAGTTTTATCCTGCAAGAATTTCTCAAGATACTCTACCCCTTTATTTCCCTGTAAATCACCCCTCAAATATAATAGATTTATATCAAATATCAGGTGAATCAAGAATTCAACAATAGATCGAATTCCTTGAAAATGACGTTTAAGCACTAGCAGATCAATCACTTAACAACTCCTCAATAAAGCATCAAGGAATTAATTTCACCTCCTCATGTATACCCCTGCAAAGATCAATTCATTAATTAAGAAGATCAATAATCAAGAGAGACTTAATCCGATAAGATCTTCGAAAATGGGTTCTTGTAAGTTAGATCAACTTTTCTCAATAAAGCATCACTCATCTATCAATTTTCAGCTTGCACAAGTCAACAAAGAGCCTCAAATAATAATAATTAATAGGCAACCTTGGATTTGTTCACAAACTATGCTAAATGATAGGGCATGAAAATAGCTTCAAAATGACATATTATATGCTAAAAACGGAGTTTGTATGAGAAAGATATGCTAGAATGAATTTGCAGGGACTAAAATGTAAATAAAATAAAGTTTTTCCTTCAAAAAGGTCCATGGAGGGGCTTATCTGTAATTTCGCAAAGCTAGAGGGTCCCCTCTGTAATTTACCCTGGAGGTATAATTGTAATTTCTGATAATCGCAAGGGCGTTAGTGTAATTTGCCCACGACGCACGTGCGCCCAGAGACTCGGGAACGGGGCGGAGGTTTGGGCGACCAGGGCAGAGGCTCGGATGCTGGACCTCAGGCTCGGCAGTTGAGGTGGAGGCTCGGTGGCGAGGAAGAGGTTTGGGGGTCGAAGCGGAGACTCGTGCCTCTCGAACCTAGGTGGCGGCGAATGGAGGCTCAGAGATCCCGAGCCTCGAGGTATGGAGGGGTGGCTTGTACCTCCACGTGGCAACTCAGTAGCTATTGATCAAGGGCTATTGCCCCGATCCAACGATGACTGGAAGGAGGCTTTGGCCTGGCGGCGAGTGGCTGGTCGGGGGCCGAGGTGGCGATTAGGCTTCATCTAGTCGACACATGACCGGCGGAGCTTGGAGGCTTTGGCGGAGCAGAGCAGGTGCGGCCCACGTCGAGCACGTCGCACGAGGAGCTGCGAGGCGGTGCGGTAGAGCTGATGGCCATTGGAGAAAGGGAAACCTGCATGGTTAGCGTACAAGAGACGATGGGGCGGAGCTCCGGGTGATGGTGCTAAGGATCGGAGCGAGGTTTGTGGAAGGTCGTGGAAAGGTAGAGGAGCACTAGGGCGAGAAAGGCTTCCGGCCCGTGCAAGGCTGGCGTGGAGGGTATACGGAGGAGGAGATCTGGAGCGGGGAGGGGGAGTAGGATCACCTGGGTTCTGGGAAGCCGGGGCTCCCTTCTTGTGATCTCCTCAGCCGCGGGCGAGATCACGACGAGGCTCAGGCGCTCACGGGAGCGAGGAAGCAGGGGTCGAAGCTTCGTCCACTAGATCACGCCGGTCAAAGTTGTTGTCACCAACTTTCTGGAATAATGGCAGATGCCTTTAGAGGAGACTGGTGGCAGATATTTTATAGGAGTTGGGTCATCATACATTATGAGAGGGGGATGTGAATGGCTGGGAGGCATGGAGGTCGCGTGGAAGGGTGTAACGGCCGGTCAACGCGCCTGGCGATGGGGGTCGTGGGAACGGCTGGAAGAAGGTGGACGAGGTACAGGTCACGTGCTAGGCACGTGACCTGGGGTGGAAGGGGGAAGAGAGTGGGGTGCCACGTGGCACGCCTAGGGGCTGCCACGTGTCACCCTCAAAAAAATTCAAAATTAAAAGAAGAAGAACATAGAAAAGAAATAAGAGAAGACCTCAGATCAAAATATTTCCTTCACGAAATTTGTTCGTCTCGACGATATCTACAACTTTCATGAAGGACCCGTGAGCAAAAGAAGTCATCTGTATGAAGTGGACTTATTGGTGGTTCTCCATGTGTATAGATTACCAGCTTTTTGGGGTTTTGTAAATTTTTGGGTGGTTTTATAGAGGATAAAAATTCTAGAAAAAATACGATAAAATATAACGAAATTAATTACACACTAATTTTTTTTGGATTTTTAATATTTAATAAAGAGGAAAATAAAATAGAAGTGTGCAATCCGAGATTTTTGTACAGACTCCCAACGGATACTTGGACACTGTCAGTTTCTTTGATTTCAGCTTTAATCTAGATTTGGATATTTATGTCGCTTAATAAAACTTTCATCAAAGAACATAAATGAAGAAGAAAAAAAATTAAAAGGGTTAATTATGTACATAAAAACTCAGGTCAAAAAAGTAGAAAGTCAAAATGTGCAAAAGAGGCCCAAAACCCAACTTTCACATATGATCTTCAAATTTTAAGAATTTGGTCTTGTTTTGAAGGTATTTTAAAATGGAGTACTTTAAAAGTGAGTAGACCAAAAACGGATGTTGTATGAGGGAGATATGCTCGTATTAGTCCGTCAGATGTGAAATTTGACTTTGGGATTATTTGACACTTATTTGAGTAAGTAATTTTTTTTGTATTTTTTATTTATTCTTGTTAGTAATATCTACATAATGGATGTAGTTTAGCATCAATTGGAGTTAGGATGAATTAACTAAAAATATGAGAAGTTAGCGGCTTTTGGGGCTAATTTACAAGTGGAATTTTTAATGCAATTACGCATGATGAAATACAAATATTATTTACACATGTATTTATGCTAATGATGCTCTATTATTGAATAAATGCATGTGAATTTTGGGGGACAGAGCCTAAATGACCAATTTTAGCATGATGAATACGAGATTCATCATACCCCTATACTTAACCCATGCTCGTCCTCGAGCATCAATGACTTAGTTTAATACATCCCTGACTGTGCATGTGAATTTTCAAGGCTCAATTCATAGAAGACCCTTAACTTGAGTGATCCTAAAATTCTGAGCTCAACCATGCTTTAATCAGAAGGAATCCAACTTTTCTTATTTTTAGACTCTCTGTTTGTACATATAATATAAGGATATGATTTTTAGTGTATTGCATTCATGAGAGTCAAGTCGAGACATCACCCAAAGTTCCAATCCAAGAGATTCTCCTCTGGCCTTAATCCTCAACACTAAGGAATAAGTCTATTCTTGCTTCAGTCAACAGTCTCATTAGTTTGTCAGACTTGAATGCATAGATGGACGGCCAGATGATGGAGGGCATACGATTGTGTCTAATTTTCTCTCCCTTACATTGGAATAAGGTGCCTCTCGAGTGCCTTATTACTCAACACAAGTATATTTTATTTTGTTGATCAATGTGTCCGTCAAGAGAATTTGGATTCGTCTGCACTTGTTTTTCTGGGAGTACACCAGGGTGTGTCTCTTTTGAGTATCTAAGATACCTTCGACATCCAAACTTGTATCGCTTACGATGCAGAGCCCTTTTATGGTGTCAGCCTGACTCCTTGGTCCTAATTAGTGCTTGGTCCAAGTGGACACTTTGAAAATGTTTGGGAGCGCTCACCATTGGTGGAAGCTCATTTGTAATTTGACTTTGGATAATAGAGCTTTTATTTGACATTTATTTTTCTTTTCTTTTGTTGGCTAGCTCCACTACTTTTACCAAAAGTTGGCGCACACTAATCAATAATTTTCATTAAGTTTCATCACACCCTGGCATATAGGTAGATATCAAAGAGATAGCATATGAATCTTGTTCACATACTGGCATGGGTTTTGCTGACACTCAGGTTTTCTGAAGCCTTCATTAACTTTATCCCATCATCGAATATCATTAGATCAGGTCTAAACTCAAATATCTAGTCCTAGTTCCTCAAGTGATATTTCAACTCATCTCATCAATCATGCAGTCGTGAAAGTGATTGTGGTGATCATATTCTTTTGAAGGTGGAGATGAAGAGTGCAATATAGCGCTCAAATCTTTCAAACCAAGGAAGTGTGTATAATTAAGTTCAAAAACCCTAATGACTAAGGCATGTTAGCTCAGACTCTCAAGATCACAGAAATCAAGTGTCCTAAAAAATCCTTAAGCCTTGAGTGACTGTGAATGTGTCCAGAATGTATCAACCAAGGAATGCATGAGATGCTAAATGCAAGACCATGGGTGAATTTTTTTTCAATAGGTATTATACACACAATACGTCTACCTATCCCCGATGTTAGATGAAAATAATTAAAGTACGAGCTATGGATAAAGTAGGTAAAATATATACAAATACCCCCCATACTTAGCGAGTGCTATGTCCTCATGGCACAAAGTGAAATGTCGACATAGCTCACACTAAGTATGGTTGATATAAGAAAAATATAAGTCGAAATGTCCCTATACTTAGACTTTTGAGGGACTAAGCATGGAAGAAAAGGATGAAATGAGGCAGTTAAGGGTGAACGAAAAGAATAGAAGTTATGTATACACAATGATATCGGTCCCCTTATACTAAATATTTGGAACCGAGAGCGGGTTGATGGATATACAGGAGAGTATTGGGTTCGAAGAGGTCATTTCGTTGGGTAGTTTAAATCTTTTGTCAAAAGTTATGCCCTGAGTGAAGGAGATCTGTTCTACTTGCACCAACTGCTCGTTGGATTCGATAAAGTATTTAAGTAGCTGACCGTTGACTATAGATGTTTGTGTGCTATCTGTGGTCTCTGAGATCTCAACACTTCCGTTATTATGTACCTCTCTTACGATGAAGGGCCCCATCCATTTTGATTTCAATTTACCTTGGAAAATTTTCAATTTTGCATTAAATAACCAAACTTTCTGCCCTGGGACAAAGGTCTTTGTTCGAATGTTTTTGTCATGCATTTCTTTACTTTGTCCTTATAAATGGTGCTATTTTTGTAAGCATAATTTCATATTTCAGATAGTTCATTCAGATCCATCTCTCGATTCTTCTTTCCTTGGTGACAGTTCCAATTAATCTTTTTGATTGCCCATTTTGATTTATGCACGAGTTCTGCAGGAAAATGGCACGGCTTTCCATATACCATTCGAAATGGGGAGGTGCCCAACGACGTCTTATAAGCCATCCGGTAAGCCCATAGAACCTGGTCCAGTATTTGGGACCAGTTCTTCCTGTCAGGGCGTACGAGCTTCTGTAAAATTCCTTTAACCTCCTTGTTTGACACCTTGGCCATGCCATTGGATTGTGGATGGTAAGGACTAGTGACACAGTGCTCGATGTCATATTCCTTAGTCAACTTCCTCACTTCCTGGTTGACAAAGTGTCTACCCCCATCAGATTCCAAACCTCGAAATAATGTGATCTTTTAAGAACTTGCAAATAGTTTTACTGCATGTTGCTCGAGTAGGGACAACCTCCACCTACCTAGATAAATAACCTACTGCAAGAAGAATATATTCAAATACTTGACTATTAGAGAATGGGCCCATAAAGTCAGTGCCCCATGCATCGAATACATCACAAATGATCACTGGTTGCATAGGCATGGCATCTTTGGGACCAATGGTCCCTACCATTCTCTGACAGACCTAGCACGACCTGACAAAATTGTAAGCACCTGTAAACAAGGTCGGTAAGTAAAATCCACATTTTCGTATCTTCTCAGTGGTCCTCTTCCCAGAATGATGTCCTCCCGCCTCCAGGGTGTGGCAGAGATTGAGGATACTTTGTATTCCTCTTAAGGAATACATCTTCTCCATATGCAATCCGGTCCTTCAAAGAAAAGGAACGGATCCTCCCAATGGTAGTGTCTTGCTTCAGATATGAGTCGGTCGATTTTATTCCTGGGCCAACCCTGAGGAACTTTCTTGGTGACGAGATAATTCACTATGTCGGCATACCATGGGAGTGAGTCAATAGCAGAAATTGACTCGTGTAGGAAGGTTTTATAAATGGATTCAGATTCAAGGATTTTGTTATGTTTGATTCGTGATAAATGATCAGCCACGACATTCTTAACGCTAGGTTTGTCTTTAATCTCCAAATCAAATTCCTGAAGCAATAGTATCCACCTAAGGAGTCGTACTTTTGTGTCTTTTTTGGCCATTAAGTATCGAATGGCAGAATGGCCTGTGTAAACCATCACCTTTGATCCTAGAAGTATAGATCAAAATTTTACAAGGCAAAAACTACAGCAAGCATTTCCTTTTCGGTCACAGTATAATTTTTCTGAGCAGGGTCTAAAATTTTACTTGCGTAGTGAATAGCATATGGGACATCATCTTTTCGTTGTTCTAGCACAACCCCTACTGCGAAATCGGATGCGTCTGTCATGATCTCGAAGGGAAGAGACCAGTCGGGAGCTTGTCGGACGGGAGTCTCAATGATCCTCCTTTTGAGTAGTTCAAAGGCTTCAAGAAACTTATGATCTACCAGGAACTCCGTGTCTTTCCCTTGGAGGTCAATAAGCGGTCGGGCAATTTTTGAAAAATCCTTGATAAATCTACTGTAAAATACAACATGCCCCAGAAAAGACCGTACTTGATTCACATTGGTAGGTGGCTTGAGTTTCTTGATCACATCAACTTTGGCAGGGTCAACCTCCATTCCCTTCTTGGAGATGACATGCCCCAATACAATGCCCTCTTTTACCATGAAATGGCTTTTCTCCCAAGAGAGCACCAGATCCACTTCCCTATACTTTTGGAGGACTTGATCCAGATGCGCTAGACAATCATCGAATGAATCACCATGGACCGGGAAGTCATCCATGAAGACCTCTAGGAAATCCCCAACCATGTCGGCAAAAATCGCAATCATGCATCACTGAAAGGTGATGGGGGCATTGCAAAGCCCAAAAGGCATGCGCTGAATGCATATGTGCCGAAAAGGACATGTAAAAGTAGTCTTTTCCTGGTCCTCGGAGGCGATCTCTACCTGATTGTAGCACGAGTACTCATCTAAGAAACAGAAGTATTCTCTCCCTGCCAATCTCTCCAGGATTTGATCAATAAAAGACAGCGGAAAGTGATCCTTCTTTGTTGCGGCATTCAGGCGCCTGTAATCCACACAAACACGCCATGATGTGGGTACCCGTGTCGTGGTATCTTCTCCTTCCTCATTGGTGATAATATGAAGTCCTGACTTTTTCGGAACGACATGCAAGGGAGACACCCACTTGGAGTCGGAGATGGGATATATGAAACCAATCTTACACCATTTTTCGATCTCAGTCTTAACTACTTCCCGTAAGTTTGGATTCAACCTACGTTGGCATTCACGGGAGGGTTTAGCATTATCCTCCAGGTAAATATGGTGTGAGCACAAGGCTGGGTATATTCCTGGAAGATCAGACAATCTCCAACATATAGCCTTGTAATTTTTCTCCAAAACATTAAGCAGGTAGATCTCCTGCTCTTCGGTCAGATGTGAAATGATGATGACTGGAAACTGACCCTTATTTCTTGTAAGGAAGGCATATTTAAACGCAGGGGACAATGGTTTGAGTTCAGGTAGGTCTGTATTGTTACTCGAATCTGGTCCTCTTAGTGGTGCTTCTTGTTGTGATGTGGATGCTTGCGGTGTATCAATATCGGCCACCATTGTGGGTGTTACTGGGATCGGATCGCTAATGATGGAATGTGGTGTGGCAAGCATCGCGTCCGATCTATGTACCTCACTCTGGGATTGTCCATAAGGAGAATAGGCTGACAGATCTAGTGGAGCCTCTGAGTCTCCTAAAGTATTGGTAGATGCATGAATGAGATGGCAGACTAAATCATCAATAATTTCCTCTCCATATGAGGTTGATTGTATCATAGCGGTTGGGTTTTGTCTCCAGGGCCCAACTGTTGCTTCTATATATTCTGTCTCAGTTTCTGATTTTTCAGACTCGGTGCTCAACTCAGTGTCAGGTCTTTGAAACCTAGTTTGCTTCATTTTAAGTTCCACTTTTCCAAACTGGATTCTCCCGGATGTGTAATCGAATATAACACCTGTGGTCCTAAGGAAGGGTTGTCCTAGTATCATTTAGGAGTCTTTCCAATTTCTAGGGACATCCATGTCAAGTATTGTGAAATATACTGGGTAATTTTTTCACTCTATGTTGATTACAACATTTCGAATCTCCCTCCTAGGTCTCTTAGTTGATGTGTATGTGAATTGAAGTACAACTACAGATTGCTTAAGAGGACCTAGATTCAGATGATCAAATAGGGTTCTGGGCATGAGATTGATGGATGAGCCATTGTCTAACATTGTTCTTGCAAACTTTATTTCTTTGATTTGGCTAGTGACAAAGTGAGCACCCATGTCTCTTTTCTTCCTTGGCAGCTCATTTTTTATAAGAGGAGATGTGGCAATTGAGACTATGTGTTTCTTTGTTCGGCTAGGAGTCTGTTTGCTGGCCCTTGTGGGTGTGCATCTCACCTTAAGTTACTTTCGAAAAGCCGAGTCTTCTATCATCTCGTCTAGGGACAGAGTGACCTTAATATTTTCTTTACAGATGCGGGCCATCTCGTCATCATTTTTTTAGTTTATTATATTTTTCTTCTTTCCTACCATAAGAGCATGGGGGAAAAGGGATGGACTTGTTGTGATAAAAAACATCACTTTTATTGAATGAAAAATTGTTTGCATGACTCAGACTAAAAGCAAGGAAATTGGTGGTCAGTTGTTGCAGATGTCTTGGTGGCGTGTCTTCGTCAGACTCAGAATCTGACTCTCCATTATCTCCAGTTGTGCAGTGTATCACGGGTGGTATGGGTTGGTCTTCTTCTTTCTCCTCTTATCTTTCTTTATTAATTTCACCAGGATTGTGTGAATCTGTGGACATTAGGGCTATGTCACTGTGTTCCTTTGCTCGATCAGGCATGGTTACCGTCCTTCCGCTCCTAAGAGAAATATGATAAGCGTTATTATTCGATAAGAGCTCGTGTTCAGGTACGGAAAACTCATAGATTATTACCTGATTATGTCCGAGGCTATTTGGGTTAGCTTGGACTTGAGCTGGAATCACGATTTGGGGTGTGGTCACCTCATCTCTCCATCGAGAGAGTCGATTTATGTTGACTCTAATGTCATGAAGCTCGTTCAGCACTCGCTGGAGTTCCGGAGAGATAGAAGAAGAGGAGGAGCCCTGGCCCTGCCTGGCCTGAGGCTGTTGATATTGTCTGAATTGGCCCTGCAGGCCTTGGCGTTGATTCTGTTGTGGCTGTGGTTGCAGGTTCTGATAACCCGTGTGATACTGTTGTCACTGCTGCTGTTGAGGCTGGTAGGTGGGTCGGGCTTGTCGTGGACGAGGGTTTGAAGTAGAGTTTTGGTCTGAGCGGTTGATAGGTTCCAAGTTATATCAAACTCTGTTTATCTCCATCACTTGTGGAGGTTCCTCGTAACTAGCTTGAGTAGAGGATTCTTCAATTTGATGGGGCAAGACTTGGTCTCCACCCCAGTTGTTGCCCTACCCCTTGACCTTGAATGTAGTGAATTTGGTGTATGGGGGCAGGGGGTGATGTCAGGGAAGGTATTTGAATCTTAGAAACCCTGTCAGCCAATTCCTCCATTTGCTTAAGCAATTTAGCCAATTTCTCCATATCAGATGATTTATGGAGTTCATCCACCTTTTTATAAATCTGTTCGACCATAGTTAGCTTATCAGCTATTATTCCCATATTAGCACTCTGATCGGTCGTCAGATTATTCACCATCTTTTTGGAGCTGGCTATGTAAGCCTGGCTGGTGGTTTGTGCATGGCTGGATTCAGCAAGTTTTTCGAACACCTTGTAGATAGTGTCCTCGTGGCGTCCCATGTATCTTCCTCCGCAGGATGCACTCACTAACCCTTAGGTCTTAGGGTTCAGTCCACTGAGAAGACTTTGGACCAGCATCATTTTGCTTATCCCGTGTCTTGGGTATTTTTGAATTAGGTCTGTGAATCTTTCCCAGATTTCATGGAATGGTTCGCTCGGGCGTTAGGTAAAGCTTATGAGATTGATCCTCATCTGATTGATTCTACTAACTGGGTAGAATTTCTTTAAGAACAGAGTCTTGAAGGTGGCCCATGTGGTAACAGTTTCCGCTAAATTCTTCATCCAGTAGGTCGCCTTATCAATCAAGGCAAAGGGGATAGCTCTCAGTCTTATGTAGTCTTGGCTAACCCTAGGGTGGCATAGGTTAGCACAGACTAGCTCGAAGTCACGGAGGAAGATGTATGGTTCTTCGTGGTTATTCCCTCCGAACTTAGGCCGCAATGCTAGAAAATGCGATTTGTGTTCGAACGCATCCTCAGGGGGTATTGGCCTCAACCAATTATAGTCTTCATCTAATTCAGGGAGGTACATATCTTCTATAGCATCCTCACCATGTTGCATTTCTGCCATCTAGGCTCTAAGGAGTTCATTGTGTTTTTTGGCAGTAGTGATTCTAGCCAAAAGCACATGAATAGGGTCATTGTCGTTTTCGTCCTTCTTTGGAGGCATCTCGTCTTCTTCTTCACCTTCAGATGCAAATAAATCTGAGTTAGGCTCGTGCTTAGAAGGTTTAGTGTTTCTGCCAAAGACAAAAGTTTCTTTGGCAGGGATGGAGTAAGAAAGATGGTTACTCTGAGGTTGACTAATCCATAGGGGTGTGGGTGAACCACGGTATGGAGAGAAGGGCTGTCTCCGTACCATGGGGTTTCGAGTAGAGAGCCATTTTGAAATTTAGGACATGAGTTGTTTGATGAGTAGGAAATTTGTTCGCAGAGTCCGAACGAAGATTTTAAGAAGAGTCCATTGTACAAAGGGATTGCTCACAGAGCATATGAATGAACAGAGGACCCGCTCAAAACAAACACAATTCAAAACCTGTCAATTTACCCACTCAACACTGGTGAAGGCACGTTAGGGCTCGGCCATTTATCTTTTCAATTTTAATTTAATGACAAAATAATTTTGAAAATTAAGCGGAGCTGTTAGGTGTTGAAATATTTCACAAAGACTATCCCGAGTTCATACAACTAGTTGCACCTACTTTCATCCAGTATAGGTGTAAGTATAAACCGTTTAAATGGCTACCCGTGATACTTGAGAACGGAGCCTTCCGCAGTGTCCTCTAAACCACCTACTCTGCTAAGGGAAGTCGGACCGTGAAATGGCTACCTGAGACCCTCACTGAAAAGTAGCTATTTGTTTTTAAAATCAATAGTCTAAATGAAATTTTTCGGTTTTTGGCTCTGTCCTAAGGAGTGCGATCTTGTCCTTACAAACAATGAGTGGGTTTCTCTCCACCAAACACATGTTAATTTTATGTAGGTTTTATTTACAGTCGCCTTGATTAGCAGTCCCCGTTTTAAATTGAGGTTATCACTGAAGTTTATGTGAGCACAAAAATTCACACCTAACGAATAGTCCCAATTCCTTTAATTCCTAAGTTGTAAAACTTTGAGGAAGGAGAATCAAGAAAGCCAATGCAAACATAAATCAATGTTGCATGCTTAAGAAGAAGACTTACAGTGAATCCTCACGTTCTTCATGTGAGATGCAGTATAAGGAATTTTAAAGTTTACATTAAATGATATGCATAGATGAAAAACACCCTAAGCAGATAGTTCTATTAGCGGGAAGAATTGATTTCAAAATTTGGCTAATGTTGAACGATCTATAGTGTATTTAGTTAGTGAACGTGTGGCCTAAGAATTACGAGTACAATCAATGATAACTAAGCAAGTATATATGTGCCTAAGTCCTACACCAGTCAAGTCGGGTCCTAACCACACAGAAGGGGTTGAAACAGACCCGACACACCATAGATAAGTTCAGTCCAAATTATTACAAGGGTTCAAAGAGAGGGACCCTGAGAATAATGCAGAAATTATCTAAGCTCTCTCTCACAAATTTGCAGATCCTTGAATAATGCCCAAAAATTGCTCCGAGCTACCTACAAAGAGAGAGGATATGGTTAGTATCAGAAATGCAAATGAAATGCAGAAATAAAAAATGACACAGAAATAATTTTCACAAGAATTAATTATAGAAAATAATTTTAAAACCCTAAAAATTCACCGTTCTCTGGCAACAGCGCCATTTGGTGAACGCAAAATTCACCTCTTTAATAATTGATAATTTTAGTATAGGAGGAGAAAATCGGTTGATCAAAAACCACAAACTTTGACTGTTGTGGAGATTTTTTCTTGGAAAGTGTACCAAGGTCGAACACAGGAAATGGTGATTCTTAGTTACGTGGTTTTAAATAAACTAAATAATTAATTAATGTTTGATTAATTTCTATGCTGGGACAATATAATACAATGCAATGAAATGCAATTAGATGCAAAAATATAGAGAAAACAATTCAGCACATGATTTGTAATTTTATAAGATTCAGTTCTCAAATAAATTGATCTCTTAATCCTTAAAAATCATCACAGATCGAAAGAGATTAAGTTCATAAATATGTATCAATCAATATTTCAGATACAGGTCAAACAGATCAATGTATCAAAGTTTTATCCTGCGAGAATTTCTTAAGATACTCTGCCCTTTTATTTCCCTGTAAAACACCCCTCAAATATAATAGCCTTATATCAAATATCAGGTGAATCAAGAATTCAATAATGGATCGAATTCCATGAATATAACGTTCAAGCACTAGCGGATCAATCAACTTAACAACTCCTCAATAAAGCAAGGAATTAATTTCACCTCCTCATGTATACACCTGCAAAGATCAATTCATTAATTAAGAAGAACAATAATCAAGAGAGACTTAATCAGACAAGATTTTCGAAAATGGATTCCTGTAAGTAAGATCAACTTTTCTCAATAAAGTAGCACTCATCTGTCAATTTTCAGCTTGCACAAGTCAACAAAGAGCCTCAAATAATAATCATTAATAGGCAACCTCGGATCTGTTCACAAACTATGCTAAATGATAGAGCATGAAAATAGCTTCAAAATGACATATTATATTCTAAAAACGGCGTTCGTATGAGAAAGATATGCTAGAAAGAATTTGCAGGGACTGAAATGTAAATAAAATAAAGTTTTTCCTTCAAAAAGGTCCTTGGGTAGATTATCTATAATTTCGCATAGCTGGAGGGTCCCCTTTGCAATTTATCCCAAGCGGGGGTATAATTATAATTTCTGAAAATCGCAAGGGCGTCAGTGAAATTTGCCCACCAGCGTACATGCATCGTACGTGCGCTCGGAGGCTTAGGAACGGGGCAGAGGTTCGGGCGACCAGAGTAGAAGCTCGGATGCAGGACCTCAGGCTCGGCAGCTGAGGCGGAGGCTCGGTGGCAAGGCAGTAGGTGGCGGCGAATGGAGGCTAGGAGATCCCAAGCCTGGAGGTATGGAGGGGTGGCTCGTACCTCCACGTGGCAGCTCAGTAGACGTTGGATCAAGGGCTATTGCCCTGATCCAATGGTGACTGGAAGGAGGCTTCGGCCTGGCGGCAAGCGGCTGGTCGGGGGTCGAGGTAGCGACGAGGCTTTGGTCGGTCGACACACGACAGGCGGAGCCTGGAGGCATTGGCATAGCGAAGCAGTGCGGCCCGTACCGAGTACGTCCCTCGAGGAGCTGCGAGGCGGCGCGGTAGAGCTGATGGCCAGTGGAGAAAGGGAAACCTGCAAGGTTAACGTACAAGAGATGATGGCGCAGAGCTCCGGGCGATGGTGCTAAGGATCGGAGCGAGGTTTATGGAAGGTCGCGGAAAGGTAGAGGAGCACCGGGGCGGGAAAGGGTTCTGACCTATGCAAGGCCGGTGTGGAGGGTGTATACGGAGGAGGAGATCAGGAGCGGGGAGGGGGAGTAGGATCACCTGGGTTTTGGGAAGTCGGGGCTCCCTTCTGGTGATCTCCACAGCTGCGGGCGAGATCACGATGAGGCTCAGGCGCTCACAGGAGCGAGGAAGCAGGGGTCGAAGCTTCAGCCACTAGATCACGCCAGTCGAAGTTGTTGTCACCAACTTTCTGAAATAATGGTGGATGCCTTTTGAGGAGGCTGGTGGCGGAGATTTTATAGGATTTGGGTCATCGCATGTTATGAGGGGGGGGAGAACGACTAGGAGGCATGGAGGTCGCACGGAGGCGCATAACGACCAGTTAGCGCGCCTGGCAGAGGGACTTAATGGCAGCGGGGGGTCGTGGGAACGGTTGGAGGAAGGTGGAAGGGGTACAGGTCACGTGCTAGGCACGTAACCTGGGGCGGCAGGGGAGAGAGAGTGTGGTGCCATGTGGCATGCCTAGGGGATGCCACGTGTCACCCCAAAAAAAATCAAAATTCAAAGAAGAAGAAAATAGAAAAGAAATAGGAGAAGACCTTGGATCAAAAAATTTCCTTTAAAAAGTTGTTTGTCTCGACGAGATCTACAACTTTCATGAAGGACCCGTGAGCAAAAGAGGTCATCTGTGTGAAGTGGACTTTTTGGTGCATCTCCATGTGTATAGAAAACCAGCTTCTTGGGGTTTTGTAATTTTTTGGTTGTTTTAAAGTAGATAAAAATTCTAGAAAAAATACGATAAAATACAAGGAATTAGTTACACACTAATTTGATTTTTTTGGATTTTTATTACCTAAGAAAAAAGAAAAATAAAATAGAAGTGTGCAATCTGAGATTTTTGTATAGACTCCCAACAGATACTTGGACACGGTCAGTTTCTTTGATTTCAGTTTTAATCTGGATTTGGATTTTTTGTCGTTTAATAAAACTTTCATCAAAGAACATAAATGAAGAAGAAATAAAATTAAAATGGTTAATTATGTACATAAAAATTCAGGTCAAAAAAAGTAAAAAGTCAAAATGTGCAAAAGAGGCCGAAAACACAAATGACATGGCTTCCCATAAACCAATTTGAAGGATGAAGTACCTAAGGGAGTCTTATATGCAGTACGATATGCCCAAAGAACCTGGTCTAGAAGTTGTGACCAGTACTTCCTATCCGGTCGTTCTAATTTCTGAAGAATGGATTTCATCTTCCTATTTGAAACTTTAGCCATGTTGTTTGTCTGTGGGTGGTAAGGAGAAGCTACTCTGTGATCAATGCCATAGTTCTTCACTAGCTTTTTCACCTCCTCGTTAATGAAGTGGCTACCCCCATCTGAAATGAGAATACGTAGAATACCGAACTATGAAATAATATGTTCTCTCAGGAACCTACACACTATCCTCCTGTCAGTGGTTTGTGCGGGTATAGCCTTCACCCATCTACTAACATAATCCACATCGAGAAGAATGTACTCAAAGCCACTTCTGGAAGGAAACAGTCCCATAAAATCTAATGCCACATGCATCAAAGATCTCGTAAATGATAACAGGTTGCATAGACATCGCATCTCTAGCACTGACTGTCCCTACTCCTCTCTGACAATCTGAGCAACTCTTCACGAATGTGCAAACATCTCTAGTAAAAGTCGAACACCAAAATTTGCTCTGAAGTACCTTCTGTGTTGTCCTCTTCCCTGAATTATGTCCCACTACCTTTAAGGAATGGCACAGAGTGAGGACACTATCGTATTCCTCTCGAGGAATACATCTCCTGTAAAAACAATCCAGTCCCTCACGAAAAAGAATTGGATCCTCCCAAGGGTAGTATCGTGCCTCGAAAACTAGCATATCGACTTGATCCTTAGGCCAACCCTGTGGACTCTTCTATGTGATCAAAAGTTCACTATATTATCATACCATGGAAGCTTTGTAACAACAAAGATACTCTCGTCTGGAAATCTCTCTACATCTCTAGCGTGTACTCATCTGAAGGTTGATCTATCTATAATCGGGAGAGGTGTTCAGCTACCACGTTCTTTACCCCAGGTTTATCCCTAATATCCAAATCAAACTCCTGAAGTAAGAGAATCCATCTAAGAACGTGTGCCTTGGCATCCTTCTTCTCTATCAAAAATCTGATAGCTGAATGATCTGTGTAAACTGTAATCTTTGAGCCAAGAAGATATGATCTGAATTTATCCAATGCGAATACCACTACCAACATCTCTTTCTCTGTCACCGTATAGTTACGCTGAGCATCATCTAAAGTCTATCTGGCATAGTGGATAGCAACAAGAAGTCCATTCCTCCTCTATCCTATTACAACTCGACAGCAAAATCTGAAGCAACCGTCATGATCTCAAAGGGAAGAGACCATTCAGGTTGTTGTAGGATACGAGCACTGATAATCATCTCTTTCAACATGAGGAAGGAACTAAGACATTTATCATCTAACAAGATCTCGATGTCTTTGCCTAATAATTCAGTTAACGCTCGGGCAATCTTAGAAAAATCCTTGATGAACCATCTGTAAAAGCCAACATGCCCTAGAAAAGACCGTAACTGTTTGATGTTGGATGGTGGTTTGAGATGTTTGATGGCATCCACCTTGCCAGGGTCATCCTCCATGCCTCGCTTGGAGATGACCATAAAATGGCTTTTTTCCCACGACAAAATGAGATTTACCTCATAGTATTTCTGAAGAAAATGGTCTAGGTGTGCTAAACAATCGTCAAAGACTCACCATAGACAAAAAAATCATCCATAAAGACCTCGAAAAAATCACCAACCAAGTCTGCAAAAATGGAAAGCATGCACCTCTGGAATGTAGCGAGGGCATTGCACAATTCAAAGGACATCCGTTTAAAAGCATACATGCCAAAGGGACATGTGAATGTGGTCTTCTCTTGATCTTCAGGAGCAATAGTAACCTGGTTGTATCCAGAGTAACCGTAAAGGAAACAAAAGTACTCCTTCCCTGCCAACCTCTCTATGACCTTGTCTATAAGGCAAAGGGAAGTGGTCCTTCTTTGTTACGGTGTTCAATTTCCTGTAATCAACACTCACCTGCCACAATGTGGTTACTCTCTTTAGAATATCCTCTCCACTCTCATTCTTAACCATCTGATTCCCGATGTCTTCGGGACAACATGTAACGGGCTAACCCATTCAGAGTTGGAGATGGGATAAATAAACCCTACGTTGCACCATTTTGTAATCTCTTTCTTGACAACATATAGTAAAATCAGATTGAGCATGCGTTGAAACTATCTAAAAGGTTTGTTGTTATGATCAAGATAGATACAGTGAGAACACAAAGCAGGATTTATCCGGCAGAGATCGGATACAATCCACTAATAGCCTTGTGGTTTCTTTCAAGAATCTTCATCAGACGAGATTCTTGCTCTTCAGTCAAAGATGAGCTAATAATGATCAGAAACTGTCGATGTGGACCGCAAGGAAAGCATACTTTATATTTGGTGGCAATGTCTTCAAATCTGGCAAGGTGGAATCTGACTCTGCTGTAACCTCATATATATGCATAACGAGATATGTGCTGGTGGTAGATGTGTTTACAATATTGTTATCCGCCATCTCAATATGCTCCAGAGTCGGACTATAGAAGATGTCTAAAACATCATCCGACTCGTTAATGTGCTCATCCTCAGAATGAATAGAGGAAAATAACTCATCTAAATGAAACACGGACTCTAAATCATCTTAAGTGGAGGAATCATATAAACTCTCAGAATATGAAATATCTGCAATCAAATTATCAAGTATCTGCTCCATGTGCTCATCATCATCCATGCTGAAATATATTGTAACATTAGAAGAACTACCAACTGTAGTCTTGAACCCATCCTCTGCTAGGATATCCTGGGTCTTTACTCAATACCTATCAAGGTCGTCAAGGCGAACCTCATCCATGTAATCATAGGTGGCTAAGGAACTCAAGGCATCTTAACTGGCTGTAGATGTGGCATTGGATGTATGTGATTCTCTTGCCATCTCTATATTTACCTTCTCATCCTCAGTGTGAAAAGATACCTTCCTTGTATCATAATCGAAGAGGTCCTTCACGGTCTCAAAGAAAGGCCTCCCAAGAATGATCGGGGTAAGGTGCAACTGTGTAGGGCAAGCCATGTCCAGGATAGTAAAGTCCACTAGAAACTGCAGGCCCTGCATGGTCATGATAACGTTCCTCAAAATACACCTAGGTATCTTTATAGATATATCATCAAACTGAAGGATCGTGCAGGATTTGTAAAGAGGACCTAACTCGAGCTTGTTGAGTAAACAAGATGGTATCAAAATTATCGAGGACCCATTATCTAATAGAGTGCAATCGAATGCTGCATGAGAAATCTCGCAACTGACATAATGTGCTCATGAATCCTTCTTCTTCTTGGGTAATCTATTTTGAATGGCACAGGATGTGGCCTTGGTCAAAACATGTTTCTCTGTACACGGTCTCTTCTTCCTACGCGTGTTACATATGCTTGAGCATATAGAAGTGGTCCAAGTCATCATGGAGTGGAATCTTCAGAAAAATGTGATCTTTCAATAATCGCTCAGTCTCGAGAGTAACAACATTCTTTTTGGTATTTTTCTTTCCTTTTCCATACAAGGCATTGTGAAAAGGAACAAACTCAGGGACAACAAAATCAACATTTTTATTCAAATAATCAAATAAAAGAATCAGCATGTACATCGAGAGTCTCATAAGTATGTACAAAACTCTCTAAAATAGGGGAAGAAAAATCTGCATCAGGAGTGTCTGCATAGTTTGGTATGGTATCATTGTCTGATTCGCCTATGTTCATGTCTACTATCTCGGCATTGCTCCCCTCTCTCTGATCATCAGGATGGACATCACACTGGTCCTCATCATCATGTTGGTCCTCCTCCTCAGCATCAAGATGTGTATCATCAGCATGGATCGGCTCTCGCTCCTCATCATGTGCCCTATCCTCCTCTCGATCAAGTACTTGTGGTGATGTACCGCTCCTGAGATGAATGAAATTAGATAAAAATTCAGGAAAAGAGATCATACCTATAATGGTGTCTACTTGATCTGAGTGCCTCTTCTTGTTGTTCGAATCCATATGAGGCTGGGCTGGGAGAGTGGTCTTGGGTGTGGTTAACTCATCCAGACGATGGTTAACCCGCTCCATCTCTGTCATGTGTGTTGTATGGAGCGTGCTTAACATGTTCATGATCCGATTCAGTGCCAGGGCTTGTGAAGATATCTCAGACTCAGTGTGGTGTCCTTGGCTGTCTACTCTCTCCTGCCTAGGAGTATGCTGATGTGGTGTGTAAGGTTGAGGAGATCTCTGTGGTATGAAAGAAGACTATTACTGCTGCTGGTAATGATGTAGTTGTGAATGTGTAACAACGGGATACTAGAAAAGAATGTGGTCTCTGATATGCATGCTGGTGAGACTACTACTGCATGTAGTGTTGGCGGTGTTGAAAATGTGGACGTCCATGTTGCGGATGACTATTCTGTTGTTGCTGGTGGTGTACGTTTTGAGGAGTAAAGTGTAGTGAAGGATGAACAGGAGCGTACCATTTCCCGTTGATATCAAAAGTGGCATGAGAATCAACATCAACATTTCTAGGGCTAGTGATATGACTCGAATTAGCATTGGACGGATCCTCATGCCAATCAATTTGTAGAGTCTTAGTAGGATGAACTGGCTCGCTCTGAACAAACTGTATATGACGAGTGGGAGGAGTGGGTAAAGATCCTGAAGAGGCTGAGAAGTGGAAGGACGGGACTGCTGGTACTGAAGTTGTAGCTCGATCACCTTCTTCGTCAGATCGCTCAACTGTTGAGGAAGTGATGAGAGTTTGACCAACTCTCACAGCGGGTGTAAATCCTAAACTTGCTTCTGAATCACATTGACTAGTGTAAGCTTCTCACTAATGAATCCCATGTCAGATCGTGACTCAGAATCTGAAACATGTGCTACCTTTTGATGCTCTCTCTAATGTGGTGGTTGTGGGCCCTTTTGGAATCAATGATGTGTGAATTCTCCACCATCCCCTCAAAGATGGACCAAACTGACTCAGCATCCCTATTCAGATTACTGCCACCACATGCGGCACTCACTAGGCCTTGAACATCCGGCTGGAGTCTTCCAAAGTAATTCTGCACAAGCACCTTCAAATG
The DNA here is from genome assembly GCA_037367405.1 of Ottelia alismoides. Classification (NCBI taxonomy): domain Eukaryota; kingdom Viridiplantae; phylum Streptophyta; class Magnoliopsida; order Alismatales; family Hydrocharitaceae; genus Ottelia; species Ottelia alismoides. The sequence goes on along the minus strand of JAZKJV010008725.1, from coordinate 414,945 downwards.
TATCTCATAATGTGGTTATCTCTCCATCAAATCCTTGAATCGATCCCATGCCTCATGGAATGATTAGAGATCTGGCCCCTCATCTTGTTCGTCCATACTAGAGGAAAATACTTACGCATGAATGTGGACTTGAGATCATTCCATGTAGAAATCTCCCTCCCCAAGTGACTTAACCAGTAAAGCGCCTTATCTGCTAAGGCAAAAGGGAAGGCCTTGAGACGAACAGCCACCTGCGTAACTCCTAGATAACTAGTCGTACCACAAATCATCTCGAACTGATGTAGAAAGGTAAACAACTCCTCTATAGTGTTCCCATATTACTTGGGAAGCAAAGAAATGAAGGACGATTGATGAATCTCGGATTCACCACTCTAAGTATCGTTAATTAAGCTCAGATCCCTCAAAATCAATAGCATTTGTGCATTTATTCTGCATAATTAGCATTCATGCATGATTTCATAAGAATTGCATTTTAGCATTAATTTCTGCACAAAATAAGAAGCCAAAAATCTAAGCCGCAGTTGACCTGTAAATAGCCTAACTTCTCGGATTTTTAACTCCTCCATGGTGACACCACATAACCCAAAACCACCTCCACTGTGTACATATCACTAACAAGAATAAATAAAAAATATAAAAAAATCACTAACCCTGTTAAGTGGACCAAAAACCCAAACCCTAGTTTCAGGATTTTCGGACTAAAAGCCACATATCTTCCCCATCCAGTGTCCGATTTGATCCTACTCACTTTTAACTAATGCACATTCAATGACCTTCAAAACAAGACCAAGTTCAAGTGAATCGGAGCTCGTATGTGAAAGTAGGGTTTTGGGCCTCTTTTGTACATTGTATATTTTAGCGGTTTCTGACCTATATTTTATGTACATATTCTCTTTATCAATAAAAATCCAAAAAAAATAGATTTAGATGTTTTTTTATTTATCTTTGAATTTTCCATATTTTTCTGGATTTTTATCTTGGTTAAAAATGACAAAAAAATTAGAAACCCCAAAATCAAGGTATTCTATGTACATGGGATACCACAAAAATTTACTTTTTACATTTGACCGATTTTGGCTTTGATGTCTTCATGAAAGTTGTATATCTCGTTGAGGCGAGCATTTTTCGTGAAGGAACTTTTTCGATCCGAGATCATTTACTATTTCTTTTTTATTTTACAAAATGTTTTTTCTTCGAATTTTCTGGTGCTGACATGTGGCCGCCCCAGAGGCCGCCACGTGTCAGTGTTTTTTGGGCTTTTCTTTATTTTGTTTTTCTAAAAAAAAATTAAACGCCCGCACGTGCGGAGAAGGTGCCCCCGCGCCCCTCTCTCCCCTCCACCTCCTGCGCCACGTGGCAGCGCCACGGCCGTTCGATCAGCGACCGATCGAACGGCCGCTGCGCATCGTCTTCTCCGCACCAGCCCTCCGCGGATCTCGCCAACCGCCCCCCTTCTTCGCCGGTCAACACCAATCACCACCGCCTAATCCTTCGGTCCTCCAACGCCCTTCCGCAACCGCCGCCCTCGCATCTTGCGCCGCCAGCCGCTCGACCCCTCTCGCCTACATAAAGGGCATCGCCGCCAATCGTTCTCTTCATCCGCCAATTGCACGTAAGCGTCACTTCGCCGCGGTGACAGCGCCGGCGAGGAGCCTTCACGGCAAGATCCAAGGCGGCGACGCCTTGCCGCAGACCGCCCTCGCGCGTGCTGCCTCCGCTCCAAGTTCTCTCGTGGAGCAGGCTACCTTCGACATCATCGTCTTCGACCAATGCTAAGTCTCCTTCACCGGCCACCATCGACAACTGCTACGCCTCCTCCTGGAGCTCCTCCGCCATCAATGCCACCAACGACGATATGACTCCGCCACTCCATCTTCTCCGCTTCGTCAACAACTGCTACGCCTCCGCCCACCTCTAGCGCTACGCCTCCGAGAAGCCGACCACCGCCGCACCTCCAGCTTCGTCCTCGACAGCGACCAGCCTCATCGACCACCTGCGCACGCGCTACTCCAATCGACATCTCGCCACGCCTGGAGCACGACCGGAGCGCCTCCACAGCACCTTCGTCGGACTCCCCATCGGCCACGACATCGCCAGGAGCAACCCTGCTCCGCCGACCCCACCGCTGTTTCAGCCACCGGGTCCTAACCCGAGGCCCCCGCCTCACGTGCGAGGCACGTGGCGGGGGAACGACGTCAGGCTAGCATCAGCCCAGGGGGGTCACGTGCAGCGCACGTGCCCCTTGGGCAAATTGCAAGAAGCCCCTTAGTGTTCCTCCATATTGTGCTTCGGTCCAGATACCCATGTAGCACGTGAGCAGCACGTGCTCCCTTGGAAAAATTGCAGCATACCCCCCAGACCTTCCGATAATTGCATTATAGTCTTGTTACATTTTCATAATTATTTTATTTTATTTATTATATTTGCATTCATACCCCTGTATTCATCTTAGTTTTTGAACCTCTTCTCTACATTACTTTTTATTCAAAAAAATAGCATTTTGTTGGTCAACTAATTCTCTACACTTTGACATGATGTAAACATTTTTCTGATTAATGGTTAATTAATAAATAATTATTTTGTAGAAATTGGTATATTTTGCCCAATCTGTACTCTTAAATTTGCTTTGATTTAACGTGACTCTAAAAATCTCCGAAAAATCACATAGTGTAGAGTTTATTTTGATTAACATTGTGCCCAAAAAAAATTGCATTTGCATGCATATTTTGTCCTGTAAAAAATCATTTTGCATATTTCATTATCTAATTTTTAATAGGTATTAAACCCCACATTTTTAAGGTTTAGGATTTTTCTGGGATCCATCACCTAGTGATAGATCTTAAATAATTTTATTTCTTGGAAATAAGTAGGTTTAATATTTATTATAATTAAAAATTAAAAAATCATTTTGTTTGCATTTAAAAATTTATAAAAAATTCAATTTGCATCCAAAAATTCCAAAGAAATTACAGTGCATTCATTTCATCATCATTTACATAGTGGCCAAGTTTCGTATTTTTCGAACATCGTTTGATCGAATTTACATTTTAATCCCTAAAATAGGCCGAAATTGTATTTTGCATCCCTCATTTGCATTAAAAATTCAAAAAAAAGACCGCCTTGAAAACCGAACCCTAAATTGGATAGACATTATTCTAAGTTGTTCCTTTGCCTCCTTTTGATCGACCTTGGGACTTGCTCAAGTAAAATAAACATATAACCACTTGATTGAAAGTAAATAATTTTTGTGGTTATTTCTTGACCGTTCCCGATCGCCACCTACAACGAACGACATATTTATTTTCACATTCGAATATAAAAAAGCATTTTTAACTCGGCGTTTTCGGACCCGTCAGATGGCGCCGTTGCTGGGGAGGCAAATGGCTTAGTTTTGTGTTTTGAAAACTTTTGTTCGGTTTTCCGCATTCGGGTAGTCTGACCCCCGAATTTTTCATTGTAAATCCCATAATTTTTTTCCAGCATTTATTTTCTTATTTTATTATTTTTTGAGTCACTCTCTGACATTCTCTCTCTTATTTTTCTTGCGAGGTACCCGGCGCACATGGAGCGGTTTTTCAAGAAACCGACGCATCTTCACCGACATCCGAAGAGACCGCAATTAATTTAATATTGAGTCGAGTCGTGAGAGAGAGTAGAGTCTAGATTTTTAATTTCTGCAAATTTCCATTTCTGCTCATTTATAGCAGTGTCCGTTTGGACTCTCGCGTGTGTAAAAAGACTCTAAACTGTATTTGTGGTGTCTCGTGGCCTGTTTCACTCTCCGGTGAGGGTGGGGCCCGACTTGAGTGGCGACTAGGGTAGACCTGCATATACGGCTCTCAGAGCATTTTTATTTTTTGATTGTGCTTGTAGGATCTTAAGCCACACTGCACGTTAATCAAGACGCACATAGATCATTCAACTTAGCCAAATTTAACTCAATTCTTCCCCGCTATTAGAACTTTCTGCTTAGGTGCGGTTTGTCATCGGTTTGCACGCATTTAGAATATTTTTTTTTAATTCTATATTGCATCCCACATGGAGATTGTGAGGATTCACTGTAAGTCTTCTAACTGAGCAGCCATCATAGTTTTCCGCGTGCATCGGCTTTTCCCGAATTCCTCCCTCTTGTTTTATCACATAAATCTAAAGGAAATTGGGACTGGACAGTAAACGTGTATTTATACTCATTCAATTTTTTCAGTGATAGCCTCATTAAAATTGGGACTGCTAAATATAGCCGACTTAAGAACCCATAAAATCAAGAATTTTTGTGGGAGAGCAACCCCGACCTTGGATGTTTTTTTTATTTTTCTGAGTGAGCAAGAGACGACACTTAAGGATAGAGCCCAAATCCGAAATTTCAGCTCGCTAAATTTCTGCCAAGATTGATTTATCACCAACTAAAATCGAAAAGATAATAGCCGATCTCTTACGGCTTCATTGTGTGCGTTGGTGAACCCAGGGTTTGAATTGTGTTTGCATTGGTGTGCGTGAACCGATTTCAAGATCAATAAGCCGCACATTTGATCATTGTGCAGCTTCTTCCTCTACTTAGTCCAAGGCCTAAGTATGGGGGGGACCGATGCCATCTGTATATATCATTCCTCTCCTAACTCTCGATCGCTCCATTTCCACCATTCTTCCATACTTAGGCTGATCAGAGCCTAAGTATAGGGGTAACCAACATCCATCTGTATATACTCTCCTCATTTCCTGACCTTTTCATTTTTTTCCACTCCCTTACGCTTAGCCCGAGCTATGTCTTCCGCTTCTTGTGCTCTGAGGACACAACACTCGCTAAGTATAGGGGGTGCTGTATATATACTTTGTATATATTTTACCCATATCTCATACTTTCGCGAAAGCCTATATGTATTTACGGGGTGGGTACTAACTTGAAAAAAAACAACAAACAAGCACAAAAAAATGAGAGGTTTTTCTACTAACACTAACCGTGCCCAAAATTTTTGAAAAAAAAAAGAATGCTTCTTATTCCATTTTCTACAAAAAAAATCCCTTGCATAAAATGTCAAAACAAAACAAAAAAAATTCAAAAAAAAAGTGTCTGCATTTCACACACCCACACTTCATCCAACATCACATGCATTTGCATATGTGAAAAGTCATTGGGTTCTGAACCGAGTTATGAGTAGAAACCGAGAGTTGTCTGGACTTGACCTTAATCCACCTAATTTTCAGAGGAACTTCACCGAGAAATAGGATTTTAAGAGCTTCAGGTCTTTTTGACTTAATTCCTTAAGTCCACATGACAATGTACAACATTTGACTCTTAGTGTCTAACCTGGTCTCTTCATTCTGGGTACAACTCTGGAATAGGGAACTAACTCGCACTCTCTCACTATGCACTTAGCTCAACCCAGACGGGATATTGGAAGACTGTGTGAGTCTCTTTTCTGGTAGCGTGGAAATCTAAAGACCGGAGTACGGGTTAAAATAAAGCTTCGGAAACGAGATGGACGGCTGGGCATAATTTTTTCTAAGACCTCAAAAAAATGTACGGAACAAAAAATTCTATATCCGTAGGGGCATAACAAGATCCAAGCAGAACCACCAAAAATTCCAAATACAAAGAAGCATTCTACCAAATAAAAATCCGACCAAAAAGGTCCAAGCTTCAAGAACCTACAGATCTTGGTGGAGACTCGACTACACTGGCCATCTTCACAAGGAGAGGTGACTACACTGGCCACCCTCCAGCTCTTTTCTTCTTCTTCTATCTTCTCCCTCATTCGATTGTGAACACAGCGCGATAGACCTTAGAAGGAAATACCTGACTCCCCGAGGACGAGTTACTAGAGAGGAGAGGAGTATGGTAGTCTGGCATTCTGAATGGGAAGAGCTAAAAACCTTCACACACATGAGTCGGTTGTTCAATGTTCATAGGGTATACTTTGGGAAGAGGATTGATCTAAGATGACTTCTGAGCCGAAAGTGTGACAATGATGTGTAGAACTTGAGGGCTGTTGATTTTAAAATTCTAAGTCTCACAAGAAGTTCTGCCACACTATTAATTTAAAAGGTAGAGTTTAGTATCACTTTCACCTTATGTTCATGGTCTTGGTATGGAACCCAGTCTCATTTCACTTCATGGCATTTCTTTTTGATGCTCAGGGACGAGCATGATTTAAGTATAGGGGGATGATGAATCTCGGATTCACCACTCTAAGTCTCGTTAATTAAGATCAAATCCCTCAAAATCAATAGCATTTCTGCATTTATTCTGCATAATTAGCATTCATGCATGATTTCATAAGAATTGCATTTTAGCATTAATTTCTGCACAAAATAAGAAGCCAAAAATCCAAGTCACAGTTGACCTGTAAATAGCCTAACTTCTCGGATTTTTAACTCCTCCATGCTGACACCGCATAACCCAAAACCACCTCCACTGTGTACATATCACTAACAAGAATAAATAAAAAATATAAAAAAATCACTAACCCTGTTAAGTGGACCAAAAACCCAAACCCTAGTTTCAGGATTTTCGGACTAAAAGCCACATATCTTCCCCATCCAATTTCCAATTTGATCCTACTCACTTTTGAACTAATACACATTCAATTACCTTCAAAACAAGACCAAGTTCAAGTGAATCAGAGCTCGTATGTGAAAGTAGGGTTTTGGGCCTCTTTTGTACATTGTATATTTTAGCGGTTTCTGACCTATATTTTATGTACATATTCTCTTTATCAATAAAAATCCAAAAAAATAGATTTAGATGTTTTTTTATTTATCTTTGAATTTTCCATATTTTTCTGGATTTTTATCTTGTTTAAAAATGACAAAAAAATTAGAAAACCCCAAAATCAAGGTATTCTATGTACATGGGATACCACAAAAATTCACTTTTTACATTTGACCGATTTTGGCTTTGATGTCTTCATGAAAGTTGTAGATCTCGTTGAGACGAGCATTATTCGTGAAGGAACTTTTTCGATCTGAGATCATTTACTATTTCTTTTTGATTTTACAAAATGTTTTTTCTTCGAATTTTCTGGTGCTGACACGTGGCTGCCCCAGAGGCCGCCACGTGTCAGTGTTTTTTGGGATTTTCTTTATTTCGTTTTTATAAAAAAATTAAGCGCCCGCACGTGCGTCGCACGTGCCCCCAGGCACGTGCTCCGCACGTGTCGCGCCCCTCTCTCCCCTTCACCTCCTGCGCCACGTGGCAGCGCCACGGCCGTTCGATCAGTGGCCGGTCGAACGGCCGCTACGCATCGTCTTCTCCGCACCAGCCCTCCGCGGATCTCGCCAACTGCCCCCCTTCTTCGCCGGTCAACACCAACCACCACCGCCTAATCCCTCGGTCCTCCAATGCCCTTCCGCAACTGCCGCCCTCGCATCTTGCGCCGCCAGCCGCTCGACCCCTCTCGCCTACATAAAGGGCATCACCGCCAATCGTTCTCTTCATCTGCCAATTGCACATAAGCGTCACTTCGTCGCGGTGACAGCGACGGCGAGGAGCCTTCACGGCGAGATCCAAGGCGGCGACGCCTTGCCCCAGACCGCCCTCGCACGAGCTGCCTCCGCTCCGAGTTCTCTCGTGGAGCCAGCTACCTTCGACATCATCATCTTCGACCACTGCTAAGTCTCCTTCACCGGCCACCGTCGACAACTGCTACGCCTCCGCCTAGAGCTCCTCCGCCATCAACGCCACCAACGACGATACGACTCCGCCACTCCATCTTCTCCGCTTCGTCAACAACTGCTACGCCTCCGCCCACCTCCAGCGCTACGACTCCGAGAAGCCGACCACCGCTGCACCTCCAGCTTCGTCCTCGACAGCGACCAGCCTCATCGACCACCTGCGCACGCGCTACTCCGATCGACATCTCGCCACGCCTGGAGCACGATCGGAGCGCCTCCACAGCACCTTCGCCGGACTCCCCATCGGCCACGACATCACCAGGAGCAACCCAGCTCCGCCGACCCCGCCGCCGTTTCAGCCACCGGGTCCTAACCCGAGGCCCCCGCCTCACGTGCGAGGCACATGGCGGGGGAACGACGTCAGGCTAGCATCAGCCCAGGGGGGTCACGAGCAGCGCATGTGCCCCTTGGGCAAATTGCAAGATGCCCCTCGGTGTTCCTCCATATTGTGCTTCGGTCTAGATACCCAAGGAGCACGTGAGCAGCACGTGCTCCCTTGGAAAAATCGCAGCATACCCCCCAGACCTTTCGGTAATTGCATTATAGTCCTGTTGCATTTTCATAATTATTTTATTTTATTTATTATAGTTGCATTCTTACCCCTGTATTCATCTTAGTTTTTGAAACTCTTCTCTACATTAATTTTTATTCACAAAAATAACATTTTGTTGGTCAACTAATTCTCTACACTTTGACATGATGTGAACATTTTTCTGATTAATGGTTAATTAATAAATAATTATTTTGTAGCAATTGGGATATTTTGCCCAATCTGTGCTCTTAAATTTGCTTTGATTAACCGTGACTCTAAAAATCTCCGAAAAATCACATAGTGTAGAGTTTATTTTGATTAACATTGTGCCCAAAAAAAATTGCATTTGCATGCATATTTTGTCCAGTAAAATATCATTTTGCATATTTCAGTATCTAATTTTTAATAGGTATTAAACCCCACATTTTTAAGGTTTAGGATTTTTCTGGGATCCATCACCTAGTGATATATCTTAAATAATTTTACTTCTTGAAAATAAGTAGGTTTAATATTTATTATAATTAAATATTGAAAATCATTTTGTTTATATTTAAAAATTCATAAAAAAAATCAATTTGCATCCAAAAATTCCAAAAAAATTACAGTGCATTCATTTCATCATCATTTACATATGGCCAAGTTTCGTATTTTTGGACATCGTTTGATCGAATTTACATTTTAGTCCCTAAAATAGACCGAAATTGCATTTTGCATCCCTCATTTGCATTAAAAATTCCAAAAAAAGACCGCCTTGAAAACCGAACCCGAAATTGGATAGACATTATTTTAAGTTGTTCCTTTGCCTCCTTGTGATTGACCTTGAGACTTGCTCAAGTAAAATAAACATAAAACAACTAAGTAAATAACTTTTGTGGTTATTTCTTGACCGTTTTCGATCGCCGCCTACAACGAACGACATATGCATTCTCACATTCGAATATAAAAACATTTTTAACTCGGCGTTTTCAGACCTGTCAGATGGCGCCGTTGCCGGGGAGTCAAACGGCTTAGTTTTGTGTTTTGAAAACTTTTGTTCGGTTTTCCGCATTCGGGTAGTCTGACCCCCGAATTTTTCATTGTAAATCCCATAATTTTTTTCCAGCATTTATTTTCTTATTTTATTATTTTTTGAGTCACTCTCTGACATTCTCTCTCTTATTTTTCTTGCGAGGTACCCGGCGCACATGGAGCGGTTTTTCAAGAAACCGACGCATCTTCACCGACATCCGAAGAGACCGCAATTAATTTAAGATTGAGTCGAGTCGTGAGAGAGAGTAGAGTCTAGATTTTTAATTTCAGCAAATTTTCATTTCTGCTCATTTATAGCGGTGTCCGTTTGGACTCTCGCGTGTGTAAAAAGACTCTAAACTCTATTTGTGGTGTGTCGTGGCCTGTTTCACTCTCCGGTGAGGGTGGGGCCCGACTTGAGTGGCGACTAGGATAGACCTGCACATACGGCTCTCAGAGCATTTTTATTTTCTGATTGTGCTTGTAGGATCTTAAGCCACACTGCACGTTAATCAAGACGCACATAGATCGTTCAACTTAGCCAAATTTAACTCAATTCTTCCCCGCTAATAGAACTTTCTGCTTAGATGTGGTTTGTCATCGGTTTGCTCGCATTTAGAATAATTTTTTTCAATTCTGTATTGCATCCCACATGGAGATTGCGAGGATTCACTGTAAGTCTTCTAACTGAGCATCCATCATAGTTTTCCGCGTGCATCAGCTTTTCCCAAATTCCTCCCTCTTGTTTTATCACATAAATCTAAAGGAAATTGGGACTGGACGGTAAACGTGTATTTATGCTCATTCAAATTTTTCAGTGATCGACTCATTAAAATTGGGACTGCTAAATATAGCCGATCTTAAGAACCCATAAAATCAAGAATTTTTGCGGGAGAGCAACCCCGACCTTATATTTTTTTATTTTTCTGAGTGAGCGAGAGACGACACTTAAGGATAGAGCTCAAATCCGAAATTTCAGCTCGCTAAATTTCTGCCAAGATTGATTTATCACCAACTAAAATCAAAAAGATAATAGCCGATTTCATACGGCTTCATTGTGTGCGTTGGTGAACCTAGGGTTTGAATTGTGTTTGCATTGGTGTGCGTGAACCGATTTCAAGATCAATAAGCCGCACATTTGATTTTTCTTGACTATCATGTGCAATCATCTCTCCTCTTTTCTTGATCATGGAACTCTTGTACAAAAACAGACCCAACCCCTCATTCCTCCCAACTCTTTCAGAAATGACCGAGAATCCATCAGAACTATACTATGAAAACGAATTCGTGTCGGTTAGACCCAAAACACCTCCTCCAAGAGACTCTCAACCACCATCTCTTTTGACCAATCCGATATGCTCCATGAATGACAATCCTCTGTTTTCGGACCTGATAAATCAACAACCGACTGAGGTCTCCACTTCTTCATATATCAATCCCCTCTGCACCGATTATGCAATTCATCCATTATATTCGGTGGATATCAATCCATCATTCCTGGTAGATGACAACCACATTATCGAATTGAATACTTCTTTACCTTGTCCTTCGACCCTGCCTTGGAACATTAATGATCAATCATCATCTTGGATTGACCACGACAACCCCGTCTTCAGACATGACAATCATACAGAAGACTGGACTGAGTACATAGAAACACATGAACCCTGTATGCTGACTCCACCATACCAAGATCCGACCATTCATGATCAAAGGAATAAAATTTACTCGGACCGACTCCACATATCTGAATCATATGAGCAGCCACCTTCCATGATTATTGAGGAGATATTTTCTGAAATTAATGATCATATATTGGATATTACAAGAAATTCTCCTCTCAGCACAAATGAGAAAATGGAAGATGAAATTATCGAACACACATCGACTGCGCCCATGATTGATCATGAATTGAATTTTTAGGATGATATTTTGAGGATAAAAACAAGATTCGAATTGATGGAGGATAGATTTCAAAAATTCACCGATCGAGTAATCGCATTCTATGGTGGCTCGGACATTAATGAGGAAAGGATTGAATCTGAGATTGAAAATTCTGAGGATATTCAGGGACCTAGGGACGATTCTGACAATTTCACTTCTACATATTATTCCCCTAGAAATGACTATGTTGTGGACTATCGCCCTGAATATCAAGGCCCCTTTTCATCTGAAGAACACACCACACTCCCACACCACACAGAAAATACCAAAAAATAGAAATATTTGAAAACCACGGAAAATTTTAAAATCTTGAAAATTTCATAAAAATTGAAACCGAAGACGATCTGCGGAATTTGGATCCGACTATACGGGAAGCAGTGGAAAAATGCTTGATGTTTGAACTTCCCTTTATACAGGCCATTGAACACTTCCCCGACCTGAAAAGATTTATAACAGAGAAATTAATGAACACAAAGTCGGGTAGGATTAGAACCAAGACCGAGAGACATATATTGTCAATGGCCTCCTCCTTGGTGTTGAGGAGAAAAACCAAGAGCCGCATAGTGAAGCGGTTGCCCAGATTTGACTGCGAAATCAAAGACACAATTTTCACCCATGCTCGGATTGATGATGATTCACTGATTAATATCCTCCCGACCTCTGTATTTCACGAACTCAAACTCGGACCGATTCAGAAGATACGAGAGATTATTTAATTAGCAGACCGATCTATAAAGCGACCGAGAGGAATCATTTCTGTCATCATGAAATTCCAAGGTGCTCCGCTTAAAGTAGAATTCACGATCATGGATATTGAGCATCAAGAAGAATTCACCCAGTCTCCAATCATTCTCGGAAAGCCATTCTTGGCATTGGCCAAGGCGAGTATTGATTGTGAGACTCGGGAAATCAATTTCACAGCATTAGAAGCAATTAGATCTGACCATATCCCACGAAGTCCCCGACAACCGTAACCATGAAGCAGTAGAAGAGCCCTACCACGCGGCCACACCTGAGATAGCGGTTGTTGATGAGATTATTGGTTTAGAAAATCTCCCCCCTGCTCCATTCCCAGCCGCTCTCACCATGGAGAATCATGTATATGAATCATATGATCCGGAGACTTATGCATGGGCACACCCTGGGTCAACCTACTCTGACTACATGGCTTACATCAACTCGACACAGGAATGCGCTAACATCGAATCAATTGAGAAAGAACATGCAGAGACTCTCCCCAGTATTTCAATTCCCGTGGATCTCAAAATAGACAAATCTTTCTACTACGATCCTGAGACATATGCATGGTCACACCCTGGAGCAACATTCTCTGAATATCTTGACTAAATCATCCCAAATTGAGAGTGCTCAAACATTCGGGAGACTAAGAACAAGCACGCAGACCAAGCACCAACCAAGGAGAATTTCAATGGCTATTCATCTGGATACTCAAGTGAACCGACACCTTCACGACGAAATAAAAAGAGAGTCAACTTTGACCTTTCGGAAGAGGAATCAGTTGATGATCCCTCATCAGGTCCGGAAAAGATGGTTTACATGAGTGAAGTCTGTTTGGCAACCCTAAAACCATATCTTCGTAAGGATCCAAAATTCAATTATCATTGCTACTCTTTCAAAGCTGATGCTCCTTAACTCTTCAAGTACACTGGAATTATTTCATATGAGCTAACTGAGACCGGTGCTTCTGAGTATTCATCTGAGGACAAACCGATTGACCCCAAGAAGGAACGAAGTCTGAGGAAACAACTGAAGAAACAAAAAGACCAGATTACTTGGAGTATGTCCATTTTCAATTACTACTCCTCTGAGGATAACTCTGATGAGGGATATCTTTCATCTGACTCAAGCACTTCATCTATTATCCATCATGATTTTTCTGAGGACGACACTGATCATAGCTGGGAATCATATGCTTCATCTCCGTCTCATCATTACGATCCCCCACTGTAGGCTCACAAAAAGATCAGCCGAAAACCGCCTTAATCATCGGCTACCCACCCTCCCTCCCGACCACATCGGTCTCCTTGTGCAGCTTCTTCCTCTACTTAGGCCAAGGCCTAAGTATAGGGGGGACCGATGCCATCTGTATATATCATTCCTCTCCTAACTCTCGATCGCTCCATTTCCACCATTCTTCCATACTTAGGCTGATCAGAGCCTAAGTATAGGGGGAACTAGCATCCATCTGTATATACTCTCTTCATTTCCTGACCTTTTCATTTTTTTTCCACTCCCTTACGCTTAGCCCGAGCTATGTCTTCCGCTTCTTGTGCTCTGAGGACACAACACTCGCTAAGTATAGGGGGGCTGTATATATACTTTGTATATATTTTACCCATATCTCATACTTTCGCGTAACCCTATATGTATTTACGGGGTGGGTACTAACTTGAAAAAAAACAACAAACAAGCACAAAAAAAAGAGAGGTTTTTTTACTAACACTAACCGTGCCCAAAATTTTTGAAAAAAAAAGAAGGCTTCTTATTCCATTTTCTGCAAAAAAAAATCCCTTGCATAAAATGTCAAAAAAAACAAAAAATTTTCAAAAAAAAAGTGTCTGCATTTCACACACCCACACTTCATCCAACATCACATGCATTTGCATCTGTGAAAAGTCATTGGGTTCTGAACCGAGTTATGAGTAGAAACCGAGAGTGGTTTGGACTTGACCTCAATCCACCTAATATTTAGAGGAACTTCACCGAGAAATAGGATTTTAAGAGCTTCAGGTCTTTTTGACTTAATTCCTTAAGTCCACATGACAATGTACAGCGTTTGACTCTTAGTGTCTAACATGGTCTCTTCATTCTGGGTACAACTCTGGAATAGGGAACTAACTCGCACTCTCTCACTATGCACTTAGCTCAACCCAGACGGGATGTTGGAAGACTGTGTGAGTCTCTTTTCTGGTAGCGTGGAAATCTAAAGACCGGAGTACGGGTTAAAATAAAGCTTCGGAAAAGGGATGGACGGCTGGGCACAATTTTTTCTAAGACCCCAAAAAAATGTACGGAACAAAAAGATTCTATATCCCTAGGGGCATAACAAGATCCATGCAGAACCACCAAAAATTCCAAATACAAAGAAGCATTCTACCAAATAAAAATCCGACCAAAAAGGTCCAAGCTTAAAGAACCTGTAGATCTTGGTGGAGACTCGGCAACACTGACCATCTTCACAAGGAGAGGTGACTACACTGGCCACCCTTCAGTTCTTTTCTTCTTCTTCTATCTTCTCCCTCATTGTGAACACAGCGCGACAGACCTTAGAAGGAAATACCTAACTCCCCGAGGACGAGTTATTGGAGAGGAGAGGAGCATGGTAGTCTGGCATTCTGAATGGGAAGAGCTAAAAACCTTCACACACATGAGTCAGTTGTTCAATGTTCATAGGGTATACTTTGGGATGAGTATTGATCTAAGATGACTTCTGAGCCGAAACTGTGACAATGATGTGTAGAACTTGAGGGCTGTTGATTTTAAAATTCTAAGTCTCACAAGAAGTTCCGCCACACTATTAATCCAAAAGGTCGAGTTTAGTTTCACTTTTACCTTATGTTCATGGTCTTGGTATGGAACCCAGTCTCATTTCACTTCATGGCATTTCTTTTTGATGCTCAGGGATGAGCATGGTTTAAGTATAGGGGGATGATGAATCTCGGATTCACCACTCTAAGTCTCGTTAATTAAGCTCAGAGCCCTCAAAATCAATAACATTTCTGCATTTATTCTGCATAATTAGCATTTATGCATGATTTCATAAGAATTGCATTTTAGCATTAATTTCTGCACAAAATAAGAAGCCAAAAATCCAAGCCACGGTTGACCTGTAAATAGCCTAACTTCTCGGATTTTTAACTCCTCCATGCTGACACCGCATTACCCAAAACTACCTCCACTGTGTACATATCACTAACAAGAATAAATACAAAATAAAAAAAATCACTAACCCTGTTAAGTGGACCAAAAACCCAAACCCTAGTTTCAGGATTTTCAGACTAAAAGTCACATATCTTCCCCATCCAGTGTCCGATTTGATCCTACTCACTTTTGAACTAATGCACATTCAATTACCTTCAAAACAAGTCCAAGTTCAAGTGAATCGGAGCTCGTATGTGAAAGTTGTGTTTTGGGCCTCTTTTGTACATTGTATATTTTAGCGGTTTTGACCTATATTTTATGTACATATTCTCTTTATCAATAAAAATCCAAAAAAAATAGATTTAGATGTTTTTTATTTATCTTTGAATTTTCCATATTTTTCTGGATTTTTATCTTGTTTAAAAATGACAAAAAAATTAGAAAACCCCAAAATCAAGGTATTCTATGTACATGGGATACCACAAAAATTCACTTTTTACATTTGACCGATTTTAGCTTTGATGTCTTCATGAAAGTTGTAGATCTCGTTGAGTCGAGCATTTTTCATGAAGGAAGTTTTTCGATCCGAGATCATTTGCTATTTCTTTTTGATTTTACAAAATGTTTTTTCTTCGAATTTTCTGGTGCTGACACGTGGCAGCCCCAGAGGCCGCCACATGTCAGTGTTTTTGGGCTTTTCTTTATTTCGTTTTTATAAAAAAAAATAAACGCCCGCACGTACGTCGCACGTGCTGCGCCCCTCTCTCCCCTTCACCTCCTGCGCCACGTGGCAGCGCCACGGCCGTTCGATCAGCGGCCGATCGAACGACCGTTGCGCATCGTCTTCTCCGCACCAGCCCTCCGCGGATCTCGCCAACCGCCCCCCTTCTTCGCCGGTCAACACCAACCACCACCGCCTAATCCCTCGGTCCTCCAATGCCCTTCCGCAACCGCCACCCTCGCATCTTGCGCCGCCAGCCGCTCGACCCCTGTCGCCTACATAAAGGGCATCGCCGCCAATCGTTCTGTTCATCTGCCAATTGCACGTAAGCGTCACTTCGCCGCGGTGACAACGCTAGCGAGGAGCCTTCACGGTGAGATCCAAGGCGGCGACGCCTTACCGCAGACCGCCCTCGCGTGAGCTGCCTCCGCTCCGAGTTCTCTCGTGGAGCCGGCTACCTTTGACATCATCGTCTTCGACCACTGCTAAGTCTCCTTCACTGGCCACCGTCGACAACTGCTACGCCTCTACCTGGAGGTCCTCCACCATCAACGCCACCAACGACGATACGACTCCGCCACTCCATCTTCTCCGCTTCGTCAACAACTGCTACGCCTCCGCCCACCTCCAGCGCTACGCCTCCGAGAAGCCGACCACCGCCGCACCTCCAGCTTCGTCCTCGACAGCGACCAACCTCATCGACCACCTGCGCATGCGCTACTCCGATCGACATCTCGCCATGCTTGGAGCACGACCGGAGCGCCTCCACAGCACCTTCGCTGGACTCCCCATCGGCCATGACATCGCTAGGAGCAACCCTGCTTCGCCGACCCCACCGCCGTTTCATCCACCGGGTCCTTACCCGAGGCCCCCGCCTCACGTGCGAGGCACGTGGCGGGGGAACGACGTCAGGCTAGCATCAGCCCAGGGGGTCACGTGCAGCGCACGTGCCCCTTGGGCAAATTGCAAGAAGCCCCTCCGTGTTCCTCCATATTATGCTTCGGTCCAGATAACCAAGGAGCACGTGAGCAGCATGTGCTCCCTTCGAAAAATTGCAGCACACCCCCTAGACCTTCTGGTAATTGCATTATAGTCCTGTTGCATTTTCATAATTATTTTATTTTATTTATTATATTTGCATTCATACCCCTGTATTCATCTTAGTTTTTGAACCTCTTCTCTACATTAATTTTTATTCAAAAAAATAGCATTTTGTTGGTCAACTAATTCTCTACACATTGACATGATGTGAACATTTTTTTGATTAATGGTTAATTAATAAATAATTATTTTGTAGAAATTGGTATATTTTGCCCAATCTGTGCTCTTAAATTTGCTTTGATTAACCGTGACCCTAAAAATCTCCGAAAAATCACATTGTGTAGAGTTTATTTTGATTAATATTGTGCCCAAAAAAATTTGCATTTGCATGCATATTATGTCCTGTAAAAAATCATTTTGCATATTTCAGTATCTAATTTTTAATAGGTATTAAACCCCACATTTTTAAGGTTTAGGATTTTTCTGGGATCCATCACCTAGTGATAGATCTTAAATAATTTTATTTCTTGAAAATAAGTAGGTTTAATATTTATTATAATTAAATATTGAAAATCATTTTGTTTGCATTTAAAAATTCATAAAAAAATCAATTTGCATCCAAAAATTCCAAAAAAATTACAGTGCATTCATTTCATCATCATTTACATAGTGGCCAAGTTTCGTATTTTTCGCATCGTTTGATTTAATTTACATTTTAGTCCCTAAAATATGCCGAAATTACATTTTGCATCCCTCATTTACATTAAAAATTCCAAAAAAAGACCGCCTTGAAAACCGAACCCGAAATTGGATAGACATTATTCTAAGTTGTTCCTTTGCCTCCTTATGATCGACCTTGGGACTTGCCCAAGTAAAATAAACATAAAACCACTTGATTGAAAGTAAATAATTTTTGTGGTTATTTCTTGACCGTTTCCGATCGCCGCTTACAACGAACGACATATTTATTTTCACATTCGGATATAAAAACATTTTTAACTCGGTGTTTTCGGACCCGTCAACGATCTCAACTCGTATGACCCTTGATCCAGTGGTAACCGAATCCAATGGTGTAGTATCCTGGCTCCTGGGTCATACTCATCTCTCCAAGTAGTGGGAACCACGTCAAGTGGTTGTAGGTTCCTGGATCCTGCTCTTAGTGCAGCAATCTCAGCTCTCAACTCATCATGGACTCTACACCGATCTCTTATCTATAGGCTCATCTAATGTAGTGTGTCTAGAATCCCAGTAGTAATACCTGATGTTGGATCGGGTCTCTCATCTGTACGTCTCTCCTCAATCGGTCTCTCCTTAGCAGTTATGTCCTCAACTGGTCCCTTCCATCTAGCCATGATCTTCAATTCCTCTGGGAAGGAAAAGGTCTCATAAGAACTCAGTGAAATGTGTACGAGAAATAGGCAAAAACTTGAGGCGTGGGTCTGCCTCAACAAAAGGGATGGGAGGTAACGGAGTCTGTGTCTGACTCTCCTCGTGACTGGATGGGATCAACTCGGGAAGAGGGTCATCCCGAGTCTGTGAAGACATACAACGGACGGTGGATCATCTAAAATTCACGGAGTTTGAGCGTAAAATCTGTCTGGTCATCATCTTTGATGTCAAAATAATATGTGGGAGAGAGAACGAAGTCAAGTCAAAAACACGAGTGTGAAGGCATATAAGACGCGGTACAATGCACACCTCTCATATAAACACAGTGTAACCCCAAGTTCACCAACTTCATACAATGATGATCGTAAAAGTTCAGTCTTTTATCTTTTCAATTTTAAAGTTAGGTGACAAAGTAGTTAGTATATCAAGCTCACAGGTGTAGTCTCCTCGAGTAATTATTGTTTAAGACGATGGTGCACACCGACCTAAACAAGACTACTTCAACTAATGTCTGAGGCAAGTGCTTGCAGCAAGTAACTGAAGGATATGGGATAATCCTCAAGCGCGTCACGAAAGCGTGAGCATCGTATCGAATACGACGAGGAACGACTAGTCGTACTAGTTGTTCTATGCAGCGGAATTTAAAAAAATTCATGCGAAGAAACCGCATGATCCAAGAACACTTCTTGGATCGTTTCGTCTAAACCACAAACAAGTAATAGGATTACCTCTTGAAGCGTAGTTGTGATTGAGTCTCTAAACGAAGAGACCTCCTGTCTCAAGTCCGATCCGACGGAGGAGACGCTTGCGAGCGCGGGGATGAATTGCGTGCTTCTCGCAATACATGTTGATGATCCAAGCAATGGATCTCCTGATCTCGACACACAAGATCCGACGTCTTCTTCACGAGCGCGGCGCAACGAAGGAGATGGAGATCCACGAGCAGATGATCAGGCAGCATAACAACGACGCTGCGGCGATGGAGACTCCCTCTAGGGCATCCATGGTGGATGGCTATATGAGAGGGAGAGAGAGTAGGCGTGTAGAGAGAAATAGAGAGAGAGAGAGAGATGTACTTCAAAAGCATAGCCCTTGAGAGCATGGTATGCCTCACTTTTTATAGGGTTTTGGGATCCATGGATCTCAATCCATGGGACATATAAAATCAATGGATGAAATTGATTTATGTCTAATCCAATGGTCAAGATTATTGTTGGTAAAAAACCAACAACTAATAATCTAATTTAAATCAAATATATTTGACACATCAAATATAATTCAATCCTAAATTAGATCAAGCAATTAAGGAGAGATTAGTAAGGAGATCACTCCTCATGAGGAAAAAGGGGGGACGGCTACCACATTCCTTGTGGGAATGTGTAGCCGTCCACCATGTCCTTATGGTGGAGGCAATCTCATGCAATCTCATGAGATTGCATATCTCCATGAATTTCTCCCATAATTTCCAACAACTTTTGTTGTGAATTATTCCTCAAAAATAATTCACAATTAATTTTGAGAATATTGCAATCTTGCCATTAGAAATTTGTAAATCACATTCACAACCCAAAACAAAATATAATTTACATTTTCAATTAATTACACAATGTGTATCCAATACACGTCAATAATTAATTAACAAATATAAATTATAATTAGCTCTATCTAATACATTATAAATCACATTTATAATATATTATGAATAATATGGATAGTGCTATCCACATTATACATATCCACGATAATAACATCACATTTAATCATCTTGGATCTCTATTCTCACGTGCCCAAATAATATGAATCACATTCACATTATTCATATCTTTGATAATCAAATCACATTTAATTATCTAAGATAACTCTCCTTATAATATGAATCAAATTCATATTATTCATGATAATTAAATCACATTTAATTATCCACTTTCTCAATGCTCGGATACATATATCAATGATAGAATATCCATGAACTCTTTCAAGGATAATGCGCTTTCTCCACGTATACATGGAGATAAGGACAGGGCAATTGTATTGTTCCACGTATAGTGACTTGGATATTGAGATCACATCTCAAATCCAGATCTCGATCCTTCCACAGATGCTTGATTAAATCAAGACCGCAAATCTAATCTTCTCATTGAATCTGAATCACATTCAGATCAATGTCCAATATTTGGACTAAGATCAGATTACTTCTCTACTGAGAGGAGTTACTAAAATCCAGACATGTTTCATCACTCCCTAGGAATGGAAGCGTCATGGTTATACAATCGTTTATGATCACATCACCCTCAGGTATTCCCAATACCTGTACATCCTGCATACTAGAAGACTTAGAATAAACCAGAAGTATAAGATCATTTTTACACTGTCTACTTCAGGGTTTTATCATTAAGTTTCTCATTCGATCATTGGGAGTTGGTATCGATCATATACTTTCCAAAAGCATATATCATACCCAGGTGTTGATCATATACTTTCCAAAAGTATATATCAAACCTACAAATTCAGTCATGCTTCCAAAGCGAGACGACCATGCACGGAATTTGATCTTCCCAATATATCATGAGCGGTCTCATGTCTTCCCGTTCAGTAATGAACTTGTATGATCTCTTTGAGAGATCGTATTACTCATATGCCCTTATATGCACACCAGCTTGCAGGTGTATAGACCTTGATTAGGTCATCAACCTTTTGGTCTGCCAAATGTACATAATCATACATATAGTAACACATCTGTCTCCGGTCAGAGGATGCGTGCCTATATCATGACAGCATAGGACATAGGACTTTGGTTATCTCGATCTCTTTAAGTCAACTCTTTGACCTAACTTATCTAACACCTCTGAATCTCTATTCCTATGCAGATTACCTGCATCAAGAGGTCAGATAGATATCAGCCTTTATAGAAAGGATTGCCATCTCCTTCTCAGGTTGGAGATCATCTCTTAATAATCATTTGACGGTGCTCAATGAGTCCTCAATCTAACTCTATAGATATTCATCCAAGCACCAGCCTCTATGATTCAATACTTGAATCAACAATTGTATGATCATCAAGATGGCCATGGTACATAACCCTAATTGTACCAAGGGACCTATTATGCAAATTATTTATTCTTCATTTCAGATCAGGGAATGATATTCGCAATAACATTTATTGCATAATGGCTTGTCGTGGGATCGCATGTCCAACAATATCCCACTAGCCCAAAGAGCCATTAATGGGCTAATCATTTAAACCCACACTCATGTGATAATCATAGGCTATTTAGAAAATAGCTAGGTAAGCTTATCAGTCATATGTTCCCAAGAGACTATGCCAAGTCTTTTTACGGCACTTGCATATATCCTAGTGGCAGTGCTTGCATCTAATGCGAATGTTGCATCTTATGCAACCATTACTCAATACAGTCAAAGCAGTTATAGTGTCCTTGATACTACTGCTCAACAATTATTATAACCAGTATTACCATAATCCTTATTAGAATACCCTTATTCCTGGAGATCTCTATCTCCTATGGTATCCTTAGTTAAGGCCTTTTAGATCACTATCTATAAAGTCTTAATTTCTTGAAGATAAGACTTTGAGATCACTATCTCAAAAAGTTTGTCTTCTATGAAGATATTGTTATTACTGCAATCAAGTGTTTTATCACCATAGTAGGATTAGTAACAGTTTACTACTCCCACTGCACGATAGACATCTGGCTTTTGTACACATCCAACATACACCCGGCTTCTTGGAACTGATGCACAAGGGCAAGCAGTTTGCATTCACATCCTCAACTCTATGAGGTGCTATCCCTTTAGATAGGTCAGTATCATATCTTTGAGGAAAAGAAGCCTTTCTTGGAATTTTCCAGAAAATGGAAATGTCCAAGGTGTACTATTAGTGTGACTGTCCCAATACCCTCTTCTCTTTGCTTCTGAACGACTTCAGAACTAAGATCTAAGAGGTATCCTTGAGATCATATCTCAAGGTATGGAACAACTAAATTATAAAACACTTACTATTATCCTTATATCATTCCAAATGATTAGAATAATATCTACATTTAGCACGATGAACACAATGGCACTCCCACTAAGCTTCACATGGTTCATCAAAATTTTATCTGAAATCATAACATTTATAATTTCATCAAATCTTATGTTCCAACTACAAGAAGTTTATTTGAGTCCAAAGATGGAGTTCTTTAGCTTGCACACCTTTCTTTCCTCAACCATGAAGCCCTGGGGCTACTTCATATGAATATCCTCAGAGAGGTATTCATAGAGGAATGCAATCTTGACTCGCATCATGAAGATGTCATAGTCAAGTTGTGTAGCTTTATTTAGCAATATTCAGATGGGTTAAAGCAAGGTCACTGGAGAGCAAGTCTCATCACAAGCGATGTCTTCTCTTCGGTGTGTAGCTCATAGCTACGAACCATGCTTTGAAGGTCTCTACCTTCTCATCAAGTTCCCTCTTTCTCTTGAAGATCCATTTACACCATAATGGTTCTTACCCATATAGTTGGATCCTCGAGGGTCCACATACAACACTTGTATATGAGGTCTACATTAGACTTTTATTGCTATCATCCATCTTTCCAAGTCATGATCCTCAGGAGCTTCATCACATGAAATCAGATCATTGTCGGATTCAACCGACACATGGAATCCATCCTCAAACTTATTTGAAAAGGTATTAATGTTTCATCTTTAATTGTCTATTCAGTTTCTGATTTCAGGAGCCTCATTATCTTCTCAAGATTAAATGAGTTCCTTTACTTCGTTTTCATCTTGATTCTCAAGAAAGTCATCCTATAAGAATCATATTCTCAAAGATGAGATCTTTTAAGAATCTCAAGGTCATAAAGTAGGTATCTGTAACCGAGGAAATCAGAGAGTCGTACGGTTTCACAAGGCGAAACCGCAGTCGGTGTATTGACCACTCAAAAATCCATAATTAATCAACAATGAACCCACAACAATATTAATCAAGTAATAAAAAATAAATGTGGAGTCAAATTTATTTAACTCTACATAAAAGATGTATAGTGTAAGTATGTAGAGGTCGAACACAAGGAGCAAGCAGGATTCATCAATGCAATTGTGCTAAAATTGTGATTGTGATTAATGTCTACAAGTATGTAATCTTTTTGTGGGTTTTTAATTTTTTATTCTTTTATTTAATTTTTAATTTTATATTTTGTATTTTTATTTTTAATTTTCTGATTTTATATTTTCTTTTTATATTTTAATTTTTTTTATATTTTCTTTTTCAATAATAGAATATATATAAGATAAGAAAAGAGGGGATAGGGTATTTATAAAAATAGTGAAAATGCTCAAAAATTAGTAAATAAAATATTTTTGGTCTTTTTATATTTTTATAGTGTTTTTGTGATTTTTGGGAATTTTTCTGAATATTTTTTGTATTTTTAAAAGTCAAAATACAAGAAACCAGTTAAGTAGCTACTAGGTGAGAATAAAATGGGAATGAAAAATAGTAAACAGTAACAAAATTTTCCCAAAAAAATAAAAGAAAATAAAATAGAGAAACTACAGAAACTGAGTTTATATTTTTAGATTTTTTCTATGATTTTTTAGATTTTTATGAAGTTTTTAGGTATTTTCTAATTTTTAAGTTTTTTGCTTTGAAATTTTTAATGATTTTTGTACTGACGCTAAAACACACTAAAATAGACCTTAGGTAATTTTTTTGGAATTTTTCGAGGGGTTTTGATATTTTTTTGGTATTTTCTAATGCAAACAGTAGCAAAAATACATGTTTTTTTATTTTTTATAAATATGAAAATGCAATAAAAATGCAATACAAAAATGTGGCATAAATGGCAAGAAAACAGGAGCTTATGACATTTTTTGGTAATTTTTCGATTTAAGAAGATGCACGAAATAAATACAAACAACCAATAAAAATCACACAGCTAGCAGGGGTATAAGTGCAAATAGCAGGAAGTACAGGGTCCAAAGTGCGATTTTTACACAAAATATATAACTAAATAAAAAACTTAATGGACTAAATCTAAAATCCCAGACCCGCAAGGGGTACGCCTGCAAATAGCCCAACCAAGCGCGTGACTAGCACGCGCCTGGGAAGGGTATAAATGTAATATGCAAAAATTCAGGGGGCTTGCTTACAAATATCCACAACACTTATAACTTCATATGAAAGTTCATGGACTGATCACAAATACAAAAATGGCCGAGGGCCTCTCTACAAAATACCCCGCACCTCACGTGTACTAGTCACGTGAGGTGACGTGGCTTGGACTGGAACGCAATATCCCTAAAGGTCCGGAGGCAACATGCAAATATTACAAAAGTTTTAACACAACATAGAAAAGTTTATGGGCTAAATAGATATTACAAAAATCGCGAGGGATAATATGCAAAATACCCACGCTAGCACGGAAGCGGACGACGGTTCTGCTCTCACTTGAACACGTGTCGACTCCTCCGCTTGCGATGACGCTTCGCCCGCCAACGGCTGAGACTAGGACGTCAGGAAGTGATCGGATGGCTGGCGAAGCGCTCGATCCTATGGTGCCTGGAGAATCTGGGAACACCCTCAAGATCAGACGGCTACGAAGGGCATTCGATGAACTGGGAAGAACTCGTGGGGATGCGAGTTTCCCCAGCGTCGATCTCCCTCCCCGCTGTTGATTCGTGCTACAAAATGGTTTCCAGCACTCCTGCAATGGTCCTCAATGTGTTGGCGACTCCAAAAATCCACGGTGGTGGACGGAGGGCTCGCGCGAGGTCACCGGAGCACAAGGGCCCCAGATACCTCTGCCTTCTTCAAAAATGAGTCCCAGGGGCTTTTTAAGGCTCAAGACCTGCACAAAAATGATTAAACCTTTGAGGGAAAAGTGCCTCGAAGGTTGGGCAAGCAAGTGGACGTGGGGGTGGTGAAAATGGCGGTCGGTCGGAGGAGCGCTCCGGCGAAGATCTTGATAGGCGATTTGATCGATGAAAGTAGGAGATGAAGGTGGCGATGTGTTCCTATGACTATTAGGAATAAAATGGACAAAGAAAAAGAGAGGAATAAGCACCTTAAAGGTCTGAACCTGAGGTTGAAAATACCTCGACGGTAGGGTGTCGCTGGAGGTGGTGGAACGCCCCTAACGCGTCTTCGACTCTCCTCACGAGTGTGAGATGGAGCTGTCACCTCCGCCTCACTCTGGAGCACGAAAAGGAGGAAGAAAATCAGTTGAATGGGGTTAAAAATTCAAATCAAAGTCAGGGGTATGCTTATATGGGGTTGACGAGTGGCGAGGAAAATCGAGATGAAGCGCCTCGCACAGCGATCCAAAGCCCAAGAATTCACTTGGGCGTGAACCACCAAGGGTCGAGGCAAAAATTTGCAGAAGGAATCATATCAAGAAGGTGCAAGACGCACCCTCAAAAATGGTGAGAAAACGGGGTCAAAACCTAGTTCTGACAAAATCTCAGGAGGAAGGTTAGACTGTTGACCTTGGTCAACGGTCTAGACCACCTGGTTGGTCCACGTGGACCAACCAGGAAAAACCTCCTGAAAATGTTTAAAAATTAATTTAAAAATAGTAAACGATTTATTTAATTTTAGGTTATTAAAAAAAGTGTTTATTATTTTATAAGGTATTTTAATATGATTTTTAATTATTTTTATGAGGTGTAAAAAATACAAGTTCCTATTTTAGGCTATATAGGTATATACATCTATGTATTTTAATATTTTTTTGTGTTTTTAATTTATTTATTTTTGTATATTATTTTATAAATTTATAAAATACTTTTATACACTTAATTATATTTTTATTTTATTTTTCTGAAGTATTTTATACACTTAATGAAATAGAAATATAAATTATACAGGTATAAGTATAGGTATTATACCTATGTATTATATATAGGTATTTTTATTTTGTATTCTCTTTGAGTTTTTATTCTGATTTTAATACACATATGTATTATAAATAATATTTACAAAATTATAAAATTACAAAAATAATGAATAAATAATAAATTGAGTATTTTAACATGTACAATTATACAACAAGTGTCCAAAACTCAACTTTCAAACCATAGCTCCGCCAAATACGAAACCACCGCCATTAAATAGCTTATTTTACACTATATACAATTAAAGAGTTTGATGCATTTGGAGTTTTCATTTGTGAGATACGGGTCTGGGAAGTTAGGATTCTGGATTTTTATTCAGAGCATAACATTTTAGTTGTACATTATTTTTGAGTGAAATCAATTTTGTATTTTTATTTATTAAATTATCTACAACTTTCATGTTCAAAGTTTCTTTATTTGATGTATAAAAAGTGGAACTAAAAATAGGTCCCAAAATGAATAAAGAATGTATAAAAAACATTGTATTCTGGCCCTTATCTCCCCCTACTTTATTCCTTGCCGACCTGTTCATCGAGATGCCTAGGTCTCGGGGTTTTGGGTCATAAAATATTTACAATATTTTATTCTTTTTCTTTTCTTTTATATATTCTATAATTTTGGCTTTAATTATAGTATTTTATACACTATTTATATGCACATGCATGAATGCTAAGATGCTAAAATTAAGTGTCTTTATACGCATTTGCTAGGATTTTTTAGGCCAAAATGATAGAATAAAGATGATGAAATGTGGATTCATCATCCCCCTATACTTTACCTTTGCTAGTCCCTAGCAAACACTTATGTAATAAGTGCAAAAAAAGAAAAATGAAGAAAAGAAAAAGAAGAAATTGGAATTAGTTTAATTATCAAACTTGTCTTCACAAAATCAAAGTTTGGAGCTTAAATCGGACATTTGGAATTTTAGTGCGGGTGGAACCTTAATGAGAACCGAATTTAAAGTTTAACAGTCCCTGAGAATCCCAAAACTATGTTCAAGTCTCCTCAATAGCCAGGTCAGAAATATCTCAACTCATACGCAAACCCTTACGACTATGAATCTGACTCGTATAGTGTAAGTGATAGTGGCTCTCCCCAACTGAAATGACAAAGAAACTGACTTCTCCAGTATGACAACCCAATGATTCCCCAATCCAGCAACCCCATCCTCGAGGAGCAGGGTATTCCCTTCTAAGTTCAAGTGGCAACCATCTCAAGAGGAGGGGGTGAAGAGAAGAATGGACGGTAGCCAGTGTAGCTACCTATCCTAGGATGCCAGACCAGTGTAGTCAAGTCATCCAGCTGCAGGCTCACATATTTGACTTTGGAACTCAAGCTTGCTTATTGGCTTTACAACATATGCACATACTTTGCAGGCATTTTATTTTTGTACAGGCTTGACCATTTTTTTTGAATACTATATACATCAGCATTAACATAAGGAGTTTTTCCTCTTGAGCCAGTAGACTATCCCTCTTTTGAAGCTTTATTGCAACCCACACTCTCCTGTCTTTAGACTTCCTCATCACTGGACGGGTTGGGGTGCACTTCCCTCCCTAGAGGAGGACAAGTGTTTCCACTTGTGTGCGTCTCATACCGGCAAATCCAATCCCCTCACCATTCCAACTGAGTTGAGCCATGTGAAAGGTGCAGGTGTCCAAGTTAGGTCATTATCAACAAGAGTCGTGCGTGTGCTCCGAAATATTCTACTTAGGTAGTCAAGAATCCATTGAACCAAGTCTCGTGATCCTCAAAGAATTAAGTCAACTAGACCTGAAGTACCTCAAACCCAGTTCCTATAAGGTTCCTGTTATTAGGTAGATTTTAAGGTCCAATCAAGCTCCAATCTACGGATTTTACTTAGACTCGTTCAACTATCAAACTCAATCCGAAAAATTCTCATGCTATGCAAATGATATGCAAAGTGCAGAAAATATTTTTGTGATTGCAATTTTCAAAGATTTTGAACTTTTTATGGATTTTGAAAAGATGATGATGCATATGCATTTTTTTGTATTTTTCAAAAAGATTTTTCAAATGTTTTTGGTATTTTAATTTTGCAAATGTTTTTGGGATTTTTGAAAACAAAAAGTTTTTGGCTAAAAGCTAGGTTAAAATATTTACAAAGGAGTGCTTCTTATATATACAAGAAGTGGATTTTAAGAATTTACAGGGTAAGCGATCAATTGTATACATATATATAATAAATTTTAGGTGTGATGTATGTGTTCCTCAAACTTATTTGACACAGGTTTTTCAAACAATTTTGAAAACTATAGTCCGAAATAATTTTTACACACATTTTACAAACATGTACACACATTTGAAAATCATTTTGCAAAAGTTTTTTTCAAACAGTATATATAGATTTTTTCAAAATATTTCTACAACCATTTCTCAAACCATTTGCAAATCATTTTTCAAACATTTTATTTCACACAAAGAAAATAAATTTTACAAACCAAAATGTTTTTACAAAGGTTGAAAACATGTAACAAAACATTTTCAAAATAGTTTTCAAAAGATTTTCACATAGATTTTCAAACTATTTTTCAAACATTTTGCAAAAGACATTTTCACCTGATTTATTAATCAGTACATACAAAAAGAATTTGAGGAATAGAACACCTTTTTATTAAGGTGTTTTTTTAACGAATTTTAAAGAATTATTAGCCATATTATTAAGAAAATACGAAAGTACGAGTTATCGCTAAAGTATATACGCAGTATATACGACCCCCCTATACTTAGCTTGAGCTATGTCCTCATAGATCGGAGAGAAAAGAGAAGACATAACTCGTACTAAGTATAGGCAAGTCTAAAGAATAAATAAATAAAGGAATGAATGGAATGAATGAGAACTTGACCGTCCCCCCTATACTTAGGATCAAATAATCCTAAGTATACCAGACTGTACATAATGCAGGGAGGGTTAAGGGTGGGAATGAACAGATCGTACTCAGATTGTCTCCCCCTATACTTAGAGTAAGATATCTCTAAGTATAGACAAGAAGAGGAGACAATGGAGAGGATCAAAGAATGGAGAAACTCAGGGTGCACACCCCCCTATACTTAGGACAAAGTACGTCCTAAGTATAGAAAACTGACGACAAGGGGCAGTACCTTTTTGATACAAAAAGAATATAGAAAAGGAAAAGAAGAAAAGAAGAAAAGAAGAAAAGATATCAACAGATGGAAGAATGATATGGACAGATGGATCTGTACAACGGAAGATGGAATTGATCACCATGTATGAGATGCAAACGATATGAGTCAAAGAACACATCTCATACCAGAAGAATGGGGGCAACGTCAACGGTCGGCGGATCATGATCTAGATATAGATTCAGGCGTTGACCATTAACACAGAAGGTAGAGGAAGATGACAGCTCGGATATATCAATATTGCCATTGTCATGTACCTTCCTGACCACAAATGGACCTTTCCACTTGCTCTATAATTTCCCTGGAAATAATTTCAGCCTGGAATCTAACAACCATATGCGCTGATCTGGCTCAAACCGTTTATGGCTGATATGAGAATCGTGCCATGTCTTCACTTTCTCCTTATACTGTAGGCTGCTAGAAAAGGTTGTATCTCTCAGTTCCTCCAGGGCTTCCAACTCTGCTCTCCTCTGTTCTCCTATACTCTCAGGATCCAATAATAACTCAGTGACTGTCCAAAGTGACTTGTGCTTGATTTCCACAGGTAGATGGCACGGCTTTCCATAGACGAGACGAAAGGAAGATGTCCCTAGTGGATTCTTGAAGGAAGTCCAATAGGCTCAAAAGACCGAGTCCAAAAGCCGTGACTAATCCTTTCGGTCTAGGCGGACAACCTTCTGTAGGATAGTCTTGATCTCCCTATTCGATACTTCAGCAAGACCATCAGTCTGAGGGTGGTACGGCGTGGCAACACGATGGTCAATGCCGAACTCGTATGCAAGGGCCCTAACCTTGTCATTGATGAAGTGAGACCCCCGTCTGAAATCAAGACTCTAGGTACCCCGAACCATGAAATGATATTTTTCCTCAAAAACCGACACACAGTCTTAGCATATGCAGCTCGGGCGAGGATGGCCTCAACCTATCGGCTGACATAATCTACAGCGAGCAAAATGTGCTCAAATCCGTGACTCTTAGGAAATGGGCCCATGAAATCAATCCCCCATGCATCAAAAACCTCACAAAAGTGAATGGGTTGCATGGGCATCATGTCTCTCTATCCGCAAGTACCCATCTTCTGACAGTCAGTACATCTCTTCACGAACTCATCTGAATCCTTGAAGAGAGTAGGCCACCAAAGGCCGGATTAAAGCACCTTTTGAGCTATCTGTCTCCCAAAATGATGTCCTCCTACCTCAAGCTTATGGCAGTAAGTGAGGACGCTATGCTGCTCTTTTTGAGGAATGCACCTCCTCCAGATGCTATCCCCTCCTTCATGATAAAGGACGGGATCCTCCCAATGTTAAAACTTGGCCTTCACTAGGAAGGTCTCGAGTTTCTGCCTGGGCCAACCTTGTGGAACCATCTTGGCAACAAGATAGTTCACAATATCGACGTACCATGGGAGCGAGGTGATAGCCAAGATCGCCTCATCTGGAAATGTCTCTGTAATAGGTGCGTTGGGCTCAGATTCCTCAAGGTTATCTAAGTGGGAGAGGTGATCCGCCACCACATTCTTAACTCCAGGCTTATCCTTAATCTCAATATCAAATTCCTGAAGTAGAAGGATCCATCTGGTAAGGCGTGCTTTGGCATCCTTTTGGCCATTAAGTATCGGATGGTGGTGTGATCTGTAAAAATGGTCACTCTAGATCCGTGAATATATGATCTGTACTTATCCAAAGCAAAGACTACGGCTAGCATCTCCTTCTCTGTCACAGTGTAATTCCGCTGAGCGGCAACCAAAGTCTGATTGGCGTAGCGAATGGAAAACGGCAATCCATCCCTCCTCTGTCCAAGCATAGCCCCTACGGCAAAATTAGAAGCATCCGTCATGATCTCGAATGGGAGAGACCAATCGGGTGGATGAAGGACAGGAGCCGTGACAACCATACTTTTGAGAGTCTCAAAAGACGCAAGACACTTATCATCTACAATGAACTAGGTGTCTTTTGTCAACAAATCAGTAAGCGGTCGGGCAATACGACTGAAGTCCTGAATGAACCGTCGGTAGAAATAGACATGCCCCAGAAAAGACCGCAATTGACGTAGATTGGACGGTGGATTGAGTTTTCTAATGATATTCACTATGGCAGGATCGACCTCCATGCCCCTGTTGGAGATGATATGACCAAGGACCGTCCCTTGAGTCACCATGAAGTGAGTCTTCTCCCAAGACAAGACAAGGTTGACCTCAATGTAGCGCTGAAGCACACGGTCTAGGAAGTCAAGACAAGCATCAAACCCATCGCCATAGACCGAGAAGTCATCCATGAAGACCTCTAAACAGTCACCCGCCATGTCCGAGAAAATGGACAACATGCACCTTTGGAAAGTCGTCAGAGCGTTACATAGACCAAAGGGGATCCATCTGAAAGCATAAGTCCCAAACGGACAATTGAATGTCGTTTTCTCCTGGTCTTCGGGCGCAATGGCCACTTGATTGTAACCGGAGTACCCGTCAAGAAAACAATAGTGACTCTTCACAGCCAGTCTCTCGATAATCTGATCAATGAATGGCAATGGGAAATGATCCTTCTTGGTGGCCTGATTCAATCATCTGTAGTCCATACAAACCCTCCAACAAGTGGGTACTCGGGTAGCGATCTCCTCTCCAGACTCACTCACAACTGTAGTGATACCCGTCTTCTTGGGCACCACATGTAATGGACTAACCCACTTGGAGTTGGAGATGGGGTAGATAAAATCGGTGCTCCACCACTTCGATATATCTTTCATGACCACATCTCGAAGATTCGGGTTCAGCCGTCGCTGGAACTCACGCGAAGGCCTAGCGTCCTCCTCAAGATAGATGTGGTGGGAGCACAGAGCTGGACTAATCCCTTGGATATCAGCTATACTCCATCCTATCGCCTTGCGGTTTCTTTCAAGAACCTCCATCAGACGAGATTCTTGCTCTCCAGTCAAACCTGTTGAGATAATGACTGGGTGCATATCTGGCTCACCGCAAGGAATCTATACTTCAGCGACTGCGACAAGGATTTCAGTTCTGAATAACTGGGAGGTGGGAAATATGGCTTCTGATATGTCTGTGTAAAGGCTACCAGGTCTGCATGTGAGAACTCTCTCTGTGCATGAGAATCTGACGAAGGGAACCCTACTGAATCATCTATGAATTGTACTGGCTCGCACTCCGTCCTAGCTGTCAGCTCAGAAGGAATCAGACACGGCAAATATTCATCAAAATCATCCCAATCGATGTCTGAATCCGAGGGATCTGAATTAGAAGAACAAGATTGAAAATCATCACCATTCGTCCCACAACTGTCAGCCTCAAATGTATCCTCGTCAAGGAGTGTTCTCTCCAGGATCTCAACTGCCATAAGCTATAAGTATGGTGAATCTGTAGGCAGGACGAGGGTCTGTGCTACGGGATCTGTCCAAATGGATTCATCATCTGTCATCACAAAATCACACTCCTGGTGGATGTCTAGTTCGTCCTCTGTCATCTGCTCAATATCGCTGGACTGCTCTGAGCATGCTAATTCTCTCGCTCTGGTTTCCTCGATCGTCTCTATTTGTATGGTTTCGCCCTCTACGCGAAAACATACCTTTCCACTATCATGATCGGTCACCGCCTTGGATGTGGCCAAGAATGGGTGTCCAAGTATGATGGGGGCATCGGTTACCAACTCAGGGATCTCCATGTCCAGTACAACAAAGTCCACGGGGAATTTCAAGCCCTGAATGGTAACGACCACGTCTCTCAACAACCCCTTCGGCCTCTTAATCGACCTATCAACAAACTGAAGGATTGTCCTACTCCTAAGAAGAGGACCAAACTCGAATCGATCGAGTAAGGCTGCCGGAAGAAGGTTAATCGAAGAGCCGCTGTCTAATAGAGTACGATCAAACTGCTGCTCCTGAATCTCGCATCTGACATAGGGCGCTCCTGCATCTGGTCTCTTGGCTGGCAGTTTGTTCTGAATGGTGCAGCAAGTGGAATGGGTGAGCACATGGATCTGATCTCTGTGGTTCCTCCTCTTCCTACGGACTGTAGTCTTCTCTTTAATGTTCTTTTTGAAGAGGGGGATGTGCTCAAGTGCTTCTTGTAGAGTCAGCTGAATCTGGAATCTATCGATCAGCTGGTTGCTGAACTCTACCTGCTGTGTCTTTTTTGGATTTTCTCTTTTGTTCACCTTCACCCAGTGAAGTGCTTCAGGGAAGGGGATGGTAGGGGCCTCCGCAGATGGAGGGCTAGGACGAGGTTCCGATGCATGTGAAGGAATAGAATCCATACGATGATCATCATGTAACACATATGGATCTGAAGTATACACAGAAGCCTTTCCTTTATTCATTTTTTGTTCTTTTTGTTACCACAGTCCTGAGATACAAAAGGTGGCATCACAACATGTGGGAGCTCAACAAAAGTAGAAGTGGTGGCCTCAGTACCACCAACGGCACCTGTCTTCGCGGCATCAGCACCGCGCTCTGGCTCTGCATCAAAAATGGTGGCTTTAGCACCACCGTCTGCATCTGGTGTCTGGACGGCCTCAGCACCGTCATCTGGATCTCCCTCATTAGTGGCATCAGCACCACTGTCATCAACAGCGGCATTAGCACCGCTCCTCTGCTCATCTGGCACTCCTGGTTCTGCATGTGGCTGTCGCTCTGATGAGGCACCACCGGCTGGCATCCTATCGCTCCTAGTAGTCAAAAATCAGCATCATACAAAGAAGACGTGTCACTCAAATAATCACTAGGAGAAGTATCCTCTGTAGATTGTACCTGCTCAGACTTCCTCTTCAGATTGTTCGGGTTTGGTTCGATCTGAGCTGGTATGACGGCTTTACCCTTGATTAAATCCTTCACCTCCTGCCGAAACTCATCCATGTCCCGTCGGTAGGATGCCTGATGGTCAGAAATCAAGCGGGCAAGATCCTCGAGAGCTGGGTTCTCGAAGGTAGGAACCTGAGAACCAGAAGTGTTCCCTCACTAGAAATGAGGTTGCTGCTGGTGAGAGTAATGCTGGGATGGATGGGAATTTGTCTGCTGAGGCCGCTGGCGCTGCCTCCACAGATGTCCCTGATAGGCGGGATGAGGACCATGCTGGTTCTGTTGGTGGGCATACTGGGGTTGCTGCTGCTGCTGGCTGTTCTGATATCCCTGAGTCGGAGGCTGCTGCTGGGAAGAGGTGCCACCAGTGGTCCAACGAAATCCGGGGTGATCACGACGAATCTCAGGCAGCGGGTACCGGTCGTACCATATCCCATTGACTTCCATCAATGGCTCCTGCTTGAAGGATGGTGGAGGTAGAACTGCCAGTGGCTGATCCGGCTGATAGACCACCATTTGAGTGTCCTGAGATGGTGGCTGCGATGGGTAGTACTACAATAGCGGGACCGGCTCTGCCTGGATGTGGTTGACCTGGCGATACAAGGCAGAGGGCTGGGTTGAGCTGTTACTGCTGGGATCAGCCCGTGACCTGGGAGGTTGCTGAGAAGACGTTTGTGCCTCCTGGACGTAAAGAATCTGTGTCTTCAGTGAAGGATATGGCTAGATCCTCAAGAGCATCACGGAAGCGTGATCGTCGTATCGAATACGACGAGAAGCGACTAGTCGGACTAGTTGCTCGGTGCAGCGGAATTTAAAAATTTTATTACGACGAAACCACATGATCCAAGAACACTTCTCGAATCGTTTCGTCTAAACCACAAACAAGTAATAGGATTACCTCTTGAAGCGTGGTTGCGATCGAGTCTCTAAACGAAGAGACCTCCTGTCTCAAGTCCGATCCGACGGAAGAGAAGCTTGCGAGCGCGGGGATGAACCGCGTGCTTCTCGCAATCCATGTTGATGATCCAAGCGGCGAATCTCCTGATCTCGACACACGAGATCCGACGTCTTCTTCACAAGCGAGGCACACCGAAGGAGACGGAGATCCACGAGCAGAAGAACGGGCAGCATAATGACAATGCCGCGGCGATGGAGAACCTCTCCAAGGCATCCATGGTGGACGGCCATGAGAGGGAGAGAGAGAGGGCTGACCTCTAGAAACAAAGAGAGAGAGAGAGAGTTTTGCTACAATAGCATGTGTAAAGAGAGAGCCAAGAATGCATCTCTATTTATAGGGTTTTGGGATCCATGGATCTCAATCCATGTGTCATATAAAATCAATGGATGAGATTGATTTAGGACAATCCAATGGTCAAGATTGTTGTTGGTAAAAGCCAACAACTTGTGATTTAATTTTGATTAAATATATTTGATAAATCAAATAAATATAATACCAAATTAACCCACACAAATAGAGAGAGAGAAAATGAGGGAGATACACCTTCCTCTTTGGAAGGGGGGACGGCCACCAATTCCCTCAAGGAATTGGTGCCGCCCCCTCCTTTCCAAAAGGGGAGGGCAATCTGCTTGATTTTCTCTCCATCCAATTTTCAACAACAATTTGTTGATATTTTAATTCATCAAAATAATTCTCAATTAATTTTGGTAATATTGCAATCTTGACATTGTATTATTGTGAATCAAATTCACAACCCAAAACAAAATGTAATTTACATTTTCAATTAATTAAACAATGTGTATCCAATACACATTAATAATTAATCTACTAATATAAATTATATTTAACTCTCTCTAATACATTATAAATCACATTTATAATATATTATGAATAATTGGATATTACTATCCACATTATTCTTATCCTTGATAATTAAATCATATTTAATCATCTTGGATCTCTTTATCTCATGTGTTCAAATAATATGAATCACATTCACATTATTCACATCTTTGATAATTAAATCACATTTAATTATCTAAGATAACTCTCCTTATAATATGAATCAAATTCATATTATTCATGATAATTAAATCACATTTAATTATCCATTTTCTCAATGCTCGGATACATATATCAACAATAGAATTATCCATCAACTCTTTCAAGGACAATGCGCTTTCTCCGCGAATACTTGGAGATTAGGACAAGGCGATTGTATTGTTCCACGTATAGTGACATGGATATTGAGATCACATCTCAAATCCAGATCTCGGGCCTCCCATAGATGCTTGATTAAATCAAGACCGCAAATCTAATCTTCTCATTGAATCTGAATCACATTCAGATTAATGTCCAACATTTGGACTAAGATCAGATTACTTCTCTACTAAGAGGAGTCACTAAAATCCAGACCCGTTTCATCACTCCCTAGGAATGGAAGCGTCATGGTTATACAACCGTTTATGATCACATCACCTCAGGCATTCCCAATACCTGTACATCCTGCATACTGGAAGACTCAGAATAAACCCGAAGTATTAGATCAACATTACACTGTCTACCTCAGGGTTTTATCAGTAAGTTTCTCATTCGATCATTGGGAGTCGGTATTGATCATATACTTTCCAAAAGCATATATCATACCTAGGTCTTGATCATATACTTTCCAAAAGTATATATCAAACCAACAAATTCAGTCAAGCTTCCAAAGCGAGACGACCGTGCGCACGGAATTTGATTCTTCCCAATATCTCATGAGTGAGCTCATGTCTTCCGGTTCAGTAGTGAACCTGTATGATCCCTTTGAGAGATCGTATTACTCATATGCCCTTATATGCACACCAGCGCGCCGGTGTATAGACCTTGATTAGGCCATCAACCTATTGGTCTGCCAAATGTACATACTCAGACATATAGTAACACATCTGTCTCCGGTCAGAGGATGTGCGCCTGTATCGTGACAGCATACGATATAGGACTTTGGTTATCTCGATCTCGTTAAGTCAACTCTTTGACCTAACTCATCTGACACCTCCGAATCTTTATTCCTATGCAGAGGACCTGCATCAAGAAGTCGGTCAGATATCAGCCTAACTGAGAAAGGATTGCCATCTCCTACTCAGGCTGGAGATCATCTCTTAATAATCATTTGACGGTGCTTGATGAGTCCTCAATCTAACTCATTAGATATTCATCTAAGCACCAGCCTCTATGATTCAATGATTGAATCAACAGCTGTATGGTCATTAAGATGGCCATGGTACATAACCCTAATTGTACTAAGGGACCTATTATGCAAACTATGTACTCTTTATTTCAGATTAAGGAGTGAATTGCAATAATATTTATTGCATAATGGCTCGCCATGGGCTCGCATGTCCAACAATCTCCCACTAGCCCAAAGAGCCATTAATGGGCTAATCATTTAAACCCACACTCATGTGACAATCATAGGCTATTTAGAAAATAGCTAGGTAAGCTGATCAGTCACTCCGTTCCCAAGAGACTATGCCAAGTCCTTTTACGGCACTTGCATATCTCCTAGTAACAGTGCTCGCATCTAATGCGAATGTTGCATCTCATGCAACCGACACTCAATTTTGTTGGTTATAGTGTTCTTGACACTACATCTTATTAATTATCATAACCAGTATTCCCATAATCCTTATTAGAATACCTTCATTCCTGGGGATCTCTATCTCTTAAGGTATCTACAGTTAAGACCCTTATAGATCACTATCTACAAGGTCTTAAACCTTTGAAGATAAGACTTTGAGATCACTATCTCTAAGTTTCATCATCTTTGAAGATATTATTATTATTGCAATCAAGCATTTTATCTCCATAGCAGGATTAGTAACAGTTTACTTCTCCCACTGCATGGCAGACATCTGGCTCTTGTACACATCTAGCATATACCCAGCTTCTCATAACTGATGCACAAGTGCAAGTAATTCTAGCATTCACTTCCTCAACTCTTTGAGGTGCTATCCCTTTAGACAGGTCACTACCGCATCTTAAGGGAAGGAAGCCTTTCTTGGAATTTTCCAAAATTGGAATAAGTCCAAGGTGTATTACTAATGTGACGGTCCTAATACCCTCTTCTCTTTGCTTCTGAACGACTTCAGAACTAAGATCTAAGAAGTATCCTTGAGATCATATCCCAAAGTATGGAACAACCAAATTTTAAAACACTTATTATTTATTCTTATATCATTTTAAATGATTAGAATAATATCTACATTTAGCATGATGAACACAATGGCACTCCCACTAAGCTTCACATGGTTCATGAAGATTTTATCTGAAATCACAACATTTATGATTTCATCAAATCTTATGTTCCATCTACAAGAAACTTATTGGAGTCCAAAGATGGAGTTCTTCAGCTAGCACACCTTGCTTTCCTCAACCATGAAGCCCTGGGGCTACTTCATATAAATATCCTCAGAGAGGTATTCATAGAGGAATGCAATCTTGACTCACATTATGAAGATGTCATAGTCAAGTTGTGTAGATATAGTTAGCAATATTCTGATGGGTTAAAGCAAGGTTACTGGAGAGCGAGTCTTATCGCAAGCGATGCCTTCTCTTCGGTGTGTAGCTCTTGTCTACGAACCGTGCTTTGAAGGTCTATACCTTCTCATCAGGTTCCCTCTTTCTCTTGAAGATCCATTTACACCTTAATTGGTCTGACCCATATAGGTGGATCCTCGAGGGTCCATATACAACACTTGTATATGAAGTCTACATTAGACTTTTATTGCTAACATCCATCTTTCCATGTCATGATCCTCAGGAGCTTCATCACATGAAGTCCGATCATTTTCACATGGAATACATCCCCAAACTTATTTGAAGAAGTATTAGTGTTTCATCTTCAATTATTCTTTTAGTTTCTGATTTCAGGAGCCTCATTATCTTCTCAAGATTTAAATGAGTTCCTTTACTTCATTTTCATCTTGATTCTCAAGAGAGTCATCCTATAAGAATCATATTCTCAAAGATGAGATCTTTTAAGAATCTCAAGGTCATAAAGTAGGTATCCAATACCATCCTTTATTTTCCTAATGAAGTAGCACTCTTTGGTGCTAGATTCCAGCTTACTAGCTTGGAACCTTATTAAGGATATATAATGTAGTCTCTACCACATATATATACCTGGAAACTAAGAGATAATTATGCTATGATTAATCATTGATCAAATCATGTCACACATGATCAATTGTATCTCCCTACAACTCTATTGAGTTAAGGTTCATCAGGAGGATTGAGATAGGAATGATATTCACATCTCCATAAGGTATTCCTTGAATTCATCTAATAGGTACATGCTACCTTGGTTAGATCAAATTCATTTCATCTTCCTTCAAACTTTGGTTCTAAGCCAAAATTGCGAAATCTTTGGACATTTCAAAGGTTTCTTAGGTGAAGAGAAAAAATCTCATATCATACATAATCATTAACAGATATCACATATCCATAATGTTTATTATGATATAGATGATCTGCATATATCAATATGTATGAGATCCTTAATACCTTGACACCTTACACCTTTCCCAAGGAAGGGTGTATTGTACAATTTTACTTTGAATACAATATTCACAAGTATGTGAGATTTGATGCTTTAGACAATCT
The DNA here is from genome assembly GCA_037367405.1 of Ottelia alismoides. Classification (NCBI taxonomy): domain Eukaryota; kingdom Viridiplantae; phylum Streptophyta; class Magnoliopsida; order Alismatales; family Hydrocharitaceae; genus Ottelia; species Ottelia alismoides. The sequence goes on along the minus strand of JAZKJV010008725.1, from coordinate 375,297 downwards.
AAAGTTTCATGTCTTACTAGTCCATTGATCTCATCAACAGACATATGTCCAAAATTTGATGTCAGATCATTATCAAATGATCTTTATCCTCCTATTGATCTTTTTAATTCTCAGTATTAAAAAACTTAATGAACCATTCATTAATTTTCTAATTTAATAGAGTCCACTAGATTTTAGGTTACTATCTGAAATATCTCCATCATAACTCTTTATGATAGATTTATTACAGAATTTATGTTTATATCCAACAATTAGAAATAAACAATGAGTGTATTCCAATATCTAGGTCATAGAGACATTCTCTAAGACTAAGGGCTCCCACTGAAAATATGAAGTCTATTGATCTCATGGAAATTGTTGCAACACTTGCATCACTTTCAACATGGATGACCAATAAACCTTAAGATCAAATTTCTAATACATATGCAACCAATTGCAAGTGTCGGTAGAAAATTTGAGATACAAATATTAGACTTTATCTTATCAAATAAGTAAGTCAATATCAATTATTATATGTAGGTTATTCTGATGTGTTATCTTATTCCTTCTCTAAGGATTGTAGATAGTTTTGATAGTCATACTATCAACACATCAACTTATTGCAGTATTGGCATTCATCCAACTCTTTGGATGGAAGCAACAGAACTACATTCAACTCTTTGACTATACTTCTTACTTGAGTTCAACCCATGCTTCCACTGCGCTCCCTTTATCTCTAAGCAACCATTGCTCAAGACTAAAGGATCTCTTATCTTAAAATCAAAAATTTCAATATAAGAGTATTTCAACACTTATACATGCTTCATTAAATTCATACAATATGAATATTATGAAGCTTCATGAATGACCAGAGTATAGACAGTAGAATGATGACACTCATCATCTACATCCATCTAAACTCTTAAAACATAGGTTCAGGTAGGTACTCAACAATTTGAATACATCATCTGTTATAGAGCTACAATTCTACATGATGTAGAGAACCATGTCATTCATGATTAAATGTCAAGAGCACATATGTATGCCAGAATATCTTTATTAATTTTATAAGGATTATTTGATAATTACGATCATCATTGACATGTCACTTCAAAAGTACATTCGATAAGATCAAGACTTATAGAAACATACAAACCCTAGGGTTTTAGTCCTATTGTCTTATTTAATTATCACTTCTCATTATTATGAGGAATCTTGCACATTGCAACCACATACATTATGTGTCCAATCGCAAGTACAATATCTGGATTATTGAGTATAGAATTGAGTGGGATTAATGAAGGATTATCTGAAATAAGAAATTTGCATAAATATATATAAATATTTAATTTACTTTGATTTAGGAATTTTTATATCAAAGTTGTCTTGCCATGTCAACAATGAAAGTTCATTCCCTTAATCACTTTCAATGTAAGAGATATACTTACCATTATATCTCAGCAAGATCTGGGATCTCCTCTTTATCTTTGTTACATCCCAATAATATGAGAAACTGCAACTCCAATAAAGAGAAGCGGGAACACATTCCGCCTTGCAAGTCCAACTTGCATTTCCCAATTCGGTCTTTAACACCCGGGCCCACCACCCCTAAGGTGATGTTGACCCGTCATCAATTGAACCAACCATCAACAGGAATAGAACTCGCTATGCGCAATCCAATATCGCCCCAATAATATGAGGATCTGATATTGGGGTCACTACGCATACGGCCTTACTCTTTCGAGAAGCAAAGAGTTCGATCCAGATGCGCTTGTATATAGGAGCTGTCACTACGTACAGGCGTCTCCTATATACAATCCATGGCGACGGAAACCCTTCGCCTTGACGGGAGACCATGGATGTCACTTATGTGATCCTCCACCTCTTATTCAAATTTAATTAATTACTATGAATCACATTCATATAATTAATTTTTCCAAGGGAATTATTAACTCCAATCATATTAGAGTATTCTCAATTGGATATAATTAACTTAATCATATTAAATTAATTATCAATCCAATTCAATCAATCAAACTTAATTTTATGCTTGAATATATATATGGTATTATTCTCAAAGTACGTATTAATTCGTATTTTAATAATTAGAAAAATACATCATAATCCCTCGGACATTATCCCGGCCCTACCCGCTGTCATGGCCAGTACCGCGGGAGTGGGGCGGACCACATACGTTGCAACCCGCTAACCCAGCGATCCCCGACTAGACACCATATCCGCCTCGGGAAAAGATAATGCCAAATTGATTATTTTGTACTTGAGATGATCATCGGTTCTTCAACCGAAATTATACCATATAGTAATCAAAACAATTTTGATTTTAAGGAAATTTGCTAGGCAAATTCCCAAGTCCTATTCAAGCAAGAAGTTTGATGATTGTAATACCAATTATGGTTTAGATCAAATCTAATCAACTAATTGGTTGGGGCCAAGTCAATTAATGAAATAATCATTCTCTAATATTTCACAAATATTTTTCATAATTATTTCTCGAAATTAACAATTAATTTCATTAATTGACAATCACATGATTCTTGATTAGGAAAGCAATTTCAGCAGTGACCCCTACTTACTAAAATTGGCATATCTCAATCATATTAAATCCAAATTAAGCAAAGTCAATTTCTAAAGTTTGCTAATTTGATTTAGGACAGAAGTGATGTTTCATGCATTTTGAGGCAAGTCTAAACAGTAATTAACATTTTAATCACGTTCAGATTCACAGTTCCCGCAACAGTGCATACATGTTCATTAAAACGACCATATCTCGAGCATACGAAATCCGATTTACGCAAACTCAGATCCTATGGCTTCCTTATTTAATGGGGAACATAATCCAAATATAAAATTCGTGTTTAAACAATTTAAACAGTGCCGAATTTATTTACTAAACAGATCTGCGAAATCAAATGCGATGAAAAACTTTCGCGACCTTAGCGAACCCAAGTCGTCCTTTGTTAACGAATCACTATTCGAAACCGTTGACCTAAGGCTCTGATATCACTTGAAGGATATGGCTAGATCCTCAAGCGCATCACGGAAGCGTGAGCGTTGTATCGAATACGACGAGAAGCGACTAGTCGGACTAGTTGCTCGGTGCAGCGGAATTTAAAAATTTTATTACGACGAAACCACATGATCCAAGAACACTTCTCGAATCGTTTCGTCTAAACCACAAACAAGTAATAGGATTACCTCTTGAAGCGTGGTTGCGATCGAGTCTCTAAACGAAGAGACCTCATGTCTCAAGTCCGATCCGACGGAAGAGACGCTTGCGAGCGCGGGGATGAACCGCGTGCTTCTCGCAATCCATGTTGATGATCCAAGCGGCGGATCTCCTGATCTCGACACACGAGATCCGACGTCTTCTTCACGAGCGAGGCGCACCGAAGGAGACGGAGATCCACGAGCAGAAGAACGGGCAGCATAACGACAATGCCGCGGCGATGGAGAACCTCTCCATGGCATCCATGGTGGACGGCCATGAGAGGGAGAGAGAGAGGGCTGACCTCTAGAAAGAAAGAGAGAGAGAGAGAGAGAGAGAGAGTTTTGCTACAATAGCATGTGTAAAGAGAGAGCCAAGAATGCCTCTCTATTTATAGGGTTTTGGGATCCGTGGATCTCAATCCATGTGTCATATAAAATCAATGGATGAGATTGATTTATGACAATCCAATGGTCAAGATTGTTGTTGGTAAAAGCCAACAACTTGTGATTTAATTTTGATTAAATATATTTGATAAATCAAATAAATATAATACCAAATTAAACCACACAAATAGAGAGAGAGAAAATAAGGGAGATACACCTTCCTCTTTGGAAGGGGGGGACGGCCACCAATTCCCTCAAGGAATTGGTGCCGCCCCCTCCTTTCCAAAAGGGGAGGGCAATCTCCTTGATTTTCTCTCCATCCAATTTCCAACAACAATTTGTTGGTATTTTAATTCACCAAAATAATTCTCAATTAATTTTGGGAATATTGCAATCTTGACATTGTATTATTGTAAATCAAATTCACAACCCAAAACAAAATGTAATTTACATTTTCAATTAATTAAACAATGTGTATCCAATACACATTAATAATTAATCTACTAATATAAATTATATTTAACTCTCTCTAATACATTATAAATCACATTTATAATATATTATGAATAATTGGATATTACTATCCACATTATTCTTATCCTTGATAATTAAATCATATTTAATCATCTTGGATCTCTTTATCTCATGTGTTCAAATAATATGAATCACATTCACATTATTCACATCTTTGATAATTAAATCACATTTAATTATCTAAGATAACTCTCCTTATAATATGAATCAAATTCATATTATTCATGATAATTAAATCACATTTAATTATCCATTTTCTCAATGCTCAGATACATATATCAACAATAGAATTATCCATGAACTCTTTCAAGGACAATGCGCTTTCTCCGCGAATACTTGGAGATAAGGACAGGGCGATTGTATTGTTCCACGTATAGTGACATGGATATTGAGATCACATCTCAAATCCAGATCTCGGGCCTCCCATAGATGCTTGATTAAATCAAGACCGCAAATCTAATCTTTCATTGAATCTGAATCACATTCAGATTAATGTCCAACATTTGGACTAAGATCAGATTTCTTCTCTACTAAGAGGAGTCACTAAAATCCAGACTCGTTTCATCACTCCCTAGGAATGGAAGCGTCATGGTTATACAACCGTTTATGATCACATCACCCTCAGGCATTCCCAATACATGTACATCCTGCATACTGGAAGACTCAGAATAAACCCGAAGTATTAGATCAACTTTACACTGTCTACCTCAGGGTTTTATCAGTAAGTTTCTCATTCGATCATTGGGAGTCGGTATTGATCATATACTTTCCAAAAGCATATATCATACCTAGGTCTTGATCATATACTTTCCAAAAGTATATATCAAACCAACAAATTCAGTCAAGCTTCCAAAGCGAGACGACCGTGCGCACGGAATGTGATTCTTCCCAATATCTCATGAGTGAGCTCATGTCTTCCGGTTCAGTAGTGAACCTGTATGATCCCTTTGAGAGATCGTATTACTCATATGCCCTTATATGCACACCAGCGCGCCGGTGTATAGACCTTGATTAGGCCATCAACCTATTGGTTTGCCAAATGTATATACTCAGACATATAGTAACACATCTGTCTCCGGTCAGAGGATGTGCGCCTGTATCGTGACAGCATACGATATAGGACTTTGGTTATCTCGATCTCGTTAAGTCAACTCTTTGACCTAACTCATCTGACACCTCCGAATCTTTATTCCTATGCAGAGGACCTGCATCAAGAAGTCGGTCAGATATCAGCCTAACTGAGAAAGGATTGCCATCTCCTACTCAGGCTGGAGATCATCTCTTAATAATCATTTGACGGTGCTTGATGAGTCCTCAATCTAACTCATTAGATATTCATCTAAGCACCAGCCTCTATGATTCAATAATTGAATCAACAGCTGTATGATCATTAAGATGGCCATGGTACATAACCCTAATTGTACTAAGGGACCTATTATGCAAACTATGTACTCTTTATTTCGGATTAAGGAGTGAATTGCAATAACATTTATTGCATAATGGCTCGCCGTGGGCTCGCATGTCCAACATTCAGGTCACTCATGGTCTTGGTTATCTGGTCCATCTGGGCCAGTCCTTGCATCTGCTTCTTCTCGAGGATCTCGAGATGGTCCAACTTCTCACTAATGATGCCCATGTCGGCTGCGGCTGATTCGACTTGGACTGCGGCTGCCGATGGAGTATGAGGACCGGCATCGATGCGGGCGATCCTATGAAATGATCCCGCTCCTTGGTGGGGCTTCTGATGTGTGTAGACTCGAGCTTGGGCCAGGACTGTTGAGTTCTCTGCCATACCTTCATAGATGGTCCAAATGTCGTCTTCACCCTTGAAAAAATAGGACCCACCATAAGAGGCATTGACAAGCCCCTGCAGCTCCGCTGTCAGCCCACAAAAGAAACTCTGAAATAGATTGGGCTTGGATATATCATGGTGTGAACACCGGTCGATGAGCTCTCTGAAGCGATCCCAAGCCTCATGGAACTGTTCATTAGGGATCATTATGAAATTGTTGATCATAGCTCGTGCTGCGTTAGTCTGACCGAGCGGATAATACTTGTTCAAGTATGCAGTCCGGAGTTCTGCCCAAGTGTCGATGGACCTCCCCAAATGTTTTAGCCAGTAAGCAGCTCTATCAACCAAAGAGAATGGGAAGGCTATCATCTTGATGGTGTCCTCAGCCACCAGTCTGTCATGAATTATACTGCAGATCATTTCAAATTCTTGCAGATGGAGGTGTGGCTCTTCGGTCGCCAGCCCATGAAATTTAGGCAGAAGCTGAATAGTGTGTGGGCGAAGCTCGAAGTCTCCATGGATGGTAGGGAGTCGGATCCATCGATGAGTGAGGGATGCCGCTGGATTGTGCAATTCTCTCATGATGGTCTGTGGCAGCCTCTCCTGGTTTGGTTCTCCTCCCTCACCTGCTACAACTGGTATGTCACCTCCACCGCCCCCAGGTCTATCTTCATGTCCTTCTCGCATCTGTGCAATTTCCCTCATGAGGTCACCCATGAATACTCCCTAGTCCCGGATCTGTCTCTGCATGGTCTCCAGGGAAGCTAGCAATGAGTTGTTGATGGCAGCTTGGTCATATAGAAATGGAGGGTGCTCATGCTCATTTGGGTGTTCTCCTCTGTCTGCCACGGTTGGATTCTCTAAAAAGGCAAAAGAACCCATCTCAGGTGCCGTCAAATGATCTGAGCTCTGTGATGCACTAAATTCTGAAACTCTTGGACTGATGGAAGGAGAAGGGTGGTCGAGGGGGAACAGGGTGGAAGTGAATTCAGGCTCGGAGAGTGGGTCTGGACTCCCCGAGGTTGTCCTAGATGAATAGGGAGGAGTGCTGGATAGCGGTTCCGCCAAAGACGGCCTAAGAGACCTCCTTCCCATCATCGTGATTATTGAGAAGAGTAAGGTTGGGAAATGAAGAAGAAGAAGAGGTGGACAAAATTGCGCACAAGTGTGCGGTGTTTTTGATCTTGACCTAAATTCAACTAGCAAATCAAACACAAAACAAGGGGTTCATCAACTCAACACATGAAGCCTTAAAGGTTCGGCTTTTATCGTTGTAGTTTTTAGCTTGAATTCAGGAAATTATCTTCAACGAGTCCTTAGAGCGCTACGCCTATAGGAGAGAGTACTACCAGAAAAGTATTCCCGTACTTGTTCTCCTCCTATGTAACCTGTAGCATGCGCTTTTTAAGGTCCTTGTAACCCTTCCCGGATTCCTACTCAGCCAAAGAAAATAGGAAGGAAGCCGATAGGCGAAACCGATACTTCGGATCTCACTCGCAACGGAATCACCCGTGAGCATGCAAGATCCTACTCGGACGCAAGACGATGAGACAGACACCCCCGTGAAGGCATGGCCTATGCTCGATACTTCGGACAAGGTTGATGCTCTACACAATAGAGAGTCATCAATGGTGACCAAGCCCTACTCGTCTACGTATGATAGTAGCGCCAATACTTTGGAAATCCAGGCGATACACAAGGCAGCCACAGACTGGGTTTTGGGCTCTAATCCTTACGAAGCCGCTCTGCTCACTTGGAAGGAGACCTTCCCATGCAACCTGAATACAAGTGAGGGTGTTACTCTCCCCAAGCAATGAGTCCAATTAACCAATTTTATTGAGGTCAAGTTTTCTTAGCGGTCTCTTTTTTAATTTTTTTGGTGTTATCACTTGCTTTGAGTCAATTCAAATAAGCGCCTAATGTTTTTTTGAATTTTCTTTGATTCCTACTTGATCCAAAAAACAGAGGGAGAAGAGTCGGAAAAGCCGTGCAAGGCGGAACCAAGATGGAAATCTCACCTTTGTGCCTAAATGATGAATGCAAAGATAGAAAGACTTACAGTGCCTCCAGCTCTCTCCATGCGAGATGCAAAACAAGAATTTCAAAACCTAATCTAAATACCGATATGCACACAGAAATCGTCCTAAGCAGGCAATTGCTAGCGTGAAGAACCACAAGTCGGTCACCAATCCTTAATCCTATAGTCCGGTTTAGGCTCACCCCTCCTCCACTCGACAAATCGAGTTCAGGAGCAGCGCTTGGCAGGGTGGGCTCGCGGCACGACGGCTCAAAGATGGTGAAGCGACTGTTTAATTTAAACTAAGTCCAAAAACGCACTATAGGTACATGCAATGGTTATTAGGGTGTTTGGACCTAATCTACTCGATCAAGCAATGCCTAAAGACTAAGGGCTCATTCCACAAAAGAAAGGAAAAAGTAAAACAAAATCGGAAAATGACAGCGGTGAAAATGCGATAAAAACCGCGGTGAGCCCCCAGGTGAACAAACACCTGGAAATTAGGCCTGAGTGTCCGAAGTGTCCAAGGTACCTGTATTATTGCAAATTAAATGAATCTCTCTCACAAAAATACAAGACTACTAACTATCACTCTCTCTCTTCCTGCTCTCTCTTGTCGGCTAGGCTAGAATAGCTGACTCCGCCTCCCAAGGTTGCACAGGATCCCCTAGGTGATCCTCCTCGATCCGTGATCCCTCGCAAGAAGACAAGAAAGAAAATGGTCAGACAGTTCAAAAATATATATCAAAAATAGAGAGATAAAATGGAGCAATAATGGAAACAATCAATGACAATCACTCAAAACAAGAACTATCGTTGTTGCTCCCCGGCAACGGCACCATTTGATAATCGGGGAAATCATAGGGTCGTACGGTTTCACAAGGCGAAACCGCAGTCGGTGTATTGACCACTCAAAAATCCCTGATTAATCAACAATGAACCCACAACAATATTAATCAAGTAATAAAAAATAAATGTGGAGTCAAATTTATTTTAACTCTACATAAAAGATGTATAGTGTAAGTATGTAGAGGTCGAACACAGGGAGCAAGCAGATAGATCAATGCAATTGTGCCAAAATTGTGATTGTGATTAATGTCTACAAGTATACAATCTTTTTGTGGGTTTCTAATTTTTAATTTTTTTTATTTAATTTTTAATTCTATATTTTGTATTTTGGTTTTTATTTTTCTGATTTTATATTTTCTTTTTATATTTTAAATTAAGAAAGACTTTTTTGGAAAGAAAAATGAAGCATAGAGAGGCGGCCATAAACTGGAGAGTCTTGACGTTTTTTTTTTATATTTTCTTTTTCAATAATAGAATATATATATAAGATAAGAAAAGAGGGGATAGGGTATTTATAAAAATAGTGAAAAATGCTCAAAAATTAGAAAATAAACAATTTTTGGTCTTTATATTTTTATAGTGTTTTTGTGATTTTTGGGAATTTTTCTGAATATTTATGGTATTTTTAAAAGTCAAAATACAAGAAACCAGTTAACTAGCTACTGACCGAGATTAAAATGGGAATGAAAAATAGGAAATAGTAACAAACTTTTCCCAAATTAATTTTAAATAAAAGATAATAAAATAGAGAAACTACAGAAACTGAGTTTATATTTTAGGATTTTTTAATGATTTTTTAGATTTTTATGAAGTTTTTAGGTATTTTCTGATTTTTTAGTTTTTTGCTTTGAAATTTTTAATGATTTTTGGACTGACACTAAAATACACTAAAATAGACCTTAGGTAATTTTTTTGGAATTTTTCGAAGGATTTTGATATTTTTTGGTATTTTCTAATGCAAACAGTAGAAAAAATACATGTTTTTGATTTTTAATAAATATGAAAATACAATAAAAATGCAATACAAAAATGTGGCGTAAATGGGCAAGCAAACATGAGCTTATGGCTTTTCTTGGTAATTTTTCGAGTTGAGAAGCTGCATGAAATAAATACAAACAACCAATAAAAATCACACCGCTAGCAGGGGTATAAGTGCAAATAACAGGAAGTACAAGGTCCAAAGTGCAATTTTTACACAAAATATATAACTAAATAAAAAACTTAATGGACCAAATCTAAAATCCCAGACCCGCAAGGGGTACGCCTGCAAATAGCCCAACCAAGTGTGTGACTAGCACGCGCCTGGGAAGGTTATAAATGTAATATGCAAAAATTCAGGGGGCTTGCTTGCAAATATCCACAAAACTTATAACTTCAGATGAAAGTTCACGGACTGATCACAAATACAAAAATGGTCGAGGGCCTCTCTGCAAAATACCCCGCACCTCACGTGTACTAGTCACGTGAGGTGACGTGGCTTGGACTGGAACGCAATATCCCTAAAGGTCCGGGGGCAACATGCAAAAATTACAAAAGTTTTAACACGACATAGAAATGTTTATGGGCCAAATAGATATTGCAAAAATCGCGGGGGATAATATGCAAAATACCCACGCTAGCGCGGAAGCGGACGGCGGATCTGCTCTCACTTGAACACGTGTCGACTTCTCCGCTTGTGATGACACTTCACCCATCGACGGTTGAGATTAGGACGTCAGGAAGTGATCGGACGGCTGGCGAAGCGCTCGATCCTACGACGCCTGGAGAATCTAGGAACACCCTCAAGATCGGATGGCTACGAAGGGCCTTCGATGAACTGGGAAGAACTCGCGAGGATGCGACTTTCCCCAGCGTCGATCTCCCTCCTTCGTTGCTGATTCGTGCTACAAAATGGTGTCCAGCACTCCTGTGATGGTCCTCAACGTGCTGGCGACTCCGAAAATCACCAGTGGTGGACGGAGGGCTCGCGTGAGGTCACCGGAGCGGAAGGGACCCAGATACCTCCGCCTTCATCAAAAACGAGACCCAGGGGCTTTTCAAGGCTCAAGACCTGCACAAAAATGATTAAACCTTCGAGTGAAAAGTGCCTTGAAGGTTGGGGAAGCGAGTGGACACGGGGATGGCGAAAATGGCGGTCGGCCGGAGGAGCGCTCCGACGAAGATCTTGATGGGCGATTTGATCGATGAAAGTAGGAGATGAAGGTGGCGATTTGTTCCTACGACTATTAGGAATATAATGGACAAAGAAAAAGAGAGGAATAAGCACCTTGAAGTTCTGAACCTGAGGTTGAAAATACCTCGACGGCGGGGTGTCGCCGGATGTGGTGGAACGCCCCTGACGCATCATCGACTCTCCTCACGAGCGTGAGATGGAGCTGTCACCTCCGCCTCACTCTGGAGCACGAAAAGGAGGAAGAAAATCAGTTGAATGGGGTTCAAAATTCAAATCAAAGTTAGGGGTATGCTTATATGGGGTTGACGAGTGGCGAGGAAAATCGAGATGAAGCGCCTCGCACAACGATCCAAAGCCCAAGAATTCACTTGGGCGTGAATCACCAAGGGTCGAGGCAAAAAGTTACAGAAGGAATCATCCCAAGAAGGTGCAAGACGCACCCTCGAAAAAGGTGAGAAAACAGGGTCAAAACCTAGTTCTGACAAAAGCTCAGGAGGAAGGTCAGACTGTTGACCTTGGTCAACGGTCTAGACCACCTGGTTGGTCCACGTGGACCAACCAGGAAAAACCTCCTGAAAATACTTTAAAAATTAATTTAAAAATAGTAAACGATTTATTTCATTTTAGGTTATTAAATAAAAAGTGTTTATTATTTTATAAGGTATTTTAATATGATTTTTAATTATTTTTATGAGTTGTAAAAAACACAAGTTTCTATTTTAGGCTATATAGGTATATACATCTTTGTATTTTAATATTTTATTTTTATTTTGTGTTTTTAATTTATTTATTTTTGTTTATTATTTTATAAATTTGTAAAATACTTTTGTACACTTAATTATATTTTTATTTTATTTTTCTGAAGTATTTTATACACCTAATAAAATAGAAGTGTAAATTATACAGGTATTAGCTATTATACCTATGTATTATATATAGGTATTTTTATTTTGTATTCTCTTTGAGTTTTTATTCTGATTTTAATACACATATATATTATAAATAATATTTCCAAAATTATAAAAATATAAAAATACAAAAATAATGAATAAATAATAAATTGAATATTTTAACATGTACAATTATACAACAAGGGTCCAAAACTCAACTTTCAAATCGTATCTCTGCCAAATGCGAAACTACCGCCATTAAATAGCTTATTTTACACTATATACAATTAAAGGTGAATTTGACGCATTTGGAGTTTTCATTTGTGAGATACGGGTATGGGAAGTTGGGATTCTGGATTTTTATTCAGAGCATAACTTTTTAGCTGTACATTATTTTTGAGTGAAACCAATTTTGTATTTTTATTTATTAAATTATCTACAACTTTCATGTTCAAAGTTTCTTTATTTGATGTATAAAAAGTGGAACCAAAAATAGGTCCCAAAATGAATAAATAATGAATGAAAAACATTGTATTCTGGCCCTTATCTCCCCCTACTTTATTCCTTGTCGACCTATTCATCGAGATGCCTAGGTTTCGGGGTTTTGGGTCATAAAATATTTACAATATTTTATTCTTTTTCTTTTCTTTTATTTATTATATAATTTTGGCTTTAATTACAGTATTCTATACACTATTTACATGTACATGCATGAATGCTAAGGTGCTGAAATTAAGCGTATTTATACGCATTTGCTAGGGTTTTTGAGTCCAAAATGATAGAATAAAAATGTTGAAATGTGGATTCATCAGTATCCAATATCATCCTTTATTTTCCTAATGAAGTAGCACTCTCCAGTGCCAGATTCCATATTACTTGCATGGAACCTTATTAAGGATATATATTGTAGTCTCTACTACATATATACCTTGGAAACTAATAGATAATTATGCTAATATTCATCATTGATTATATCATGTCACACATGATCCAATTGTATCTACCTACAACTCTTATTGAGTTTAGGTTTATAAGGAGGAGTGAGATAAAAATAATATTAATATCTCTATAAGGTATTCCATGAATTCATCTAATAGGTACAAGCTACCTAGGTTAGATCAAATTCATTTCATCTTCCTTCAAACTTTGGTTCAAATCCAAAATTGTGAAATCTTTGAACATTTCAAAGCTTTCTAAGGTAAAGGAAAGAAATCTCATATCTCAACTAATCATCAATAGATATCGCATATTCATAATGTTTATTCTAATATAGATGATTCACATACATCAATATGTATGAGATTTTGAATACCTTGACATCTTACACCATTCCCAAGGAAGGGTGTATTGGACATTTCTACTTTTGAATACAGTATTCCCAAGTATGTAAGATTTGGACCTTTAGACAATCTAAAGTTTCATCTCTTATCAGTCTATTGATCACATCCACAGACAAATGTCCAAAACATGATGCTAGATCATTATCAAATGATCTTCATCCTCTTATTGATCTTTAATGGTTTAATTTCCAGTATTAGAAATCTTAATGAACCATTCATTAATATTCTAATTTGGTAGAGTCCACAATATTTTAGATTACTATCTGAAATATCTCCATCATAACTCTTTATGATAAGTCTATTACAGAACTCATGTTTATTTCCAACATTTAGAAATAAACAATGAGTGTATTCTAATATATATGTCGCAGAGACATTCTCTAAGACTAGCTCCCATTGAAAATATGAATTCTATTGATCCAATGGAAATTGTTGCAACAATTGCATCACTTCCAACATGGATGACCAATAAACCTTAAGATCAAATTTATAACATTCTAATACAGATGCAACCAATTGCAAGTGTCATTAGAAGATTGAGATACAATTATTAGACTTTATCTTATCAAATAAGTAAGTCAATTTCAATGATTATATGTAGATTATTCTAATGTACTATCGGATTCCTTTTCTAAGGATTCTAGACAGATTTGATAGTCATACTATCAACACATCAACTTATTGCAGTATTGGCATTCATCCAACTCTTTGGATGTCATATGGAAGTCACAGAAGTACAGTCAACTCTTTGACTATACTTCTTACTTGGGTCCAAACCATGCTTCCACTGTGCTTCCTTTATCTATAAGCAACCATTGCTCAAGACAAAGGATCTCTTATGTTAAAATCAAAAATTTCAATATAAGAGTATTTCAACATTTATACATGCTTCATTCAGTTCATACAATATGAATATTATGAAGCTTCATGAATGACTAGAGTATAGATAGTAGAATGATGAAACTCATCATATCTACATCCTTTTAAACTCTTAAAACTTAGGTTCACGTAGGTACTCAAACAATTTGAAAACATCATCTTCTATAGAGCCACCATTCTGCATAATGCAGAGAACCATGTCATTCATGATTATATGTCGAGAGCACATATGTATGTCAGAACATCTTCTTAGATTTTATAAGGATTATTTGATAATTACGATCATTATCGACATATCACTTCAGAAGTACATTCGATGAGAACATGACTTATAGAGACATACAAACCCTAGGGTTTTAGTCCTATTGTCTATTTGATTATCATTCCTCATTATTATGAGGAAACTTGCAATTGCAACCACATACATTACGTGTCCAATTGCAAGTACAATATCTGAATCATGGGTCCAATCCATGATATTCTGCTGGTTATTATTGAGTATAACATTGAGTGGGATTAAAGAAGGATTAACTAAAATAAGAAATTTGCACAAACATATATAAATATATAATTTACTTTGATTTAGGAATTTTTATATCAAAGTTGTCTTGCCATGTCAACAATGAAAGTTCATTCCCTTAATTACTTTCAATGTAAGAGATATACTTACCATTATATCTCAAGCAAGATCTGGGATCTCCTTCCTTATCTTCGTTACATCTCAATAATATGAGAACCTGTAACTCGGATAAAAATAAGCGAGAACACATTCCGCCTTGAAGTCCAACTTGCATCTCCCAATTCGGTCTTTAACACCCGAGCCCACCACCCCTAAGGTGATGTTGACCTGTCATTAATTGAACCAACTGTCAACAGGAATACAACTCTCTATGCGCAATCCAATATCGTCCCAATAATATGAGGACCCGATATTGGGGTCACTATGCATACATCCTTACTCTTTCGAGAAGCGACGAGCCCGATCCAAATGGACCATATGCAGGAGCTGTCACTTCGGACAGGCGACTCCTACATACAATATCTGGCGACGGAACCCTTCGACTTGGCGGGAGACCATAGATGTCACTTATGTGATCCTCCACATCATATTCAAATTTCAATTAATTATCATGAATCATATTCACATAATTAATTCTTACAAGGGAAATACACATCTATTCATAATAGAGTGTTTTAATTGGATATAATTAACTTAATCATATTAAATTAATTTTCAATCCAATTCAATCAACAAACTTGATTTTACTTGAATATATGGTATTATCTCAAAATACATATTAATTCGAATTTTAATAATTAGAAAAATACATCATGATCTCTCAGGCATCATTCGTTCCCTACCCGTTGTCATGGCCAGTACCGGCGGGAGTGGGACGGACTGCATCCGGTGCAACCTGCTACCCCAGCGATCCCTGACTAGACACCATATCCGCCTCGGGAAAAAATAATGCCGAGTCAATCATTTGTACTTGAGATGATCATCGGTTCTTCAACCGAAATTATACCATATAGTAATAATCGAAACATTTTTTATTATAAGGAAATTTGCTAGACAAATTCCCAATCCTATTCAAGCAAGGAGTTTGATGATTGTGTTTCCAATTACGATCTAGATCAAACCTAATCAATTTATTGGTTGAGGCCAAGTTAATTAAGGAAATAATAATCATTCAATATTTATCAAATATTTTCCATAATTATTTCATGAAATTAACAATTAATTTCACTAATTGACAATCACATGGTTCTTGATTAGGACTGTAAATTCAGCAGTGACCCATACTTACTAAAATTAACATATCTCGATCAATTTAACTTTAAATTAGACAAAATCAATTTTCAAAGATTGCTAATTTGATTTAGGACAGAATCTAAGTAATATTTCATGGATTTCGAGGCGGATCAAAACAGTAATAGACTCATTAATCATGTTAAGATTCGCAGTTCCCTCAACAGTGAATACATGTTCATTAAAACAACCATATCTCGAGCAAACGGAATCCAAATTATGTAAACTCAGATCCTATGGTTTTCTTATTTAATGGGGAACAAAATGCAAATTTTATTTTCTTGTTTAAACAATTTATAAAGGGCTTAAAATAAACAAACAGAGATGCGAAAATGAAATGCGATAAAACTTGCGCAACCCTAACGAACCCAAGTCACCTTCGGTTTTATGGATCGTATCCAAAACCATCGACCTAAGGCTCTGATACCACTTGAAGGACATGGGATAATCCTCAAGTGCATCACGAAAGCATGAGCGTCGTATCGAATATGACGAGGAACAACTAGTCGTACTAGTTGTTCTATGCAGTGGAATTTAAAAAATTTTCATGCGACGAAACCACATGATCCAAGAACACTTCTCGGATCATTTTGTCTAAAACACAAACAAGTAATAGGATTACCTCTTGAAGCGTGGTTGCAATCGAGTCTCTAAACAAAGAGACCTCCTGTCTCAAGTCCGATCCGACGGAGGAGACGCTTGCGAGCGCGGGGATGAATCGTGTGCTTCTCGCAATCCATGTTGATGATCCAAGCGGTGGATCTCTTGATCTCGACACACGAGATCCGACATCTTCTTCACTAGCGAGGCGCACTGAAGGAGACGGAGATCCCCGAGCAGACGATAGGGCAGCATAACGACGATGCTGCGGCGATGGAGATTCCCTCTAGGGCATCCATGGTGGACGGCCATATGAGAGGGAGAGAGAGTAGGTGTGTAGAGAGAAAGAGAGAGAGAGATGTGCTTCGAAAGCATAGACCTTGAGAGCATGGTATGCCTCTCTATTTATAGGGTTTTGGGATCCATGGATCTCAATCCAAGGGACATATAAAATCAATGGATGAGATCGATTTATGTATAATCCAATGGTCAAGATTGTTGTTGGTAAAAAACCAACAACTAATAATCTAATTTAAATCAAATATATTTGACACATCAAATATAATTCAATCCTAAATTAGATCAAGCAATTAAGGAGAGATTAGTAAGGAGATCACTCCCCATAAGGAAAAAGGGGGACGGCTGCCACATTCCTTGTGGAAATGTGTAGTCGTCCACCATGTCCTCATGGTGGAGGCAATCTCATGAGATTGCATATCTCCGTGAATTTCTCCCATAATTTCCAACAACTTTTGTTGTGAATTATTCCTCAAAAATAATTCACAATTAATTTTGAGAATATTGCAATCTTGCCATTAGAAATTTGTGAATCACATTCACAACCCAAAACAAAATATAATTTACATTCTCAATTAATTACATAATGTGTATCTAATACACATCATTAATTAATTAACAAATATAAATTATAATTAGCTCTCTCTAATACATTATAAATCATATTTATAATATATTATGAATAATATGGATAGTACTATCCACATTATACATATCCATGATAATTAAATCACATTTAATCATCTTAGATCTCTATTCTCACGTGCTCAAATAATATGAATCACATTCACATTATTCACATCTTTGATAATCAAATCACATTTAATTATCTAAGATAACTCTCCTTATAATATGAATCAAATTCATATTATTCATGATAATTAAATCACATTTAATTATCCATTTTCTCAATGCTCGAATACATATATCAACGATAGAATATCCATGAACTCTTTCAAGGATAATGTGCTTTCTCTGCGAATACTTGGAGATAAGGACAGGGCAATTGTATTGTTCCACGTATAGTGACTTTGATATTGAGATCACATCTTAAATCTAGATCTCGGGCCTCCCATAGATGCTTGATTAAATCTAGACCGCAAATCTAATCTTCTCATTGAATCTGAGTCACATTCAGATCAATGTCCAATATTTGGACTAAGATCAGATTACTTCTCTACTGAGAGGAGTTACTAAAATCCAGACCCGTTTCATCACTCCCTATGAATGGAAGTGTCAAGGTTATACAATCGTTTATGATTACATCACCCTCAGGTATTCCCAATACCTATACATCCTGCATACTGGAAGACTCCGAACAAACCAGAAGTATAAAATCATTTTTACACTGTCTACTTCAGGGTTTTATCATTAAGTTTCTCACTCAATCATTGGGAGTTGGTATCGATCATATACTTTCCAAAAGCATGTATCATACCCAGGTGTTGATCATATACTTTCCAAAAGTATATATCAAACTTACAAATTCAGTAAAGCTTCCAAAGCGAGACGACCGTGCACGGAATTTGATCTTCCCAATATCTCTTGAGTGAGCTCATGTCTTCCGGTTCAGTAATGAACCTTTATGATCCCTTTGAGAGATCGCATTACTCATATGCCCTTATATGCAAACCAGCTCTCCGGTGTATAGACCTTGATTAGGTCATCAACCTATTGGTTTGCCAAATGTACATACTCAGACATATAGTAACACATCTGTCTCCGGTCAGAGGATGCGTGCCTATATCATGATAGCATATGACATAGGACTTTGGTTATCTCGATCTCGTTAAGTGAACTCTTTGATCTAACTTATCTAACACCTCCGAATCTCTATTCCTATGCAGAGGACCTGCATCAAGAGGTCAATTAGATATCAGCCTTTAGAGAAAGGATTGCCACCTACTTCTCAGGCTGGAGATCATCTCTTAATAATCATTTGACGGTGCTCGATGAGTCCTCAATCTAACTCTTTAGATATTCATCCAAGCACCAACCTCTATGATTCAATACTTGAATCAATAGATGTATGATCATCAAGATGGACATGGTACATAACCCTAATTGTACTAAGGGACCTATTATGCAAATTATTTATTCTTCATTTCAAATCAGGGAATGATATTCGAAATAACATTTATTGCATAATGGCTCGCCGTGGGCTCGCATGTCCAACATTAACAGGATCCGAGAGTGAGTCCAAGCACTTAGGGCACAAGTCCATGGATTTGGGCTTTATTGCTTAAGTGTACGTGCCTCGCTCTCTCTGGACAGTACTTGTAAACAATGAGGGGATTGCTCTCTCAATACAAGTTTTGAGTCCATATTTTTTATTTTGGTCAAGTTTTTCTTATTTTTTATTTTTATGATTTTCACTTTTTTGGGGTATTTTCAACAATATCTAGTAGGAGGTCGATTCTTTTTAATTTTTCAAAATATGTCTCACATAGGGAGAATCATGGAATGCGGCGGAAAACAATGATGCATGCAGAGATAGAGATCATACCTGACGCCAGCAGTCAACATGCAAGTGATCCACGTAGAATTTAAAACCTAAGCTAATGCATGGAAAAAGCGATAAAAACACGTATCCTAGACTAGCAGCTCTAGCGTAAGAATGAATTAATTTCAAATCAGTGAATTAAGACTGTGGATTAGGGATATAAGTTTTACTTTAATCATCTAGTTAATCAAGCATGCACCCCTAAGCTCCACGAAATCTCGTGAAACAAATAAAAATCAATGAAAACCGAAACCCACGGTGAGGTCCTCCAAGTGCATCGGCACTTGGCGAAACAGTCCCCGAAGAAAGGCTAAAGTATGGATACAAGTCGGGATGTCCTTAGTGGACCCCTTTCTCTCTCACAAAATACAAAAAATGCTCTAAGTACAAAAATTCGACCAACTTGCTCTGCTCCTCTTCAACCGACTCGTAGAGAAGGAGTCGATCTCTGCACTCTCAACTAGTTTGGCTTCCGAAGAAGCCAGCTAATCCTACAGGCCCTTCAAAAATCGTTGGCAGCACACACAAATTGTAAAAATTGAGAAAAATGAAAAAAATCGTTGAAATACGTAAAAAGCTGTAAAAACTGCAAAACAACTCAAAAGAAAACCGAAGAAACTCAGAGAAAGCTGTGAGAGTCAAGAAGAAAGAAAAATCACAAAATATAGATTCAAAAACTGAAATATAGGTAACGCCTCCCTAGCAACGGTGCCATTTTGATAACACGAATCTGACTTGCGGTTAATAATTATCGGTGTAGAAAAATCGCAGAGAGAGATTAGCGTTATTCAAATAAAATTCAACAAAATAAAAGAGAGAAAGAGAATGAATGAATAGATTTCTCTCCAAATTTATCTTAAACTAATTATTTATCTAAGTAAGTTTTCTTGGGTCGAACACAAGGAGGCAGAATAGCGATAATCAGGTTTCTAAGAAAAAGAGGTATTTTTGTGATTTTTATCTCTTCTTCAAAAAGGCGAGAAAAGTCAGACAAATCTTTTTATCAGTTTTTGATTTTGAAAATTTTATTTGATTTTATTTTCCAATTTTTATTTAGTTTTCAAAATGATATTTTTCAAAACAAATATAGTAGGTGAAAAATATAGTAGATATGTGGTACTATATAGTAGATAAAAGTCGTTCGAGCAACAGGCTCAAAAAAGAAACTCAAACAAAACACAAAACAATCATGAAGTTTGAAAAAATTAAAACACAACGATAAAGCCAAGAAAATACATGAGAAATATGAAGAAACCTCGCTAGGGAGTTGGCTAACTACCCTAAAAGAATCGTCAAAAATTAAGGTCCACAAAGTACCCAAACTTCACTATGGATATAGGGGCATAAATGTAAAAAAACAAAAGAAAATAGTTCGCAGTTTGGTCCCTGGTAGGGATTGAAATGAAAATAAAATAATTTTTATTACATTTAGGTCCCTGCATAGGGACCTAAATGTTATATCTGGAAACTCTGGAGCATGTAGGAAATATCTGGAGTGGTAGGGGCCTATGTTGCAATTTTCCCACCGTTTCGCACAAACGACCTGGATTAGAAGGGGCGCGTTTGATCGTAGTCATTCAAGGAAGCCACGTGTCGTAAGCCATCTACATGCGAGTTCTTGAGCATTCTTCCCAAATTCTGGTGCGGGTAAAGACGGGTCTCCTTCTCCGATCAAGCTCCGGTGAAGTCGAACGGTGGGAGAGCTCTTGTACGACCAAGAGGGGATCGCATATCCCCTTCAAGCTCTCCTACGATGAGAGATGTTCGGAGAAGACGGCGGTGCTGATCAAAGGTTCTAGGGTCTCAAACCCTAACTCCTGGTCGTGTACGATTGTTCGATGGGCGATGAAGATGCTCCAGAAGATGAATGATGAAGCTCCAGATGTGATAACAGACCAACAAAGATAATGATAGTATTCTATTTACATTGAAATCAGTCGAGATATTTAGAAAAGGAGGAATGCAGGTTATTTGGATGGCTTCCAGAGAGGTTATATAAGAGCTAAAATCGGGACTGATTTGAAATGAAATCGATATTTGATCTTATGTGCGAACTAAAAAGATGATTAGGGATCTCTAATTTCGTGCTTAACAATGCTAATTCAAGCGTGAAGATTGAGAAAAGAATTGAAAAGGGGATGAAGGAATATCTGGGAAGTTGAGGGTTTATGACCCTCGGATCTTCGCTCGATGGTGGGTATTTCGTCGGAGCTCCAGGCCCTTACGATGGCGATTCAAGACTAAGGAAGGTCATGAAACTTCTCTTCCGACGTCCCTCTTCCACGTGAGGCAGTTATAAGGCCCTTTCACGACCGGAGGTGGCTGCACATGGTGGAGGTAATCGGGTGTTTGATCGGTTGGTTCCTGGTGTAGAGAGAGTTAGTTGGTTTGAGCCAACTTTGAATCGATTTATAGGAAGGTCAAAAGGGAATTGGGTAGAGATCAATGGCTGGCGTGAATCTTAGTTCTTAGGTCTAGGGATTCGAAGGTTTAGATGGGATTTAGGTTTAATGGTAGAGCAAGTGAAATTAGGTGAAGATGGCTGGTCACAAATGACATCAACAAACTCAGTTCTTGAAGAAGATGAACCAGGTGCTAACACGTGTCAGCACCTAGTTGGCCAGATGGGAAAATAAATAAATAAATACGTATTAAATAACAAATAATGTTATTTTAAATAATATAAAAAGTAAAAATATAAATAATTAAATTATTCAAATTATGGAATAATTATTTTTTTAAATTTTAAATAATTTATGATATATAAATATTATATTAATAAGTAGGTATAAATAATACTAGATAAATATGTATTTGATTTTAAATTTAATACATTAATAAATAATACCTTATTTTTACATTTTCTTAATTGTTAGAATTATAAATAGAGTATGTGCGAATTTTTGTGGATTTTAGTAAATTAATTTAAATATGTTAATAAATACGGGTATAAGTTATACAGTTCAATTTTGTCTATAAAATAGAGTTTTTGATTTATTTAAAATAATGGATAATGTTAGAAAATTCTGAAATAAATCATGATCGAAATACAAGATCATAAAATAATTAAATTATAAATCATTAAAACTATAAATAATGCGTTAGATAAAATAAATAACCCAGAAACCCAATTGTCATTAGGTCCCAAAATCAACTTTTTGCAAACGGACTTCGATTTTAGTGAAATCACCTCATTAATTAGAGAATATTATTTTATGAACTTTAAAGGTGAGTAGAGTGAAATTGGAGTTCGTATGAGAAAGTTGTGATGTTCGAAAGTTAGAATTTGAAAATTTAAAAGTTGAATTTCTTGGCATATATATAAGATAATATTTTTAACTTATTTTTATATTTTTCTATACATTTTTAGAAATAATTAGGAAAAGAGTTTGGGGAAAATATATTCATATGAATTAATCAAAAATCAATGAAGATTTGATAATTATTTGATAAATATTGAAGAATGTGCAGAGTGTATAATTATTATTTTTTATTGTTTTGTTTCCTTATTCCCCCTACTTATTTGTTTATCGACCAATCCACGTTGACTTGGTCTCGGGCGTTAGGTTATAAATATATCTTTCAGCTATATTTGTATTTTATAAGTCATATTGTACATATATACATATCTACAATATGCCTCCTTTTTGTTTTTTTAATTTTTATTCTTTTATTTATTTGCAGGTTTTGGATGCATAAAAGTTCATTTTTATTCATGAATATGGGTTCAATAAAAGATGGAAATTAATGAATATTTACATGTATTTGTTAAGGGTTTTAAGACAAAATACAGAAAGAATGTTAATGAATCATGGATTCATTAGTGACAATGGTAGAATTCTCATATCAGAGTTGTCATCTGACGCACAACTGCTTGTATTCAATGGACAGTTGCTGAAGCCATGCATAAATCATGATATATTTCCATGGTTGATTCAGTTGAAGTGGTATATCAGGAAGACAATGTACAATCAGAGGATCCAGATAGTTGAGTGCAAAAATATTCTTTCATTTTCATTCTTTTGCTCTTTTTTCTCTTTTTCTCTTCCTTTTATTTCATCTTCCATCTATTCACTCTCCTCTTTCATCAATGATATGTTTAGGATAACTTTATCCTAATTATACGGGGGCGGGGTGGGGGAGGGGGTTGAGTGTTCATTCTTTTTCTCCTCGTTTGTTTCCTAACTTGTTGATATTCTATATAGACTTAGGGATATTTCACCCTACCTATAGGGGGAGACAAGTTGGGTCATTGGTTTCGTATATTCAAACCCTTGCCCATCCCCGCTTAGTGTACAGTCAGCTATACTTAGGATTAATTGATCTTAAGTGTAGGGGGATGGTCGACTTCTTATTCTTTGATTATTTAGTCGTTGTAAAATAGGATTTTATATACTTAATATGAGTTATGTCTTCCTTTTCTCTTCGATCTATGAGGACATAGCTCAATCTAAGTATAGGGGGCTCATATATACCTTGTATATATTTTAGTTATAACTTGTACTTTTGTGCTATTAATAATCTGGTCATTTAACAAAAATTAAAATAAACATCCAATTCTTTGTATATAGTGATGAATAAATTGAGGTAAAAATATTTGAGAAAATGTTTGAAAATGGTTGGAAAATACTTTGAGAAATCTTTTGAAAACTATTTGAAAAATGTTTGCAAAATGATTTCAAGCGTTTGTAAAAATATTTTGTTTATAGAAATTTCTTCTCTTTGTTTGAAATAAATTATTTTGAAAAGATATTTGCATATGATTTGAAAATAATTGCAAAAATATTATGTAAAAACTATATGTATTGTTTGAAAAATCTTTGCGAAATGGTTTTCAAATTTTGTAAAAATTATTTTTCAAATTAGGTTGTAAAATAAAGTTTTCAAAATATTTGCAAAAAACTTTCAAATAAATTTGAAAACTATGTAGCAAACCTGTAAAAACCTTGTGTAAATTCCTAAATAAAAAATTCTCGTAAATAATAAGAAAAACTACCATGTAAAGATCTGAACATATTACTGACTCTTTTATTTTAGAAAAAACCCTAAAAATTGTAAAATTAAAATTCTTAAAAACATTTGCAAAATCTTTTCAAAAACTTGCATAAAAATAAGCAAAACTTTTTCAAGAATCTATAAAAAAAGTTCAAAGTCAGAAAATTGCATCACAAAAATATTTTCCTTGCATTGTGCATAGCATTTGCATTTTTCAGATTGGTATTAATAATTGAATAAGTCTAAGTAAAATCTGAAGATTGGAGCTTGGTTGGACCTTAAATTTACTTAATCACAGGAACCTTATAGGAATTGGAATTGAGATACTTCAAGTCTGCTAGACTTAATTCTTTGAGACCACGAGACTTGGTTTAGTGTCGTCTTGACTTCCTAAGAAGAATATTTTAGAACACATGCATGACTCTTGTTGATAATGACCTAGCTTGCACAATTGCACCATACACTTTGCTTATTTGTTCACGTGAGACATAAGCCAATGGAAACATCGGAAGTCACACATTTTATGGCCATTGTACCCCAACCAGATCTAGTAGCGAAGAGGTCTAAAGACAAAAGTTGTGGGTTACAATAAAGCATCAAAAGAGAGATAGTCTACTAGCTCAAGAGGAAAAAGCATGTACGTAAATGCTACTGAATATAATATTAAAAAAAATATTGCAAAATTAGAAACTCCAAAAAGGTGGACATGCCAGAATGAAAATAAAATGCATGTCAGAGTATGTATATATGTGTATAGTCAAATAAGCATGCTTGAGCTTCAAAGTCATATGTATGTGATCATGTAGCTGGATGACTTTGCTACAATGGTCAAGCATCTTAAGATAGGTAGCTACACTGGCTACCGTCCAATCTTCTCTCCACCTCCTCTTCTTAAGCTTATTGTACTTGAACTTAGAAGGGAATACCCTACTTCTCGAGGAAAGAGCTGTTGGATTTGGGAATTAGGGTCACCATGTGCCAAGGAGAACTACATATCACACACACACACACACACTGCTCAAGATAGATTCATAGTCAAAAGGGTTTGCGTATGAGTTGACTTATTCTGACTTAGCTATTGAGGATACTTGCGCAAAGTTTTGTGGGTCTTAAAGGATGTTGTGTTTCAAATCCGTTTCCTAATAAGGTTCCGACCAAATCTAAATGTCTAAAGGTTCGATTGAGCGCCAAACTTTGATTTTATGAAGACAAGTTTAAAAATTGAAATAAGTCCAAGTCTTCTTTTTCTTTTCTTTTTTTTCTTTTTTTGCACTTATAGGTGTTCGCTAGGGACTAGCAAAGGCGAGTATAGGACGGTAATGAATCTCCATTTAATAACCTTCATTCTTTCATTTTGGCCCTTAAACCCTAGCTAAATGCATGCATATATCATTATTTTGCATAAATTAACATTCATTATTTGTTTTATAAATATTTTATAAAGTATATTGATTAAAGACAAAATAAAAGAACAAAGAATAAAGAAAAGAAAAGAAAATGCCAAAGGTATTTTATGACCCTAAACCCCGAGACTTAGGCATCTTGATGACTGGGTCAATAAGGAATAAAGTAGGAGGAGATAAGGGTCAAAAACACAATAAAAACCTTATTTTGTATTCTCCACTAATCAACTTTTGGGACCCATTTTGCTTTCTATCATTTATACCTCAAATAAAAAACTTTATACATGAAAGTTGTAGATAAAAGTACATAGAAAAATACAAAATTGATTTCACACAAAAATAATACACATTGTACATTTTACACTTTGAATAAAGAATCCAAAATCCAAACTTCCCAGACACATATCTTCTCCATATGAACTCAAAATGCATCAAAATCATCTTTAAATTTATATACCTTTTTATTAGCTATTTAATGAAATGGTTTCATTTAATTTGGAGTTAAAATGCAAAAGTTAGGTTTGGACCCCTATTGTACTATATACCTGAATAAAATACTCATTTTATTTATTCTTTATAATTTTTGTAATTTTATATTTTTATAATTTTGAAAGCATTCTTTATAATATATAAACATATTCAGAATAAAATAAAACCATAAAAATACAGTAAAATAAAATAGCATATAATTATATATAGATGAATATATTATACTTATACCTATATAAAATATACCTTTATTTATTTAAGTGTACAAATGATATCAGAAAAATACAATAAAAATACATTTGAATATACTAAAAAAATTAAATATAGAAATTAAGTATAAAAATAATAAAATTTATAAAAATAAAATAAAATAAGGTTTATATAAGTATGTATACCTATATATTACATGTAAAAATCAAAACTCAACAAATAAAGTGATAAAAATAAATAAAAATCACCAAAAATAGTTCAATAATTATGTAACATATTTCATGTTTTAAGTTTCAAAAAAAATAAAATTGTTTTCTATTTTAATTTTATTATTCTTTATTTATTTAGTAGTTCTATCATGTAGCTCCTAGGTGGTGCTCATGTGGCCCAATATTGGGCCTCGGACTGTTGACCTTGGGTCAACGTCCCCCCTCTCCTCTATCTTATGTCAGACCTTGTCAGGTAGCTGACTTTTTGCATTTTTTCTGTGACATCCATGTTGGACATGCTAGCCCACGGCAAGCCATTATGCAATAAATGTTACTGTGATTATCATTCCCTGATCAGAAATGAAGAATAACTGCTTTGCATAATAGGTCCCTTAGTACAATTAGGGTTATGTACCATGGCCATCTTAATGATCATACAGTTGTTGATACAATTATTGAATCATAGAGGCTGGTGCTTGGATGAATATCTAAAGAGTTAGATCAAGGACTCATCAAGTACCGTCAAATGATTGTTAAGAGTGGATCTCCAACCTATGTAGGAGATGGCAAACCTTTCTCAATTTGTTGATATCTGACCGACCTCTTGATGCGGTTCCTCTGCATGGGAATAGAGATTCAAAGGTGTTTGATTAGCTAGGTCAAAGAGTTGACATAACAAGATCGAGATAACCAAAGACCTATGTCGTATGTTGTCACGATATAGGCATACATCCTCTGACCAGAGACAGATGTGTTACTACATGTATGAGTATGTACATTTGGCAAACCAATAGGTTGATGACCTAACCAAGGTCTATACACCAGCGCGTTGGTGTGCATGCAAGGGCATATGAGTAATACGATCTCTCAAAGGGATCATACAGGTTCATTGTTGAACCGGAAGACATGAGCTCACTCATGAGATATTGGAAAGAATCAAATTCTGTGCACGGTCATCTCACTTTAGAAGCTTGACTGAATTTCTAGATCGGTTATATACTTTTGGAAAGTATATGGTCAACACCTAGGTATGATATATGATTTTGAAAAGTATATGATCGATACCAACTCCCAATTGTCAAATGAGAAACCTCAATGATAAAATCATGAAGGAGACAGTCTAAAAGGAGATCTAAAACTTCGGATTTATTCTGGGTCTTCCAGTATGTAGGATGTAAAGGTATTAGGAATGCTGGAGGGTGATGTGATCATAAACGATTGTATAACCATGACACTTCCATTCCGAGGGAGTGATGAAACAGGTCTGGATTTTAGTGACTCCTCTCATAGAGAAGTAATATTATCTTAGTCCAAATGTTGGACATTGATCTGAATGTGATTCAGATGTAATGAAAAGATTAGATTTGTGGGCTTGATTTAATCAAGCATCTATGGGAGGTCCGCAAGATCTGGATTTGAGATATTATCTCAATATCCAAGTCACTATACGTGGAACAATACAATCGCCATGTTCTTATCTCCAAGTATCCATGGAGAAAGCACATTATCCTTGAAAGAGTTCATGGATAATTTCATTGTTGATATATGTATCCGAACATTGAGAAAAATGGATAATTAAATATTATTTAATTATCATGAATAATATAAATTTGATTCATATTATAAGGAGAGTTATCTAAGATAATTAAATGTGATTTAATAATAAAGATGTGAATAATGTGAATGTGATTCATATTATTTGGGCACATGAGAATTGAGATCCAAGATGATTAAATGTGATTTAATTATCATGGATAAGGACAATGTCGATAGCACTATACATATTATTCAGGTATATTATAAATGTGATTTATAATATATTAAAGAGAGTATATTGTGATTTATATTTGTTAATTAATTATTGATGTCAATTGGATTCATATTGGAAGATTAATTGAAAATAAAATTTACATTTTGTTTTGGGATGTGAATGTGATTCACATTTTTCCAATGGCATGATTGCAATGTTCACAAGATAATTATGAATTATTTTTTGAGAAATAATTTACAACAAATGTTGTTATAAATCTTGGAGATATCATGAGATAATGAGATCTCATGAGATTTTGAGGAGATACACCCATTTCACCTCAAAGGAGTAGCCGTCCCTCCTTTTTTAGGGGATATGGTCAATCTTCTCATTGTCTCCAAGACTTATCAATTGATTTGATTTGAAATTAATTTATATTGATTTATCAATATAGATTAATTGAAATTAAATTAATTGTTGTTGTATTTTTTACAACAACATCATGGTCATTGAAAGAAACACAAATGAATCTCATCCATTGATTGTGTGATGTCCATGGATTGAGATCCATGGACTCCCAAAATCCTATATAAGAAGAGGCACCCTTTATCTTCGAGTTACACGTTTACGATAACAACATATGCTCTATCCCTCTCTCTCTCTCTACATGTCAAATGCTCTCTCCCTCTCTCTTATGGCCGTCCACCATGGAGCCATAGAGAGAGTCGCCATCGCCGCAGCATCGTCATTATGTTGCTGCAGTATTTCCCTATGGATCTCCGTCTCCTTCGGTGTACCTCACTCATGAAGAAGATGTCGGATCTCATGTGATGAGATCAGGAGATTCGCCAATTGGATCATCAACATGGATTGTGAGGAGCACACGTCTCATCAACGTGCTCGCAAGCGTCTCCTCCGTCGGATCAGACTTGAGACAGGAGGTCTCTTGGTTTAGAGACTCGATCACAACCACGCTTCAAGAGGTAACCTAAATATCTATTGTAGTTTAGATGAAACGATCAATGAAGTGTTCTTGGATCATGTGGTTTCATCACTTTAAATTTTTTTAAATTCCGTTGCCTGGAGCAACTAGTGCGACTAGTCACTCCCGATCGCATTCGATGTGATCCACACGCTTATGTGATGCTCTTGAGGATCTTCCATCCCCTTCAAGTTGTATCAAAATCAGGTTGGTCGTTTTGGATACGATCCATTAATCTAAGAAGATTTGGGCTCGTTAGGGTTCGTGAAATTTTTTATCGCATTTCAATTTTTGCAGCCCTGTTTTGTGATTAATTTAGGCCCTGTTTAAAATGTTTAAATATGAAACTATCACATGGATAATGTTCTATATTAATTAAAAAAAGTGTGGGATTTGAGTTTGCATGATTTGGAATCCTATAACTCAAGATATGATCATTTTAATGGACATATATCCATTGTTTTGGGGATGGCGAATCATAACATAGTTAGAGAGTTATTACTGTTTTGAAACGCCTAGAAATGCATGATTATTATTTTAATTCTTTTATAAATTAAAATAGCAAACTTTGGAAACTTACTTTGCTTAATTTGGATTTAAATTGATTGAGATATGTTAATTTTAGTAAGTAGGGGTCACTGCTGGAAATTGCATACTTGATCATAAATCATGTGATTGTCATTTAATTTTTATAGAAATTAATAATTAATTTCTTGAGATAATTATTAATAAATATTTTTGAAATATTTAAAGATGATAAATATTTCATTAAATGAGATTGCCTTAACTAATAATTAATTAGATATGATCAAGATCACAAATTGCTTGCTTTATACACTTCCCAACAAACAAGTTGCTTGAATAGGATTGGGGATTTGTTTAGCGAATCTCCTTATAATATTAATCAAAATGGTTTTTATTATTATTATTATATGGTATAACTTCGGTTGAAAAATCAATTATCATCTCAAGTACAAAGTGATCGACTTGGCATTATCTTTTTTCCAAGGCGGATATAGTGTCTAGTCGGGGAGCGTTGGGCTAGCAGGTTGCACTGTGTGCGGTCTGTCCCACTCCTGTCGGTACTGGCCCTGACAGCGGGTAGGGAACGGATAATGCTTGAGAATTCATGATGTATGTTTCTAATTATTAAAATTCAAAATAATACGTATTTAAGATAATACCATATTTTAGGTAACAATAAAGAATGCTTATTGGATATTAATTGGATCATTAATTTAATATTATTAGATTAACTGGAATCCAATTAAAATTAAAACACTATGTTATAAATAGATTTGTTATTTCCGTGGTAGGAATTAATTATGTGAATATGATTCATAATAATGAATTAAAATTTGAACATGATATGGAGGATCACATAAGTGACATCCATGGTCTCCCGTCAAGGCAAAGGGTTCAATCGCCAGAGATTGTATGTAGGAGACGCCTGTTCGAAGTGACAGCTTCTGTATACAAGCCATTTGGATAGGGCTCTTTTCTTATCGAAAAAGTAAGGATGTTGATGAATATGTAATTCATCACTCTTAAAGTTGAAAATAGAGTCTTGATCCCGAGTAATTAGCTGCATATTTCCCCTAATATTGCATAATTAGCATTCATGCATGCATAAGTAATATCTGCATTTTAGCATTCATATTCGCATTAAATAAGAAGCCCAATTCACTTGTAATTATTCACCTATTTATCTGTATTTTATAGTAACTTCAAAACCAATAAAACCAACTCCATATGTATATATTACTAACACTAATTAAAGAAAAATATCAAAAAAATACTAACTTGTAAAATTGACCAATAAAACCCCAATCCAAGTTTGAAACTAGGAGCCTGAAAATGCGCATATCTCTCTCATACATTGTCTGATTTAGGTCTACTCACTTTTAAAGTAATATGCATTCAAAGACCTTCAAAACATGACCAATTTCATTAAAATCAGAGCTCGTATGCAAAACTTGGGTTTTGGGCCCCTATTGTATATTGTACATATTGACCAAAATGCCCTTGCATTAATCCTTTTATTTTCTTAATTATTAAAAATCAAAAAAATATATTAAGTTATAAATATTCATTTCATATTTTCTCTATTTTTGTTTTAATAATTCTTGATTTAAAAATGACAAAAAAATTACAAAAGATAAAATGTGGTATTTTATATCTATAAGGTACCACCCAAAAATTAATTTTATACAGATGACTTCTTTTAATTTTTGGCCCTTCACAAAAGTTGTAGATCTCGTCGAGATGAGCGAATTTCGTGTTGACCGTTTTTTATTTAAGTCCTTTTGTTATTTCTTTTTTTTCTTTACATTTATTTTTTGAATTTTCTTGGAGCCGCCACATGTCACACCATTTTTTATTTTTATTATTATCGGATTTTATTTTATTTATTTTATTATTATTATTTATTTAAATTAATTATTTATTTATATTTATTTATTTATTTTAATTTATTTTATTTTAATATTTTCTTTTACCTTTATTTTTTCTTTTATTTTTAGTAGCCTACTTGTATTATTTTATTTATTTTATTCCCTTTTACTTCTTCTTCCTTACTTGCCCTCTACTCCAAGTCACAACTTTCCATCTTCCCCTCATCTTTCACCACTCCTCCAAATTCCAACACACTTCATTCCCAACTTCCTCCTCCTATTTATTCCACTCGCCCTCTATATTCATCTTCATCCGCCAATTGAGAGACGAGAGCGATCAACCCCCTTGTGTTGTAGTTGACAGTTGCGACATGTTTAGGTAGAGCGACGACGGCCATTCCCTTCAGCAAGATCCGTGAATTTTATTTATTCACGCTACAGCAGAATTCCACGTCGGCAGCCAGAGCTTCAAAGCATCCTCCATCTCCTTGAAGCGACGACCGGAGTTGAGGTCCATCTCCTCCAATATCGGCGAATCACAGGTAAATCTATCCCTCTTCTTTTCCTTGTCAATTTTCTTTATCTGATAATTTTTTTCCTTGTTGTTCATCAAAGTAGTTTCATAAACACCACCACTCACAAATCACATCATTCACCACTTTTTTATTTCTACTTTTTTTGCTGTAAAAAAAATACAAAAAAAATAAAAAAAACCAGGAGAAGCAGCAACAGCATACGCCGCCGCCCCCTGGAGACGTTGTGGTCGCCATCCCCGCCGCGTCAGGCGGCGCACTCCAGCCATCAGCCATGCACGTGGAGCTGAACACCACCTCCACGCGGCCATCTAGCCTAGTGATGCCCCTTCACGCCGTCGCACGCCCCTGTCGTCGTTCGCGCACCCTGCAACGGAGCGCCATCCCTCGTGCCAGGCCGCTCAGCCCGTGTGACCTCCTCCGCCAGCCCGCCCCTTGGTCGCGCGGTCCAGCGTGTGCCATCGCGCCTCGTCGCACAGCGCAGCAGCCATGAAGGCTGCCCGCTACCTCCAGTCGCTCCACCCCTGGCCGCAGCTCTCCTCCCTGCCGCGACACTGCCGACCTCGCCACCAGCGTCGGCGCTACAACGCACCGCCCCCACAACGCATGTCCTCGTTGCTACTCGCCATCGTCGCGGTGCGCTGCAGCCCCGCATTGCCATTCCAACCGCAGTGCACCGCCCGTCGTCAGGTCGCGCCGCCCTCCAGGGCAGCACTCGTGCCCCTCTACTCACAGCGTGCGTTGTTTGCGGTGCTCCGCCCACGCGTGGCTGCCACGCCCGCTCCCAACGCCCCCTTTGCCCCGCGCCAGGACGCCAACCATAGCGAGCTCACTGCTCACCTCGCATCGCCCACGCGTGGCTGTGCGTCGACGACCACCACCCCCTCTCCAACGCCAGGCCGCCGACCTCCCCGCATGAGCTACACCCGTGCCCTTCCATCGCACGTATCTTTTGCCCAAGTGTAGGGTGAAGAAGGTCCATTTTCCTTTTTTTTATATTGTGAAAATTACATTTTCTTCGTTTCAAGTTTTTGAAATTACAGAAGTGCCCATGTGCACAGTTGTTTGTTTATTGTTTCAATTCTGTATTGCATTGATACCTCTAACTTCGCATGATAATTTGGACCTCAAAATAGCATCATTTTATTCAATCAAAAATAGCATTTTGTAGAGCAACTAAATATTTACCTTGTGGCTATTTATTTTCATTTTTGTCAGCATCAGATTATTTATTAAAAATCAGAGTTTGAAATTGAGTAATATTTTGCCCATTTATGCTCTAAAATTCGCACAGACATAAGTCTTGCTCCAAAAATTGTGAAAAAATTGTAGATGATGCCTCTAAGTGTTCTTTAATTACTATCCAATTTCAGCGAAATTAGAGTTGTCTTTTGCATGGAATAAATTCTAGAGTGATTTCTGTAATTGATTTTTAATTAATTCCACGAATAACATTTTTACGAAATTTCAACTCTCTTGGATTTCTGATGAAATTATCTATTTGACTTAATTCTTTCTTTTGATAATTTTGTTTCATGAATTTATTAGGAATTAAATACTCACAGTCACTCTGTTTTTAGTAAAGAATTTATAAAAAAATCATAAAGTGTCTGAAAATTCCAAAAAATATAATGTAGCTTAATTTCATCATATTTCACTTCCAGTAATTTTTTCATTATTTTTGCATATCATTTGCATGAAATTTTGCATAAAAACTCTAAAAAGTTTGCATATTTCATTGTTGCATTTTAAATTCAAAAATTCCAAAAAAAACCATTTTGCATTAATCATTGGATTAGGTTTACAGGAAAAATACAATTTGGTCAATTTGGACTAATTTCAGATTAAAATTATTTTTGGCTAAGTTGTTGATTATCTTAATAACCTAATTCAGCCGCATCAGTGCGTCTGCATTTTTATTACATTAAAAAAATTAAAAAAATCCACTTTGAAAACCGCGATCTAATCCCTCTAACTTGATCCTAAGTTGTTCCTTTGCCTCCTTGAGTCGACCCTGGGGCTTGCCCAGATTAAACAAAGATAAAACCGCACTTAATTTCATTAGACGATTCATTGATCTATGCGGTTAATTTTTGATCGATCTGGATTTATCTGACTGCAATGAAATCGTTAATTCGATACCATTAAAAGGGTAGATCCGAGGATAATCAGACGTATGCATAGTGACCCCAATATGGAGTCCTCATATTATTGAGGCCATATTGGATTAAGGGATTGTCCAACTTGTGAAAAGCTTCTTAGCGGCACCGATCTACGATAGAAAGGTGAACGAGTATCCACTACGGGGTCAGAAAGGAGAAAAGCCATAGGCCTTATAGATAAGGGCAGTCTTCGTTCCTATCCGTGAGGTCAGTAAAGTAGGGCATTGAGGTCTTTGTATTCCTGTTGACGGTTGGTTTCAATTAATGAGGGGTCAACATCACCTTAGGGGTGGTGGGCCCGGGTGTTAAAGACCGTATTGGGAGATGCAAGTTGGACTTGCAAGGCGGAATGAGTTCCTGCTTCTTTTTATCTGAGTTGCAAGTTCTCATATTATTGGGATGTGACAAAGATAAAAAAGGAGATCCCAGGTCTTGCTTGAGATATACTGTTAAGTATATCTCTTACAACGAAAGTGATTATGGGAATGAACTTTCAGTGTTGACGAGGAAAGACAACTTTGATATAAAATTCCTAAATCAAAGTAAAATATGTGTGTGTATGTAAATTTCTTATTTCAAATAATCCTCATTAAACCCACTCAGTGTATACTCAATAATAACCAGTAAAATATCATGGATTGGATCCATGATCAAGATATTATACTTGCAGTTGGACACATAATGTATGTGGTTGCAATTTGCAAGTTTCCTCGTAATAATGAGGAATGACAATTAAATAGACAATAGGTCTACAACCCTAGGGTTTGTTTGTCTCTATAGTCTTGAACTTTCATCGAATGTACTTTGAAAGTGACATGTCGATGATGATCGTAATTGTCAAATAATCCTTAGAAAATCTAAAAATATGTTATGACATACATATGTGCTCTCGACATTAAATCATGAATGACACGGTTCGCTGCATCATGCAGAATTGTGGCTCTATAGGAGATGATGTATTCAAAATGTTTGAGTACCTACCTGAACCAAAGACTT
The DNA here is from genome assembly GCA_037367405.1 of Ottelia alismoides. Lineage (NCBI taxonomy): Eukaryota > Viridiplantae > Streptophyta > Magnoliopsida > Alismatales > Hydrocharitaceae > Ottelia > Ottelia alismoides. The sequence continues at coordinate 339,900 of JAZKJV010008725.1, read as the reverse complement.
TAAGAGTTAAGATGTATGTAGATATGATGAGTGTCATCATTCTAATATATGTACTCTAGTCATTCATGAATCTTCATAATATTCATATTGTATGAATTGAAGCATGTATAAATGTTGAAATACTCTTATATTGAAATCTTTTGAATTCAGCATAAGAGATCCTTTTCTTAAGCAATGGTTGTTTATAGATGAAGAGAGCGCAGTGGAAGCATGGGTCGGACTCAAGTAAAAAGGAAAGTCAAAGAGTTGACTGTACTTCTGTGACTTCCATATGACATCCAAATAGTTGGATAAATGCCAATGTTGCAATAAGCCGATGTACATATTGTGTGACTATCTAGGATCCTTAGAGAAGGACTCAGACATTGCATCAGAATAATCTACATATAATTATTGATAGAAATTTTTACCCAGCAGACCCTAGAAACTTTGCAAATTACCTCTACAACCTTTGAAACATTCTAATTCCTCCCTCAACCCTGTAAACTTGCTAACCCTTACCATATAAACCCTGTGGTTAACCTCCATCTATTTACCTGTTAAAAGTAACCGGATTCCGTTACACTCTTTGATATTATGCCTATTTTATTTATCGAATTTACGTTAAGTGCCACTCCCTGTCACCTTCATCCATCTCCCCACCACCCAGCACCAAACATCTCGTCGACTTCCATCGTCGTCGGTGCTTCACCCTCCTCCCGGCACTCGACGCACTGCTCCGAGCTGACCTGCACCAACCCCAGGTCCCCCCCGCCCCCTACGCAACCTTGCCGCCACTCCAAGCAGCCTCTCGCAGTTGCAGGTCCCCTTGTTGCACTTTTCTTCCTTGTTGCACTCACCCTTACCTGCAGGTCCCCAATCTCAAGGGCCATGGCTTCTTCCAGGGGATTGTTTCAGTATCCATCTCGGAATCATAAGTATTCTACAGTTATCGTACATGTGTGCCATGCGTGTATTCGTATGTCGTCCTATTCGACAGATTGAATCTGTTATAAACATTCTTATGTTTGATATGAATCTCGAGATACTCGTCCTGGTTGTGCTGGATTATACATTTGGGTTGCAATTAAGTTTTGATTTCAATACTACGATCTATACATATATATCCTGCATGTTGAATGCTTGGGCTAATGGGATCTGGAACAGTGCGATCCGGACCAAAACCTCCAGTGTATACTGTCTCCCCTCCCGCTGGAAACCCCAACGGAGCCTATGGAGGTAGTCCAGGTGGTCCAAGCAACAGAATCTAGGGAAGAAGCATGGGCTATACTTGGAGTGCTTCGGATGGCTGTGGAAACGGCTTCGATGGAGCCCCCCCTCCCCCCACCTGCCGACCATGGAGGACCCCCGCCCCCCTACGACTGCTACCCCCCCTGCCCCTGCCGCCGCCGCTTTGCCGCCTTGGCCACCGCTGCTGCTTCGCCCCCCCGCGCGATGGAGCCCCCCCCCCACCCCCCGCGCGATGGAGAGCCCTGCGTCCCCCGCCGATGATGGAGCCGACGATGGAGGCCCTCCCACTTGCAGCCGCTGCTTCGGCCCTATTTTCTTTCCTATTCTTTTTTTTATTTTAGCTAATCCTATCTGTTGATTGTAAAGTGGTTAGGTTAACTCAAGATTAACCCAAGTAACTGACTTAAATATAGTTAAAATTGACGGCAGGGTTTGTTGGGTAAGACGGAGCAAGTTTACAGGGTTGAGGGAGGAATTAGGATGTTTCAAAGGTCGTAGAGGTAATTTGCAAAGTTTCTAGGGTCTGTTGGGTAAAAATCCCTTATTGATATTGACTTGCTTATTGGATAAGATCAAAGTCTAATAGTTGTATCGCATTCCTCTAATAACATTTGCAATTGGTTGCATATGTTTTGGAAGACTAGAAAATTTGATCTTAAGGTTTAATAGTCATCTACATGGGTATTGATGCAATTGTCGCAACAATCTCGGTTGGATAGATAGACTTCATATTTTCAGTGGGAGAGCCCTTAGTCTTAGAGAATGTCTCTACTACCTAGATATTAGAAAACACTCATAGTTTATTTCTAAATGTTGGAAATAAACATGAATTCTAGAATAGACCTATCATAAAGAGTTATGATGGATATATTTCAGATAGTATTTTGATATCTGGAGGACTCTACTAAATAAGAAATTAATGAATGGTTCATTAGCATTTCTAATACTGAAAATTAAACTTTAAAAGATCAATGGGAGGATGGAGATCATTTGACAATGATTTGGCATCAAGTCTTGGACATTAGTCTACTGATGAGATCAATTGACTAGTAAGAGATGAAACTTTAGAATGTCCGAAATTTCATATCTTACATACTTCTGAATATTGTATTCAAAGTAAAAACTGTCCAATGCACCCTATCTGAGAACGGTGTAAGATGTCAAGGTATTCAAGATCTTATACATATTGATGTATGTGGATCATTTGTGTCATAATAAACTTTGATGATATGTGGTATCATTCGATGATTATTTGTGATATGAGAATTATTCCCTTTAACTTAGAAACATTTGAAATGTTCAAAGATTTCACAATTTTGGTTTAGAACCAAAGTTTGAAGGAAGATGAAATGAATTTGATCTAACTTAGGTAGCAAGTACCTATTAGATGAATTCTAAGAATACCTTATGGAGAAAGGAATAGCATTCCTATCTCACTCCTCCTAATGTACCTTAACTCAGTAGAGTTGTATGGAGATACAATTGGATCATGTGTGACATGATTTGATCAATGATGAATATTAACATAATTACCTCTTAGTTTCCAAGGTATATATGTAGTAGAGACTACCATATATATCCTTAAAAAGGTTCCATGCTAGTATTCTAGAATCATGCACCGGAGAGTGCTACTTCATTAGGAAAATAAAGGATGGTATTGGATACCTACTTTATGACCTTGAGATTCTTAAAAGATCTCATCTCTAAGGATGTGATTCTTAGAGGATGACTCTATTGAGAATCAAGATGAAAATGAAGTGAAGGAACTCATTTAATCTTGAGAAGATAATGAGGCTCCTAAAATGGGAAACTAAAAGGACAATTAAATGGAAACACTAATACCTCTTCAAATGAGTTTGAGGATGAATTCCATGTGTCAGAGAAATATGACAATGATCGAACTTCATGTGATGAAGCTTCTGAAGAACATTTTATGGAAAGATGGAAATTAGCAATTAAGTCTAAAGTAGACTTCATATACAAGTGTTGTATAAGGACCCTCAAGGATCCACTTATATGGGTAAGACCTGTTGAGCTGTAAATGGATCTTCAAGAGAGAGAGAACCTGATGAGAAGGTAGGGACCTTCAAAGCACGGCTCGTAGCCATGAGCTACACACCAAAGAGAAGACATTTCTTGCAATGAGACTTGCTCTCCAGTGACCATGCTTAAACCCATCAAAATATTTCTAGCTATGCTGCAAAACTTGACTATGACATCTTCAAGATGTGAGTCAAGATTGCATCCCTCTATGAATACCTCTCTGAGGATATTCAAATGAAGTAGCCTCATGGCTTCATGGTTTAGGAAAGCAAGGTGTGCAAGCTAAAGAAACTACATCTATGGACTCAAAATAAGCTTCTTGTAGTTGGAACATAAGATTTGATGGAATTATAAATGTTATGATTTCAGATAGAATGTTGATGTACCATGTGAAGCTTAGTGGGAGTGCCATTGTGTTCATCGTGCTAAATGTAGATAATATCCTAATCATTTGGAATGATATAAGGATAATAATAAGTGTTTTATAGACTGGCTATTCCATACCTTGAGATATGATCTCAAGTATATCTCTCATATCTTAGTTCTGAAAGTGTTCAGAAGCAAGGAAAAGAGGATATTGGGACCGTCACATTATTGGTATACCTTGGACATTTCCATTTCCAGGAAAATTCCAAGAAATGCTTCTTTTCCTTAAGATATGGTACTGACCTATCTAAAAGGGAATAGCACCTCAAGGAGTTGAGGAAGTGAATGTGAAACTACTTGCCCTTGTGCATCAGTTATGAGTGAAGGATATGGAAAGATCCTCAAGCGCATCACGGAAGCATGTGGATCGCATCGAATGCGATTGGGAGCGACTAGTCGCACTAGTTGCTCCGCGCAGCGGAATTTAAAAATTTTAAATGTGACGAAACCACATTATCCAAGAACCTTTCTCGGAACATTTCATCTAAAACACAATAGGTATAAGGTTCACCTCTTGAAGCGTGGTTGCGATCAAGTCTCTAAACTAAGAGACCTCCTATCTCAAGTCCGGTCCGATGGAGGAGACGCTTGCAAGCATGTTGATGAGACATGTCCTTGTCGCAATCCATGTTGATGATCCAAGCGACGAATCTTCTGATATCGTCACACGAGATCCGACATCTTCTTTACGAGTGAGGTGCACCGAAGGAGATGGAGATCCACGAGCAAGTACCCCGGCAACATAACGATGATGCTGCAGTGACGACAACTCTCTCAATGGCTCCATGGTGGACGGCCATAAGAGAGAGAGGGAGAGAGGCACATGGTGTGTAGAGAGAGAGGAAGAGAGCATTCGTTGTTGTCGTAAACATGTCTCTCGAAGAGCAAGGGGTGCCTCTTCTTATATAGGGTTTTGGGAGTCCATAGATCTCAATCCATAGACAACACACAATTAATGGTTGAGATTGATTTGTGTTTCTTTCAATGGCTAAGATATTGTTGTAAACACAACAACAATTGATTTAATTTGAATTAATTTATATTGATAAATCAACATAATTAATCCTATTTAAATCACTTTGACTGGAGAAGAGATAATGAGAAGACTAAACCACATCCCCTAAAAAGGGGGATGGCTACCAATCATTTCATGAGATCTCATTATCTCGTGAGATCTAATTATCTCATGAGATCTCATTATCTCATGATATCTCCAAGATTTACAACAACAATTATTGTAAATATTTTCACAAAAATAATTCACAATTATCTTGTGAAAAACTTTAATCAAGCCATTGAAATTATGTGAATCTCATTCACAACACAAAACATAATGTAATTATATTTTCAATTAATCATTCAATGTGAATCCAATTCACATTAACAATTAATCAATAAATATAAATAATAATATGTTCTCTTCAATATATTATAAATCACATTTATAATATATGTGAATAATATGGATAGTAATATCCACGTTATCTTATCCATGATAATTAAATCACATTTAATCATCTTGGATATCAATTCTGATGTGCCCAAATAATATGAATCACATTCACATTATTCACATCATTGATAATTAAATCACATTTAATTATCTCAGATAACTCCTAATAATATGAATCGAATTCATATTATTCATGATAATTAAATCACATTTAATTATCAATTTTCCTCAATGCTCAGATACATATGTCAACAATGAAATTATCCATGAACTCTTTCAAGGATAATGCGCTTTCTCCGCGGATACTTGGAGATAAGGACAGGACGATTGTATTGTTCCATGTATAGTGATTTGGATATTGAGATCACATCTCAATTCCAGATCTTGCTGACCTCCCATAGATGCTTGTTTAAATCAAGACCGTAAATCTAACCTTCTCATTAAATCTGAATCACATTCAGATCAATGTCCAACATTTGGACTAAGATCAGGTTACTTCTCTATGAGAGGAGTCACTAAAATCCAGACATATTTCATCACTCCCTCAGAATGGAAGAGTCATGGTTATACAATCATTTATGATCACATCACCCTCAAGCATTCCTAATACATGTACATCCTGCATACTGGAAGACCCAGAATAAACCCGAAGTATAAGATCAATTTTACACTGTCTACTTCAGAGTTTTATCAGCATGTTTCTCATTCGATCATTGGGAGTTGGTATCGATCATATTCTTTCCAAAAGCATATATCATACCTCAGTGTTGATCATATATTTTTCCAAAAGTATATATCAAAACCTATAAATTCAGTCAAGCTTCCAAAGCGAGACAACCGTGCACGGAATTTGATTCTTCCCAATATCTCATGAGTGAACTCATGTCTTCCGATTCAGTAATGAACATGTATGATCCCTTTGAGAGATCGTATTACTCATATGCCCTTATATGCACACCAACGCGCCGGTGTATAGACCTTGATTAGGTCATCAACTTATTGGTCTGCCAAATGTACATACTCAGACATATAGTAACACATTTGTCTTCGGTCAGAGGATACATGCCTATATCATGACAGCATACAACATAGGACTTTGGTTATCTCGATCTCGTTAAGTCAACTCTTTGACCTAACTAATCTGACATATCCAAATCTCTATTCCCATGCAGAGGACTTGCATCAAGAGGTCGGTCAGATATCAGCCAAGTGAGAAAGGATTGTCAGCTCCTACTTAGGCTGGAGATCATCATTTAACAATCATTTGATGGTACTTGATGTGTCCTCAATCTAACTCTTTAGATATTCATCCAAGCACCAACCTCTATGATTCAATAATTGAATCAATAGTTGTATGATCATCAAGATGGCCATGGTACATAATCCTAATTGTACTAAGGGACCTATTATGAAATTAGTTATTCTTCATTTTAGATCAGGGAATGATATTCGCAATAACATTTATTGCATAATGGCTCGTTGTGGGCTCGCATGTCCAACAATTTCCCACTATCCCAAAGAGACATTAATGGGCTAATCATTTAATCCCACACTCATGTGACAATCATGGGCTATTTAAATAGCTAGGTTAGTTGATCAGTCACTCTATTCCCGAGAGACTATGCCAAGTCCTTTTACGGCACTTGCATATCTCCTATAACAGTGCTCGCATCCAATGTGAATGTTGCATATTATGCAACCAATACTCAATATTGTCAGTGATAGTGTCCTTGACACTACAACTTAATAATTATTATAACCAGTATAAAATTTTCATTATCCTTATCATAATACCCTTATTCTTGGAGATCTCTTTCTCCTAAGGTATCCACAATTAAGAGCTTTTAGATCACTATCTATAAAGTCTTAAGTTCTTGAAGATAAGACTTTGAGATCACTATCTCAAAAATCTTTTCATCTTTGAAGATATTGTTATTACTGCAATAAAGTATTTTATCTCCTTAGCAGGATTAGTAACATTTACCACTCCCAATGCATGGCAGATATCTAACTTTTGTACACATCAAGTTTATACTCGGCTTCTCGTAACTGATGCACAACGGCAAGTAGTTCTAGAAATCACTTCCTCAACTCTTTGAGGTGTTATCCCTTTATATAGGTCAATACCATATCTTAAGGGAAGAAAGCATTTCTTGTAATTTTCCAAAAAAAATAGAACATGTCCAAGGTGTACTACTAATGTGACGGTCTCAATACCCTCTTCTCTTTGCTTCTGAACATCTTCAGAACTAAGATCTAAGAGGTATCCTTGAGATCATATCTCAAGGTATGGAATAGACAGTCTATAAAGCACTTATTATTATTATACTTATATCATTCCAAATGATTAGGGTATCATCTACATATAGCACGATGAACACAATGGCACTCCCACAAAGCTTTACATGGTACATCAAGATTCTATCTGAAATCATAACATTTATAATTTCATCAAGTCTTATGTTCCAACTACAAGAAGCTTATTCAAGTCCACAGATGGAGTTATTTAGCTTGCACAGCTTGCTTTCCTAGCCTATGAAGCCATGGGGCTACTTCATGTGAATATCCTAGGAGAGAGATTCGTGGAGGAATGCAATCTTGACTTCCATCTTGAAAATGTCAAAGTCAAGTTGTGTAGCTATAGTTAGCAATAATCTGATGAGTTTAAGCATGGTCACTGGAGAGCAAGTCTCATCGCAAGCGATGTCTTCTATTCAGTGTGTAGATCATGGCTACGAGCCGTGCTTTGAAGGTATGTACCTTCTCATCAGGTTCCCTTTTTCTCTTGAAGATCCATTTACATCTTAACGGTCTTACCTATATAGGTGGATCCTCGAGGGTCCATATACAACACTTGTATATGAAGTCTTCTTTAGACATGATTGCTAACATCCATCTTTCCATGACATGATCAATAGAAGCTTCATAACATGAAGTTCGATTATTGTCAGATTTCTCTGACACATGGAATCCATCCTCAAACTGATTTGAAGAGGTATGTGTGTTTCATCTTTAATTATTCTTTTTAGTTTCCACTTTCAAAATCCTCATTATCTTCTCAAGATTAAATGAGTTCCTTCACTTCATTTTAATCTTGATTCTCAAGAGAGTCATCATCTAAGAATCATATCCTTGGAGATGAGATCTTTTAAGAATCTCAAGGTCATAAAGTGGGTATCCAATACCAACCTTTATTTTCCTAATGAAGTAGCACTCTCTAGTGCTAGATTCCAGCTTACTATCAAGGAACCTTATAAGGATATATAATGTAGTCTGTACTACATATATACCTTGGAAATTAAGAGGTAATTATGCTAATATTAATCATTGATCAAATCAAGTCATACATGATTAATTGTATCTCCCTATAACTCTATTGAGTTTAGGAGCAATAGGAGGACTGAGATAGGAATGAAATTCATATCTCCATAAGGTATTATTTGAATTCATCTAACAGGTACTTGCTACCTAGGTTAGATCAAATTCATTTTCATCTTCCTTCGAACTTTGGTTCTAAACCAAAATTGTGAAATCTTTGAACATTTCAATGCTTTCTATCATGAAGGAAAGAAATCTCATATCAAAAATAATCAGCAAATGATATCACATATCATTAATGTTAATTATGATATAGATGATCCACATACATCAATATGTATGAGATCTTGAATACCTCGACATCTAACACCATTCCCAGAGAAGGTGCATTGGACATTTGTACTTAGAACACAATATTCAAAAAGTATGTAAGATTTGAGATTTTAGACATTCTAAAGTTTATCTCTTACTAGTCTATTGATCTCATCAGCAGACTAATTTCCAAGATTTGATGCCAGATCATTGTCAAATGATCTTTATCCTCCTATTGATCTTATAAGGTTTAATTTTCAGTATTTAGAAATGTTAATGAACCATTCATTAATTTTCTAATTTAATAGAGTCCTCCAGATATCAGAATGTTATCTGAAATATATCCATCATAACTCTTTATGATAGGTCTATTCCAGAATTCATGTTTATTTCCAACATTTAGAAATAAACTATGAGTGTTTTCCAATATCTAGGTAGTAGAGAAATTCTCTAAGACTAAGGACTCTCCCACTGAAAATATGAAGTCTATCTATCCAACAAGATTGTTGCAATAATTACGTCAATATCCATGTAGATGACTATTAAACCTGAAGATCAAATTCCAGTCTTCTAATACATATGCAACCAATTGCAAGTGTTATTAGAAGAATGAGATACAATTATTAGACTTTGATCTTATCAAATAAGAAAGTCAATTTCAATGATTATATGTAGATGTATATAGTTTTGATGCACTATCTGGGTCCTTCTCTAAGGATTCTAGATAGACTTGATAGTCATACTATCAATACATAGGCTCATTGCAGTATTGGCATTCATCTAACTATTTGGATGTCATATGTATGTGGAAACCATAGAAGTACAACCAACTCTTTGACTTTTCTTCTAACCTAGGTCCGACCCATGCTTCCACTGCGCTCCTTTCATCTCTAAACAACCATTGCTTAAGTGATGAGGTAAAAGAATCGGGTTTCGCAGCTTTCTTTTTATTGAAGAAAGAAGTAAGTAGTCGGTTGTAGCCGAAAGCCGCGAAACAAAATTCAATCCTTGAACCTATCAAACAAATTACGGTTTTCTTGTCGGAAAACCGTTCACTAATATTTAACCAGGTAAGTGTTCCTAGGTCGATCTCAAGGAGGCAGAATAAATTCCCTAGATTTTTCTATTCGTAATCTTATTTTTAATTCTTCTCTAAGTCAAAGCACCTTTTTTATTGATTTTTATTTTTGTTATTTTTATTTGATTTTATTATTTCTAATTTTTATTTAATTTTCAAAAAGGGATATTTTTCAAGAGATTTATTTATTATATAATAGGCGGATAATATGTAGGTGATACTATATAATAGGGTGAACGGGGTTCGAGCCGCGAACTCGAACTACACAAGAAAACAAAGCAAAACGAGGCGGCTTTCGATTAAATCAAAACACTTCGAAAACACGTCAAAAAGCCGTGAAACTTTTATATAGGTAGTTGGGGTAGTTGTGTAACTACCCTCAAGAAATCGTCGAAATCCGAGGTCACAAGAACAAGAAACAGCCCCTACAGCCCAGGGGGATAAGCGCAAGAAAAACTATCAAAAATATTTGCAAAATGGTCCTGGAGGACTGTTCTGAAGAAAAAAGTACAAGAATCTTTACATTTAGGTCCCTGCGGAAGGACCTAAATGCAAATATGCAAAACTCTGGAGGAGGGATGAAAGAACTGGAAGTCGGCTGGACAAAGTATGTAATTTTTCCACCTCTTCGATTTCAATGGCTGAGATTATAACGTCCGGGCGCGATCTGACGCTCCTGATGCGGCCACGTGTCGCAAGACTGTAACCCTCCTGTTCTTGGGCGGTTAGAACTGATAGCAGACTTGCCTTCTTCCCCGAATTATCCCGGCTGAAGGGCGATGGTTTTGACGCACCTGCTGGGCTAGAGGGGTGGCTCCTCCACCCCTCGAGCTCGCCCGCTGAAGGGTTCCGACGGAGGTCGCTCCGAGCAGCTGTGAATCGGTGATGAAGATGGTGGTGTCGACCACCTGGGGACTCAGCTGTGCTGATGTCCGACTTTGGAGAAGAAGATCGACGATGAACGAAGGCTCCAAGTTCGACGGAAATGGCTCGCGATGCTCCTGGATCTGCAATGAACACGGATATATGCTCAATCCAAGTAGAATCGGCCGAGGGATTACAATTATCAAGCTCGAAAGTTGAGAGAAAATATTAAGTTTCCAGCTAACCTCCAGTTACGTGAAGAAGATGAAGATTTGAAATCCAATTCAAGGCGAAATCAAACGATCCGAATGAGGGTTTTGAATGTGCGTTAAAGATGGATCATTAATCTATCTAAATGCGTGATTAGCCATGCTAATCATGGCTCGTAGATCGAGAAACAAAACGACTAAAGTGGAGGAAAAGGTCTAGGGCATCAAGGTGTATTACCTAGAAAACTTGCTCGATGGTCGACCTTTGGGCCGGAGCTGGACGCGCGATGGCAGCGCTGTAAGGCGATGCTTGGCCTTGGAACTTCCTCCGTCGACTCCTCTTCCTCGCGGGCTACGCCTTGGTGCTGTCACCACCGTGGGTTCGCCGGAATAGGGCTTGGAAGGTAGGGGGTCGGTAGTCTGGAACTGGGGCTTCAGGCAGTTGGGAAAGTTAATGATGAATGGCGACCTTGGAGCCCATTTATAGGAGAAATGGCTTGGGCTCCAAGTCGAGATGGAGGGTGGCGATGGAGAGGGTTGTTGGAGGAAGAGATTGGACGGATTAGATTGGTCAGAAGGTTCTGGATGGCGTCGGGAAAAAGGGTGAAAGTCGGCCGGCCGAACAGCCTGGGCACAACCTCTTCTTGAGGAAGAAGGTCCCAGGTGTTGACAAGTGTCAGCACCTGGTTTGTCTAGAGGCCGAAATTGCTTATAAATTAAATATAAAATATTAACTTACATAATTTTAAATAGGTATAAATACAAGAAAGTTAAATAAATTAATTTTCTAAATTATGGTATATATAATTTTAATAAATAATAAATATTATTTAAAATATAAATATTTTATTAATAAATATGTATTTAAAACTAGGTTTTAGATTTTTAATTTAATAAATAATTAAGTAAAAATTAATTTTATATTTTCTTAATTATTAGGGTATTAAATAAGACTTGTACGAATTGTTATAGATTTTTATGAATTTACATATTTTAATAAATAGAGTTAGTATCTATATAGGTCATTTATACCTATATTTTGAGGTTTTTGATTTTATTAAAATAATAAATAGTCTCTAAAAATTATGAAATAATTTATGTAGAAACTACAATATCATGAAATAATTTAAAAATTATAAAATTAATAAAATGGTAAATAATGTGTGTTACATAAAATAAATAGCCCAGAAACCCCTTTGTCTTTTGGTCCCAAAACCGACTTTTTGCAAACGGACTCCGAATTCGATGAAACCACCTTTATTAATTAGATAATCTTATTTTATGAACTTTAAAGGTGAGTAGAGTGAAATTGGAGTTCGTATGAGGAAGTTATGATGTTCGGAAGTTGAGATTTTGACAATTTGTAGGCTGGATTTCTTGGCATATATACAGGGTAATATTTTTAACTTATTTTTATATTTTTATATACATTTTTAGAAATAATTAGGAGAAAGACTTGGTGAAAAATGTGTTACTATGAAATAATTAAAATTCTTTGAAGTTTTGTATTTATTTTATAAATAGTGAAAGGTGTATATACATGTGTTAGATTATTTTTCTTTGGTTTTCTTTCCTTATCTCCCCCTACTTATTGGTTTGTCGACCAATCCATGCTGACTTGGTCTCGGGGGTTGGGCTATAAATATATCTTACAGCTATATTTATCTTTAAGTCATATTGAATCTGCCTTTTTCTTTCTTTTTCTAGTTCTTTATTTATTTACATGAGTTGAGTGGTTAAAAGTGAATATTTACACATGAATGGTGTTTTGTTAAAATATGAGAATTAGTGGGTATTTACATGTATTTGTTAAGGGTTTTAAGACAAAATGCGACAGAAAAGTTAATGAATCATGGATTCATCAACCCCCTATACTTAAACTTTGCTAGTCCCTTAGCAAACACTTATTTTGAAAAATTAAGTGAAAAAGAAAGAAAGTTAGAATGATTTTGTTTTCCTAAACCAATTCATGAGAACAGACAATGGACAGAGCTCGATCGGACCTGAAACAAGCATTTTGTCGGAACCTTAACTAGGATTAGGATTTTATCCTCAACAGTCTTCAAGTTCCATAATCCTTACTCAAGATCACTTCATCAGCTAGTTCAGACTCATTTATTCATATCGCAAACTCTATCATCCTTGAAGTCAACTTGTACAGTGTGTGAATTGATTTAGCTCTTCCTGCTTAGAGAACCGAAGAAACCGTCAATCCCGGCTATGCACTCCTATGGCTTCCTCATCCCGCTACTCTTTCCTCGGGGAGGGAGGTATTCCCTTCTGAGTTCAGTTCTGCTATGTCCACAATCGAATATAGGGAGAAGTTGGAAGAATGAGAAAAGAAGTGGATTGCGACCAGTGTAGACGCATCTCCTTGTGAAGCCCAAGCGATGTAGCTGAGTCTCCACTAAGATGTGCAGGCATATTTGGTGGAAGCTTTGACCAGTTTGGTCTTATTTGGTGGCTTCTGTATTGCTTTGACTTTGTAATTTGCTTGCACTGCATTCATCTTTTGTGCCTCGACGGATATAGCATCTTTTTAGTCCGTCCATTTTTTGAGGTCTTAGAAAAATTGTGTCAGCAGATCCTTCCCTCATCCGAAGCAACTATCGCAACCCCAATCTCTCCCGTCTTTAGACGTCATTGCCGCAAAGATAAGGATAGGAATGCACTACCAAGGTGTACTGCCCTTCGAAACTCTATACAAGTTGAGCTAAGTGTAGAGTGCATGTGTTCAAGATTGGTTCACTGGTGTAGAGTTGTACGGATGACTCCAAATGGTCTACTTAAGCTCAGATGACTTGATTTCCCGAATATGGTCTTACGGAACCCAAAGATTTAAGTCACAAGACCTGAAGAGTCTAAATTCCAGTTCCTAATCAGGCTCCTTACAACGAGAGTTAAAGGCCGTAATCAAGCTCCATCCTTTAGACTAGACTCAGTCCTTAGTCCGGAAATCTAACGTATTCTGAAAAATGCGAATGCAAATGCGACCATGTTTTTGTGAAGTATATTTTCTGAATTTTACTCTTTTTTATGGATTTTAAGGATTTTGTAATTTTTACGAATTTTAGGACTTTGTATTTTTTATGGATTTTTTATGATTTTTATAAACGAGGTTTTATTCACAAATTTTACCAGATATATTTTATTCAAGTATCTAATGTATTTTGCAAATTCTATCTACAAAGTATTTTACAAGAGTTGAATGGTTTTTATACATGTTTTAATAAATAGGATTTTAAATAAGTATTATACAAATTTTAAGTACAAATTTTAAATACAAGTTTTAATTACAAGTTTTAATTACAAATTTTTAAACAAGTTTTAAGCATGTTTTACTTATTTACAAGGATTTTATAAATAAGAGAGTAGATTTTAAATTAACCCGTACCCACTTTTTATGGATTTTATAGATATAGAAAATACATAAAAGTACGAGTTATGGCTGAAAGTATATATACAATATATACGCACCCCCCTATACTTAGCTTGAGCTATGTCCTCATAGCGTCAAAAGAGAAAAAGGAGGACATAACTCGTGCTAAGTAAAAGTGGGTGAAAAAGGGATATCGATCACAAGTCAGTCAACCCCCCCTATACTTACGATCAGGTTATCGTAAGTATCAAGGGAGAGCAAAAACGGGATGACTGAATGAAAAGGATAAATAACGAAAGTTCAAAAGGAAAAGAATACGAAATCATCGAAATCACTCGGTCCCCCCTATACTTAGGGTAAGGCATCCTAAGTAAAGAAAAGAGTGTAGCCAAAAATTGGGGACCAGTGATTTGTGAATAAGAATGGCTATACAAAAGAATCAGTACGAAAATAAAACGTAAATCAGCGGGCAATCGGTCCCCCCTATACTTAGGATTTGGTATCCTAAGCATAGAAGACGAGCAAAAACGGGGATGATTGTGGTCTACGAAGAATATACAAGTGTGGTGAATCTCCAAAATGGCTCAAAAGAATTTGTACAGGAAGAGGTGAAGGAATGATCATGATTCCTATACAAAATAGATCACTTCAGTACGGGCCAGATGATCAGTAGTCTCTACGAAGTACTTTAGCATCTGCCCGTTAACCACGAACGGCTCTGCACCAGGTGACACATCTAATATCGCAATACTGCCATTGTCGTGCACCGTTCTGACTATGTACGGTCCTTCCCACTTGCTTTTCAATTTATCGGGAAAAATTTTCAACCTTGCATTGAACAACCAAACTTTCTGCCCAGGGACAAATTTCTTGTGCCGAATATGTCTGTCATGCCATTTCTTCACTTTGTCCTTATAGATAAGTGTGTTCTCGTATGCTTGATTTTGAATTTCTACCAGCTCATTCAGATCTATCTTTCTCTTGACTCCTGCTTTTTATGTATCCATCAGTATCTCTCGGATTGCCCACTCAGATTTATGCATGATCTCTACGGGCAAGTGGCACGGCTTTCAATAAACTAGTCTGAATGGTGAAGTGCCTAAGGGAGTCTTGTATGCAGTACGATATGCCCAAAAAACTTGGTCTAGAAGAAGTGACCAGTTCTTCCTATCTGGTCGTACTAGTTTCTGGAGAATTGATTTCACCTCCCTATTCGATACTTCGGCCATGCCATTCGTCTGCGGGTGGTAAGGAGAAGCTACTCTGTGATCGATGATGTACTGTTCACTAGCTTCTTCACCTCCTTATTAATGAAATGGCTACCCCCGTCAGAGATAAGAATATGAGGGATCCCGAACCGCGAAATAATGTGTTCCCTTAGGAACTTGCAAACGGTCTTACTGTCTGCGGTTCGTGCGGGTATAGCCTCCACCCATCTGCTAACATAATCTACAGCGAGAAGGATGTACTCAAAGCCGCTGCTAGAAGGGAACGGTCCCATAAAATCTATGCCCCATGCGTCAAAGATCTCACAGATAATGACGGGTCGCATTGGCATTGCATCTCTGGCACTGGTTGTCCCTACAGCTCTCTGACAATCTGGACAACTCTTCACGAATCTGCAAGCATCTTTGGTAAGAGTCGGCCACCATAATCTGCTCTGTAGTACCTTCTGTGTTGTCCTCTTCCCTGAATGATGTCCTCCTGATTCTAGAGAATGACACAAAGTGAGGACACTATTATATTCCTCCTGAGGAATACATCGCTAGTAAACGCAATCCGGTCCTTCGCGAAAAAGAATCGGATCCTCACAATGGTAGTATCGTGCCTCGGAAAATAGTTTCTCAACTCTGTTCTTCGGCCAACCCTGAGGACTTTTTTGTGTGACCAGAAAGTTCACTATGTCTGCATACCACGGAAGTTCTGTAACCGCAAAGATGCTCTTGTCAGGAAATCTCTCTGCGATCTCTGGCGTGTACTCATCTGAAGGATGATCTGACTGCAATCGGGAGAGGTGATCAGCTACCACATTCTTTACTCCAGGTTTATCCTTGATATCCAAATCGAATTCCTGAAGTAAGAGAATCCATCTAAGAAGGCGTGCCTTGGCATCCTTCTTTTCCATTAAAAATCTGATAGCTGAGTGATCGGTGTAAACTGTGATCTTTGAGCCAAGTAGATACGATCGAAACTTGTCTAATGCGAACACTACTGCGAACATCTCTTTTTCTGTCACTGTGTAGCTTCTCTGAGCATCATCTAAGGTCTTGCTGGCATAGTGAATAGCTATGGGAAGTCCATTCCTCCTCTGCCCTAATACAGCCCCGACCGCAAAATCTGATGCATCCGTCATGATCTCGAAGGGTAGAGACCAATCAGGCGGCTGTAGGACAGGATCACTGATTATCTTTTCTTTCAATGTGAGGAAGGCATGAAGACATTTGTCATTTAAAACGAACTCGATGTCTTTGCCTAGCAATTCAGTTAACGGTCGGGCAATCTTAGAGAAATCTTGAATAAACCGTCGATAAAAGCCGACGTGCCCCAAAAATGACCGTAACTGTTTGATGTTGGATGGTGGCTCGAGTTTCTTGATGATGTCCACCTTGGCAGGGTCAACCTCCATGCCTCGCTGGGAGATGACGTGCCCCAACACGATCCCGTGAGTAACCATAAAATGGCTCTTTTCCTAGGACAGAACGAGATCTACCTCACAACACTTTTTCAGAACCTGGTCTAGGTGCGCTAAACAATCGTCAAAAGACTCACCATAGACCGAAAAATCATCCATAAAAACCTTTAGAAAATCACCGACCATGTCCGCGAAAATAGCAAGCATGCACCTCTGGAAGGTCGCGGGAGCGTTGCACAATCCAAAGGGCATCCGTCTAAAGGCATACGTGCCAAACGAACAAGTGAAGGTGGTTTTCTCCTGGTCTTCAGGAGCAATTGATACCTGATTGTATCCGGAGTAACCGTCAAGGAAACAGAAGTACCCCTTCCCTGCCAACCGTTCTATGACCTGGTCTATGAAAGGCAAAGGGAAGTGGTCCTTCTTCGTCGCGGTGTTCAGCTTTCTGTAATCAACACATACTCGCCACGACGTGGTTACTCTCTTTGGAATCTCCTCTCCACTCTCGTTTTTCACCATCTGAATTCCCGACTTCTTCGGGACAACATGTAATGGGCTAACCCATTCGGAGTTGGAGATGGGATAAATGAACCCTGTGTCACACCATTTCGTGATCTTTTTCTTGACAACTTCTCGTAAGACCGGATTCAGCCTACGCTGAAACTCTCTGGAGGTTTTGTTGTCATGATCGAGATAGATATGATGTGAACACAAAGCAGGATTAGTCCCGCGGAGATCGGATACAGTCCACCCAATAGCCTTGCGGTTTCTTTCTAGAATCTCCATCAGACGATTTTCTTGATCATCGGTCAAAGTTGAGCTAATAATGACCGGAAACTGTTGATGTGGACCCTCAAGGAAAGCATATTTCATGTTTGGTGGCAAAGTCTTAAGTTCTGGCAAGGTAGTCTCTGGATCTGCCGAAACATCCTCTGTAGTTGTATGGGGATCTGTATCGGTAGGTGATGTATCTGCATTCTGATTATCCACCATCTCTATGTGCTCTAGAGTCGGACTACAGAAGATGTTCAAGACATCATCCGACTCCTCAGAATGATCAGAAGAAAATAAGTCAGCAAGATAAAATTCTGATTCATCTGAGATGGAGGAATTATGTAGAGTTTCTGAATCCGAAAGATCTGCATTGATTTCATCAAAAGTCTGATCCCTTTTCTCATCATCATCCAAACTGAAATATAAAGTCCCATCGGAAGAATTACCTCCTAAAGTCTCGGACCCGTCCTCTGTCAGACATTCTTGGGTCTCTACCTGATATCTTTCGAGGTCGTCAAGATGGACCTCATTCATGTAATCGTATGAGGCTAAAGAACTCAGAAAATCTGAAGATGCATCACTGAAGGTGTTTGATTCTCTCGCCATCTCCATATGTACCTTTTCGCCCTCGGTGCGAAAAGATACCTTCCATGTATCATAATCGAAGAGAGCCTTTGCGGTCTCTAGAAAAGGCCTCCCGAGAATGATTGGGGTAAGGTGTAACTGTGCAGGGCAATTCATATCTAAGACCGTAAAGTCTACTGGAAATTGCAGACCCTGCACGGTTACGATAACGTTCCTAAGTATACCCTTAGGTCTCTTTACCGATCTATCAGCAAACTGAAGGATTGCGCGGGATTTGTAAAGAGGACCTAACTCGAGCTTCTCGAGTAAAGAGGCAGGTATCAGATTGATCGAGGAACCGTTATCTAATAGAGTACGATCGAATTCGGCTTTTGCGATCTCACATCTGACATAATGTGCACCTGAGTCTTTCTTCTTCTTTGGAAGCTTATTCTATATCGCACAGGATGTAGCCTTAGTCAAAACATGCTTTTCTGTTCGAGGTCTCTTTTTCCTATGCGTGGTGCATCTGTTTTTCAATTGATTCTTGAGCGTAGGAAATTGATCTAAGGCATCATGGAGAGGGATCTTCAGAAAGATGTGATCTTTGAGTAACTATTCGATCTGTGGAGATTCGGGATTATTTTTTGTCTTTTTCTTTCCTTTTCCAAACAAAGCATCGGGAAAAGGGATAAAATCAGGAGTCAGAAAATCAGCATTTTTATTCAACTCGGAATCAGCATTTACATCGAGAGTCTCAGAATTATTTACAAAACTCTCTAAAACAGGGGAAGAAATGTTTTTGTCCGGGGTCTCTGCCTGATCTGGCGGGGTATCATCGTCTGAGTCGCCAATATCCATATCTGATGAATTGGCATTACTCCCGTCTCTTGATTCTGCGTCCACATCCTCTTGCGGATTCTCCTCCTCGGCATTAGGATCATGCTCGTGCTCCTCTGGTGCCCTCTCCTCTTCTCCATCAGGTGTTTGCGGTGATCTACCGCTCCTGAGACAAATGAAGTTAGACAAAAATTCAGGAAACGAGATCTTACCTGTAGGATCTACCTGGTCTGGATGCCTCCTCTTGTTGTTCGAGTTCATCTGAGGCTGGGCTGGGAGAGTGGTCTTTGGCACGGTTAACTCGTCCAGACGACGGTTAACCTGCTCCATCTCTGTCTTGTGCGCGATCTGGAGTGTACTGAGCATGTCCATAATCTGATTGAGCGCCTGGGCTTGTGAAGACATCTCCGGTTCGGTGTGGTGGCCCTGGCTTGCTCCTCTCTCCTGCCTTGGCGTGAAGTGCTGAGAGGTGGAAGGCTGGGAGTAGCGCTGAGGTGTAGAAGAAGACTGCTGCGGCTGCTGAAAAGAATAGTTCGGTGAGAACTGGGCAGGGTGCTGATATGAAGATTGCGGTCTCTAGTGGTAGACATTCGGATGAGACTGCTGCGGCGTGAAGCTCTGGCGGTGCTGGAATTGTGGACGTCCATGCTGCGGATGACCGTACGGCTGCTGCTGCTGATGATTCGGTATACTCGGCTGCTGCACCGGAGTATACCAAATCCCGTTAATCTCGAAAGTGGACTGTAGCTCTACCTCCATCTCGGCAGTGCTGATGATCTGGCCGGAATTGGCATGAGACTGATCCTCATGCCAATCAATCTGCGGAATCTCGGGCTCGCTCTGAACGTAGTGTATCTGACGGGTGGGTGGAGCGGGTGCGATCCTCCGTGCTGATTGCGTGTTCGAAGAGGTTTGGTTCTGCTGGTATTGGATCTGAAGATCAGCGACCTTCTTCGATAGATCACTCAGCTGCTGAGGTAGAGATGAGAGTTTCTCCAACTCTCGCAGCGGCTGTAGGTCTTGGACCTGCTTGTGAATCACGTCCACCAACGTTAACTTCTCGCTAATAAAGCCCATGTTGGTGTTGGATTCAGAGTCTGATATATTCGCCACCTTGTGATGCTCTCGGTGATGTGGTGGCTGTGGGGCTTTGAAATGCCCGAGTAGAGTCTACAACTCTCGAGTTCTCGGCCATCCCTTCGAAGATGGCCCAGACTGACTCGACATCCTTGTTCAAGTAACTGCCGCCACATGCGGCACTCACGAGCCCCTGTACTTCCGGCTGGAGTCCTCCGAAGTAGTTCTGCACTAGCACCTTCATTGGTATCTCATGATGCGGGCATCTCTCCGTCAGGTCCTTGAACTGATCCCATGCCTCATTGAATGATTCGTTCGATAATTGCGCAAAGTTGGAGATCTAACTCCTCATCATGTTCGTCCTTCCTAGAGGAAAATATTTGCGCAGGAAGGTGGACTTCAGGTCGTCCCAAGTGGAGATTTCTCTTCCCAGATGGCTCAGCCAGTAGAGGGCCTTATCGGCTAAGGCAAAGGGGAAGGCTTTGAGGCACACGGCTTCTTGCGTTACTCCTGGATAACAAGCCATTCCGCAGATCATCTCAAACTGCTGCAAAAACGTGAACGGCTCCTCTGCGGCATTCCCATAATACTTGGGAAGCAAAGAAATGAAGGACGGCCGGAGTTCGTATGGCCCTTGATTCGACGGTAGCCGAATCCAGTGATGGAGCGTTCGAGCACCCGGGTCATACTCGTCCCGTAAAGTAGCGGGAACCGCAGGCGGTAAATGGTTCCCGGCCCCTGCTCTCAGTGCGGCTAACTCAGCCTGTAGTTCGGTCTGAACTCTATACTGTTCTCGAATCTGTAGATTCATCTGCTGAAGTGTATCAAGAATGCAGGTCGTAACATCTGCGTTCAGCTCCGGTCTTCCTTCCTGGTGTTCCCCAGCTGGTGGCCTCTCGTCTGCTGCTGGTCCTTTCCCACGAGCCATCTGATCGTCTGTAACATAGAAACTCTCGTAAGAACTCAGCGAGAAATAATCAGGAGATCTAGATGATGTATTGAGGCGAGGGTCTGCCTCAATGATCTGGCCAGGAGGCGAGGGAGTCTGGGTCTGACTCGCCTCAAGATCGGATGGGACCGGCTCGGGAAGAGGATCATCCCAGGCCTGTGAAGACATACGCTCGACAGTGGACGGTCGAAAGCTCACAAAGTCTGAGCCGAAAAGCCGTCGAGACGTCATCTCCGATTTCAAGAGAAAGTCGGGAGAGCAAGTGTACGATTCAAATGAAGGAGAAATGCGAAAGCCGCGGAAACTCACGCCCCCGCAAACAAACACAAAGAAAACCCCATTTTCACCAACTCAACCCTGATGAAGACCGTAAGAGTTTGGTCTTTTTATCTTTTCGGTTTTAGGGTTGTGATTAGCAAACGTTCTGATTACGTTGGCTGAGCAAGCCAATAGGTGCCCGATAGTTTCCCCGAGACACTGGTCCGAATCCTTACGCGAGACCACTCGCACTCAGCCAGTATGAGAGTAAGTACGGACCGTTTCCGGCTACCCGTGTTACTTGAGGACGGAGCCTTGCGCAGTGTCCTCTAAACCTCCCACTCTGCTAAGTAAACCCGGACCGTTTCCGGCTACCCGAGCTTACCCACTGAGGAACAGTGATCAGGTGTATGGACCCAGTAGTATCCCGCAAGAAATACGGGGTTTTGTCTCTATCCTTAAGTGTCGGCTCTCGAGCTCGCGCACTCTGAGAAATGTCCGGGGGTTACTCTCCCCAAATCACTTGAATTGATTTACGGTTTTTGGTCAGATATTTTTAGCAGTCCCGATTTTAGTTTTGTAATTTTTATGGTTTTTTTCAGGCAACGTCTATTTTTTGTTTTTTTATTAAAAACCCTAAGGCAAGCACCTAGGTTGCAAGTCCTAAAACTAGCTACGCGGCACAAGCAGATAGAGTAAAAGAAAACCTAAACAAGCATCTAGAAAACCGCGGAAAAACCGATGAGCGATGAAAAGGCGCGGTGGGTGCCCTGATCCTCGGATACACGGTATCCGGAGAATCAGACCCCGAAAAAAATGAGGGTTTTATTACTAAGTACAACTCTCTCCCTTTCTCTCTCTTTTACAATTAAAAGGATACTAACTACTTCGCTCCTCTGCAGTTGACTTGTGAAGAAGAAGTCGACCTTTACTCTTTCAACTGGCTCGGCTTCCGAAGAAGCCGGTTGATCCTGCAGGTCCTGCAAAGAATGTTAGCAAAGAAAAGTCGATCGAGAAAGCCGAGAAAGTTGTAAGAAATCAAAAGAAAAACTCGGAGAAAAAGCCGTACGAAAAGCCGTACGAGAAACGAAACAAAGAGAAGAGAGAAAAAAATAAAACCACGAAAAATGAAAAATCAAAGGAATCTAACGCCTCCCCGGCAACGGCGCCATTTTGATAAGGTAAAAGAATCGGGTTTCGTGGCTTTCTTTTTATTGAAGAAAGAAGTAAGCAGTCGGTTGTAGCCGAAAGCCGCGAAACAAAATTCAATCCTTGAACCTATCAAACAAATTACGGTTTTCTTGTCGGAAAACCGTTCACTAATATTTAACCAGGTAAGTGTTCCTGGGTCGAACTCAAGGAGGCTGAATAAATTCCCTAGATTTTTCTATTCGTAATCTTATTTTTAATTCTTCTCTAAGTCAAAGCACCTTTTTATTGATTTTTATTTTTGTTATTTTTATTTGATTTTATTATTTTCTAATTTTTATTTAATTTTCAAAAAGGGATATTTTTCAAGAGATTTATTTATTATATAATAGGCGGATAATATGTAGGTGATACTATATAATAGGGTGAACGGGGTTCGAGCCGCGAACTCGAACTACACAAGAAAACAAAGCAAAACGAGGCGGCTTTCGATTAAATCAAAACACTTCGAAAACATGTCAAAAAGCTGCGAAACTTTTATACTAGGTAGTTGGGGTAGTTGTGTAACTACCCTCAAGAAATCGTCGAAATCCGAGGTCACAAGAACAAGAAACAGCCCCTACAGCCCAGGGGCATAAGCGCAAGAAAAACTATCAAAAATATTTGCAAAATGGTCCTAGAGGACTGTCCTGAAGAAAAAGTACAAGAATCTTTACATTTAGGTCCCTGCAGAAGGACCTAAATGCAAATATGCAAAACTCTGGAGGCGGGATGAAAGAACTGGAAGTCGGCTAGACTAAGTATGCAATTTTTCCACCTCTTCGATTTCAATGGTTGAGATTATAATGTACGGGCGCGATCTGACGCTCCTGATGCGGCCACGTGTCGCAAGACTGTAACCCTCCTGTTCTTGGGCGGTTAGAACTGATAGCAGACTTGCCTTCTTCCCCGAATTATCCCGGATGAAGGGCGATGGTTTTGACGCACCTGCGAGGCCAGAGGGGTGGCTCCTCCACCCCTCAAGCTCGCCCGCTGAAGGGTTCCGACGGAGGTCGCTCCGAGCAGCCGTGAATCGGTGATGAAGATGGTGGTGTCGACCACCTGGGGACTGAGCTGTGTTGATGTCCGACTTTGGAGAAGAAGATCGGCGATGAACGAAGGCTCCAAGTCTGACGCAAATGGCTCGCGATGCTCCTGGATCTGCAATGAACACGGATATATGCTCGATCCAAGTAGAATCGGCCGAGGGATTACAATTATCAAGCTCGAAAGTTGAGAGAAAATATTAAGTTTCCAGCTAACCTCCAGTTACGTGAAGAAGATGAAGATTTGAAATCCAACTCAAGGTGAAATCAAACGATCCGAATGAGGGTTTCGAATGTGCGTTAAAGATGGATCATTAATCTATCTAAATGCGTGATTAGCCATGCTAATCATGGCTCGTAGATCGAGAAACAAAACGACTAAAGTGGAGGAAAAGGTCTAGGGCATCAAGGTGTATTACCTGGAAAACTTGCTCGACGGTCGACCTTTGGGCCGGAGCTGGACGCGCGATGGCGGCGCTGCAAGGCGATGCTTGGCCTTTGAACTTCCTCTGTCGACTCCTCTTCCTCGCGGGCTACGCCTTGGTGCTGTCACCAACGTGGGTTCGCCGGAATAGGGCTTGGAAGGTAGGGGGTCGGTAGTCTGGAGCTGGGGCTTCAGGCAGTTGGGAAAGTTAATGATGAATGGCGACCTTGGAGCCTATTTATAGGAGAAATGGCTTGGGCTCCAAGTCGAGATGGAGGGTGGCGATGGAGAGGGTTGTTGGAGGAAGAGATTGGACGGATCAGATCGGTCAGAAGGTTCTGGATGGCGTCGGGAAAAAGGGTGAAAGTCGGTCGGCCGAACAGCCTGGGCGCAACCTCTTCTTGAGGAAGAAGGTCCCAGGTGCTGACAAGTGTCAGCACTTGGTTTGTCCAGGGGCCGAAATTGCTTATAAAATAAATATAAAATATTAACTTACATAATTTTAAATAGGTATAAATACAAGAAAGTTAAATAAATTAATTTTCTAAATTATGGTATAAATAATTTTAATAAATAATAAATATTATTTAAAATATAAATATTTTATTAATAAATATGTATATATAACTAGGTTTTAGATTTTTAATTTAATAAATAATTAAGTAAAAATTAATTTTATATTTTCTTAATTATTAGGGTATTAAATAAGACTTGTACGAATTGTTATAGATTTTTATGAATGAATTTACATATTTTAGTAAATAGAGTTAGTATCTATATAGGTCATTTATACCTATATTTTGAGGTTTTTGATTTTATTAAAATAATAAATAGTCTCTAAAAATTATGAAATAATTTATGTAGAAACTACAATATCATGAAATAATTTAAAAATTATAAAATTAATAAAATGATAAATAATGTGTGTTACATAAAATAAATAGCCCAGAAACCCCTTTGTCTTTTGGTCCCAAAACTGACTTTTTGCAAACGGACTCCGAATTCGATGAAACCACCTTTATTAATTAGATAATCTTATTTTATGAACTTTAAAGGTGAGTAGAGTGAAATTGGAGTTCGTATGAGGAAGTTATGATGTTCGGAAGTTGAGATTTTGACAATTTGTTGGCTGGATTTCTTGGCATATATACACGGTAATATTTTTAACTTATTTTTATATTTTTATATACATTTTTAGAAATAATTAGGAGAAAGATTTGGTGAAAAATATATTACTATGAAATAATTAAAATTCTTTGAAGTTTTGTATTTATTTTATAAATAGTGAAAGGTGTATATACATGTGTTAGATTATTTTTCTTTGGTTTTCTTTCCTTATCTCCCCCTACTTATTGGTTTGTCGACCAATCCATGTTGACTTGGTCTCAGGGGTTGGGCTATAAATATATCTTACAGCTATATTTATCTTTAAGTCATATTCAATCTGCCTTTTTCTTTCTTTTTCTAGTTCTTTATTTATTTATATGAGTTTAGTGATTAAAAGTGAATATTTACATATGAATGGTGTTTTGTTAAAATATGAGAATTAGTGGGTATTTACATGTATTTGTTAAGGGTTTTAAGACAAAATGCGACAGAAAAGTTAATGAATCATGGATTCATCATTAAGACAAAGGATCTCTTATGTTGAATTCAGAAGATTTCAATATAAGAGTATTTCGACATTTATATATGCTTCATTTAATTCATACAATATGAACATTATGAAGCTTCATGAATGACTAGAGTATAGAGTAGGATGATGACACTCATCATATCTACATACATCTTAACTCTTAAAGACTTAGGTTTAGGTAGGTACTCAAACATTTTGAATACATCAACTCCTATAAAGCCACCATTCTGCATGATGCAGTGAACCATGTCATTCATAATTAAATGTCGATAGCACATATGTATGCCATAACATCTTCATACATTTTATAAGGATTATTTGACAATTGCGATCATCATCGACATGTCACTTACAAAGTACATTCGATGAGAGATCAAGACTATAGAGACATACAAATCCTAGGTTGTTGTCTTATCGTCTATTTAATTATCATTCCTGATTACTATGAGGAAACTTGCACATTGCAACCACATACAATATGTGTCCAAGTGCAAGTACAATATCTTAATCATGGATCTAACCCATGATATTTTTCTGTTATTATTGAGTATAGTATTGAGTGGGTTTAATGAGGATTATCTGAAATAAGAAATTTGCATAAATATATATACACATTTTACTTTGATTTAGGGATTTTTATATCAAAGTTGTCTTGTCTTCTCAACACTAAAAGTTCATTCCCTTAATCACTTTCAATGTAAGAGATATACTTACCATTATATCTCAACAAGACCTGGGATCTCCTTTCTAACTTTGTTGCATCCCGAAAATATGAGAAACTACAACTCAGATAAAAAGAAGCGGGAACTCATTCTGCCTTGCAAGTCCAACTTGCATTCCCAATTCAGTCTTTAACATCCGAGCCCACCACCCCTAAGGTGATGGTTACTCGTAGTTAATTGAACCAATCCTCAATAGGATTAGAACTCGCTATACGCAATCCTATATCGCCCAATTAATATGAGGAATCGATATTGGGGTCACTACACATATGGCCTTACTCTTTCAAGAAGCAAAGAGTCTGATCCAGATGCGCTTGTATGCAGGAGCTGTCACTTCGGACAGGCGTCTCCTACGTACAATCCCTGGCGACAGAACCCTTCGCCTTGACGGGAAACCATGGATGTCACTTATGTGATCCTCCACCTCATATTCAAATTGTAATTAATCATTATGATTAATTCTTCCAAGGGAAATAACAACTCTATTCATAATAGAGTGTTTTAGTTTTAATTGGATTCCAATTAATCTAATCATATTAAATTAATGATCCAATTAATATCCAACAAATATTTTAATTGTTACTTGAAATATGGTATTATCTCGAATACATATTATTTTAAATTTTAATAATTAGAAAATACACCATGATTTCTCCAGCATTATCGAGTCCCTACCCGTTGTCATGGCCTGTATCGATGGGAGTGGGACAGACCACACATGGTGCAACCTGCTACCCCAACTCTTGACACCATATCCACCTCAGGAAAGGATAATGCCAAATAGATCATTGTGTATTTGAGATGTTCATCGGTTCTTCAACTGAAATTATACCATATAGTAATAATCAAAATCATTTTGATTATAAGGAAATTTGCTAGAGAAGTTCCCAAAACTATTTAAGTAATATGTTTGTTGAAAGTGTATCAAGTAACCAATTGGTGATCTAGATCATATCTAATCATTTATTGGTTGAGGCAATGTCATTTAAGGGAAAAATTATCATTCAAATATTTTCCAAATATTATCCATAATTATTCCAATAAATTAACCATTAATTTCACAAGTTTCTTAAATGACTATCACAAGGTTCATGATTAGGATTGCAATTTTCAGCAGTGACCCTCACTTACTAAAATTAGCATATCTCATTCATTTAAATCAAAATTAAGCAAAATCAGTTTCTAAAGTTTGATAACTTGATTTAAAATAGAACATATATAATTAGCACGCATTTACAGGCGTTTTAAAACAGTAATTAACTTGTTAATTACGTCATTATTCGCCATCCCCGAAACAGTGGATATAGGTCTATTAAAATGATCATATCTTGAGTTATTGGATTCCAAATCATACAAACTCAAATCCTATTGTTTACTTAATAAATGTAGAACATTATACAATTGATAATTTCGTGTTTAAACTTTTTAAAAAGGGTCTAAATTTTATCACAAAATAGAGCTGCGAAAATGAAATGCGATAAAATTTTCACAATCCTCATGAACCCAAGTCTTCCTAGGTTTATGGATCGCATCCAAAACCTCCAACCTGGCTCTGATATCACTTGAAGGATATGGAAAGATCCTCAAGCACATCACGGAAGCGTGTGGATCGCACCGAATGTGATTAGGAGCGACTAGTCGCACTAGTCGCTCCGGGCAGCGGAATTTAAAAATTTTTAATGTAATGAAACCACATGATCCAAGAACCTTTCTCGGATCAATTCATCTAAACCACAATAGTTATAAGGTTTACCTCTTGAAGCATGGTTGCGATCGAGTCTCTAAACTAAGAGACCTCCTGTCTCAAGTCTGATCCGACGGAGGAGACACTTGCAAGCGTGTTGATGAGACGCATCCTTCTCGCAATCCATGTTGATGATCCAAGAGATGAATCTCCTGATCTTGTCACACGAGATCCGACATCTTCTTCACAAGCGAGGCGCACCGAAGGAGATGGAGATCCACAAGCAAGTACTCTGGCAGCATAACGACGATGCTGTGGCGACGACGACTCTCTCAATGGCTCCATGGTGGACGGTCATAAGAAAGAGAGGGAGAGAGGCACATGACGTGTAGAGAGAGAGGAAGAGAGCATTCGTTGTTGTCGTAAATGTGTCTCTCGAAGAGCAAGGGTGCCTCTTCTTATATAGGGTTTTGGGAGTCCATGGCTCTCAATCCATGGACAACACACAATCAATGGTTGAGATTGATTTGTGTTTCTTTAAATGGCTAAGATGTTGTTGTAAAACACAACAACAATTTATTTAATTTGAATTAATTTATATTGATAAATCAACATAATTAATCCTAATTTAAATCACTTTGACTAGAAAAGAGATAATGAGAAGACTAAACCACATCCCCTAAAAAAGGGGGATGGCTACCAATCATCTCATGAGATCTCATTATCTCACGAGATCTCATTATCTCATGAAATCTCATTATCTCATGATATCTCCAAGATTTACAAAAACAATTGTTGTAAATATTTTTCACAAAAATAATTCACAATTATCTTGTGAAAAACTTCAATCAAACCATTGAAATTATGTGAATCTCATTCACAACCCAAAACAAAATGTAATTATATTTTCAATTCATCATTCAATGTGAATCTAATTCACATTAACAATTAATCAACAAATATAAATCAGAATAAGCTCTCTTTAATATATTATAAATCATATTTATAATATACGTGAATAATATGGATAGTGCTATCCACATTATTCTTATCCATGATAATGAAATCACATTTAATTATCTTGGATCTCAATTTGCATGTGCCCAAATAATATGAATCACATTCACATTACTCACATCTTTGATAATTAAATCACATTTAATTATCTCAGATAAATCTCCTAATAAATGAATCGAATTCATATTATTCATGATAATTAAATCATATTTAATTAACCATTTTTCTCAATGCTCGGATACATATATCAACAATGAAATTATCCATGAACTCCTTCAAGGATAATGCGCTTTCTCCGTGGATACTTGGAGATAAGGATAGTGCGATTGTATTGTTCCACGTATAGTGACTTGGATATTGAGATCACATCTCAAATCCAGATCTTGCGAACCTCCCATAGATTCTTGATTAAATAAAGACCGCAAATATAACCTTCTCATTAAATCTGAATCACATTCAGATCAATGTCCAACATTTGGACTAAGATCAGATTACTTCTCTATGAGAGGAGTTACTAAAATCCAAACCTGATTCATCACTCCCTCAGAATGGAAGAGTCATGGTTATACAATTGTTTATGATCACATCACCCTCAGGCAGTCCTAAAACCTGTACATCTTGCATACTGGAAGACCCAGAATAAACCCGAAGTATAAGATCTATTTTACATTGTCTACTTCAGAGTTTTATCATCAAGTTTCTCATTCGATCATTTGGTGTTGGTATCGATCATATGCTTTCCAAAATCATATATCATACCCCTGGTGTTGATCATATACTTTTCCAAAGTATAAATCAAAACCTACAAATTCTGTCAAGCTTCCAAAGCGAGACGATCGTGCACGGAATTTGATTCTTCCCAATATATCATGAGTGAGCTCATGTCTTCTGATTCAGTAATGAACCTGTATGATCCCTTTGAGAGATCGTATTACTCATATGCCCTTATATGCACACCAGCACGCCGGTGTATAGACCTTGATTAGGTCATCAACCTATTGGTCTGCCAAATGTACATACTTAACATATAGTAACTCATCTGTCTCTAGTCAGAGGGTGCGTGCCTATATCGTAACAACATACGTTATAGGACTTTGGTTATCTCGATCTCGTTAAGTCAACTCTTTGACCTAACTAATCTGACACCTCTGAATATCTATTCCCATGCAGAGGACCTGCATCAAGAGGTCGGTCAGATATCTGTCAAGTGAGAAAGGATTGACATCTCCTACTCAGGCTGGAGATCATCTCTTAACAATCATTTAACGGTACTTGATGAGTCCTCAATCTAACTCTTTAGATATTCATCCAAGCACCAGCCTCTATAATTCAATAATTGAATCAACAGTTGTATGATCATCAAGATGGCCATGGTACATCACCTTAATTGTACTAAGGGACCTACTATGCAAATTAGTTATTCTTCATTTCAGATCAAGAAATGATATTCGCAATAACATTTATTTCATAATGGCTCGTCGTGGACTCGCATGTCCAAAAATGAGAAGCCTAGTGTATGCTAAAGTGTACAAAAGCCAGACGTCTGCCATGTAGTGGGAGTAGTAAATTGTTACTAATCCTTTTATGGAGATAAAACACTTTATTGTAGCAATAATAATGTCTTCAAAGATGACAAGACTTTAGAGATAGTGATCTCTAAGTCTTATCTTCAAGAACTTAAGACTTTATAGATAGTGATCTAAAAGGTCTTAAATGTGGATACCTTAGGAGATAGAGATCTCCAGGAATAAGGGTATTTTGATAAGGATTATGGACATATTGGTTATAATAATTATTGAAATGTAGTGTCAAAGGACACTATAACAGAAAAGATTGAGTATCGGTTGCATAAGATGCAACATTCGCATTAGATGCAAGCACTGTTACTAGGGGATATGCAAGTGTTGTAAAAGGACTTTGCGTAGTCTCTCGGGAACAGAGTGACTGATCATCTTAACTAGATATTTTTATAAATATCCTATGATTGTCACATGAGTGCGGGTTTAAATGATTGTCCCATTAATGGCTCTTTGGGCTAGTGGGAGATTGTTGGACATGCGAGCCCACGGCGAGCCATTATGCAATAAATGTTATCATGAATATCATTCCCTGATCTGAAATGAAGAATAACTACTTTGCATAATAGGTCCCTTGGTACAATTAGGGTTATGTACTATGGCCATCTTAATGATCCTACAGTTGTTGATTCAATTATTGAATCATAGAGGCTGGTGCTTGGATGAATATCTAAAGAGTTAGATGGAGGACTCATCAAGTACCGTCATATGATTGTTAAGAGAGGATCTCCAGCCTAGGTAGGAGATGGCAAACCTTTCTCCCTTTTCTGATATCTGACGGACCTCTTGATGTAGGTCCTCTTCATGGGAATAGAGATTTAGAGGTGTCAGATTAGCTAGGTCAAAGAGTTGACTTAACGAGATCGAGATAACCAAAGACCTATATCGTATGTTGTCACGATATAGGCATACATCCTTTGACGAGAGACAGATGTGTTACTATATGTCTGAGTATGTACATTTTTCAAACCAATAGGTTGATGACCTAACCAAGGTCTATACACCGGCGCCCTGGTGTGCATGTAAGGGCATATGAGTAATACGATCTCTCAAAGGGATCATACAGGTTCATTGCTGAACCAGAAGAAATGAGCTCACTCATGAGATATTGGGAAGAATCAAATTCTGTGAACGATCATCTTACTTTGGAAGCTTGACTGAATTTTTAGGTTTGATATATACTTTTGGAAAGTATATGATCAACACCTGGGTATGATATATGCTTTTGGAAAGTATATGATCTATACAAACTCCCAATAGTCAAATGAGAAATCTTAATGATAAATCCTGAAGGAGACAGTCTAAAAGGAGATCTAAAACTTCGGATTTATTCTGGGTCTTCCAGTATGTAGGATGTACAGGTATTAGGAATGGCGGAGGGTGAAGTGATCATAAACAATTGTATAACCATGACGCTTCCATTCCGAGGGAGTGACGAAACACGTTTGGATTTTAGTGACTCGTCTCATAGAGAAGTAATCTGATCTTAGTCCAAATGTTGGACATTGATTTGATGTGATTCAGATGTAATGAGAAGATTAGATTCGCTGACATGATTTAATCAAGCATCTATGGGAGGTCCGCAAGATATGGATTTGAGATATGATCTCAATATCCAAGTCACTATACGTGGAACAATACAATTGCCTTGTCCTTATCTCCAAGTATCTGCGGAGAAAGCGTATCGTCCTTGAAAGAGATCATGGATAATTTCATTGTTGATATATGTATCCGAGCATTGAGAAAAATGGATAATTAAATGCGATTTAATTATCATGAATAATATGAATTTGATTCATATTGTAAGGAGAGTTATCTAAGATAATTAAATGTCATTTAATTATCAAAGATGCGAATAATGTAAATGTGATTCATATTATTTGGGCACATGAGAATTGAGATCCAAGATGATTAAATGTGATTTAATTATCATGGATAAGAATAATGTCGATAACACTGTACATATTATTCAGGTATATTATAAATGTGATTTATAATATATTAAAGAGAACATATTGTGATTTATATTTGTTAATTAATTATTGATGTCAATTGGATTCACATTGGATGATTAATTGAAAATATAATTTATAGTTGTTTTAGGATGTGGATGTGATTCATATTTTTCCAAGGCATGATTGTAATGTTCACAAGATAATTATGAATTATTTTTTGAGAAATAATTTACAACAAATGTTGTTGTAAATCTTGGAGATATCACGAGATAATGAGATCTCATGAGATAATGAGATCTCATGAGATTTTGAGGAGATAGACCCATTCCACCTCAAAGGAGTAGTCCCCCCCTTTTTTTAGGGGATATGGGCAATCTTCTCATTGCCTCCAAGACTAGTCAATTGATTTGATTTGAAATTAATTTATATTGATTTATCAATATACATTAATTTAAATTAATTAATTGTTATTGTGTTTTTTACAAGAATATCATGTCCATTGAAAGAAACACAAATCAATCTCATCCATTGATTATGTATTGTCCATAGATTGAGATCCATGGACTCCCAAAACCCCTATATAAGAAGAGGCACCCCTTGCTCTTCGAGTTACACGTTTATGACGACAACATATGCTCTCTCCCTCTCTCTCTCTCTCTCTCTACATGCCAAATGCTCTCTCTCCCTCTATTTCTCTCTTATGGCAGTCCACCATGGAGCCGTAGAGAGAGTCGCCATCGTTGCAGCATCGTTGTTATGCTACCGACGTATTTGCTCGTGGATCTTCGTCTCCTTCAGTGCACCTTTCTCATGAAGAAGATGTCGGATCTCATGTGACGATATCAGGAGATTTTCTGCTTGGATCATCATCATGGATTGCGAGGAGCATGCATCTCATCAACACGCTTGCAATCGTCTCCTCTATCGGATCAGACTTGAGACAAGAGGTCTCTTGGTTTAGAGACTCGATCGCAACCACGCTTCAAGAGGTAATCTTAATACCTATTGTGGTTTAGATGAAATGATCCAAGAAGTGTTCTTGGATCACGTGGTTTCATCACTTTAAAATTTTTTAAATTCCGCTACATGGAGCAACTAGTGCGACTAGTCACTCCCGATCACATTTGATGTGATCCACACGTTTTCGTGATGTGCTTGAGGATCTTCCATATCCTTCAATCCATTTCTCCTTTCGGCCCGATTCCTTTTTGATATCTATAGATAGGATCATGCCCTCGCTCGCAGATCATCTGGATGCGATTCTTGTCGACTATTCTGACCGAGACCCTTGCTCCTTTTTTACCTTTTCCAACTGGATATAAATAAGCCATGTCCTCCTCTCGAGCTCCGTTGGCACCTATCGCTTCCCTACCACCACCCCCCCCCCCCCCCGAACCCCTAGAGCGATCCTCCTTAGTGATAGGAAGGCTGGACGCTAGTTCTTGTGTGTGGACACAGGAGAAGGATGTGCATCCAACCCCTCGCCTAAGCACTCACTGGTGAAGCTCTGATCCCTAGTCCCCGACTGTGGTGATTTTTTCATTTCTTTTGCATTATGTTTCATAGTATAACAGTATATTAGGCTTCATTTCAGTTGTTTGATTTTGCTTAAATATACCAAAAAAACCCAAAAATTTCTGATCGTTGGAGCTCTCTGCTCCAACCTTATTCCTCATCATTTCAACCACCCTCCATTGCTACTTTTACCTCCATAAAAATCCCTTCACGCTTCTCCATCATTCTGATCACCATACACGCCCTGATTCATCTTGAATCAGGCAGACCAAGCCATCTACTCTGCCCCTCATCAGAGGGCCTCCGCCCTGCTCCGCTCCCCTATTTCCTTGCTCCATTTTAGGCTCTAAGGCTTCGCTTTGGAGATTCTAAGCTAATCACGTAGGTAGCAGGTATCCAGGACCCCATCTGAGGGTTTATAGTTCAGTCGAAGCTCGCTCTAGGTCGTTGTGTCTTCTCCAACCTCCAGGACCACTTTGTGTGTCCTAGACCTTCTTCCAACCATCCACAACTCTGGCATTGTCCGACGAAGCTTCTCCGCCCATCAGCACAGCGGGACGAGGCCATAGCATCTCAAGAGCGTCGATCAAATTTGTCGGGTGCTTGTTCTTCAATAGTTCTTCCAGAGCATCAACCACCATCCGATGATGAACACCCACCCAGATTAGAGCTCTATTGTGGGATCGCATCTTCCAGCAGCCATCGGATCCATTTGAGGATTTGATCTCTATAGTCTAGAGGTGAAGCGGTATCGATTGTGGGATGCGCACCACATGTTAAGTGATTTGATCCTTACCGCTTGTACGTACGCAAAGAGTGGGTAATTTGCACCTGTCCCCCTCCATTTTTTGTTATTTAACATTTGGTCCTGTAAATATATTTCATTGTTTAAAAACTTGTGGTTATTTTACATTCAGAACACTTTAGTTCATGTTATTTGCTTTTTGGTCCAAGGGACGTCACGTCAAGTGTTGTCCCATGTGAGGGCTTTTTGCGTTAAAGTTGCATATCTTATCCGGTGGTTTCTGGGATCTTTCATGGAAATATTGAAAATACTTTTGGAAATTATAATTTAGTCCCCACCAGTATATATTAGAGTATATTTAATTGGGAAAATTCCTTTAATAACCCTGGATGTTTGTTTATTTAAACATATGCCCCTGCTAGTTGTTAGTATATTGTGAAATTAATTTAAAAATTTATGCTAAGGCTCCTGAACTTGTTTTATTTTTATAAATGTAAGCATGAGGTTTCTTAAATTGCAAAATGGTCCCTATGCATTGTTTTTAATTGCTTGATTTTCTTTTAATTGCATTAATTACCTAATTAACTCCAAAAATTTTAGGAAAAATCTTTTAAATACCTTATATGATATTGTACCACATATATTTTCAATAAGGTATTTTATATCATTTTTCTAATTAAAAGTTACAAAACTAGCTATATTTTACTGTTATGACGTTGAAAAATTATAAAAATTATATATAGCTCTAGAAATCACCAAAAAATTATGTGAGGCAACTACGAGGCCCTGTCATGGCAGGAGGTGGCTGCATGCAGTGGAGGAAATCGGATGTTCGATCTGTTGGTTCTGGTGCAGACAGAGTTAGTTGGTTTGAGCCAACTTTGAGTCGATTTATAGAATGGTTGAAAGGGAATTGGGAAGAGATCAATGGTTGGCGTGAATCTTGGTTGTTAGGTCTAGGGATTCGAGGGTTTAGATGGGATTTAGGTTTAATGGTGGAGAGAGTAAAATTAGTTGAAGATGGCTGGTTACAACTGACGTCAACAAACTCAGTTCTTGAAGAAGATGAACCGGGTGCTGACACGTGTCAGCACCTGGTTGGCCAAATGGGAAAATACATTAATAATTACAAACTATATAACAAATAATGTTATTTTAAATAATATAAAAAGGAAAATATAAATAATTAAATTATCTAAATTATGGAATAATCAATTTTTATACATTTTAAATAATTTATGATATATAAATATTATATTAATAAATAGGTATAAACAATACTTGATACATATGTATTTGATTTTTAATTTAATAAATTAATAAATAATATCTTATGTTTATATTTTATTAATTATTAGAATATTGAATAGAGAATGTGTGATTTTTTTGTAAATTAATTAAAATATATTAATAAATACGAGTATAAGTTACACGGTTCAATTTCGTCTATAAAATAGTGTTTTTAATTTATTTAAAATAATAAATAATGTCAGAAAATTCTGAAATAAATCATGATTGAAATACAAGATCACAAAAAAATAAAAATTATAAAATCATTAAAACTATAAATAATGTATTCTATATAAAATATATAGCCTAGAAACCCAGTTGTCATTAGGTCCCAAAATTGACTTTTTGCAAACGGACTTCAATTTTAGTGAAATCACCTCCATTACTTAGTGAATATTATTTTATGAACTTTAAAAGTGAGTAGAGTGAAATTGGATTCGTATGAGAAAGTTATGATGTTCGAAAGTTAGAATTTGACAATTTAAAAGTTGGATTTCTTAGCATATATACAAGATAATATTTTTAACTTATTTTTATATTTTTCTATACATTTTTAGAAATAATTAGGAAAAGAGTTTAGTGAAAAATATTTTCATATGAATCTATTAAAAATCAATGAGATAATTATTTGATAAATATTGAAGAATGTGCAGAGTGTACAATTATTATTTTTTATTGTTTTGTTTCCTTATCTCCCCCTACTTATTTATTTGTCGACCAATCCACGTTGACTTAGTCTCGGGGGTTAGGTTATAAATATATCTTTCAGCTATATGTGCATTTTATGTCATATTGTACATATATACATATCTACAATATGCCTTCTTTTTTGTTTTTTTTTATTTTTATTCTATTATTTATTTACATGTTTGGATGCATAAAAGTTAATTTTTATTCGTGAATATGGATTTATTAAAAGATGGAAATTAACGAATTTTTACATGTATTTGTTAAGGGTTTTAAGACAAAATGTAGAAAGAATGTTAATAGATCATGGATTCATCGGTGATAACGGTAGCATTCTCGTATCAGAGTTGTCATCTGACACACAACCGCTTGTAGTCAACGGACAATTGCTGAAGCCATACATAGATCATGATAGACTTCCGTGGTTGACTCAGTTGAAGTGGTATATCAGGAAGATGATGTATAATCAGTGGATCCAGATAGTTGAGTGCAAAAATATTCTTTCATTTTCATTCTTTTGCTCTTTTTTCTCTTTCTCTTTTCCTTTTATTTCTTCTTCCATCTATTCACTCTCCTCTTTCATCAATGCTATGTTTAGGATGACTTTATCCTAATTATACAGGGGGGTGTTGAGTGTTCATTCTTTTTCTCCTTGTTTGTTTCCTAGCTCGTTGATATTATATCTACTTAGGGATATTTCATCCTAAGTATAGGGGGAGATAAGTTTGGTCAATGATTTCGTATATTCAAACCCTCGCCCATCCACGCTTAGTGTACAGCCTGCTATACTTAGGATTAATTGAACTTAAGTATAGGGGGACGGTCGACTTCTTATTCTTTGATTATTCAGTCATTGTAAAATAGGCTTTTCTATACTTAGTATGAGTTATGTCTTTCTTTTCTCTTTGATCGATGAGGACATAGCTCAAGATAAGTATAGGGAGCTCATATATACCTTGTATATATTTGAGCCATAACCTGTACTTTTGTGTTATTCATAATATGATCATTTAACAAAAATTAAAATAAATATCCAATTCTTTGTATACACTGATTAATAAACTGGGATAAAAATATTTGGGAAAATGTTTGAAAATGCTTGGAAAATACTTTGAGAAATCTTTCAAAAACTATTTGGAAAATGTTTGCAAAATGATTTCAAGCCTTTGTAAAAATATTGTGTTTGTAAAAATTTCTTTTCTTTGTTTGAAATAAAATGTTTTGAAAAGCTATTTGCAAATGATTTTAAAAATGGTTGCAAAATATTAGGTAAGAACTATATGTATTGTATGAAAAATCTTTGCAAAATGGTTTTCAAATTTCTTAAAATTTATTTGTCAAATTAGGTTGCAAAATAAAATTTTCAAGGGATTTTTACACCCATAACCCTAAGTAATTCTGCAATTACAATCATGACCCTGTATAATTGTGAAGTACACAACTAACCTTAAATAATCACTCCGTCTAACACCCATAACCCTTCGTTAGTTTTTCTGTTAACTCAACCATATCATGAGGTTAATTTAACCATGATCTTCCAATTGCGTTTAGGGAAATAAAAAATTAGAAAAATTAGTTGCATCTCCAGGCAAAAGGCCGACGGGAGTGAGAGGCGGGGCTTCCGAGAAGCAGCGCAAGGAGGAGGGGCGCTTCAGGTATGCAGGCTCGATGGGGGAGGGGGCGATCGCTGGTTTGAATGGAGGTGGGAGGTAGACTCAGGGTGGGGGAAGCAAGCTTGATGGGGAGGGGGGTTGTAGGCTCGAAAGGGAGGGAGAAAGTGGGACAGACACGGGGCCGGGGGGCTTTACGTGAGGCTTTCCTGCATGAGACGGTAGATTATTCAGGATGGCCCAGGGGGTGGCTTTGTGTCAGACGGTGGAGGACTGGAGGTCTCGACGGGGGTGGGGGTCGCATGGTCAAAAGGGAGGGAGGATGGGGGGCAGACATGGGGTCGGGAGGCTTTGTGTGGGGCCTGCCTACATTAGACTTGCCTGCGAGAGACGGCGGATTGTTCTGGATGGCCTGAGGGGGAGGGCTTTGCATCAGATGGTGGAGGACTGGAGGTCTCGACAGGGAGGTGTGGGTCGCATGCTCGAAAGGGAGGGAGGAGGGGGCAGACACTGAGCTGGGGGGGCTTTGCGTGGTGGTGGTGGTTAGGGGGTGGCAGATACGGTAGAGGATGGGAGTTCTCGAAGGGGAGGTGGGGGCCATAGGCTCGAAAGGGGGGACGGTGGAGGACTGGAGGTCGCTGGAGTGGGGCTTCACTACGGGCCAGGGGGTGTGGTGTGTGTGGGGGGGGGGGGGTGCGGGGAGCTGGAGGTCACTTGGGTTCGCTGCTGACAGGGGTGTTGGACGTCGCTGGCAGGCACAGGCTAAAAGGACGGAGGTCCGAAGGGAGAAAGGTCTTGACGTGGGGAGGGGGGCTCGAGGTCCGGCTTGGGTTGTTGCAGGTGGGCGGGGGGTCCTTCCTGGGCTGGAAAAGGGATACCTGGTCTGGGGGATCGACGGGGGGTCGGCGGGGAGGAGGAGGAGGGGAGGGGTGGTTAGGGGGAGTGCAACAATTTGTAAATAACACAACGTATATGGTAGAAAAAGTAAATATTTTGACGGATACAATCATAGTTAACGGAATATTGGATGGAATTTAACTCGGGGGTTATAGGTGTAAGAGTTAAGACTATTGAGGGTTATGGATGTAATTGATGATTATGCAGGGTTATTATTGTAATTACATAATTACTCAGGGTTATGGGTGTAAAAATCCCAACTTTCAAAATGTTTGCAAAAATCTTTTCAAATTATTTTGAGAACTATGTAGCAAACTTGTAAAAACCTTGTGTAACTTTCTAAATATAATTCTTGTAAATAATAAGAAACACTGCTGTGTAAATATCTAAACATATTACTAACTCTTTTATTTTTGAAAAATCCTTAAATTTTGTAAAATTAAAAATCCAAAAAAAATTGGCAAAATCTTTTCAAAAACTTGCATAAAAATTTGTAAACCTTTTTAAAAAATCCATAAAAAAGTTCAAAATCAAAAAATTGCATCACAAAAATAGTTTCCTTGCTTTGTGCATAGCATTTGTATTTTTTAGATTGGTATTAATAATTGAACAAGTCAAGTAAAATCTAAAGATTGGAGCTTAGTTGGACCTTAAATTTTCTTAATCACAGGAACCTTATAGGAACTGGAATTGCGATACTTCAAGTCTACTAGACTTAATTCTTTGAGACCATGAGACTTGGTTTAGTGTCGTCTTGACTGCTAAGTAGAATATTTTGTAACATACACACAACTGTTGATAATGACCTACCTTGCACACTTGCACCTTACACTTTGCTCATTTGTCGGCATGAGACACAAGCCAATGGAAACATCGGAAGTCATACATTTTATGGCCATTGTACCCCAACTTGACCCAGTAGCGAAGAGGTCTAAAGATAGAAGTTGTGGGTTACAATAAAGCTTCAAAAGAGGGATAGTCTACTGGCTCAAGAGGAAGAAGCCTGTATGCAAATGTTGTTGTATATAGTATTCAAAAAAATATTGCAAAATTAGAAACTCCAAAAAAGTGGACATGCCTGAATGAAAAGCATGTCAGAGTATGTATATATGTGTATAGTCAAATAAGCAACCTTGAGCTTCAAAGTCATATGTATGTGAGCCTCCAGCCGGATGACTTGGCTACAATGGTCAAGCATCTTATGATAGGTAGCTACACTGGCTACCATCCATTCTTCTCTCCTCCTCCTCTTCTTAAGCTGATTGTACTTGAACTTAGAAGTAAATACCCTACTTCTCGAGGAAAGAGCTGTTGCATTGGGGAATTAGGGTCACCATGTGGGAGAAGATTGACATTTAGCACTTCAGCCAAGGAGAGCTACATATCACACACACTGCCCAAGATAGATTCATAGTCATAAGGGTTTGCGTATGAGTTGACTTATTTTGACTTAGCTATTGAGGAGACTTGAGCAAAGTTTTGTGGGCCTTAAAGGATCTTGTGTTTCAAATCCGTTTCCCAATAAGGTTCCAACCAAATCTAAATGTCTAAAGGTTCGACTGAGCTCCAAACTTTGATTTTATGAAGACAAGTTTAAAAATTGAAATCTCCAAATCTTCTTTTGCTTTTCTTATTTTCTTTTTCTGCACTTATAGGTGTTCCCTAGGGAGTAGCACAAGCGAGTATAGGGTGGTGATGAATCTCCATTTCATAACCTTTATTCTTTCATTTTGTCCTTTAAACCCTTGCTAAATGCATGCATATATCATTATTTTGCATAAATTAACATTCATTATCTATTTTAAAAATGCTATATAAAGTATATTGTTTAAAGCCAAAATAAAATAATAAAGAATAAAGAAAAGAAATAAAATAAAATATCAAAGGTATTTTATGACCCTAAACCCTGAAACTTAGGCATCTTGATGACTGGGTCAACAAGGAATAAAGTAGGGGGGGATAAGGGTCGAAAACACAATAAAAACCTTAATTTTTATTCTCCATTAATCCACTTTTGGGACCCATTTTATTTTCTATTATTTATACCTCAAATAAAGAAACTTCATGCATGAAAGTTGTAGATAAAAGTACATAGAAAAATACAAAAGTGATTGTACACAATACACATTGTACATTTTACACTTTGAATAAAGAATCCAAAATCCAAACTTCCCAGACACATATCTTCTCCATATGAACTCAAAATGCATCAAAATCATCTCTAAATTTATATAACTTTTTATTAGCTATTTAATGAAGTGATTTCATTTAATTTAGAGTTAAAATGTAAAAGTTAGGATTGGACCCCTATTTTACTGTATACCTGAATAAAATACTCATTTTATTTATTCTTTATAATTTTGTATATTTTTATAATTTTGAAAGCATTCTTTATAATATATAAACATATTTAGAATAAAATAAAACCATAAAAAATACAATAAAATAAAATAGCATATAAAAATATAAATAGATGAATATATTATACTTATTATTTACCTCTATTTATTTAAGTGTACAAATGACATCAGAAAAATACAACAAAAATATATTTGAATATATTAAAATAAGTTA
This sequence comes from Ottelia alismoides, assembly GCA_037367405.1. NCBI lineage: Eukaryota > Viridiplantae > Streptophyta > Magnoliopsida > Alismatales > Hydrocharitaceae > Ottelia > Ottelia alismoides. The sequence goes on along the minus strand of JAZKJV010008725.1, from coordinate 297,927 downwards.
TAAATAAATAAATAAAGTATAAAAAATAATAAACTTTTAAAAATATAAAATAAAAATAAAAAATGGGTTTATATAAGTATATATACATATATATTACATGTAAAAATCAAAAATTCAACAAATAAAGTGATAAATAAAATAAAATCACAAAAATAGTTCATTAATTATGTAACATATTTCATTTTTAAGTTTTTTAAAATAAATCATTTTATATTTTAATTTTATTATTCTTTTATTTAATTAGTAGTTTTGTCATGTAGCGCCTAGGTGGCGCTGACATGGCCCAATATTGGGCCTCGGACTGTTGACCTTGGGTCAACGTCCCCCTCTCCTCTGTCTTATGTCAGACCTTGTCGGGTAGCCGACTTCTCGCATTTTTTCTGTGAATCTATTTCTCCTTTCAGTCCGATTCCTTTTTGATATATAAATAGGATCATGCCCTCGCTCGCAGATCATCTGAATGCGATTCTTGTCGGCTAATCTGGCCGAGACCCTAGATCCCTTTTTCCCTTTTTCCAACTGGATATAAATAAGCCATGTCCTCCTCTCGAGCTCCGTTGGCAACTATCGCTTCCCTCCCCCCCCCCCCCTCCCCTGAACCCTTAGATCAATCTGCCTTAGTGACAGGAAGGCTGGACTCTGGTTTTTGGGTGTGGACACAGGAGGAGGACGTGCATCCAACCTCTCGCCTAAGCACTCGTTGGTGAAGCTCTGCTCCCTGGTCCCCGACTGTAGTGAGTTTTTCATTTCTTTTGCATTATGTTTTGTAGTATAACAGTATATTAGGCTTCATTTCAGTTGTTTAATTTTGCTTAAATATACAAAAAAAATTACCAAAATATTCCAATCGTGTGGAGCTCTCTGCTCCAACCTTATTCCTCATCATTTCAAACACCCTCCATTGCCACTTTTACCTCCATCAAAATCCCCCCGTGCTTCTCAATAATTATGATCACCACACGCACCCTGATTCATCATGAATCAGGCAGACCAAACCATCTACTCTGCCCTTCATCAGAGGGCCTCCGCCCCTCTCCGCTCCCCTATTTCCTTGCTTCATTTTAGGCTCTAAGGCTTCGCTTTGGAGCCTCTGAGCTAATCACGTAGGTATCAGGTCTCCAGGACCCCATCTGGGGGTTTATAGTTCAGTCAAAGCTTGCTCTAGGTCGTTGTGTCTTCTCCAACCTCCAGGATCGTTCTGTGGGTCCTGGACCTTCTTCCAACCATCCAAAACTCCGGCATTGTCCCAAGAAGCTTCTCCGTCCATCAGCAAAGCGGGACGAGGCTAGAGCATCTCAAGAGCATCGATCAAATTTGTCGGGTGCTTGTTCAACAGTTCTTCCAGAGCATCAACCACCATCCGATGATGAACACCCGCCCAGATTAGAGCTCCATTGTGGGATCGTATCTTCCAGCAGCCATGAGATCCATTTGAGGATCTGAGCTCCATCTCCAGAGGTGAAGCGGTATAGACCGCAGGATGTGCACCACATATTAAGTGATTTGATCTTCACCGCTCGTATGTACGCAAGGAGTGGGCAATTTGCACATGTCCCACTCTAATTTTTGCTATTTAAAATTTGGTCCTGTAAATATATTTCATAGTTCAAAAACTTGTGGTTATTTTGCATTCAGAACCCTTTGATTCATGCTATTTGCTTTTTGGTCCAAGGGACATCACCTCACGTGTTGTCCCATGTGAGGACTTTTTACAGGAAAGTTGCATATATTATCATGTGGTTTATGGGGTCTTTCATGGAAATGATGAAAATACTTTTGGAAATTATAATTTAGTCCCTACCAGTATATATTAGAGTTATATTTTATTGGGAACATTACTTTAAGAACTCCAAATGTTTGTTTATTTAGACATATGCCCCTGCCTGGCATTTGTATATTGTGAAATTAATCTGGAAAATTATGCTAAGGCCCCTGAACTTGTTGTCTTTTTATAAATGCGTGCTTGAGGTTTCTTAAATTGCAAAATGGTCCTACGCATTATTTTTAATTGCTTGATTTTCATTTAATTGCATTAATTACCTAATTAACTCCAAATATCTTAAGAAAATTAATTTTAGTACCTTATATGATATTTTACCACATATATTTTAAGTAAGGTCTTTTATATTAGTTTTTTAATTAAAAATTACAAAACTAGCTATATTTTATTGTTTTGACTTTGAAAAATCATATAAATTAAATATAGCTAAAAAATCACCAAAAGATTAGGATAAGTGTATATTACTCTCTTTTATTATATATCCAAAATTCATTAAAATTACAAAGCAGACAGCTTAAAAATTATAAAATACAAAAAGCCTTAAAAATTCATAAAAAGGTTATGGAAAATCGGAAAAATATGTTCTTGAAATTTTCTTTGTTTTATTCTCTATATAGAAAAAAATCGTTTAGGGAATTTTTAACTTGATATATATTTTTTAGGCCCTTTTGAAATTCTTGTATTTTTTATTTCTTTTATTTTGTGAAGTTTGATTTTTAAAAATCCATAAAAAAATCCTAAATTTGTAATAAAAATAACCTAAATAGATAAAAAAATAAAAAAACCAAAAATATTTTATTTGGTTTACTTTGACTTTATTTTATATACTTCAAAAATCTAAGAAGACACTTCTTTATATTTCTTTATATATCTCTCACATATATCTATATTATTATTTATTTTTATTATATTTTATTAATGAAAAATATTTGCAAAATTAAAATCCATAAAAAATGTAAAATTAAAAATCAAATAAAAATTATAAAAAATAAAAAACCCACAAAAATACATAAGAACCTAATTAGGTTGCGGAACCAACAATTTTGTGCTTGATTCTTTGAGTCGGGTTTCATTTTTATAGTTTATCCCTGTTTGCTCCAATTGAAGACACTTTACCTACTTGCCTTATACACATTTCATGTAGAGTTAAATAAATTTCTTAACTTACACACTTGCATGATCTCCTTATACATACACACCAGTGGGTTTGATTGAATGTTTGCTGATGGTTGATTTGCTTGATTGATATCTGAGTATCGAGAGAGGCGCCGATACAGTGGTTGTCGGATCTGACTTGTCGGACACTGCATGCCCTCCAAGACCGAGCATTAGGAATCCAAACATCGATCATATCAGATATATATCATCACCACAATTAACACCTATAGATACCTTACTAGACTTAAGACTATGTCTTAATCTGAGGAGATAGAGATCTATAGGAATAACGGTATAACTTACTGGTGACAAAAGAACAATAACTATAACAAGATTGATTATTGGTTGCATAAGATGCAACGTTCGCATTGGATGCGAACACTGTTACTAGGGGATATGCAAGCCTGTAAAAGGACTTGTTATAGTCTCTCAGGAATAGAGGACTACTCAGCCTATAAAGATATTTTTTCTAAATAGCTTATGATTAGTACATAAGTGTTGGTATAAATATTAGCCCATTAAATGGCTCTTTGGGCTAGTGGGAGATTGTTGGACATGTGCGCCCACGACAAGCCATTATGCAATAAATGTTATTGCAATTCACTCCTTAATCTGAAATGAAGAATAATTAATTTGCATAATAGGTCCCTTAGTATAATTAGAGTTGTGTACAATGGCCATCTTAATGATCATACAGTTGTTGATTCAAATTTTGAATCATATAGGCTGGTGCTTGGATGATATCTAAAGAGTTAGATAGAGGATTCATCAACAACCGTCAAATTAATGTTAAGAAAGATCTCCAGCCAGAGAAGGAGATAGAAATCCTTCTCCAAATGATGATATCTAACCAACCTCTTGATGCATGTCCTCTGCATAGGAATAAATATTCAAAGGTCTTAGATAAGTTAGGTCAAAGAGTTGACTCAAAGAGATAGAGATAACCAAGACCCATGCTGTATACTGTCACGATATAGGCACGCATCCTCTGACAGGAGACAAATGTGTTACTATATGTCTGAGTATGTACATTTGGCAGACGGATAGGATGGAATGGCCAAGTATGTAGGATTTAGGTTTGTATTATTTCTTTTCTCCTCTCATCGGAACAAGGGTCATTGGAGTGACTTATTAACGCATACTTGTATTTTTGGTGTTAATCAGTATGTCCATCAAGAATTATGAGTCATCTGCACTTTTTTCCGGGATACACCTAGGTGTGTCTCTTTTGAGCATCAATTATACCTTCGACACCCAGATATATATCGCTTATGATGTAGAGACATTTTATCATGCTCACCCGAGTCATAAGGCCGAGTAAATTTGGTCCAAGTGCACACTTTGAAATGGTTTGGAGCGCTTACCACTGGTTTAAGCTCTTTTTATTTGGAATGTTTGAGAATTACTTTTGATAATTTCTTTTTCTCTTTTCTTTTTGGCTTGCTCCACTACTTTTATCAAGTTGGAGTGTACTTGTCAATATTTTTATGGTTTTACACACACTGGCGCATATGTTTTTAATCAAGATAGTACAAAGAACTGTGTTCTGATATTGGATGAAGTGTTGACACTCAGGTTTCATGAAGTAATCCTTAATCTTATCCCATCCTCGAGCATCATTAAATCAGGTCCAAATTCAAACATCTCATTATATTTCCTCAAGCAAAACATCGACTCATCATAATGATTATGTAATCATGCATGTGTAGTGGTCATATTCTTTTCAGAATAGAGATTTTACATGTAATGTAAAGTCCTAAAAGCCTAATGAATAAGAATGGTTAAACTATGAGTTAAGTGTCACTCTAAACCAAGTATTCTGAACTACACAAGTCTTGTGTGATGTGAAAGTGTCAAGGATAAAACCACTTATTACTTATTACTTTTTAGATGGTTCTTTAATTTTCATTGCAAATAATTTGTAAGTATATTCAAAACAATGTATCAAAATCATTTGTACCATTTTTCAAATAACATATAAAATATTTTTATAAAATCATGTCATATATGTATAAAGATTTTCAAAACATTTTATAAATCTTTTACCAATCAATTTCAAATTCTCATACCTAAGCCCATAATATAAGGTCAAAATATTTTAAAGTATGAGTTATGGATAAAGTATATATGAAATATATACATACACTCCCCATACTTAGCGTGTTCTATGTCATCATGGCTGAAAAGTGGAATGAAGTACATAGCTCGTACTACGTATAGATAAGAAAATTGTACGAGAATAGAAACAGGTACTAGCCCCCTATACTTAGGTTGAAAATAACCTAAGTATTAGAAGAGAATACATAATAATGGGGTACAAAAAAGTAACAGAAGAACAAAAGGAATACACAGACAAGTCTTTTCCCATACTTAGGCTTAAATAGCCTAAGTATAAAGAAAAATAGTAAAGACGAAGGGACTGAGAGGAAGAATCAGAAGGAACTGATAGAAATCAAGTGAAGTGAGTTCGAGTTAAAAGGAAAAGAAGGGGTGAATCTTCAAAGCTTGTTGAATATGTTCGGAACTAAATCTTTTGTTGCAATCTTCATATAGCATTGGTATGAGTGACATCAGAATAATCACTCTACATGAAGTAAATCTCCTCAATCTAGACTAACTGCTCATTGATTCAACAAAGTAGTTCAACATATGTCCATTCACCAACAAAGAACATGCACCATGTAAGAGATCAGATCTCTATATTGCCATTAATGTTTACTTCCTTCACTATATAAGGACCCGTCCATTTAGACTAAAGTTTCCCCTAAAAGAATTTTAACTTAGCGTTAAATAACCATACCTTTTGTCTCGTGATAAAGTTTTGCACCTAATTTGATGATCATATCACTTCTTGACTTTGTCCTTATAGAAAACACTATTGTCATACGCTATGTTGTGGATCTCAATGAGTTCATTAAAATCTAAGTCTCTACATAATTTCCCTAGGATAAAAGTTCAATCTATCTTTTTGATTGCCCGTTTAGTTTTATGTACTATTTTAGCAGGCAAATGGCATAGCTTGACATAGATCATTCTGAAAGGTGAAGTTCCAAGCAGGATCTAGTAAGCAGTCATATAAGCCTAGAGAACTTTGCCCAACATCTGTGACCAAATCTTCCCATCAGGACGGACTAGCTTTTATAACATGATCTTAACTTCTTTGTTTGAATCCTATGCCATGCCCTTAAACAGTGGGTGTTATGACCAGTAACTATATGCTTGATTCTATAATCCTTAGCTAAGATTTTCATCTCCCGATTCACAATGTGGCTACCCTCATATGAGATAAGTACCTTTGGAACTCTGAACCGGGCAATAATGTGATCTTAACAAATTTACAAACAATCTTGCTATTTGTGGTTCGAGTTGGGATCGCCTCCATCCACCACGATAAATAGTCAACCGCTAGCAAAATGTGCTCATGTCCATTGTTGTTGGGAAAGGGACCCATAAAATAAAATACCTCACACATCAAAAACATCACAGAAAATCACCAATTGCATGGGCATCTCGTCTCTAGATCCAATTGTCCATCCCATTCTTTGACAAATAAAGCACAACCCTACAAAATCAAAAGCAAATGTAAACAAGGCCGGCCAATAAAATCTACACTATAGCACTTCATGCATGGTTCTTTTTCCCAAGTGGTGTCCTCATGCCTCCAGGGTATGGCAATGAGTAAGGATACTCCAGCATTCCTCCTGAGGAATACACCTTCGCTAGACACAATCTGGTCTTTCAAAGAAAAGGAAGATATCCTCCCAATGGTACTTCCTCGATTCTGATTTCAGTCGTTCAATATTGTTCTTAGTCCAACCTTGGAGAATTTGCTTGGAGACAAGTTAGCTGACCATGTTGGCATACCAAGGGAGAGAGTTAATAATACAAATTAACTCATCCAAGAAAGTCTCTCTAATTTGTTCTATATCAGGGGAATCCTTTGATGAACCTCAGTTTCATCGTGATAATTTCCTTATTTTAATCCCCCTAATTAAATTAGTGTTAATAAAAATCAGATCAATTGTTGCATATATATATCATGGTCTTAAAATAAATTAAAAATACAAAAAATGACAAAACCAAAAATCATAGTGTTTTTATACCTTTAAAAAATGCCCACAAAAATATGTCTCCCTTTATTTGACCTCTTTTGCGTTTTTAGTCAACATGAAACTTGTAGATCTCACGAGATCTACAACTTTCATGTTATGAGTTTTTCCAAATCCGGCCTCCTTCCTCTTCTTTTTTGATTTTTTCATCTGAATAACCTGGTTGGGCCACGTGGCTCTTTCTGGTTGAGCCACGTGGCATGTTTCCCCTCTCTCCACGTGCCACCCACTTCCAGTCATTCGATCATATCTGGCGACTCAATCGCAGTTGCTGGTACATGCTTCATCCTCCATCATTCGATCCTCCTCTAGATGTCATATATAGCATTCTCCTCCACCCATTACTCGGTCGTTGGATATCTAGATCCAACGACCAACCGCGCCTTCGCCCTCGACCATTGGATGCGCCCTGGTCGATTAGATCAGAGCCTCTTCTTCACGCTCGTTTCCCAAGCATTGGATCTCAAGATCCAACGGTCAAGCCTTCATCTCCAACCTCCAGACACCCGCGTTCTTCCATGTTCTCCTCCATTCAACCCCCTCGTCCCTCTTTAATTTTCCCGGCCATGACGTCTGCCTCCACCACTCGCTGACCACGCCCACTCCAAGCCCACTCATCTGTGACCCTAACAGACCACGTAGATCCTCACTCCACTCTCTTCCCTGCTCCATATCTCAACCAAAAACCACCACCGGGAACCTCGAAACCTCCCCTTCAAATACATCATCACCACCCCAAATTTATGGCGTTCACCTTTACGCGGGCCTTCGCCCAGCTTTTCTCCGTCTCCCTATGACAGGGGGAGGTCAGATTGAGGTAGCGATGATGACCTAATGCCCCGGTGTCAAACCTGACCATGGTAGGCCTTGCCTCTGCATGTAAATTGCAAGCAAGCTGCTCCGAGGGGCCGCCGGAGTCCAGCGATGACCCGAGCCTCCCTTGGATCTCAGCCCAGGCCATCGTATCCGCCATTATCTCCAGGTAAGTATCTCCTTGATACTTCTTGCTTTTCCTTCTGATTTCTCCTATTTAATCAGGCTTCTACAGTTCCTTTCCTCCACAATTCACCCCTTCGCAAGCTCGCTCCCACCTTCACCATCTTCGTGTACATCTCTGCTCGACTCTTCCTATTCTCCATCACCTGAACACCCCCCCTCTACCTCTTCTCCAAGTCGCCAGAGATAGAGCATCAGTCCCCTACTCCTCCGCTCACTAGGGACTCATTCTATTCACCTCGCACCAGAATCGCACGATTCAACTATTTACTAATCTTGTAGATATCCCATGGTTCAATGGTCGGAGCTGTAGGTTGTGCTCCGGTCTCCATCAAAGCCTCTAACAGAGCTCCATCGACCGGAGAGTCCAACCACTCCGACATCTCCTTCGATCCCTGGACTTCTTCGCGAGGCTGCCACGGTTCTTCTTGGACCGTCTGAAGACTTGGTGGAACACGGCAGAGCTCCATGCATCTCGTCGAAGCCCTGTTAGCACCGCCACCATCAACGGAGGAGGGAGCCTCCAGATCATATAGGTGTCCTTGGATGGCACCCTTCCAGTGCGCATCCAACGGCCCCAAGTCAGCCATGTAGACTCCTCTAAAGTTAGGAGGCTCGGGCGATCCACGCTGGAGTATGTCGCTCCAAATCAGTTCACGTGTCCTGAGCCTCGCCCTGAACCTGCACCTACACCCGAGCCTCTGCCGAGCAAATTGCAGGGGGGGCGCCAACTTCTCCAATTTGCATTCAGGTCCTTCGAACACGTGTAGAGCATTCGTGCCGGGGTTAATTACACCTGACCCCTTCCGAGTTTCAAGAATTGCAATTTAGCCCGCGCGTGTGTGGGCAAATTACAAGGAAGGTCTCGCGACTTATTTTTATTACATATAAGTCCTCCTAGGGACCATTTTGCAAAGTTTTCTCTATTTATTTTGAAGTTTTCTTTGCATTTATGTCCCTGGATTCTTTTGCTAATATCTAGAGCATATGATCTCTGTTTTAGTTTATTTCAGTTTCATTTTGAAGCTTATTTCCTTGTCTATATTATGGCATGATTTGTTCCCTGATTTGATGTTTGAATTTTTTATGATTAATTCTAATGATTTAATGTCACTTGTTTAATGCTTCTTTATGCCTTTCATCAGTTCATCAATTAAATATGCTTCATTATTTGATCCTGACATTGACTATTATTATATTGCTCGTTGATTTCATCTAGATAGGGCTTATGTACTTATTTTTATACTTGCATCATTCTGCGTGATAAAAATCAAACAAAAAGTGTCTCCATGTGTCCTCGCACATGTGTGTGTCCTTCTGTATTTTGACCTAGGAGTTGTTTTTTTATTGCTTAATTTGATTAATGAGAATCTGAGTATCTGCTTAAGAGGCTCGTGTCCCTTAGTTTGACTTTGGGCTTGCCCAAGTAAAATAAATTTTACCGCTTACATTTAGTTGATAAAATCAATCCAAGTGGTTTTTGATAGATCTGATTTTGCCCGACTGCAACGAGATTCGAGTGTTAATTCCACACTTTTAAAGGGCTAAAATTTCGGTTTTATCAAATGGCGATGTTGTCAGGGACACGGCTCATCTTTCATTTTATTTAGATTTTGATTATGTGATTAAGTGGCAATTTTTAACCTTTAGGTCGAGTCATTTGTGTTTCTTGCATTGTGTTGATAATTCTCGAATATCTATCTAATGTTTTCTTTTTTGTGGTAGGGTCCCTTAGCGATCAAGGAGGCAAGGAGCAGGAGCTCCCGCCCGAGGAGCCGCAGAAGCAACCAGTGGAGAAATTGAAGAGAATTAATGTCTCATGCATTTTTCATGCATTTCATGTAAATAATCATCTTTATAGTGGTCTTCGTTTGAACACTCGTGATTGTAAATGAACGAAGGCAATTGTAGTTGTGTGGGGCTCATCCCACTTGAGTGTCGACTTAGGATCAGGCACGTGGCTCTCTGAGCTATTTCATTTTTATCTTAAGTGTTTGATCGTAGGTAGGACACACTAATTGAGATGCAGATAGACATCGCTTCACTTAGCCAAAAAATTGAATGTGTTCTTTCCCTGCTTATAGAAACATGTTAGGTGCAGTTTTCTTGACTTGCATACATTCAGTATTCGATTTTAATTCAGTCTTGTTTTTCATGGATATAGCTAAAGTCACTGCGAGTTCCTCTCTTAAGTATAGATCATGATTTTATCGCATGCATCGACTTTTTCTCGACATCCCTTCCTAGACTAATCACCTAGGATTAAATTGAAATTGGGAATGAGCGGGTAGACGATGTTTGATTGATTTGTGCTCTCATTAAATCTGTGATAACCTTAAAGCTAAAAATTGGGACTGATAATGCAAGTTGACCAATAAAATGGAGTAAAATCATGTTTTGGGAGAGCGACACCCTTTTTACGTAGGATATTTTTGATTTGACATATCATTAATCCTTGCATAAATTAGAATAAATTTGCTTCTATCACCAATAAAAATGACAAGTTAAATAACCAACAATTGTTGGTTTCATGTGTGAATTGGTGAATCAAGGGTGTTGGTTGATTGAGACTTGTTTGTTTTCGTCACCCTCCCATAGATCCTAGGTACTCCATTCATCTCCATAGATTCATTCATCCACGTGTAAATCCATCCTGGCCTCTTTGTTCCCCTCAGGTCTCCCCAACTTCACTTATCCATCTCTGTACTTAGGTTATTCTCAGCCTAAGTATAGGGGGGACCTGAGTCCCCGTAAATTCCAGACTCATTTTTCCTTCTCTTAAATACTTAGGTTATTTTAACCTAAGTACAGGGGGTGTCCCCCTCAGTTCAAGTATCCTTTCCTATATCTTAACTAGAGCTATGGCTTTGTATCACTTAGTGCTATGATGACATAGGAAAAGTTAAGTATAGGGTAGGTATACCGTATATACAGTATATATGTACTTTAGCTATAGATCTATTTTGAAAATTTTGAAAATTTTAATTTTTTTGTCTAGAGTATACATTTTCTTGAATTGAGTTGGATAAAAAGTTTTCAAAGTTTGAAAATTTTTCTCAACTATGTTACATTATTTTAAAGAAAATATTTTGAAAATGGGTTTTTACTGGTTTTGAAAAATCATTTGAAAAATGTTTGAAAAATCTTTATATATGTGACACTATTTTGAAAATCTTTTCAAAAAATCTTCTCAAAAGAGGGTTTAAATGAGACTAACTAGTGTTTGTAAATATTCTTTTCGAAAAAAATGAAGAAAATTGATGAATAAGTTGGTTTAATCCCTGACACTTCCACATTCACACAAGATTAGTGATGTTCAAGAACACTTGGTTTGCGAGGTCTTGAGATTTTTAGTTAACCAGTCTTAGTCATCAGTGTCTTTGACTTAATTATCCACATTTCCCTAATTCGAAAGATATGCATGATATATTGCATGCTTAGTCTTTAACCATAAGAATATGATAAGCATCTCACTTGCACGACTACAGTTGTAATGAGATGAGTTGAAATTTCACTTGAGGAACTGGGATGAGGGATTTAAGTTTGGAACTGATTTAAGGATGCTCGAGGATGGGATAAAATCATTGAAGGCTTCATGAAACCTGATTGTTAGCGTTTTTAGCCAGTATGAGAACATGGTTCTTGTACTATCTCTTGACATTTACCTACGTGCCAGGGTGTGATAAAATGTTGATCAGTGTGCGCCAACTCTTGGTAAAAGCAGTGGAGTTAGACAAAGCAATGAAAAGAAATATCAGTCTTGGTATCGATCATATACTTTCCAAAAAAACATATATCTTACCTAGGTCTTGATTGTATACTTTCGAAAAGTATATATCAAACCTACAAATTCGGTCAAGCTTCCAAAGCGAGACGACCGTGCGCACGGAATTTGATTCTTCCCAATATCTTATGAGTGAGCTCATGTCTTCCGGTTCAGTAAATGAACCTGTATGATCCCTTTGAGAGATCGTATTACTCATATGCCCTTATATGCACACCAGCGCATTGGTGTATAGACCTTAATTAGGTCATCAACCTATTGGTCTGCCAAATGTACATACTCAGACATATAGTAACACATCTGTCTCCGGTCAGAGGATGTGTGCATGTATCGTGACAGCATACGATATAGGACTTTGGTTATCTCGATCTCGTTAAGTCAACTCTTTGACTTAACTAATCTGACACCTCCGAACCTCTATTCCTATGCAGAGGACCTGCATCAAGAGGTCGGTCAGATATCAGCTTATGTGAGAAAGGATTGCCATCTCCTACTGAGGCTGGAGATCATCTCTTAGCAATCATTTGACGGTGCTTGATAAGTCATCAATCTAACCCTTTAGATATTCGTCCAAACACCAGCCTCTATGATTCAATAGTTGAATCAACAGCTGTATGATTATTAAGATGGCCATGCTACATAACCCTAATTGTACTAAAGGACCTATTATGCAAATTAATTATTCTTCATTTCAAATCAGGGAATGATATTTGCAATAACATTTATTGCATAATGGCTCGTCGTAGGATCGCATGTCTAACAATCTCCCACTAGCCCAAAGAGCCATTAATGGGCTTATCATTTAAACCCACACTCATGTGACAATAATAGGCTATTTAGAAAATAGCTAGATAAGCTGATCAGTCACTCTGTTCCCGCTAGACTATGCCAAGTCCTTTTACGGCACTTGCATATCCCCAGTAACAGTGCTCGCATCTAATGCGAATGTTGCATCTTATGCAACCAATACTCAATCTTGTCAGTTATAGTGTCCTTGATACTATAGCTTAACAATTATTATAACCAGTATTTCCATAATCCTTATCAGAATACCCTTATTCCTGGAGATCTATATCTCCAAAGGTATCCAAAGTTAAGACCTTTTAGATCACTATCTATAAAGTCTTAATTTCTTGAAGATAAGACTTGGAGATCAGTATCTCTAATATCTTGTCATCTATGAAGATTTTATTATTACTGCAATCAAGTGTTTTCTCTCCATAGTAGGATTAGGAACACTTTACTACTCCCACTGCATGGCAGATGTCTGGCTTTTGTACACATCTAGCATACACTTAGCTTCTTGTAACTGATGCACAAGTGCAAGCAGTTCTAGCATTCACTTCCTCAACTCTTTGAGGTGCTATCCCTTTAGATAGGTCAGTACCATATCTTAAGGGAAGGAAGCCTTTCTTGGAATTTTTTAGAAAATGGAACATGTCCAAGGTGTACTACTTATGTGACGGTCTCAATATCCTCTTCTCTTTGCTTCTGAACAACTTCAGAACAAAGATCTAAGAGGTATCCTTGAAATCATATTTCAAGATATGGAATAGCCAGTCTACAAAACACTTATTATCATCCTTATATCATTCCAAATGATTAGGATATTATCTACATTTAGCACAATGAACACAATGGCACTCCCACTAAGCTTTACATGGTTCATCAAGATTCTATCTGAAATCATAACATTTATAATTTCATCAAATCTTATGTTCCAACTACAAGAAGCTTATTTGAGTCCATAGATGGATTTCTTTAGCTTGAACATCTTGCTTTCCTCAACCATGAAGCCCTGGGGCTACTTCATGTGAATATCCTTAGAGAGGCATCCATAGAGGAATGCAATCTTGACTTTCATCTCGAATATGTCAAAGCCAAGTTGTGTACCTACAATTAGCAATATTCTGATGGGTATAAGCATGGTTACTGAAGAGAAAGTCTCATCGCAAGCAATGTCTTCTCTTCCGGTGTGCAGCTCATGGCTACGAGCCATGCTTTGAAGGTCTCTACCTTCTCATCGGGTTCCCTTTTCTCTTGAAGATCCATTTATACCTTATAGATTTTACCCTTATAGGTGGATCCTCGAGGGTCCATATACAACACTTGTATATGAAGTCTACCTTAGACTTCTATTGCTAACATCCATCTTTCCATGTCATGATCTTCAGGAGTTTCATCACATGAAATCCGATCATTGTCAGACTTAACTGGCACATGGAATGCATCCTCAAACTCACTTGAAGAGGTATTAGTGTTTCATCTTTAATTATCCTTTTAGTTTCCATTTGGAGCCTCATTATCATCTCAAGATTAAATGAGTTCCTTTAATTCATTTTCATCTTGATTCTCAAGAGAATCATCCTCTAAGAATCATATTCTCAGAGATGAGATCTTTTAAGTATCTCAGGGTTATAAAGTAGGTATCCAATACCATCCTTTATTTTCCTAATGAAGTAGCACTCTCTAGTGCTCGATTCCAGCTTACTTGCATGGATCTTATTAAGGATATATAATGTAGTCTATACTACATATATACCAGGAAAGTAAGAGGAAATTATGCTAAAATTCATCATTGATCAAATCATGTCACACATGATCCAATTGTATCTCCCTACAACACTATTGAGTTTAGGTATGTTAGGAAGATTGAGATAGAAATGGTATTCATATCTTCATAAGGTATTCTTTGAATTTATCTAACAGGTACAAGCTACCTAGGTTAGATCAAATTCATTTCATCTTTCTTCAGAATTTGGTTCTAAACCAAAATTATGAAATCTTTGAACATTTCAAAGGTTTCTTAGGTGAAGAGAAATCTCATATCATACATAATTATCAATAGATATCACATATCCATAATGATTACTATGATATAGATGATCCACATACATCAATATGTATGAGAACTTGAATACCTCGACATCTAACACCATTCCCAAAGAAGGGTGTATTGGACATTTTACTTTGAATACTATATTCACAAGTATGTAAGATTTGAATTTTTTTGACATTCTAAATTTTCATCTCTTACTTGTCTATTGATCAAATCAACAGGCATATGTCCAAAACTTGATTCCAAATCATTGTCAAATGATCTTTATCCTCCTATTGATCTTATAAGGTTTAACTTCCAGTGTTAGAAATCTTAATGAACCATTCATTAATTTTCTAATTTTATGGAGTCCACTAGATGTTAGATTACTATCTGAAATATATCTATCATAACTCTTTATGATAGCTTTATTCCAGAATTCATGTTTATTTCCAACATTTAGAAACAAACAATGAGTGTATTCTAATATCTAGGTCATAGAGACATTCTCTAAGACTAAGGCTCTCCCACTGAAATTCAGAAGTCCATCTATCCAATAGAGATTGTTGCAACAATTGCATCAATATCCATGTGGATAACTATAAACCTTAGGATCAAATTTTCCAATCTTCTAAAACATATGCAACAATTGTAAGTGTCATTAGAAGAATGAGATACAATTATGAGACTTTAATCTTATCTTATAAGAAAGTCAATTTCAATAATTAAATGTAGATTATTCTGGTGCTCTATTCGAGTCATTCTCTAAGGATTCTAGACATACTTGATAGTCATACTATTAACACACCAACTTATTGCAGTATTGGCATTCATCCAACTCTTTGTATTTCATATGGAAGTCACAGAAGTAGGTCAACTCTTTGACTTTCCTTCTTACTCGGGTCCGACCCATGCTTCCACTAAGCTCCCTTCATCTATAAACAACCATTGCTTAAGACTAATGATCTCTTATGTTAAATACAAAAGAATTCAATGTAAGAGCATTAAATTCATACAATATGAATATTATGAAGCTTCATGAATGATTAGAGTATAAACAATAGAATGATGACAGTCATCATGTCTACATCCATCTAGACTCTTAGAACATTGATTCAGGTATGTATTCAAATATTTTGAATACATCATCTCTTATAGAGCTACCATTCTGCATGATGCAGTGAATCATGTCATTCATGATAAATGTCAAGAGCACATATGTATGCCAGAATATCTTCTTAGATTAAGGATTATTCGACAATTACGATCACCATCGACATGTCACTTCCAAAGTACATTTGATGATAGATCAAGACTATAGAGACATACAAATCCTAAGGTGATGTCTTATCATCTTATTTAATTGTCATTCCTCATTATATTGAGGAAATATTCACATTGCAACCACATACATTATGTGTCCAACTGCAAGTACAATATCTGGATCATGAGTCCAATCCTTGACATTTACCGGTTCTTATTGAGTATAACATTGAGTGGGTATAATGAAGGATTATCTGAAATAAGAAATTTGCATAAGTGTATATATTTATATATATACATATTTTACTTTGATTTAGGAGTTTTTATATCAAATTTGTCCTGCCTTGTCAATACTGAAAGTTCATTCCCTTAATCACTTTCAATGTAAGACATATTCTTACCATTATATCTCAAGCAAGATCTGGGGTCTCCTTCCTTATCTTTGTTACATCCCAATAATATGAGAACATGTAACTCGGATAAAAAGAAGTGGGAACACATTCCTCCTTGCAAGTCCAACTTGCATCTCTCAATTCGTCTTTAACACCTGGGCCCACCTCCCCTAAGGTGATGTTGACCGGTCATTAATTGAACCAACCATCAACAGGCTTAATACTCGCTATACGCAGTCCAATATTACCCCAATATTATGAGGACCCGATATTGGGGTCACTACGTATACGGCCTTACTCTTCCGAGAAGCGAAGAGCCCGATCCAAATGGATTGTATGAAGGAGTTGTCACTTCGGACAGGCGTCTCCTTACATACATATCTGGCGACGGAACCCTTTGCCTTGATGGGAGACCATGGATGTCACTTATGTGATCCTCCATATCATATTCAAATTCTAATTAATCATTATAAATCATATTCATTATGATTAATTCTTCCAAGGGAAATAACAACTCTATTCATAATAGAGTGTTTTAATTTTAATTGGATTCTAATTAATCTAATCATATTAATTAATGATCCAATTAATATCCAACAAATATTTTTTTAATTGTTACTTGAATTATGGTATTATCTCAAATATGTATTATTTCGAATTTTTATAATTAGATAAATACATCATGATCTCTTAGGCATCATTCATTCCCTACCCGCTGTCATGGCCAGTACCGGCGGGAGTGGGACGAACCGCAACCGGTGCGACCCGTTACCCCAGCGATCCCTGACTAGACAACATATCCACCTCGGGAAAAATAATGCCGAGTCAATCACTTTGTACTTGAGATGATCATCGATCTTTCAACTGAAATTATACCATATAATATTCATCAAAACCATTTTGATAATATTATAAAGAGATTTGATAAACAAATCCCCAATCCTATTCAAGAAATAAGGTTTTCATGTAAAAGTTGTCCTACAACTATTGTAGGATAAACTAAAGTTTTCATGAAAATAATGTTTGTTGGAATGTGTATCAAGCAACAAATTGGTGATCTAGATCTAATGTAATCATTCGTTGGTTGAGTCAATATCATTTAAGGGAATAAATATTGTTCTAATATTTCTCAAATATTATACACAATTATTTCATAAAATTAACTATTAATTTCGCATTTTTTCTTAAACGACAATCACAAGCTTTCGGATAATGATGCAATTTCCAGCAGTGACTCTCACTAACTAAAAATAGCATATCTCATTCATTTTAAATCCAAATTAAGCAAAATCAATTTTCAGAGATTGATAACTTGATTTAAAAATGAAATCATGTGATAAACACACATTTCCAGGAATTTTAAAACCGTAATTAACATCTTAATTACGTCTCTAATCGCCATCTCCGAAACATTGGATATATGGTCAATAAAACGATCATATCTTGAGCAAACGGAATCCAAATTACGCAAACGCAAATCTTACTATTTCCTTAATTAATGGGGAACATTATCCAATTAAAGTTTCGTATTTAAACATTTTAAAAAGGGCCAAAATTTTATCACAAGATAGGGCTGTGAAAATTGAAATGCAAAAATCTTCACGAAGATTGTTGTTGGTAGAACACAAAAACAATTGATTTAATTTGAATTAATTCATATTGATAAATCAACATAATTAATTCCAATTTAAATCACATTTGACTAGAGAAGAGATAATGAGAAGACTAAACCAATCCCCTAAAATACGGGGACGACTACCATCATCTCATGAGATCTCAATATCTCATGAGATCTCATTATCTCATGATTATATCATGATCTCTTGTTGATAATATTTTCACCCAAAAAATAATTCCAAATTATCTTATGGAAAATATCAACCATGCCATTGAAATTATGTGAATCTCATTCACAACTCAAAAATAAATGTAATTATATTTTCAATTAATTGTTCAATGTAAATCCAATTCGCATTAACGATTAATCAACAAATATAAATTACAATATGCTCTCTAATATATTATAAATCAAATTTATAATATATATGATTAACATGGATAGTACTATCCACATTATTCATATCCATGATAATTAAATCACATTTAATCATCTTGGATCTCCTTTTCTCATGTGCCCAAATAACATGAATCACATTCACATTATTCATATCTTTAATAAATAAATCACATTTAATTATCTCAGATAACTCTCCTTATAATATGAATCGAATTCATATTATCCATGATAATTAAATCACATTTAATTATCAATTTTCTTGATTCTTGGATACATATATCAACGATGAAATTATCCATGAACTCTTTCAAGGATAATGTGCTTTCTCTGTGGATACTTGGAGATAAGGACAGGGCGATTGTATTGTTCCACGTATAGTGACTTGGATATTGAGATCACATCTCAAATCCAGATCTCGGGCCTCCCATAGATTCTTGATTAAATCAAGACCGTAAATCTAATCTTCTCATTGCATCTGAATCACATTCAAATCAATGTCCAATATTTGGACCAAGATCAGACTACTTCTCTACTGAGAGGAGTCACTAAAATCCAAACTCGTTTCATCACTCCCTAGGAATGGAAGCGTCATGGTTATACAATTGTTTATGATCATATCACCCTCAGGTATTCCCAATACATGTACATCCTGCATACTGGAAGACTCAGAATAAACCCGAAGTATTAGATCAACTTTATACTGTCTACTTCAGGGTTTTATCAGTAAGTTTCTCATTTGATCATTGGGAGTTGGTATCGATCATATACTTTCCAAAAAAACATATATCATACCTAGGTCTTGATTGTATACTTTCCAAAAGTATATATCAAACCTACAAATTCAGTCAAGCTTCCAAAGCGATACGACCGTGCACACGGAATTTGATTCTTCCCAATATCTTATGAGTGAGCTCATGTCTTCTGGTTCAGTAAATGAACCTATATGATCCCTTTGAGAGAACGTATTACTCATATGCCCTTATATGCACACCAGCGCGCCAGTGTATAGACCTTGGTTAGGTCATTAACCTATTGGTCTGCCAAATTTACATACTTAGACATATAGAAACACATATGTCTCTGGTCAGAGGATGCGTGCATGTATCGTGACAGCATACGATATAGGACTTTGGTTTTCTCAATCCCGTTAAGTCAACTCTTTGACTTAACTAATCTGACACCTCCGAATCTCTATTCCTATGCAGAGGACCTGCATCAAGAGGTCGGTCAAATATCAGCCTATGTGAGAAAGGATTGCCATCTCCTACTCGGGCTGGAGATCATCTCTTAGCAATCATTTAACTGTGCTTGATAAGTCCTCAATCTAACCTTTTAGATATTCATCCAAGCACCAGCCTCTATGATTCAATAGTTGAATCAACAACTGTATGATTATTAAGATGGCCATGGTACATAACCCTAATTGTACTAAGGGACCTATTATGAAAATTAATTATTCTTCATTTCAGGTCAGGGAATGATATTTGCAATAACATTTATTGCATAATGGCTCATCGTGGGCTCGCATGTCCAACACCAATGTGTATGACCCTACGGGTTCGGTGCATGGCTCTTTGGCTGTGGACCTATCGGAGGTAGCATCTTGCAGAGAAGAGGGCATTTGGCTCGTTCGTGGCGATCTAAATGTGACTGTTGTCGGAAGATAGGTCGTTGAGGGGGGGAGGGCGTGATGCAGGGTCGGAAGATCTCAGGAACCAGGTCGACGCTTTGGAACTCACAATTATTGATGTGGTAGGATGTGCTTATACTTGGCAGAATGTTAGGTCAAGATCTCGGCTGGATAGATTTCTCCTCTAACCTGAGGAGGTGTAGTCTTTCCCCTTTATCAGGCATGGTCACTTTCTCGTGCCCACTCGAACCACACATCGATCCTTTGGTCCTCGAAAGAGGGTAGAAGACCCAGGTTTTGTTTCAGATTTGAGTGGTCATGGTTGTTGGATGAGGATTTAAAGAGGGGGTAGAGGCGCATTGGAGGGGGGTGGCAGATCGAGGGGTCCGCGGTGGCATGTCTGGCTGCCAAGTTGATGCTGATGAAATGGTATGAAGTTGCAATGGAGAGAGAGAGATGGCTCAAAGCGCAACAAGGTGTGGTTCGACGAGATGGGTTGGATGATCAAAGGGGCTTGGAACAGGATGAGGTGTTGGAGGGGGCTAGGCTATTAGAGGTGTTGCTTCTGGAGGATATGAAAGAGGAAGTGGAATGGAAGCAGAGGTCAAGACAGAAGTGGTTGCGGAAGGGGACGCGAACACAAGGTTTTTTCATTCGATGGCCTCTGGGAGAAGAAAGAGAAATTTTATACACAGTCTTGAGGTGGGGGGGTTCAGCTTGGACGAACTCTCAGAGGCCATTTTGTGGGATTGTCGAGAAGAAGGGAGGGTGATGGATGGGGGTGGCGTGGAACAGGGGTGGGGTCCTTGTCGGAGGCGAAGGAACTAGGGCTTAAGGCCCCTTTTGATGAGGAGGAGATCAAAAGTGCAGTGTGGGGACTGAATGTTAATGGGACACCAGGACCGGATGGTTTCCCAGTATTATTCTATAGAGATTTTTGGGACCTGTTGAAGGAAGATGTACTTGCAGTTATCAATGAATTCAGAGATGGCAACAAGGGCTTCGAGAAGGTTAATAGAGCGCTGCTCTTTCTTCTTCCAAAGAAAGAGCACCCATTACGAGTGGAAGATTACAGGACAATTGCTTTATCAAATGCAATCTATTTGATAGTGGCCAAAGTGCTGGCAAATAGGTTGAGGCCGGTGCTTGATGATGTTATTCTACAGAATCAGACTGTGTTTATTCTCGGGTGATAGATGGCATATGGGCTAGTTATGGCGTCTGAGTTTTGCCTCCATTGGAGATGAGAAAACAAGAAGGGAATGATTTGGAAGATTGACTTTGAAAAAGCTTATGACTGCATGGACTGGAGATTCTTGTGGACGTCCCTTCGGAGGCGCGGCTTCACGGACCTCTGGATAGCTTGGATGAAGAAGTGCGTCACGACCTCGTCCAATGCAGTTCTGGTGAATGGAAGGTCGGAAGGGGGTTTTCTCCAACCGCAAAGGGGGGTGAGACAGGGTTGCCCACTAGCACCGATGCTTTTTGTGTTTAGTGGCCGATGCTTTAGCAGTGATGTTCAGGAGAGCTGTTGAAAAAGGGTGGTGTGAGGGGTTCCGAATAGGTTCCATCTCAATTCTGTTGTTGCAGTATGCATATGACACAGTGATTTTTCTTAGGGCACGGAAGAGATGCACAGAAGATCGAGGCAGCTGGTGGATATGTTCAGCAGAATTTCTGGTCTCAAGCTCAATAGAAGTAAGTCAATGGTGGTTCAATTTGGGATGGGCGAGGAGGAGAGTAGTGCAAGGGCTACGATTTTGGGATGCACATTGGGTGAGCTACCAATTTCTCACTTTGGGCTACCTTTAGTGGCGGGAAGGCTGAGAAAGGTGGATTGTGACATGGTCCTCAGGAGATTTGAGCAGAGACTAGCGGGATGGAAGGCGGTTACCTTATCTAAGGGTGGGAAATTGATTCTTCTTCTAAAGCATGTGTTATCAGCGATTCCTATCTTCTTCTTCTCAACAAGGTTGATGCCGGCAGGGGTCAGGAAGAAGATTGAGGTAATGATGAAGCGATTTTTCTAGTCAGACGGGAAGCAGCAGAGACCTAGAATACATCTGGTAAGTTGGGAGGAGCTCACGAGGCAGAAAAATGAAGGAGACCTCGGAATTCAGGATGTAAGCTGTATGAATAAATCGTTGCTAGCTAAGTGGGCCGTGCAGATTTGGGGAAGTACAGATAGATTGGCTATCAGCCTCTTATGCACCATATATGGTGTCAAGGGATCCCTAGAGACAGGAAGAGTGTGTTTCGAATCTTCTCTATGGAATGGTGTTCGTGATATTTTGCCGCAACTAAGGATGAGAATGATGCCGAAGGTGGGTGCAGGGGTCAACTTTCAGATTTTGGCAGGACAACTGGACGGGAGAGGGTGTACTCTGCAATAGGTACCCAAGATCATTTGCTCTGACGGCAAACAGGGAGAGTTCTGTGGCTGATATTGGTGGATATGGCTCATGGACCCCGCAGTTTTTGTTTGAGCTTTCAGACCGAAGGTTGGAAGACTTGGGTAGACTGTTGTCCAAACTGCCCTCTCCAGAGTGTATTACTCAGGGCAGGGACCATTTTATTTGGGAGGGGGAAAGATTCTCGGTGAAGAAGGCGTATAAAATGTTCAGAGGGAGCAAGGAGGATTTGGATCCAAGCCTGCAGCAAGATATGAAGATAATTTAGGCAAGCAAGATTCCAAGCAGAGTGAGTTTGTCTGTGGTGCCTCAGAAGGGGTAGACTATGTGACAAAGCAAGAAGGAGCAGGCTATTTGGCGTTACGGATACCCAGTGTGACAAATGTGGCGCACAAACGGAGGATACAAAGCATTTGTTCTTTGCCAGTCCTTTTTCAGATCAGGTTTGGAAGTCGTTGGGGTTGTCATGGGTTCGGCACGGTGGATTAAACGATTTCTGGAGATCGATAAGATTGGTGGGGAGAAATTTGACAAACGACTGTGTTACATTTGCTGCTCTTTGAGCCATCTGGGGAGGAAGAAACGATCTAATTTTTAAAAATCAAAGGTTCTATTCGAAAAATGTATTAGCTTATGGTCTTTCCCTGTAATTCTGATCCACAAGGTAATGTACCTATCTATTAATTTTTAATATAAATGCTTTTTGCTGTGAGTCCCAATTCAGGATTTCATCCTCTTTTCCATAAAAAAATGTTCAAGATCAGTCCAAAGTTCGAGAAGAAAGAAGTTGTTCCAATTATTTTTTTCTAGAGATTAGGTACCCTAACTATGTTCAGCAGCAACCATTGATGCTCTGAGAGTTTCTAGTGGAGTAAGATCTGCCCAAGACAATGATGAAACATCTCAGATGTAAAGAGAGATTTCTGAACAATTCTCCATAAAATGGCAATGGTAGGCAACGGCAATTTGGAAACCCTCCTAGAAATGATCATGGTATCGTCACCAAACATAGAGACACCAAAGGATCACAACAACACATAATTGTGATATTAGCGCCCAAAAGCACAATGATGAGACCGATCGTGAACCCTAAAAAAGGACAGTGCTATGCGAGTTCAGCTCTCACGACCTGCTGGGTAATGGGTTTCTAGCTCCAAAGAATCGTCAAAGTAGAATGGTGGATAATACTCTCCGCTGCTCTTTGTGTGATGGGTCTCATCGAGAAACGGGGTTGCTATAAGGTTGCCGCAACACATCCCCATGATCGTAGCCAACACCTCCAAATATCAACCGCAGCAGCAGCCGCAGCTAGAGAAAGGGCTCCATTGGGGGGCAGTGTGTGAGGGGTTTCCCCTTTGGGAACCCGAAGGAAGCGGGAGATGGAGATCGAGAAAAGCGGGATCCCGAGGAAGCCCTAGCTGTGGCGGAGGCTGGATACATAAGATACACTAATGGCAGCATTGCAACATTGGGTTGTCCCCTCCCCATAGGGAGCCCTAAAGAAGGGTTAAACCCGTTTAATAAATTGGAATCCCACGTGGACTTTTTTTTTCTTATTCAAGCTTAATGTGCTATTATTGTATTCAATAAAAAAGAAAAGAGATGGTGGGAAAAAAATAGTAACTTCCTAATTGAAAAAAAAGGCTACCATACAAAAAAATTTGTACGAAAAAGAGAGATCTGTGAAGAAATGTAAAACTGTGTGTTTATTCCAATGGGTCTAGGAGTCCTTATATAGGAAAATCCTAGAAATCCTAGAGAGTACAGTTCAGTGGCAAAATACTGAAATACTCCTGTGGGGTTACAATAGAAGAACCAAATGTATTTTCTAACACTCCCCCTCAAGTTGGAGCATATCCATCAATCATGTCCAACTTGGAAGTTATCCATAACAGACGCTTCTTTGGTAGTGCTTTAGTAAACATGTCTGCAAGTTGAAGATCTGTAGAGATATGTGGTGTGACGATCTGCCCTCCTCGTATTGCATCTCGAATGAAGTGACAGTCAACTTCAATGTGCTTCATCCGTTCATGAAATACTGGATTGGTGGCAATGTATGTAGCAGACTTGTTATCACAGTATAGCGGTGTAGGAGTAGCAGCAGGGAACCCAAGGTCTCGTAGAAAAGATACAAGCCACGTAATCTCACAAACAACATGGGCCATTGCCCTATATTCCGCCTCTGCACTTGATCTGGAGACCATGGTTTGCTTCTTGCTTCGCCATGTAACAAGGTTACCACCAACAAACATAGCATAGCCTGTAATGGATCGTTTATCCTCAGGAGAACTGGCGTAATCAGCATCTGCATAAGCATTGATATCAGTATGACCGTTGACCCTATAGATGAGTCCTCTCCCTGGTGATTCCTTCAAGTATCGAAGGATCAGAAGTACATCCTGCCAATGACTGTAAAGAGGTCTTTCCAAGTGGCGGTTGGCTCTGCTTACAGCATAAGATATATCAGGCCTAGTAACGGTGAGGTAGATTAGTTTACCCACGAGGCTTCTGTATCGTGTAGTGCCTTCAAACTCATAATCGGTAGATGTAGCATGTTTTCGTACCTCTACAGGGATGCCAGATGGTTTGCATCCAAGTAAACTGACTTCCGTAAGAATATCCAAGCAGTATTTCCGTTGTGATAGATGTAACCCTTCAGCAGTGTGTATCACCTCAATACCAAGAAAGTACCGGAGTTGTCCAAGGTCCTTGGTGACAAACACCTTCTGAAGGAAGGCCTTGGTCTCTAGAATTCTATTGTCATCGTCACCAGTGACCACCATATGATCAACATAGACAGCAAGTATCACAGTGTCAGTGGATCGTCGTCTAATAAACACAGAGTAATCAGATGTTGTCTTATGAAAGCCAAGAGAGCTGATTTCAGTGGTAAGCCTGTCAAACCAGGTTCGAGGACTCTGCTTTAGGCCATAGATGGCCTTACGAAGTCGGCACACATACTCCCCCTTGACGGAGTAACCCGACAGATGCATCATATAGACCTCTTCGTCAAGATCACCGTATAGGAAGGCATTCTTTACATCCAGCTGAAAAATTGGCCAATTCTTGTTAGCTGCAAAAGAGAGTATTGTGCGAATGGAACCCATCCTAGCAACAGGGGAGAAAGTCTCAAAGTAATCGAATCTATATATCTGAGTGAATCCTTTTGCCACAGTCTGGCTTTAAGTCTGTCAATAGAACCATCTGGAGATTGTTTGGTTGTAAAGACCCATCTGCAAGCAACAGGCTTGATGCCTGTAGGACATGGCACAAGATCCCATGTGCCCCTGGATGTGAGTGCATCCATTTCTTCATTCATGGCATGTCGCCAACCTGCATCTTTGAAGGCACTGTGATGATTTTTCGGAATGGAGATAGTCATTAGGGCATCTGCATATTGTTTGTCAGTGCACGAAAGTCCAGCAGTAGTAGTAAAGTTAGACATAGGATAAGAGGTACACTTTCTCTTTTGCTTCCGTAATGCAATCGACAGGTCTTCTGGATCATCCGGGATAGTAGTGGAGGGGACTGTTGAAGATGGCATATCATCCTGAGGCAGAGGTATGGGTAGAGGGACATCTGGTGGTGAGGTTCGAGATTGATGGGTGTAGATGATTGGTGTTGGAGGAAGATCTAGAGTGACATCGGTGACAGGTTGTGTGAAGAAGCTAGTTTGCTCAAAGAAAGTTACATCTGCAGAGATGTAGTATCGATTGTCAATAGGATCATAACATCTGTAACCTTTTTGAGTGTAAGAGTAACCAAGGAAAACACATTTGATGGCACGAGGGGATAATTTGTCCTTCATGTGAAAATTGTGGACGAAGGAGACACGCCCAAATATCCGTAGAGGCAGAGGAAAGGGAAGATCATTAGGGTGAAGTAAAGAGAATGGTGTGGAGCCTTTGAGAGTAAGAGAGGGAATCCTGTTGATAAGATGGACTGAAGTGAGAACAACATCACCCCAGTATGTTTTGGGAACTTTCATCTGGGTGAGACGGGAATGGGCAATGTTTAAGAGATGACGAAGCTTGCGTTCAGCAACCCCATTCTGCTGAGAGGTATAAGGACAAGAGGTTTGATGTATAGTCCCATTGGAAGCAAAGAAATCAGAAAGATCTCATTGAGTAAACTCCAAAGCATTGTCTGAGCGGAAGATCTGAATATTAGAGGAGAAATGATTTTTGACATAAGCAGAGAAACCTTTGACAATTTTATTGATTTATGAGCGTTCTTTAAGAAGATAGACCCATGATGACCTGCTATAATCATCCACAAAGACAACAAAATAGCGGTGTCCACCAATGGTTCAGACAGGACAAGGTCCCCAAACATCACAATGAATTAATGAGAAAGACATAGTACGACGGGGTTCAGTCCTAGCAGGAAAAGATGCACGGTGATGTTTTCTGAACTGACATGCTTCACACTCGAAGGGTTTAAGCATGGACAGTTTAGGGAACATTAAGGAAAGAGCTTTAGCAGAGGGGTGACCCAGACGAAGATGCCAGAGAAGAGGATCAGCAGAGATGGAAGTTGCGCCAGTGAAACCAGAGTTGGAAGGGATATCAAGATAATATAAGCCGTTCTTCTCATGTCCCCCACCAAAGATATGTCTCGTCCGGATGTCCTGAAAATAACAGCATAAATCATCAAATATCACACGGCAATTGAGTTCTGTGCATAATTTGTGAACAGACAGCAGATTGAGGGGAAAAGCAGGAGCACAGTAAACATCCGTTAGCCTAAGTTTGGGGCTAAATTCCATGGTCCCCACACTAATGATAGGTGAGTAGGCGCCATTGGCCACACGAACATGCTTCACCGAAGAGGGCTCCCTGGGAGAGGTGAGGAGACTACATTCTCCTGTGAGGTGGATTGAGGCACCCGAGTCGATGATCCAGGTAGAGGTAGAGGTAGAGGCAGAACTGGCAATCGTACCTGTGGTGGCTGCTAGAGTCGCAGTAGGCCCTGAAGTTGTAGTGTCGACAACTGGGTTCTGAAGGAGTTGGCGAAGACGAGCATATTCTGCAGCAGTAAAAGACACTGGAGCATCTGTGGGAGACTGAACCTGGGGGGCCTCCATAGTATCATAAGTGTTGTCATAAGGTGTTGCCTCATATGCATTATTGGCTTTGGGCATGCCAAAGGTAACCCAGCATTTGTCAGACGGATGGTTCCAGCAGCCACAATGAGTACATGCTGGATAACGAGCATTAGAAAAATCATGACCACGGCCGCGTCCTGAGTCACGCCCATGTCACTGCTCTCGTCCTCGACCGCGACCAAACGTACGGCCTCGCCCTCCTTGGAAAGGTGGGTGTTCTCCTGCAAAGTGAGCAGTAGTGTCTGCAGTGGGAGGTGGATTGGGCGACTCCAGCTCCTGTAATCTGCCAAAAATAGTTTCAAGGGACGGTAGGGCAGCCGCCGTCAAGAATTGGTCTTTGACAGATTTATATCGAGGGTGTAAGCCTGACAGAAAACGGTACACCTGCCATTCTGCTCTTTCACTTATTTGCTTGTCACAGCAGGCAGGTTGAAATATAAGCAGTTCTTCAAATAACCCTGTGAGGAGCCTATAATATTCTATCAAAGATGTTTCTCCTTGATTTGCAGACCAAATCCTTGTGTAAATGTCAGACAGCCTGGATTTGGTTGTTTTCTGGGAGTATGTTTTCTCAAGACTCTCCCACATTTCTTTTGTAGTTGTTTTGTAGAGCAAATTTGACGCAATATTAGGATCAACACTATTCATCATCCAAGTGATTACCTGGCAATTGTCGACGTACCAGGTGTCATAGTTGGCGTCTGTCTCGGCAGGCGGATTGGCAGTGAGAATGTAGATCTTGCGCTGGCCACCAATGAATATTTTGAAGGATCGAGACCATAGTACGCAGTTCTCCGATCCCTTCAGTTTGATAAAGGTGCCCTGTACCATCATAGATGAGGTAGGGTACAGGGGCTTGGAGTCCGAAGACGTAGGAGCAGATGCCATGGTGGCCGTAGTGGTCAAAAAAAAGACCTAGTATGCAGAGGTATTAGAGATCATAAGCAATTAACAGACCATGCTGATATAGTCCGTGCATAAGGCCATCAATCTACAGTTGGGTGTTGGGCCGTGGGAGCCTAGGGTGCTGAGAGCCGGAGGCGCAGGAAGTCAGGAGCCTTGCGGAGCAGTAGGGGCCTGGCGGAGACAAGGGAAGGGCCCAGCAGGAGCAGGGGCAGGGGCAGAGGCGTATCCAGGGGCCTGGCAGTAGCAGAGGGGTCTGGGGGCAGAAGAAGGCCTGGCGGGAGGGGTGGAGGCGTGTGAGGGCGGCGTTGGGAGGGGCACCTGGGGGTGGGAGGGGCGCCTGGGAGGAGGCTTGGCGGGAGGGGCGCCTGGGGGCGGGAGGGACGCCTGGGGGTGGGAGGAGGCCTGGCGGGAGGGGCGGAGGCTAGGGAGGGGGGCGCTGGGAGGGGTTCCTGGAGGGGGGCGGGAGGGTCGCCTGGGAGGAGGTTTTGAGGGAGGGGCGCCTGGGGGTGAGAGGAGGCCTGGCGGGAGGGGTGGCGCTGGGAGGAGGCCTGGCGGAGGCCCTAGGGATCGCACATGGCGAGGGGCGGCGGGTGGGGTGGGAAAAATTTTAGGTTTAGAGCCCCAGTCTAGGACCGTGGCACTGATACCATGTGAAGAAATGTAAAACTGTGTGTTTATTCCAATGGGTCTAGGAGTCCTTATATAGAAAAATCCTAGAAACCCTAGAGAGTACAGTTCAGTGGAAAAATACTGAAATACCCCTGTGGGGTTACAATAGAAGAACAAAATGTATTTTCTAACAAGATCGATTTAAAAAAAAATAAAAATCAGGGAAAAAGAGGGCCACCTTGTTAAAAGAATTGACCGAAAAAAGAGATGTTACTTGTTTTCGATTCCCCTCTTCATTTATTCTCCCAATTTGGTCGAGTATCTCTTATTTTTTGATAAGTACAAGAGAAAGGGGGAGTAGTGTGCATAGAATTCGGACAGATGTAGACTCTACCATTGTTCATGTAACTGAGTTTCTTCGAGTTCTCCAGAGCGAGAGTCGATTCAACCTCCATCTATAGTGATTATGAATTCTAGTATGTATATTCTCGTGGTTTTCCCTAGCGACTGTGAACTCTAGTATGGATATTCCAATGGCTTTCTTTGTTTAACCCTTTAGAGCGATGAAGAAGTTATTCACATGTTTCTTTGAATTTCAACATGTTGTAGACCAGAAATCTACATGGAGGAGACTCATTCCAGTACTCGAGATTATGACAGACGCAGTACATAGCACACGAGTAAGTCATTGATCCAGATTTCGCTAAGGATCGTCGTTCAAGCTCCAATCCTCCAGTTCCCTCTCACCAGCATGATATGAGAAGCAATGCCTTCTGCATGCAACCATCAGAGTATTAATTGAGTTTATATTGGCTATAGTGTCTTGTATTCAGTGAGTACATACCTTCATTTTATGTGTCCAAGTTGAGCATTGTATGCTCCAACTTGAGGGGAAGTGTTACAACATTTGTGTATGTGGGTTATTGGATCTCTCCATGATTCAATTACGACATGCTCCATGTTAGTCTCACATCATCTATTAATAGGACTTTGATATTCATGGAGGTTATATAAGAAGCCACATATCCCATTTACTAAGAGAGAGAGAGAGAAAGAGAGAGAGAGAGAGAGAACAATATAATATCCGACTCTAGAGAGGCCTTCACTTGTAGGTTTTATCACGATCCTTATGGGGTAGTGTTCCACGTAACACAAGTGTGTTCTTCACTGTTGTTTATAGTTATTAACTTTAATTACGCTACCACATTATCGTTTCCACAAATGCCTTATGATGTCGACTGTTTCATTGGTATAACATTACAGAGTAAATCACATTTTACCGCTAGCTTTTAAGAAAGGATCTTTTAGATAAACAACAACAATTAGCAGCAACACGTGGTATAAAATTCAACTTCAAACTTTCTAGAACTTTAGTAACAGTACTAGGGGTGGTATTAAGGACGGATAGGTTGTGTGAAGTCGATTGCTCCTTTGTAATAAGATGCATTAATATAGATGTTTGCAATGATAATGAGAGTCTCGAAGAAGAAGAAGAACGGTACAGCAACACCAATAGACAATAACACGTGAATACTTGTATATGGTGCTTCCAGCATCTACAGAAAATGTAGCCCTTATAAGAATAAGATCCAGCTGTGATGGAAAACATTGAATCTGTTGTTTGCTTCCTTAAAGCTACCACTGCGTTTGACCCAAAATAGATGAAAGGCAGCATTTAATCTGTTGTTGATGGTAATTCACTGGTCTCGCATTAGAATTACATGTGTTTATCCATGTCTGTCTGTCTGTCCATACAGAATAATACATCTTGCCTCTTGGTTGCAGAAATCCCACCATCGTTTTAAGCTATCGTTGTGGCATACCAAGGCTTTGAAAAGGTGCAAGTGCTCTCTCTTGTATAGTTTTTATATTTGGGGACATTATCTAATTTCGAAAGTTAACAAGGCACGATACCATGTTGTTGCATGAGTCCATGTCTTGATAGCTTGCCTCCATGATCACCCTATAAATTAAGATCGTTAAGAAAATGGCTCTCTTGATCGCATGCCTTCACGCACACACTCAAAGAAGAGGTCCATTCTTTTATGGTCCCTTGTCAAATTACTAATGCAAGTGTGCCACCAACCACTATAAATTAATGCACGTTTGAGTTTGAGTATTAGGACTTGTGGATTTTTTAGAAAAAGGATCAAGTCCATTCATCTAAAAGCTTCGTAAACCCCACACAGCCTGCAAGCCAGATGCATGACACATGAAATAAGGTTCGTTTCAGTAGCACGGCTATCAAATTTGAGAGCGTCTTGACCTGGAATTATTCGAAAGCCACAAAACTAATCACTAATCACTAATGCCACAATGGATGATCATAAAAATAGAGGTGTCGCGTCGTCGAGTCATGTTAAACAGTTCTAGTATAAGCCAGAGTTAATGGGATATTCTTTCACAAACCATGCTAAACAATTCAATGTAACATCTTTGAAAAGAATAAAAGAAAACACCGAATACAGATTCTATCAGAAAAATAAGAAAAATAAGATTTTTGTTATTCTCGGATAACAAAGATTGACGATTTCTTAGATGATTTTGATTTCAATGATGATGATGACACTATAACATTATAAAGTGGTGGAATGTAAATTCATTCAAGTATCACATCTTTATAGTACATTATAAGGGGGCATCATTCAGGGATGAACGATCAAGTAAGCAGATGATGACAAGACAGGGGGTCTATCCCTCCATCTGATATATTTTTCTTGAAGTCCAGCGCTCCGCCTCATTAAACCAATTACTTTCTCTTCTTTGTCGATCTCAAATTCACCTTGTCAATTTCTCCTAGATTCCATCTCGACCTCCCATTAGAACGCGCATCTAATATAAGGGACTTCTTTGAATTGATCTTCCTCATGAATACTGTTTGGCAACTTTGTTGCCACAAGAGAGAGGTTTGGGGGGTTGAAGACCAAACCTAGACGCATGACACATTTTTTCATGATGCCCAACCCTCCACCTCAATAATATATTTGCTTTCCCATTGGCCAAGCTCAAGCTCACATTGTTGATTACTCATCTAGGCTCAAATTGGAATCCTTACAATATCTAAGGGACCATTTTGAGTTGATATATCTCATAAAGCTAATTGGAGCAAATTTGAATGTCACCAATTGGACTACTACTATATTTTCTATTAATTCTATGGATGCCTAGTCCCTCTGTTGCCAATCAACATTCTCTACGGCCTATGAAGACTAAAATTTGACCACCCAAGATTTCTTTTCCATGTTCTCTGAACTCCCATTTTTGGCTCTGGACAAGATTGATGTACTTCTAATCCCTACTGGCACAGAGAGCTGTTTGAAATATTTATGTCTCCTTTTCCCTAGCAACCAAATTTTTTGGTCGAGGGAGTGGGTAGGAGGAAACAAAATCACTTGTTATGAGTTTTAAGTCGATGAGGTGTGGACCATAACAAGAAAGAAAGAAAGGAGGAAAAAACACAAGAGAAAGGACAGCATATCATCATATACCCATTTAGCCAAGCGTATAAGAAATGAACTCAGAACGGTCGTAGTTATTGAAGTTTGTTGACAAATTAACTTTTGATGCAGAGTTTGTTTACACCAGCACTGTTCTGATTTCAAGTGGCTTCAAGTTTTATTTTTGATGATCGTATTAGTCCTGGGATATCATGTGTTTCTCCACTAGAGGAGGCTTTGTTTGTTGTCTTTGGCAAGCAGTAGTATACTATCTTCTAGACTTATTACACAACTTTGTAAGCATGGCATTGAGGACCTCTAAAAATACTCTCAAGCACAATATTTTATCTTCAAAAATAGTGAGGTGTGAAAAGTACGAAATTATGGAACTCATTTAGGCCACTTAAGTGCTGGGTAATGTCCTTTCAAAAAACTTTCCTGAATGATTGTGTAAAAATCGATAATTACAAAGATAGGTAAATAGATGTTGCACCTGCAAATTTCTGTATCTTTTGCCACTTCAAGTGAAAAAATGAGTGACTCAAGCAAAATTGTCTTCCATACTATCTCTACCTTTTGGCTGACATTAGGAGAAACTCTAATTAAGGAAGCATGAGGGGAAGCATTGAAGATGGAAGTGTTGAATCTTAAACTTGATGGGTATTCCTTTTCTTAACAATAATAATTATGTAAACTTTAAATCAATCACAAGAATTTTAAGGCCCTTATACGTGTACAAGCATGACATATACAAACTAAACACGATGATAAACCAATCCTCATGTTGACAAAGTTAATGAAAAAGGGCTTTAACTAAAACATTAATAACATGAAAATAACTATACCAAAGGGTGTTACAACAAATGACAATATAACGTGGGAATAAAAGAAGGAAATGCATGAATCATCTTTTAATTACACGCATGTCATATTCTAATTAATGAAGTTCATGCTATCTCCATAAAGATCTTTAGAAACAAAAGACGTATGAATAATGATCAATGATATTTGGTGGAGAAGTTAATATAACAAATATGTTAAGACAAAGAAAGTAATACCTTGTTGCATGGACGCCATCAAAGCTTATAGGCGGCCTTCCAAAACAAGCCAACAACCTTTGCCTTTGCCTCTCCTTCTCTCGATAGATGTCCCTCTCTTCTCACGGCAAAAGAGAGTTATATATCAAGAGTAAGGGGTCCATAACTTCCCCTATGAAGATGGGATTTCAAAAAAGGAGATAAACTTGTATGTTGGTTGTTTGGGGACCATGACCATTCAATAACTTCCTTTTGTAATTTGCATCCCTACCCATCATAGCAATGCAAATTACACCTTAGGTCTCTACATAATGCATTCCCATGTAGCCTAAATACATTAATGCCCCAATAGCTTCCAAATTCTTTATTTGATCACCATGATTCTATTTTATTGGGACATATAATTAAAACCGACAGTATTATCGATTATGAATATATATACATATAAGTCCATCTTTGGAATAAAATTCCAACAATCTCCCACTTGGACTATATGTGTATATATTATAATCACATAATATCCGAATGAGCTCAACCTTTCTATCACCACTTTTATGAATATCCATAAATCCTGTCTACCAGTTGTATCAGGCATAGGATCAAAATGGCTATGTTACAATCATAGTAACTAAACCTTTAATGGTCACATATGTTAAAACGACTTAATAACAAGGATAAGAACATGGGTATGTAGCATGGAAATCATATGCAATGCGATCTTAACATATCAATTTCCAACTGGTCCACTGAATGAGATCAGACTTGACGAATAATACAGTGAACATAAAATAATTGTTTTACAAAAAACAATAACCATAATATCTTAACTGAATTTCCCAAATACCAAATAAAATTGTTTACAAGCATTTCAAAATTACAAACTCCCACTAAAACTGAATATCTTTAACTGAAACGACACCCATATTCATGGTATGATCATGAAATAGTTTGGGTGGCAATCCTTTAGTAAGCGGATCTGCAATCATGGAGTTTGTACCGATATGCTCAATAGATAATTGTCCACTTTGTACTCTTTCTTTAACAACCAGGAATTTGATGTCTATATGCTTAGATTTTGTCGAACTCCTGTTGTTATTGGAATATAAGACTGCTGATTTGTTGTCACAAAATAACTTCAATGGTCTTTCAATACCATCAACTATACGCAGCCCAGTGACAAAATTACGCAGCCAAATTCCATGATTGGATGCCCCGTAACAAGGTATAAATTCTGCTGCCATAGTGGAAGAGGCTATAAGAGACTGCTTAGCACTCTTCCAAGAAATAGCACCCCCAGCAAGTAGATAGATGTAGCCTGATGTAGACTTCATACTATCTTGACATCCAGCAAAATCGGAGTCGCTATAACCAATGATCTCAAGTTGGTCCGACCTCCTATATGTGAGCATATATTCTTTTGTTCTTTGTAGATATCTCAGGACCCTTATAGCTGCTTTCCAATGATCCTGTCCTGGATTGCTCAAATATCTGCCCAGCATCCCTGTAATATATGCCAAGTCTGGACGAGTACAAACTTGCGAATACATTAGACTTCCAACTGTTGATGCATAAGGAATTCTTTGCATCTCCCTTTTCTCAAAATCATTCTTAGGGCACTGATTTAGACTGAACTTCTCTCCCTTAGCCACGGGGTATCAGATGGTCTACAATCTTGCATGCCATATCTTTTTAGAACCTTTTCAATATAGCTCTTTTGAGATAAACCAAGGATATGCTGAGAACGATCCTGATATATCTCAATACCCAAAACAAAAGAAGCATCACCAAGATCTTTCATATCAAAATTCTTTGAAAGGAATTTCTTGGTATCCTATAAAAGGTTCATATCATTGCTAGCAAGCAAGATGTCGTCAACATATAATACTAAGAAAATATGTTTACTCCCACTAAATTTATGGTATATGCATTCATCAGCCAAATTCATCTCAAAATCAAAAGAGATGATCACATGATGAAATTTGAAATACCATTGTCTTGAAGCCTGTTTGAGTCCATAGATGGATTTCTTGAGTTTGCAAACCATATTCTTTGGGTCTCCCGACACAAAGTTTTCTGGTTGCACCATATATACTGTTTCGTCAATGTCACCATTGAGAAATGCTGTCTTTACATCCATCTGATGCAATTCTAAATTAAAGAATGCAACTAATGCCATTATAATCCTGAAAGAGTCTTTCGAAGAAACTGGAGAGAAAGTCTCTTTATAATCAATGCCTTCTTTTTGTGTAAATCCTTTTGCAACAAGGCGGGCTTTGTATCTTTCCACATCACCTTTTGAATCCCTCTTGGTTTTAAATATCCATTTGCAACCAATGGGTTTCACACCTTCAGGTAATGGGACAAGTTCCCACACATTGTTATCCTTCATGGATTTTATTTCCTCATTCATGGTATCTATCCACTTTAGAGAGTTAACACTTTGCATGGCTTGATGAAAGGTGATTGGATCGTCTTCCATCACTCCAATGTCTACATCTTCTTCTTGGAGAAATACAATATACTCACCTGATATTGCACTTCTTCTCTCTCTAGTAGATCTTCTTAATGGCAAAGATTCATAAGGTGTTGATGTTTGTTCCTCTATAATTTCATTTTGGGTTGATTCAGTAACATTGTCTTGAATATTTGTGTCATCAGAGACTACAAAGAATCACTGGCTATCTAGTTGTCACATCCCCAATATATATAATCGTCGAAGCAGCCTCGACAAAAGAGAGAGGAGCAAAGAAAGCCGTTCGACAAAAGAGAGAGGAGCGAAGAAAGCCGCTCGACAAAAGAGAGAGGAGCGATGATAGGAATGTGATCCCTATCAATTCTAACAACACCTGAGGGAATGTCAACATATTCCTCTTCCAAGACAAAGTCTTTACCTTTATCTCCCCTCGCAAACTCAACATCCTCAAAAATCTAGCATTACCAGACTCAAAAATGGACTTAATTGTGGGATCATAAAATTTGTACCCCCTTGATCTTTCAGAGTATCCAATAAAGTAACAACTAATTGTTCTTGCATCCAGTTTCTTTTCATTTGGCTTGTAAGGCCTTGCCTCAGCTGGACATCCCCAAATATGAAAATGGTTTAGACTGGGCTTCCTGCCCGTCCAAAGTTCATATGGGGTTTTATTGGTTGCCTTAGTTGGAACTCTATTTAGGATATATGCTGCAGTCTTGAGTGCTTCTCCCCAAAGAGACTCTGGCAAGGTAGAATGACAAATCATACTCCTCACCATATCCTTAAGTGTTCTGTTTCGTCTTTCAGCTACACCATTCATGGTCGGTGACCCTGGCATGGTATACTGTGGGACGATACCGCATTCTTCGAGGTATCTTGCAAAAGGTCCTGGACGTTGTTCACCTGAACCGTCATATCTGCCATAGTATTCACCACCACGGTCAGATCTAACACTTTTAATCCTTTTACCGAGTTGATTTTCAACTTCAGCCTTAAAATTTTTGAACACATCCAAGGATTGAGATTTTTCATGAATGAGATATATGTAGCCATATCTTGAAAAATCGTCTATGAACGTTATAAAATATTGTTGTCCATTCCAAGCAACCGTAGGGAATGGACCACAAATATCTGTATGTATAAGTTCTAAGACGTCTAATGACCTATTGGCTTCAAATCGCCTTTTATTGGTTTGTTTTCCTTTTATGCAGTTCACGCATATATCAAAATCTGTGAAATCTAAGGAACTTAGAATTTCAGTTGACACAAGCCTTTCTATCCTTGACCTGGATATGTGCCCTAATCGTTTGTGCCATAGTGATGCTGAATCTGTATCTATAGATTATCTTTTCATACCTCGTGTAGTAGAAAGAAAAGATTCACTATAAGAGGCAACCGTATTCAAGCAATAAAGACGATCAAATTCAGATAAGAAACCAGAACCAATGAGGATAGAATTTTGAAATAGACTAAGTTTTCCATCACCAAAAGAAATAGAATAACCAGCTTTGTCCAAAAGATAAACTGAAATTAAATTTCTACGAAAAGAAGGAGCAACAAAAGTTCCATCTAGATCAAGATAAAAGCCACTCTTCAACAATAATCTGAATTTTCCTATTGCTTCGACATCTACTGATTCGCCATTCCCCACGTAGAGGTACTTTCAGCTTGACTGGGTTTTCGGTAGCTCAGGCAGCCCTGCATGGAGACACTAACATGAGTAGTAGCTCCAGAATCTAGCCACCAAGTGTACTGTGGTACCGAAGTCAAATTAATTTCTGAACAAACCAAACTATGAAGCGTACGTTTCTTAGCACGCCAAGCGTGATAATTTGTGCATTGCTTCTTCCTGTGTCCTTCAGTTCCACAAAAGAAACAACCCGTAGCAGATGGTTCCTTATTTTGTTGTTTCTTATGAGGTACTGTGACTGCAGCTTCCTTTTCCTGCTTCCTTTTCTTGATCTTTCCCTTAGAGGTGGAGGCAAGATGAGCACTTTCTGTCTTATCTTGCTTTAGCCTTTCCTCTTCCTGAACACAGTATGAGATGAGCTCATTCAGAGACCAAGTCTCTTTCTGACAGTTATAGCTCACCTTAAACTGGTTGAATGAAGGGGGAAGAGATATTAGAACCAAATGCACCAACAAGTCCTCAGAGAGTTCAAGTTTGAGTGCTTTTAACTTAGAAGCAAGATAAGACATCTCCATGATGTACTCCCTGATGTTACCTTTTCCCTTATACCGCATTGAAATCAGACTAGCCAAGAGTGTACCAATTTCAGCCTTTTCATTCTTGGCAAATCGTTTTTCAATATCGGCAAGGAATTCTTTAGCTGTACTTATTTTCTCAGACATAGTGCCCCTGAATGCTTCCAGAATGGCTCTTTTCATTATCATCATGCACATGCGATTTGATCTTTCCCACTTTTCTTTATCCCTCTTTTCATCAAAGGTACTCTTATCTGTAAGTGGTGGAGGAGAGTCAATCCTTATCGCAAGGTCAAGATCCATGACCCCGAGAACTATCAACAAGTTCTCCTGCCATGACTTAAAATTGGAGCCATTTAACATTGGAATCGAATTGATGGTGGCAGTTATATTGGAGGAATTCAATTCTGAAAGTAAAAAGATAACATAAATGCTCACATAACTGCAAATGAAAATGAATATAGGTAATATCCCATCTCAAGATATCTACCACTCCATTATAGTTTTATCTTTGGACAAAAATATAACTTGTGAGCGATATCTTGACTTAGTAATAAATATTGATGATAATAACGTACTGATGAATCTGCGATTCGTCATCTTTATTCATTTATTTTAGCTTAAAATCCCTTATAAAACACCTGCATATAACGCTAACTCCATATTCTTACTAACTTGCATCTGTGTAAATATTGTACATTTCTGACTAATTTTAACCTAAAATAAATAAATAAAGAAAGAAAGGAAAAATAAAGAAAAGGAATTAAAAAAAAAAGAAAAATAAAGAAAAGAAATAAAAAAAGGAAGATTGTATACAGGCTGACCCGAACCCCGAGAGAAGGTCAAGACTTGACCTGATCGACCAGGAATAAAGTAGGGGGAGATAGGGTCCTTAACCAGAAAATAAAAAAAATGTGTGTTCTCCCTTATTTTGTATATATGTATATCACTAACACTAATTTATTTGTACCTTAATTGTCCTCAAATCAAATAACATTCAAAATCAAAGTTGTAAATAAAAATGTGTTCTAATTACTAAAATTGATTGCACAATTAAATCTTGTACAGAATAAAAGTAGCCACACTTGGAAAAAGCCACTAAGCACTAATTGAAAGACCAATTCCGGCTCCATATGAGCTCAAATTGAATCAATCTCAGTTCCATTGAACTCGAAATAAATTATCTTCAAAATGGCTGTATTTTCATGATTTTTGGAGTTACGGTTGAAAAGTCAGTTTTCTGCGGTGGTTTGTGCAATTTTCCCATGTATTTTGTGCATATTGTATTTGTATATATTGTAAATTAATCTCACTGATTTTTTTAATAAAAATAAAAAATTAAAAAAATAATAAATTTTTAAAGCACAAAAAAGGCTAATTTCGTCATTTATCCTTGTATATAGTGTCACATATGTATATAGTATATGTATATAGTTGCTATTTTTAATTAACCTTCATAAAAAATAAAAAATAACATTTTTTAAATTCCAATAAATAAAGTGACGAAAATTCAAAAAAATAGTTAATAATTTTATCTCTCTCTCACTTTATCTCTTCCACCAAAAAAATCAAAAATTCATTTTAATTTTCACCACTCTTTTTCAAAAATTCAATTCAATTTTCCTCTCTCTTTATCCCAAAAAAAAATCAAAAATTCAAATTTCATCTCTTTTCTATTTATATGGCTCCTTCTCCCTCATTCCAACTTGATCAATCTTTAGAGAGAGGAGCCCGATCTCCGAGAGAAATTTCGTCGAGGAAGCCTAGCCTCCGAGTCGTCCGGTGACAGCGAGTCGGCCTTGTCGAGGCGATCACGGTCCATTTTCCGCTCCTAAGGTGAGATACAC
Source organism: Ottelia alismoides (assembly GCA_037367405.1). Taxonomy (NCBI): domain Eukaryota; kingdom Viridiplantae; phylum Streptophyta; class Magnoliopsida; order Alismatales; family Hydrocharitaceae; genus Ottelia; species Ottelia alismoides. The sequence goes on along the minus strand of JAZKJV010008725.1, from coordinate 257,948 downwards.
ATTTTTCTTGTTTTTATCTAGTTTAATCGTAGTTTAGTTCATCACATTTTTTTATCTCGTTGGCATTTTTATTTCTCTAGACCTTAAAAAAATCCATCTCGATTTTATATGCCTCCGACTCGATTCTTCACCTCATCATCGTGATCTCTCCGCCTTCGAATTCTATCTTCCACGATCTATCAACTCCGACCACGCACGGTGGTCGGAGAATCGGATTCGAATCCCTCATCTCCGTCGAATCCCCGTTCATTTTTTCTGATTTGTAAATAAATAAAAAAATTTTGTTTCTTGTTGTTCTCTAACATTTGTTTTGCAGGATCACATGAAAAATTAAAAAAAACAAAAAAATTCTTTATCCTTTTTATTTACTATTTTTTCGGATTTACAAAAAAAAAGTTTTTTTTATTTACTGTTTACATCATTTCATAAAAAATTACAAAAAAAACACAAAAAAAGAGGGGACGGTCGCAGTCCAGCTCTGCCGCCCCCCCTGTCATCTTCACCGCGCGCCCCTCCGCCAGCGGCGCGGCCGCGCCGCCCTGATCTTCCACCGCACGCGCCCCTCCAAAACAGCGGGAGCCACCCGCGACGCCGCCCTCCCATCGCCAGCGCGCAGCCAGCGCCGCCCGCACCCTCCATCGCCACCCGCGACGCCGCCCTCCCATCGCCAGCGCGCGGCCAGCGCCGCCCGCACCCTCCATCGCCACCAGCCGCGGTTGCGCAGCGCCGCCCCTCCTCCTGAAGCTCATCCGCCGAAGTTGGCGCGACCACCGCCGCTCCTCCATCGACGCGCCGCCTAGAGTCGCGCTCCAGTCCACCGACCTCCTCGTGCCATCGACGGCCCCGCCCCCATCACCGCCAGGCCACACGAACGCCGCCCGCCGCGACCACACGCGCCGACGCGAGCGCCGCCCGCGCGAGACCCCGTCTGACCGCCAGCCCCCCTTTGCGCGTGAAGAAGAAGAGAAGACGGCGCCGACCTTGTTCCTCCCCTTGTGTGCTCCCTCTGTGCGTGAAACGAAGAACAGTCCTAGGGCTTTTGAGAAAAAAAATAATATTATATTGGAACATTTGCAGACCAGCCCCCCGGAGGATTCTAAAATTACAAAATCGTCCCTACCAGAGAGACTTGGACAAATTGCATTCTGCTCCCTCGATATTTCAGAAATTATAAAAGAGCCCCTATCAGCTTCAAGCACGTGCACTGACGATTTAAGTGGGTAATTTACACATTCCTTCTTGCACTTTATTTCTGTTATTATTTGTTGAAGAATTTTGAACTATTTGCAAACTAGTCCCTGATTTCCAGAACATTTCATTTGCATGATATTTCTATTGAAATAAATGTTTTTATTAGTCCAAAAATTTTGAGAAAATTGTGCTATACTCCTTGTGTGATTATTTTCTTAGCATAAATTTTCTATTGCATTTGTCCTTCATTTATTATTATTAAAAAATCAAAACATGTCATTTTTCCTTGTTTAAAATTCCCAAAATTCATAAAAATTCGAAAATAAATCTAAAAATTCCAAAAACAATAGAGTAGTTGTATTTCATTGTCTTTTAATTTCTTACCATTTTTCACGCATTGATTATTTATAAAACTCGAAAAAATTGAAAAATATCAAAAATCTTCTAAAAATCATAAAAAATTCTACAAAAATCCAAAAATTGTGATTTCAGTTCCTGTTTGTAGATAATTGTTTCTAGTTTATCTTAAAAATAGTAGCCAGGAGTTTTGGGCATTTAAAAGATTTTTAAATTGCAAATTACTCCAGGTTGTCCACATTTTCTTATTTTCTCCTTGTTTGATTTTTAGAAAAATACAAAAACATCCGAAAAGTCTACAAAAATTCTCAAAAACATTTCAAAACTTTTAAAACCCAAAAATCTTTTCTTTGAATTTTTCTGATTATTTTTGACATAATTGAAAATTGCAAAAAAAGAGTTGGTGTGTGTATATTCTTGATCTTTGTTCCTATTGCTTCGCATTATTTTTGAAAATAAAAAAAATTGCAAAATTAAAATCACTAAAAATTTGAAAATCAGAAAATATAAAAAAAGTAGAAATAAAAAAATAAAAAAAGATTTAAAAAAAATCACAAAAACCAAGGATAATTGTCCTTTGAGATTCCTGTTTTCTTTTAATTAATTTCTGATTAATTGAATAACCCTCGGGAATTGTAGCCTCCCTGAGTTCGACCATGTCCGCTATACAGGTTAATAAGTAGCAAAAATTAAAATAAAAAAATATAATCTTTTGTTGACGCGGTTTTTGGGGAAAAACAACGACTATTTTCATCCATTAATTTCCGTCCCTAGAAAAACGCACTCAACAAAATGGCGCCGTTGCCGGGGAGGCGCGGCGAGGGTAGTTAGGTTTCTCTTTTGACCTGCTATTCTTGGTTGTAAATATCTGTTTACATTTCTGCCATTCACTTCATTGTTTATAACCACTGCATCCATTTTTTTTCTTTCTTTCTTTTTCTCATATTTGATAATTGTATTTCTCACACATTTTCTTCCATTTTTCTTGCGAGGGCCCACGGAGCGAAGGAGGCAATCCTAGGAGAGCCGAAGCATCCAAGCGACGTGGAGGCGGCTTGATTCTTCACCAAGCCGCAGGATAGCGTGAGAAAAAGAGAAGAAGCGTGAAAGAGACGAAAAGAGCGAGAGAGAGAGAGAGAGAGAGTTTCTTTTCCATTTGAACTTTGTAAAAGGACATTCATTTGTTGCGGGTCTGTTTCGCCAAGTGCCGGTGCACTTGGGGGACCTCACCGGTTTTGTTTTCATCGCCTTTATTTTTCTTTGTTTCCCGCGGATTTTGTGAGCTACCTCTTGATTGCTTTAATTAATTTGCTTGAGCCAGGTAATTAATTAGGTCCAAACACCATAAACAAGACATTTCTGTGCCTATAGAGTAGAGCGTAATTTGGACTTAGTCAAATTAACTTGTTCTTGCCCGTTTATAGAAGTTTTCATCCAGGACGGTTCACTTGCATCATATAGGTTAGTTTATTTTCTGTATTTAAATTCTGCGCGGATCACTTGCATGTAGAGTGCTGGCGACAAGGTACGCGTCTCTAACCCTTGCATGCATCATCGTTTTTAATCGCGCATTGGCATTTCCGATCTCCTTCCTTATTTTCACTCATATAAATTAAAGGGAAATTGGATACTCGGTAGACGATTCGTTGAATATACTTAAACCAAGTGATAACTGCCTAAAATTTGGGACTGCTAAAGAAAACTCGACCCTAAAAAAATACACAAGGAAAAATCATTGTTTTGGGGAGAGTAACCCTCTCATTGTATTCGTTTTAACTTGCTCGCGTACACACTAAGGTTAGTGCCCAAATCCCATAATTCAGCCTAAGTATTTGTACAACTTCTGTGATTATCACCTAACTCTAAAACCGACAAGATAATTGATCGAACCTTCACGGTCTTCACAATTGAGTTGAGTTGGTGAACTGGGGGTTTGTATTGTGTTTGCTTGCTAGCAGTAAAGATCCTTCTGCGCAATTTGCGCCTTCATTCACTTTCACTCTTGCATTGACCCTCGTGCTCTCGCATCCTGCCTATTGTTTTCGAAGATGTCGGACTGGAGTATTTCTTGTTCGGACTCTGCGAACTCATTCTACACTCCGAGCCGTTCACCTTCTATTCGGGGAGACTCACTTTCCGAATATTCCTCTTTCTCCACTTCACTGTTCACAACATCCATCAGTCCACTTTTTGAGATTGGCTTTAATCTCGAAATAATATCTGAGACTCCATCAATTCCGAGCACTAATCGAGTATCCTGCACATTTTTAGAGTCAGACACCGAACACTTGATGCCACCAAAGGGAAAGGGAACCATGTCGGATCAGAGCGAGATCAACAACACCATGTTAGCCTCCATCCAGACAATTCTAGCCCAGATCACAGAGCAGACTAACTTCCAGAATGCATTGAGAGACATGATTCTCGAGCTGAGACAGGAAAGAGAAGATAGGAGAGAGGGGGATGACAGAAATCCTGGAGGTGGGAATGGAGAAGAACCTCATACAGAGCCTAAGCCTACACTAAAAGATGCTTATAATCCAGGGGCAGGACAGACCAATTCGTGGATACAAATCCCTGCGGTTCATGGGCATTTTGAGCTTAAGCCTACTATTTTGCCTCTTCTCCCAATATTCCATGGAAATATTAGTGAAGAACCTTATATACACCTCCAGCAGTTCGATCGCATTTGTGGAACAGTACACTACCCGAATGTCCCATTAGAGGTAGTACAGATGACCGCCTTTCCGTTCAGCCTGATGGGCAAAGCGTTGTATTGGATAAATCACTTGGGGAAGGTTGTCACCACTTGGGAAGAGTTGAGGTCTGCATTTCTGAACAAGTATTATCCACTTGGACGACTCAACCAAATGCAATCTTTAATTGCTAATTTCTCCCAGATGCCCCAAGAGCCTATTCACGAGGCATGGGAACGATTTAAAGATCTGACGGAGAAATGCCCCCATCATGATATTCCAAAGACAAGCCTGGTACAAAATTTCTTTGGGGGATTAAGCGTTGAGAATCAGAAGCTGGTAGATGCCGCTTGTGGGGGAAGTCACTTCAATAAGGATGAGGATGTCTTATACCAAATTTTCGAGGAGATGGCGGAAAGTTCAGCAGCTCTTTCTTCTTCCCGTGCTTTTCAGAAGCAACCCGTCACCACCCCTGCAGTACCCCACAAGGATGTCAATATGACGGTCACAAAAGAAGTGGATAAGGTGGATAGCACTGACCTGGCCATCATTGGAAACCACCTATCCAAGGTGGACATTATTGAAAAGCGATCCCAGGAACTTGATAAGCTTCATGTGATCGAGCAGAGGACAAAGAACCTGGATAAGCTGGATGAGATAACAAAGCATATGGAACTTATTGTTAATTCGATCAGTGCAGTCTACGGTACGAATGCAGCAGCCAATACCTCTGCTAGGGAGCAGACTTCTTCAACCAAGCAGAGTAGCGGAGGACCATCCACAGTTCAGCATGTCTACTACGTGCAGACACCTGATCAGGTTCAGCAGCATTCACATCAGATAGTTCCGTATCAACAAGAAGTTTCCTACATTCCTGAACAGCAGTCTCCACCTCCACCTTGTATTCAGGAGGTGAATGGCATCTGATTCGACCGTGAGCGAAACCAGCCCCGTCCGTCAGGGCAAGGCCAGTTGGGTTCACAGCAGGGCCAAAGACCCGCCCACCAGTTTCAGGGAGGCAGACAACAGCAGTACCAGCACCAGCAGTTCCAACCTCAGTATCAGTCTCCACCTCAGTTCCAGAACTGGAGACAAGGCCAACCTCAGCAACAGTCTACATATTTCCCTCATCCTTACCAACAGCAGACTGCATATTATGGACAATATTCCCCTCCCCCCCCTCCTCCTTATTATCAGAATCCGTATGGGTTCCCGCAGCCTCCGTACTATCAGCCTCAGCGACACCCAGTCAATGAGCAACCTGATGCCCCTTCAGCCAATCCAGCACTGGACCAGCTTACACTGCTTATGAAGAACATGAATGAACTGACTCAGCGGATTGACGACCTGACAACCACCAAGACACTGATTCCAGCACAGGTTGAAGCCAACCCTAACAACTTCAGACGCAAGGAGCAGGTAGCCAATGACCCACCCACCCCTGAGACAGGTATGTCCCTTGATTTTACATGTTTATCTGACGCCATTCATCTCAGGAGCGGTAGGAGTTTGCAGCCGCCTATGCAGCAGTTGGGGTTGGGAGATCGATCCACTGATAGAGCGCCAACTTCTACATCATCTCCTTCACCATCAGTAGAGAGGCTTAGTGTAGAAGCACCCACATCTGGAGTTTCACCGCCGTCACCACCACCTTCACCAGTCAGATGCAGATCACCAGCAACAAGGGAGAATATACCAGTCGCAGATTCTTCCTCTTCACCAGCAGCAGCATCCCGTTCTGTTTTAGATTCTGTTTTTCCTTCACCTAGATTGGACAACACTATACAGACTGATTCTAGTTGTCCTCTTGTACACGATGATTCTAGTTTGAATAAAGGAAATGAACGTTTGCATGTTTATTCTGATTCTGTGCCATTTCCTTCTGCTCTCAAAGCTAAAAAAATTCAAAAATTAAAAACAGCACTATCTGATCGTGGAGTGGTTGAGATCTTACAGAACATCTTTTTAAAGATGCCACTCCTTAAGGCCATGGAATACATGCCTACAGTAAAAAAGGGAATGAAAGAGGCATGTACCCAAAAGCGTCAACCAAGGAAGAACAGACGAAAGGAAACAGAGAAACACATCCTGACCATGGCCACAGTTCATGCCATCAATAACCTTCCACCTAAAAAGAAAGACAAGGGAGCACCTCACATCCGTTGCCATATCTTTGATCAAGAATTTGATCGTACTCTTCTCGATAGCGGTTCCTCCATTAATCTCATGCCTTCCTCTTTATTAACTGAATTCCAGTTAGGACCTCTTAAAACAACCAGAATGATCCTTCAGTTTGCTGATAGATCGATTAAGAGGCCAAGAGGTATTTTAGAGGACGTTATTGTAACGGTGCAGGGAATGAAATTCCCTGTTGATTTTGTTGTCATGGATATAGACACACCTGCACCGTTACTCCATACCCCGATCATATTAGGTCGACCGTTCCTCCGAACAGCCGAAGCAGCAGTTGATTATGGTACTGGAGAGATCATCTTTCACTCTCATAGTGACAAGGTGAAAATTGAGACGATCTCTGATCCTAGACCATCACCTTCACCAGCAGCAGATGATACAGATAAAGTAATATCAGAGACAGATGACTGTGATTTTCTTGCTGAATTCAGAGAGACAGATCTTTTCACGAACTTTATAGATACCCAGGAGTTCCTTTCCCAAAAGGACTCTCTGGAAAGCACAGTCGACATGAGTTCCCTTGGTGGTCCAGTTGAGATAGTTACCGATGTGCAGTTTGAGCAAAGTTCTGAGATTCAGATATCTGAGCCATTTGTTGAATTCCCTGATTTATGCATAGATGAGAGACATCTTTCTGAGATTATTGCTGAGATATCTGAGCCATTCATTGATAAGAGTATTGAACATCTTGATGAACCATTCCTTGCTGAGCAGAGATCATTCCTTACAGAGTTATCAGATATTCTACTTACTGAGCCGTCAATAGCCAAGGTGGATAGTATACAGAGCACAGATCACATACCGTCTACCAGTACAGTAGCAAAGGTTATCGCAAAGCCGATTCAGACCCCACCTGAGCTCAAGGTTTTACCATCAACGTTGAAATATGCCTTCCTTGCGGGTCCCCCCCAAATGTTTCCGGTCATCCTCAGCTCGCGCGGCGCCGCCCCTCCTCCTGAAGCTCATCCGCAGAAGTTGGCGCGACCGCCGCCGCTCCTCCATCGACGTGCCGCCCAGAGCCGCGCTCCAGTCCACCGACCTCCTCGCGCCATCGACGGCCCCGCCCCCATCACCGCCAGGCCACGCTAACGCCGCCCGCCGCGACCACACGCGCCGACGCGAGCGCCGTTCGCGCGAGACCCCGTCTGACCGCGAACCCCCCTTTGCGCGTGAAGAAGAAGAGAAGACGGCGCCGACCTTGTTCCTCCCCTTGTGTGCTCCCTCTGTGCGTGAAACGAAGAACAGCCCTAGGGCTTTTGAGAAAAAATAATATTATATTGGAACATTTGCAGACCAGCCCCCCAGAGGATTCTAAAATTACAAAACCGTCCCTACTAGAGAGACTTGGACAAATTGCATTCTGCTCCCTCAATATTTCAGAAATTACAAAAGAGCCCCTATCAGCTTCAAGCACGTGCACTGCACGTTTTAAGTGGGTAATTTATACATTCCTTCTTGCACTTTATTTCTGTTATTATTTGTTGAAGAATTTTGAACTATTTGCAAACTAGTCCCTGATTTCCAGAACATTTCATTTGCATGATATTTCTATTGAAATAAATGTTTTTATTAGTCCAAAAATTTTGAGAAAATTGTGCTATACTCCTTATGTGATTATTTTCTTAGCATAAATTTTCCATTGCATTTGTCCTTCATTTATTATTATTAAAAAATCAAAAACATGTCATTTTTTCTTGTTTAAAATTCCCAAAATTCATAAAAAATTTGAAAATAACTCTAAAAATTCCAAAAAAAATTAGAGTAGTTGTATTTCATTGTCTTTTAATTTCTTACCATTTTTCACGCATTGATTATTTATAAAACTCAAAAAAATTGAAAAATATCAAAAATCTTCTAAAAATCATAAAAAATTCTACAAAAATCCAAAAATTGTGATTTCAGTTCCTGTTTGTAGATAATTGTTTCTAGTTTATCTTAAAAATAGTAGCCAGGAGTTTTTGGCATTTAAAAGATTTTTAAATTGCAAATTACTCCAGGTTGTCCACATTTTCTTATTTTCTCCTTGTTTGATTTTTAGAAAAATACAAAAACATCCGAAAAGTCTACAAAAATTCTCAAAAACATTTCAAAACTTTTAAAACCCAAAAATCTTTTCTTTGAATTTTTCTGATTATTTTTGACATAATTGAAAATTGCAAAAAAAAGAGTTGGTGTGTGTATATTCTTGATCTTTGTTCCTATTGCTTCGCATTATTTTTGAAAATAAAAAAAATTGCAAAATTAAAATCACTAAAAATTTGAAAATCAGAAAATATAAAAAAAGTAGAAATAAAAAAATAAAAAAAGATTTAAAAAAATCACAAAAACCAAGGATAATTGTCCTTTGAGATTCCTGTTTTATTTTAATTAATTTCTGATTAATTGAATAACCCTCGGGAATTGTAGCCTCCCTGAGTTCGACCATGTTCTCTATACAGGTTAATAAGTAGCAAAAATTAAAATAAAAAAATATAATCTTTTGTTGACGCGGTTTTTGGGGAAAAATAACGACTATTTTCATCCATTAATTTCCGTCCCTAGAAAAACGCACTCAACAAAATGGCGCCGTTGCCGGGGAGGCGCGACGAGGGTAGTTAGGTTTCTCTTTTGACCTGCTATTCTTGGTTGTAAATATCTGTTTACATTTCTGCCATTCACTTCATTGTTTATAACCACTGCATCCATTTTTTTCTTTCTTTCTTTTTCTCATATTTGATAATTGTATTTCTTACACATTTTCTTCCATTTTTCTTGCGAGGGCCCACGGAGCGAAGGAGGCAATCCTAGGAGAGCCGAAGCATCCAAGCGACGTGGAGGCGGCTTGATTCTTCACCAAGCCGCAGGATAGCGTGAGAAAAAGAGAAGAAGCGTGAAAGAGACGAAAAGAGCGAGAGAGAGAGAGTTTCTTTTCCATTTGAACATTGTAAAAGGACATTCATTTGTTGCGGGTCTGTTTCACCAAGTGTCGGTGCACTTGGGGGAGCTCACCGGTTTTGTTTTCATCGCCTTTATTTTTCTTTGTTTCCCGCGGATTTCGTGAGCTACCTCTTGATTGCTTTAATTAATTTGCTTGAGCCAGGTAATTAATTAGGTCCAAACACCATAAACAAGACATTTCTGTGCCTATAGAGTAGAGCGTAATTTGGACTTAGTCAAATTAACTTGTTCTTGCCCGTTTATAGAAGTTTTCATCCAGGACGGTTCACTTGCATCATATAGGTTAGTTTATTTTCTGTATTTAAATTCTGCGTGGATCACTTGCATGTAGAGTGCTGGCGACAAGGTACGCGTCTCTAACCCTTGCATGCATCATCGTTTTTAATCGCGCATTGGCATTTCCGATCTCCTTCCTTATTTTCACTCATATAAATTAAAGGGAAATTGGATACTCGGTAGACGATTCGTTGAATATACTTAAACCAAGTGATAACTGCCTAAAATTTGGGACTGCTAAAGAAAACTCGACCCTAAAAAATACACAAGGAAAAATCATTGTTTTGGGGAGAGTAACCCTCTCATTGTATTCGTTTTAACTTGCTCGCGTACACACTAAGGTTAGTGCCCAAATCCCATAATTCAGCCTAAGTATTTGTACAACTTCTGTGATTATCACCTAACTCTAAAACCGACAAGATAATTGACCGAACCTTCACGGTCTTCACAATTGAGTTGAGTTGGTGAACTGGGGGTCTGTATTGTGTTTGCTTGCTAGCAGTAAAGATCCTTCTGCGCAATTTGCGCCTTCATTCACTTTCACTCTTGCATTGACCCTTGTGCTCTCGCATCCTGCCTATTGTTTTCGAAGATGTCGGACTGGAGTATTTCTTGTTCGAACTCTGCGAACTCATTCTACACTCCGAGCCGTTCACCTTCTATTCGGGGAGACTCACTTTCCGAATATTCCTCTTTCTCCACTTCACTGTTCACAACATCCATCAGTCCACTTTTTGAGATTGGCTTTAATCTCGAAATAATATCTGAGACTCCATCAATTCCGAGCACTAATCGAGTATCCTGCACATTTTTAGAGTCAGACACCGAACACTTGATGCCACAAAAGGGAAAGGGAACCATGTCGGATCAGAGCGAGATCAACAACACCATGTTAGCCTCCATCCAGACAATTCTAGCCCAGATCACAGAGCAGACTAACTTCTAGAATGCATTGAGAGACATGATTCTCGAGCTGAGACAGGAAAGAGAAGATAGGAGAGAGGGGGATGACAGAAATCCCGGAGGTGGGAATGGAGAAGAACCTCATACAGAGCCTAAGCCTACACTAAAAGATGCTTATAATCCAGGGGCAGGACAGACCAATTCGTGGATACAAATCCCTGCGGTTCATGGGCATTTTGAGCTTAAGCCTACTATTTTGCCTCTTCTCCCAATATTCCATGGAAATATTAGTGAAGAACCTTATATACACCTCCAGCAGTTCGATCGCATTTGTGGAACAGTACACTACCCGAATGTCCCATTAGAGGTAGTACAGATGACCGCCTTTCCGTTCAGCCTGATGGGCAAAGCGTTGTATTGGATAAATCACTTGGGGAAGGTTGTCACCACTTGGGAAGAGTTGAGGTCTGCATTTCTGAACAAGTATTATCCACTTGGACGACTCAACCAAATGCAATCTTTAATTGCTAATTTCTCCCAGATGCCCCAAGAGCCTATTCACGAGGCATGGGAACGATTCAAAGATCTGACGGAGAAATGCCCCCATCATGATATTCCAAAGACAAGCCTGGTACAAAATTTCTTTGGGGGATTAAGCGTTGAGAATCAGAAGCTGGTAGATGCCGCTTGTGGGGGAAGTCACTTCAATAAGGACGAGGATGTCTTATACCAAATTTTCGAGGAGATGGCGGAAAGTTCAGCAGCTCTTTCTTCTTCCCGTGCTTTTCAGAAGCAACCCGTCACCACCCCTGTAGTACCCCACAAGGATGTCAATATGACGGTCACAAAAGAAGTGGATAAGGTGGATAGCACTGACCTGGCCATCGTTGGAAACCACCTATCCAAGGTGGACATTATTGAAAAGCGATCCCAGGAACTTGATAAGTTTCATGTGATCGGGCAGAGGACAAAGAACCTGGATAAGCTGGATGAGATAACAAAGCATCTGGAACTTATTGTCAATTCGATCAGTGCAGTCTACGGTACGAATGCAGCAGCCAATACCTCTGCTAGGGAGCAAACTTCTTCAACCAAGCAGAGTAGCGGAGGACCATCCACAGTTCAGCATGTCTACTACGTGCAGACACCTGATCAGGTTCAGCAGCATTCACATCAGATAGTTCCGTATCAACAAGAAGTTTCCTACATTCCTGAACAGCAGTCTCCACCTCCACCTTGTATTCAGGAGGTGAATGGCATCTGATTCGACCGTGAGCGAAACCAGCCCCGTCCGTCAGGGCAAGGCCAGTTGGGTTCACAACAGGGCCAAAGACCCGCCCACCAGTTTCAGGGAGGCAGACAACAGCAGTACCAGCACCAGCAGTTCCAACCTCAGTATCAGTCTCCACCTCAGTTCCAGAACTGGAGACAAGGCCAACCTCAGCAACAGTCTACATATTTCCCTCATCCTTACCAGCAGCAGACTGCATATTATGGACAATATTCCCCTCCCCCCCCTCCTCCTTATTATCAGAATCCGTATGGGTTCCCGCAGCCTCCGTACTATCAGCCTCAGCGACACCCAGTCAATGAGCAACCTGATGCCCCTTCAGCCAATCCAGCACTGGACCAGCTTACACTGCTTATGAAGAACATGAATGAACTGACTCAGCGGATTGACGACCTGACAACCACCAAGACACTGATTCCAGCACAGGTTGAAGCCAACCCTAACAACTTCAGACGCAAGGAGCAGGTAGCCAATGACCCACCCACCCCTGAGACAGGTATGTCCCTTGATTTTACATGTTTATCTGACGCCATTCATCTCAGGAGCGGTAGGAGTTTGCAGCCGCCTATGCAGCAGTTGGGGTTGGGAGATCGATCCACTGATAGAGCGCCAACTTCTACATCATCTCCTTCACCATCAGTTGAGAGGCTTAGTGTAGCAGCACCCACATCTGGAGTTTCACCGCCGTCACCACCACCTTCACCAGTCAGATGCAGATCACCAGCAACAAGGGAGAATATACCAGTCGCAGATTCTTCCTCTTCACCAGCAGCAGCATCCCGTTCTGTTTTAGATTCTGTTTTTCCTTCACCTAGATTGGACAACACTATACAGACTGATTCTAGTTGTCCTCTTGTACACGATGATTCTAGTTTGAATAAAGGAAATGAACGTTTGCATGTTTATTCTGATTCTGTGCCATTTCCTTCTGCTCTCAAAGCTAAAAAAATTCAAAAATTAAAAACAGCACTATCTGATCGTGGAGTGGTTGAGATCTTACAGAACATCTTTTTAAAGATGCCACTCCTTAAGGCCATGGAATACATGCCTACAGTAAAAAAGGGAATGAAAGAGGCATGTACCCAAAAGCGTCAACCAAGGAAGAACAGACGAAAGGAAACAGAGAAACACATCCTGACCATGGCCACAGTTCATGCCATCAATAACCTTCCACCTAAAAAGAAAGACAAGGGAGCACCTCACATCCGTTGCCATATCTTTGATCAAGAATTTGATCGTACTCTTCTCGATAGCGGTTCCTCCATTAATCTCATGCCTTCCTCTTTATTAACTGAATTCCAGTTAGGACCTCTTAAAACAACCAGAATGATCCTTCAGTTTGCTGATAGATTGATTGAGAGGCCAAGAGGTATTTTAGAGGACGTTATTGTAACGGTGCAGGGAATGAAATTCCCTGTTGATTTTGTTGTCATGGATATAGACACACCTGCACCGTTACTCCATACCCCGATCATATTAGATCGACCGTTCCTCCGAACGGCCGAAGCAGCAGTTGATTATGGTACTGGAGAGATCATCTTTCACTCTCGTAGTGACAAGGTGAAAATTGAGACGATCTCTGATCCTAGACCATCACCTTCACCAGCAGCAGATGATACAGATAAAGTAATATCAGAGACAGATGACTGTGATTTTCTTGCTGAATTCAGAGAGACAGATCTTTTCACGGACTTTATAGATACCCAGGAGTTCCTTTCCCAAAAGGACTCTCTGGAAAGCACAGTCGACATGAGTTCCCTTGGTGGTCCAGTTGAGATAGTTACCGATGTGCAGTTTGAGCAAAGTTCTGAGATTCAGATATCTGAGCCATTTGTTGAATTCCCTGATTTATGCACAGATGAGAGACATCTTTCTGAGATTATTGCTGAGATATCTGAGCCATTCATTGATAAGAGTATTGAACATCTTGATGAACCATTCCTTGCTGAGCAGAGATCATTCCTTACAGAGTTATCAGATATTCTACTTACTGAGCCGTCAATAGCCAAGGTGGATAGTATACAGAGCACAGATCACATACCGTCTACCAGTACAGTAGCAGAGGTTATCGCAAAGCCGATTCAGACCCCACCTGAGCTCAAGGTTTTACCATCAACGTTGAAATATGCCTTCCTTGCGGGTCCCCCCCAAATGTTTCCGGTCATTCTCAGCTCGCGCGGCGCCGCCCCTCCTCCTGAAGCTCATCCGCAGAAGTTGGCGCGACCGCCGCCGCTCCTCCATCGACGTGCCGCCCAGAGCCGCGCTCCAGTCCACCGACCTCCTCGTGCCATCGACGGCCCCGCCCCCATCACCGCCAGGCCACGCTAACGCCGCCCGCCGCGACCACACGCGCCGACGCGAGCGCCGTTCGCGCGAGACCCCGTCTGACCGCGAACCCCCCTTTGCGCGTGAAGAAGAAGAGAAGACGGCGCCGACCTTGTTCCTCCCCTTGTGTGCTCCCTCTGTACGTGAAACGAAGAACAGCCCTAGGGCTTTTGAGAAAAAATAATATTATATTGGAACATTTGCAGACCAGCCCCCCAGAGGATTCTAAAATTACAAAACCGTCCCTACTAGAGAGACTTGGACAAATTGCATTCTGCTCCCTCAATATTTCAGAAATTACAAAAGAGCCCCTGTCAGCTTCAAGCACGTGCACTGCACGTTTTAAGTGGGTAATTTATACATTCCTTCTTGAACTTTATTTCTGTTATTATTTGTTGAAGAATTTTGAACTATTTGCAAACTAGTCCCTGATTTCCAGAACATTTCATTTGCATGATATTTCTATTGAAATAAATGTTTTTATTAGTCCAAAAATTTTGAGAAAATTGTGCTATACTCCTTATGTGATTATTTTCTTAGCATAAATTTTCCATTGCATTTGTCCTTCATTTATTATTATTAAAAAATCAAAAACATGTCATTTTTTCTTGTTTAAAATTCCCAAAATTCATAAAAAATTCGAAAATAACTCTAAAAATTCCAAAAAAAATTAGAGTAGTTGTATTTCATTGTCTTTTAATTTCTGACCATTTTTCACGCATTGATTATTTATAAAACTCAAAAAAATTGAAATTTTTTTTAAATTGCAAATTACTCTAGGCTGTTCACATTTTCTTATTTTCTCCTTGTTTGATTTTTAGAAAAATACAAAAACATCCGAAAAGTCTACAAAAATTCTCAAAAACATTTCAAAACTTTTAAAACCAAAAAATCTTTTCTTTGAATTTTTCTGATTATTTTTGGCATAATTGAAAATTGCAAAAAAAAGAGTTGGTGTGTGTATATTCTTGATCTTTGTTCCTATTGCTTCGCATTATTTTTGAAAATAAAAAAATTGCAAAATTAAAATCACTAAAAATTTGAAAATCAGAAAATATAAAAAAAGTAGAAATAAAAAAAATAAAAAAAAAAGATTTTAAAAAAATCACGAAAACCAAGGATAATTGTCCTTTGAGATTCATGTTTTCTTTTAATTAGTTTCTGATTAATTGAATAACCCTCGGGAATTGTAGCCTCCCTGAGTTCAACCCTGTCCGCTATACAGGTTAATAAGTAGCAAAAATTAAAATAAAAAATATAATCTTTTGTTGACGCGGGTTTTGGGGAAAAACAACGACTATTTTCATCCATTAATTTCCGTCCCTAGAAAAACGCACTCAACATGTACCAAATAGAAATCGACCTTTGGGTGGATTTAATATTTGCACGATAACCAAATAATCATCACATATTTAATACTAAACCATATGCATAATTTCTAATGGATATCAATTTTCCTTTGGGTAAATATCATCCATAAAAATTAATAATGCATAGCCGTTTATATTTCATCACACGTTAATTTCAACAACATCGGCCACTTTGATGACATATTGTTTAAATAAATGTATATCGAAATCTGTAAAAAACCATCCCTATATTCAAAACCGTTGTTAAATTTTAACAACAAAAAATGCCCTAATGGGAAACTGCGGGCCCATAACCCATTGTTGAATCTTAAACTTGATGGGTATTCCTTTTCTTAACAATAATAATTATGTAAACTTTAAATCAATCACAAGAATTTTAAGGCCCTTATGCGTGTACAAGCATGACATATACAAACTAAACACGATGATAAACCAATCCTCATGTTGACAAAGTTAATGACAAAGGGCTTTAACTAAAACATTAATAACATGAGAATAACTATACCAAAGGGTGTTACAACAAATGACAATATAACGTGTGAATAAAAGAAGGAAATGCATGAATCATCTTTTAATTACACGCATGTCATATTCTAATTAATGAAGTTCATGCTATCTCCATAAAGATCTTTAGAAACAAAAGACGTATGAATAATGATCAATGATATTTGGTGGAGAAGTTAATATAACAAATATGGTAATACAAAGAAAGTAATACCTTGTTGCATGGACGCCATCAAAGCTTGTAGGCGGCCTTCCAAAACAAGCCAACAACCTTTGCCTTTGCCTCTCCTTCTCTCGATAGATGTCCCTCTCTTCTCACGGTAAAAGAGAGTTATATATCAAGAGTAAGGGGTCCATAACTTCCCCTATGAAGATGGGATTTCAAAAAAGGAGATAAACTTGCATGTTGGTTGTTTGGGGACCATGACCCATTCAATAACTTCCTTTTGTAATTTGCATCCCTACCCATCATAGCAATGCAATATACACCTTAGGTCTCTACATAATGCATTGCCATGTAGCCTAAATACATTAATGCCCCAATAGCTTCCAAATTCTTTATTTGATCACCATGATTCTATTTTATTGGGACATATAATTAAAACCGACAGTATTATCGATTATGAATATATATACATATAAGTCCATCTTTGGAATAAAATTCCAACAGGAAGATCTATCAAATACTCATGCTATAATGGCGTGTATGATTGGAAGATTAAGCTGAAACCTACTCAATCTAGCATATTAAATACAAATTAACCAAGAAATCCACAACCTGAATTATTTATGTGAAAACCCTTCTTAGATGAAGGGAAAATCACAAGAGAGGAGGCCATGGTGTTCATAGGCAACTAGAGTGTCTTAGCATTCTTACTAAAAATAAAACGGAATAAGTTACATATATAGTCCTATGAAGTTACATGGATCCTCGCCTATGACCCATATAATAACTCAACACTCCCTCAAGTTAGACATAAGGATCATATATGCCCAACTTCTCACATTCTTCTCAAAAAATAGATCATGGGAAGCTCCTTAGTAAAGATGTCAGCAACTTGTTATTCGAATTTAATGTATGATAGAACAAGCTCCTTTGAGTCAGACCTCTCTCTGATGGAGTGACGATTGATCTCAACACTCTTTATTCTATCATGCATGACTGACTTATTAGATAGATTTGGTGTAGCCTTGTTGTCATATAATTATCTTATAGGTAGGTCAAGGTTTATTCAAATGTCTCTCATAACGACCGTAAGCCACAACATCTCCATAACCCCTAATTTAATAGTTATATGCTCAACTTCGGCACTAGATCTTAAACAAATAGATTCCCTCTTACTCCTCTAAATGACAACATTATTGCCTAGATATATGCAGTTACAATGGCTAAGTCTACGTTACATGCTATAGTACCTAGAATTACTACTGGAAAAATATATATAATGTCATTGGGCCATGTGGGTTCCCCGTAATAATTATGTCACGTTCCTTTTGCCAATTTTGCTCTTAATACGAGATCATTCAAATCTGGTTGATACGCTAGTATCATCACATCATACCTAATCTAAATATGTGTAGCCCTCAATTTTAACTCCTTTATTAGGGTTCTTCATTATGTGACATCCGATATGTTTCACATCCTTTATATGCATGTCAATAGGCTCTTACATTAATTAGTCATTGCATTAACAACATAGATGATGTAAGGTCTAGTCAGAATGAGACAGTTAACATCCTCACAAGTTTCTAGGACTGACTCTTGGAGTATTCATCAAGTTGTTTTTCATCCTTGACCCTTAACTTGTAACTTCCCTTAATAGGGGTGGATGCATAATTATATCCCAACATCTCGGTTTCTTTAACAAATGCAGAATATATTCCTTATGGCAAAGTATCAGACCTCTACTTGACCTTGTGATGTCAATGCCCATTAAATAATTTAAATTCATAAGGTCCTTCAAGTTAAATTTTGCAACAAGATTCCCTTTTAATCGTGCAATCTCCTCTTTATCATCCCCTTTGACAATTATGTCATTGACAAAGACAAGAAGAAGAGTCACTCTATTTTTTTCCTCATTTGACAACAAGGGTATGATTAGTCTAATAATTACCCCTTTATACCTCCCGAATCTCTAAGAAATTGTTTCATCGTGTACAGTGCCTTCTTCGATTTGCAATATTTTCGTGTATTTTCAATAGACGGATGGCATATGGATGTAAACTTTTCTTAGAGATCTTTATTTAAGAAGATATTATTCACATCTATTTGATGAAATTTCCGGTCTCGAAGTATAGCTAACGATAGTATGTTATAAGATATTCATTTTTTTTCAACATGAGCGAAAGTTTTCAGGGTTTCAATGCCATACTTCAATAGAAACCCTTTGCAACTAATCTACCCTTGTATCTCTTAGCCTGTCCATCTAGCACAATGTCCCAATTATGATTTTTGCCAAGAGATTCTACCTCCTCGAGCATAGCTCAAAGCCACCTAAGTTGGTCTTAGCTTTAGTAATTCTCTTTTATATCAATTTGATGTAGAAAAGGAAGAGATTATAAATTGTAGTTTTGCTAAATTTAGGATAGATAACCTATTTGCTAATTATATATTTTGTGTACTCTACATAGATGAGGGAGCTTTTTATCTTCATTTGATCACATCTATATATGTTAGAACTTGAATTAGGATTGGAGGCAGAGGGACTTAGCAACATTATCAACAATATCCTCGATATTGCTTTCCATGTTAGAACTTGAATTAGGATTGGAGGCAGGGGGACTTGGATAATCCAATGATTGAACACGGTTAGGATTGTTTTCTTGCTCTCTAGCATGAACTTGGGTTCCCTGTAATCTTTTCCTACTAAGCTTCCTCTCTTTTGCCCTACCCTCAATCTCAGTACAATACGAAGAAGTACAAAAAGAATAAATAAATGAAATTTTTGAGGGATTTCCTTCATCATTGACTCCACTCTTTTCTTAAAGGGAATATTCAAGATTATAAGATTCATGCTGAACAAAGGTAGTATTTTTTGTTACACATGTATCCTCTCATTCATGGAATCAAATACTTGTATCTCTTTTTAGTGTGCGAGTAGCCCTAAAGACCTCTTTATTGGATTGAGAACCAAGTTTCGTTGTACTAGGGACAGAACTGTAAATATAGCAAATGGGCTATAACTGATGTATTAGAATTGGAGTTTTTCCATTTAACACTCTCCAGAGCACCCTATTTATAAGGAAAACATTAATAAGTACAGCCTCTAACAGGAACCTTTTGTGAAGGCTTCAGTAAAATAGAAGAGCCGTTATTTTGTATTTATGCTACCATATTCTATTGAAGAATATAGTTACAAGAAGTTTCACGAATGCTTTATGTGGCATTGTAACAATCTTGCAGCAGATTAGATAATTTAGGGGTGTTCATGGGGCGGATACCCGACCCATTCAATTGTGACCCGCCCCGACCCATCCTTACCGGGTCAATGGGTCGACCCGACCCATTTCAAAGGGTATTCGATTCTAATAGGTACCCTAGATATTTGAATGGGTAACGGGTACCCGCGGGTCACATTGCATCCTGCAAATCATGCAAGACAGCGTAATAATTGAGCAATTATAGGGGAGACTTATGCACCTCATTTTTCTAGGGTAAATTTTTTTAAAAAACTTCAACTATACGTTATTTTCAATTAGGACATTATTTTTTAAATGAAACAAAGTGGGTTTTTAACTTTCAACTTCAAAGATTAACTTCGGCATATAATGGTTACAGAAGCTTATAGAAGCACATAATTGGATCATTTGAAAAATGAGATCCTTAATTAATTGAGAATTGATGTATGGTTGATGATTTCTTATAGTTTATTCTTTTGTAACTACATTGTGATATATATTCTTTTAAAAATGGGTAAATTACAAAAAAAAGAGCTCCAACTATGTGTCGATTCCCAATTAGGAATGTCGTTTTACAAATATAACAAAGAGGGGCATGTTCTTTTTTTGTCTCAAATACATGCCTTGGAAAGCTTCTGGTACCCTTTTATATCGACAACAAATCTTAAAGTTAGAAACTTTAGTCCCATCCAGTGACGGAGGGAGGGGGACGGGAGGGGGCCAGGCCTCCCCGTTCCTCCTCGCCTTCCATCCATATATTTGAGGAGAAACGGGATTGCACCCCCCCCCCCCCTCCATCCATATACTTGAGGAGAAATGGGATTGCACCCCCCCCCCCCCCCCGTGTCCTCTTTTTTTAGGTAAATGACATTACATGGCATGTGAGATTGTGATCAATTTAATAAGTTAAAAAAATTAACTAATTCCAGTAGTGTTGGAAATAACAAACATGAGCGAGATGGTATAATCCCACATCTCCCAATAGCCAATTTCTCTTTTTCAACTTCTTATTTTTTTAATCTTAACTTCTACAATATTGACCGAAACCCGCCTATTCTCCTCCCTTTTCAAAATGGATACAGATAAGGATATCATTTTGACATCCTCAAACATATGTATCTGTATCCGAATATCCATTTTCATGTATAAACATAATTGTAAATTTATTTTAAATATAGATAACGTAATTTTTGAGTTTTATCACTTATTTCAAGCTTAGATCTTGCAATATCATTGATGTTCATCTATTTTTAATATCAATTCTTCCCTTATCTTCTTATGAAATTGAAGTTTTATCCTTCTATCAAGGTAAAATAGAGGCATAACTGATATCACAAAAGGACAAGACCATGCATTTTATAAGAATACATGGGTACAACTGATATATCAAAAAAGAAAGGGACCTAACTAATATTGCATATTCTAATAGGAGTGCAAATGATGAAATCCATTATTTTATGCCTTCTTTCAACATATTTGCTATAATTATTACGATATAAATATAATTAGTATATTTATGTCATCTATATTCCATCTAATGCATGCACATTTAAGCTAATACATGGAATATTTGTATGTCATCGGTACCCTTTATACATCTCTATCAGTTTTTAAGGAGAAGATAACGTAGTTTTTATATTTGTCAATATCTATATCCGTATCCATATTTGTATGTAAAAATGGATAATAATATAGTAACACCTATATACGTATTAAGTAAACAAAAAATCACTATATATATTTTAAAAAATCTTTCTAATCTACTTGCCCCCTGAGCCAACATTCCTGGCTTCGTCCCTGGTCCCATCTTTCTTACATATGAAAAACAAGGATTCTAATTACATCGATGCGTAGTTGAGGTTCTATTTTTGTAATTTACCCACAACAATATTGAATAATTTCTCTTTACTAGCGTGCGACACGAATATAGGTGGGAAGGACAGATCACACCTATATAAATAAATCCATTTCATACGGCCTTTCGAGAAAGGAAAACAAAATGAGATATAGAGAGAGAGAGAGAGGAGATAGATACAAAGAGAGACGAGAAGAAAGAGGAGAGCAGAGGGATCGAGAGAGAGAAGGAACGAGGGAGAAGGGTCCGTGCCTGAGGGGGATTCCCTCCATTTCGATCCGGACCCACGAGTTCCCCCTTCCCCCGATGGGCCCATTCCCCATCTCTCTTAGGTACAATCGCCGGTCATCGGTTCCATCGTCGCCTCCCCCAATCCCGTCCGATCGGAACCCCGTTTTTAATCGTGCTTTCCAGTTTCCATCGGATTTTCAGGTGAAACCAAATTTTCCAACCGGGTACCCGACGTTTCCATCGGGTTTTTCCATCAGGTCACCGTATTCGAACGGGTTAATGCTTATGGGTACCCGACCCCGATATCTTTATCGGGAACCCGTGAACTTAGGGTCAAAATAATCGGGTCCGATTGGATACCTGTTTGACCCTAATATTTTAAACACCCTTACTAGATATGTATTCAAGATAAATAACAAATACGAACATCTTGATAACTTTTCTATATCATGTCTCAATAAGATCAAGAAAATTTTTCACATTGTCAACGACCTTTCCTCAATTTTGAAGTAGGTTAACAAAGTACTTCTAAAAAAATCATTAATATTAATAAGGTAATTAACTACTTATTAGTCATTAGGAGAGAAAATATTGGATAGGCCTTAAACATCAGAATTGACTATGTTATTCTCATGCATAGGATAAGGAGTGCAAATATGCTTAGCTTTTAAATAGACATGACAATCTAATTGTCAAGATCTCAACTTTCAAAATAGACATGATCAGAAAAACATGATTAGGTTTGGCCTAAGGCACTCATTGTAATCTTCTTGTATATCCTTTTGTTTTCGGATCTCAAGAGGATCGTCCGTTATAGCCCCTGCTGCAGCAGACTTTGTTGTAGAGGCTACAGCCGTTCGATTACATTTTCCCCACCTCGAGATGCGAGCCCACTCCCCAGCCCCCTAAGAGGATCGTTGGATCCTTGTGAAAACCATGAATACCGAACATGGACTAAAATGCAAATATTGACTGAGTCTGGACTTAATTGCAAAATCTGTACTTGTCCAGTGACCAAAAAATTTGAGTAAGGAGTCCATTGCATAGGGCTCGTCGATAACTTTCCAACGAGTCCAATAACGCTAAAATCCGACTTCAGGAGCCCGAGTTATGGCCATTTTAGCGAGGAGGGGTCTGGGTCCTATTCGGATCCGAACCCGGATCCGAATCCGGGTCCAAACCAATAAAACCCTTCGTGCACCTCACCCAAAACGCCCAAATCCTCCTCCTTCGACCTCCAACCCTTCCGTCCTCCATTCCTCCTCCCTCTCATTCACCAAGGATCGTCGGAGCACCTCGGATCGACGACCCGAAGCCGCACTCGTGTAGAAACGGTACGAATGTTTTCCCCACTCTCTTGCTGCGAACTCCATGCGATTTAAATCTATATGTTCGAATATTTAGAGCCTTAGGTTCTTTTGGGTACGGTTATTATACATCCTCCGATCTTTCAGTTTTTCCCCATGTAATTTAGATTCCCTACCTGGAATTTATAACATGCAGTGTTTGAATTAAAAGAATAATGCCTAGATAACTCCTATAGCTTTTTGATCCTTATACACGTTTTGAAGTAATCAAATCTTTGGTTGGATTTGGTTGGACTTCAGGTATGCTAAGCTGCACGCCTGGATGTTCTACAGAACATACCTTAGAACACGAATCCCACTTTATCCATGCTCCTCCTTAAACGTAGGGATTAACTTGTGGATATTACAAGGCATATGGACTATCTCATAAACTTAATGGAATATGTCATCACTACTACCCAATTGTTTTCTTTCCCTGAGATTGAGAGATCGAATTTGATTAATTCGCATGGAAATTTTGAGGTAGTGGATGCCTGGATTAAGTTCGATGGCCATTTCTAATATAGTTTTCAGGTCATTTATAAAATAGAAGATTAGATGGTGAGTATGAAGTCTGATATCGTTCAGATACTGAGATCATTAGGATAATGTGTTTGATTTCAATTGTGCAACTTCTATTCCACTCCGCACTGATTTGTCCCTCCTTTTTTTCGAATCAATAGACACCTGAATATGTCATTATGTTATATTTGACAAGCAGATTTTTTTTGTGATGATTCAAGTATTGATGAAAGTCCGAATTCATCTTGTCTCCTGAAAAGGGAAAAATATCTTCCATCTGTATTTTTACCTATGTAACACCCTTATCCTGGCCCTTGTTCTTAAATATTTATTATGGTGGTTGTTGTATGTTATCCCGCAACTATGGATTTCCTATTATCTAAAGCTGCATGTACCATGTTCAGTTTCAATCTTGAAGTTGAGGCTATTGCCTTTGATTTGGGGATTTGGTCATGCTGACTTGTGCAAAGTACACTCCATCTAGATATGGACTGATTGTAAGAACTTAGAAAAGGATAGCTTTGAATTTTTGATTGTGGGCTGAGTAAGGAGACTTTATCTTGGCATAAGATACCCAAGGATAAGTGGTTATATCATCTATTATGTCTCTTCTTGCAAATACTTATCCATTCCTTATCTCATATGCAAATTTATTTATTTATGTACCCTGTGAGGCCCTCCCTTATTCTCAAACGCAAATCCACATTATAGCAGGATATAGATATCCTCCAAGATGCACCATATGAATTGTTATTGTTGAGGAGCATGTTTACTATCTCTATGAATTGTATTTTTCTATGGTCACCTACGCAAATAATAAATGGATTAGATTTCGCAGTGTTCGGGTAGATAGATTAGGTGCCGCAAGGGATTGTGCATGCACCCTTGGGGCCCCGAGTAGAAGCCTAGATGACCGTGATCCCAACTACTATTATAGCTGCGATGGTTGGGGGACATGTTGCTTGGCACACCGAGGTGTTAATCTGACGGTATTAGCCTCGACACTTGTGTGCTTTAGCCCGATGCTCGAGCGAGGGCCAAGTAGTCATGATTGGTCGACTAGTGTTTCACTAAGAGGGGAGTTCCGAGAAATGTGGTTAATAAAGTTGGGAATGGGACGTGAATCTCCTGTGCATAAGGAGGATTGGGCTAGTTGCGAAGATTCACGAGTTGGAATCTAACTTGTGAATCGGAAGTACAATTGTGAATGGGAGCTAAGTGGACGTGTTGGGAACTTAGAAAGGATGCATTGTACCCCAGCGCATGCCTACGGAGGCGCCCCAACCCTAAGGTATTTTCTTTACCTTAGAGTAATAGTGTGAGGTCTCATCAAGACCGAGACCACAGACTATCCACGAAGCTTGGTTACTCATATCCATATCCAAATCAAACAATAATAATAATGTAATCTTTTATGAGACCAATTGCCTAGTTTCTCTCTTTTGCACACATTTAAATTATATCTTACTTGTTATTGTATAGTTTTGTTTAAATCGTATTGGACAACTTTGCTCATAGCATACCTACGTGTGAATCCGCAGGCTCGCAGCAGTGAGTAACTTTGGGGATATCACCATTTTTGTGCAGCCTCACGACATTTTCTTTTGTGGTACAGTTGTTGGTAGTTTTACTATCCTTCTTCACTTGTAGTATTTTGTTGAGAGACATGGCATGTAATGTATAATTGTGGACATCTATTTTGTGCTTACAAGTATATTTTTTGTGGACATAGAAATGATCTGTGGAATGTAATGGAATTGGTATATGCAATGAATGGAATATGGAATGTGAACAGGTTGAATGAGAGGCAAAATTTTAAATTCATGTACATGTTGCTATTTTTCTCCTGTTGTTACAAATGTCAAGTATTCGAATGTGGAATGAGTATGCATGGAATTGGTTTGCTGATGCCTGATCCTAGGGGCGTCACAATCCTAATCTGACGCTCCTCATGCATTACAGCCCCTGTTGTAAATGCCATTTACAGCAGAGGATCGGTTCCCTTTCTGATCATCTCTATCCATAACACCTTTTAAAGAAGAGGTTTCCAACAAAAATCAAGAGAGTGGTCAAATTTCTTGTGATGGACTCCTAATTGTCAGTACCACGAGTCAAGAGCATAGACCACTGTTAAATGTTGGTGTCATCAGATGAATTGTCTGGCACATTCCATCGTTGCTCCTCAGCTCCAACCTTGTAGTAAACCTCAACAATGCTAGAAATAATCGCTAAGTCGATAACTGACGTAATAACTTCGAGTCTATACCTTCATGTAAATTACAAGTTCAATTCTTCCATTCTCTATAAAAAAAACTTTGACCATCACTACACTTCCAAAACTCTTCCAAGTTTTAGTTTAGATCTTTCCACTTTGACATAAGTGCACCATAGTAAGCAACAACAGACAGCTCAGCTCCCCCTGGTGAAAATTATAGGTCCCGATTTAGCTACTAATTAAGCATGTCTTTCTCCTTTGGGCATACATATTCTCAAGGTTTCTCCGCATATCCCCCTTAAGAGCCGTTTGGTTGGAGGGGCACCCCTCCATTTTGTGGGGCACCCATCAACTAACCCTCATTTATTAAAAGGGGTGAGGGAGGTTAGCAAGCCAACACGTCTCCTCTCCCTCTCTCTTTCCAATCAAATCACATCGTTTCTCACCTCTTACACCACTTCTCTTATCCAACAAAATAATATATTTATCTCCTCAACAAATAAAAAATATTATACCGTGACATCCTTCATTTTAGTAATTATAAAACCATCCCAATACATTCATTCTCTCGAAGTTCCAATAAAATCACATCATGAAAATCCTCCCAACAACCATGCCTCTATCTTAACACCTTTCAAATCACAGGCTATCCACAATACCACCCCCCTTAAATCAGGGCTACCCCACTAGAGGTGTAACCACCATTCTAAATGGCACCTAAGGGTTGATATGGCTAGAGATAACATTAGATATTCATACTTTTAAGTATCTTCTAGGAACTGTTATTGTCAAGAGAGATCTTTGGCTTGCCTCCCTTGATGCGACATATTCTCCCACGGGTCGTAATAGCCATTTAAATAGCAAAAGTTTGAATAAGGTTGGCATCTCTTGTTAACTTAGGGTTGTAACCTACATTGGGTGATTTCCATCTTTTGCCCCCAAAAGTCGGTCTTTTGTCGAACATCCATGATCACAAACAGAAGACAAAGATGATCGATCATAAGCAAAAAGATGATCGAGCATGATGCCATTAGACATCAAGGATGACTGATCAAAAAGGAAAATATGATTGATTACGCCATAGGCAAAACAAGAGACTCTTAAATCACGAGAAATCATTCAATCACCGTCAAACAACTGCTCCAAGGGGTCGATCAATATTCAAAGGTTGATTGATCGCGATCATCGCGTCCTATCTAAATGGAAACAAAGAAGAGTGATTAATCATAGCACCAAGCAGGAAGGATGGCCATAGATAACCATGATAGACCAAGTAGTGGAGACTGATCAATCATAGGTCGGGACAGTGATGACTGAAATCACCGAACAACATGAAGGTCCTTTGAAGGACCAAAAAATGTGCCGAGTTCTCCAATATGAAAAAGACATTTCCCTTTGTGGTTATCTTGATGCAAGGGCGAAAGTTTTTAAACCATACAAAACCAAAAACATGAATGCCCTCAAAATATATAAAATACAAGGAGAGAATCCACAAAAATGCCTAGACATTAATCGGATAGGCTCTAATACTATGTTGAAAATAAAGTCAAAAAACAAATGACAAAACTCATAGATTTACGTGGAAAATAGTTTTGAACAGAAAGGTAAAACTATGGGATGAGAAACCCTACCTCTCACAAGTGGCTAGGATTGTCTTTACTTTCCTAATAAAAGAAAAGAAAGGATGAGTTACATATATAATCCCATAGGGTTAAACGGATCATCATCCATGACATATTGACCCATATAACAACTCAACAAAACTGATAGATACATATGATACATGTCTGTTTCTCTTCTAGTAGGTAATCTCCATAGCTCTTTGGCATCAACAACTCTCAATAAACCTTTCATCTCAGACCAACTAGATGATTGGCAGAAAATTCTTGGGTATTGTTATTGGTAAAAGAATTTTTTTTATGGTAACAAACCTTTTTTTTTCTCATACACCATATGTAAGTTGCGTCTTGAAAAGATAGCTTTCATTTTTATTTAGAGACATATTTTCAAGAGGTGATTTTTGGTTTTTAGATTTCAAAAGGTACATCGTCTTTTCAAGAGGTGATGCCTCCAAGAGGCAGCTTATCTCTATTTAAAGGTGCATCTTTAAGGGGCAGCTTTTAATACCCAAGTCATCTCTTAGAAAAGCAGCTTCTTGTTGGTACTCCTACGACCGATGACTACACTTAACGCAAAATGAAAGCAGACTCTTGAAAAGATTGCTTACCTATGCTATACATTAAAAAACATCTGTGTGCTTATGGTATATGAGATATTTCTTTAAGATGATTGCCTACCCAATATTTTTGTGTTACATTTTTTTATTTCTTTGTGATTCGCACCTAGAAGACAGCCCCCCAGCCTCCAATAAGATGGGGATTTGACATAGTGTAACTAGTCAAGGAGGAGTTTGGCTTTGTTAAAGACGTTGATTATGGAGTTAAGGGTGATGAGGTCGAGGTTGATGTCAAAGGAACGAAGGTAGGAAAAGTGAAAGATAGCCCAGGCATGGTCAACAAGCTGGTGAGTGAGCCCAATAAGGCTCCGCTTTCAAGGAGTCCATAAGGATGTCATATGGGATGGAGCCATGTTATGACGAAATCGGGGTAGCGAACCTTTCCCAGAGAGGATGTGATGGACGTGACATAGATAAAGCAAGGAAGAGGGAGAATAGAGAGACGTAAATATTGGAAGACACGGTATAGGAAGGACAGAGGAAAAGAGGTAGGTAGTAGAGGATGACACAAGAAGGAGAGAGATGCGAACTCAAAAGGTGCAGATCTTGCGCAAACTACTCAATCTGAATTATTCCAGTTGCCAACCCTACTCCCAGGGAAGTCTACATGAAAGACACCAAACTCACGAAAATAACAAGGCACCGTTTTTGCACCATCACCCACTCTCTTTCGAAATACACACTCGTCAAGCTAGAAAACATCCAATATCATAATCTTCAAAAAGCATATCGGATATACTTTGCTCCATAATTTCTGCAATAAGTAAGCAAAGTGTTGTTTCACATTTAACTTTATCCAACACATTTTCCTTACACAAATTACATTTTTATGCATGCAGTAATTATTATTTTCCTGCACATCCGAAATGCTATGTGCAAACAAGACGGTTGCACTAAGCAACAAAACACAACATGTTTTAAAAAGCGGGATGTTTGTCCAAAAGAATTTAGTGGAGAAAATGTAAAAGAAAATATCACCCACGGAAATGTGTGCACCTAACAAAATAAACAGATGTGTGTCACATGTTCTAAGAAAAAGAGATATCAAAGACCTGAAACATACCAGATAGTATAAAAGATATCTCTGCACCAACTCCGGAAGTTCCAGGTCGTTGACAAAGTGTAGTTCGAAATTCTCAAAGAACAAACTCATTTTGGCAAAATGTAGCGCATTACAGTTCATACAAAACTTTGCAGCTGGTAGAATAATTCCAGAAAATGACAATTTATTAATTTCTGCAAGATGGTCTCTTATCTAAAGATACTCAATAAACCCGTCTTGTGCATTCCACAAATTCCACAAGGTATATGAACCCAAAATGGAACATGAACGGGAACACTGACTTCAGTATACATAATTAAAATTCTTCACAAGTGTCTGTAACTGTATACAATCAAGAAAGCAAAAGAACAAGACTATATCTCAGCACTTACAGTATGATCCCAAGGAAAATGGAAGGCAAACCTCAGATATTTTACTCTGTTTAATTTTTTTCCTTCCCCAAAGATGCCCCACATAGATGAAATTGCC
The DNA here is from genome assembly GCA_037367405.1 of Ottelia alismoides. NCBI lineage: Eukaryota > Viridiplantae > Streptophyta > Magnoliopsida > Alismatales > Hydrocharitaceae > Ottelia > Ottelia alismoides. The sequence continues at coordinate 228,570 of JAZKJV010008725.1, read as the reverse complement.
CATTTAAAAACAAGTACAGAACCACAAAGTTCAAGATCCATCAAAACATTTTTACATGGAAAAACCAAGGGAGTATAAAGGCTACCACTAGACATACTATCAAGAATTTGCAGAATGGCCGGTCTCTCCAACAACTGCCCTCAGGCTCGTTGCTAGGGAAGTTTGATGGGATTCGTGCATTCCAATCTTCCAGAAATCTATCATCTTCTGTGCCAGAAACATTCTTCGCAATAATGCCACAAATTTCACAGAACCTATTGCACGAACATGAAACGGTTGGTAGTGTTTCAAAACCGCAATCACATTTTAGCATGAGTTTGCCTTGACCGGAAGTTACGAGATAACACCAATTATTTTATTAACTAATTCACAAATTTTTAGTCTGTGGACTACTTGGACTAAATAGCAATTATGTATCCGTCAGCTCAAGTTCTCATTCTCTCAATCTTCCATCATCTGATTGCAAAATGTGGCATCAACTTAAAAAAAGTGCTGGTGGGGTACATTTACTTGTAAAATTAGTTTTTTTAAGAGAAAGATGGGTGGCATCCCAAGTTGGGACCCACCATACTGTGTATGTATGTGTGTGTGTGTGTATAATACTAAAGTATGGATATTACATCATATCACATTTGCTAAGATAGACAGAGTGCCCTACAATGTCGCATTACCTTATCGGTGAAACGCCTCCCCCCTAAAAATGACCTTGTTCTTTGCACACCAGATCGACCACACAACCACAAAGGGGTATGAAGTGTCCTCATTTTCAAAGCCGCACACTGACCGAATATCTCTCCAAAAGGCAGGACAGTCACTACGCGCAAGCCAGGGCACGAGAAAAATAAATGATCCACATCCTCCCTCATCAAACTGCATATATCGTAAGTAGCATCCTCCAACCCCAACAACTACCCCCGGCATTCCTTGGTGAGGATCCTCCCAAATATGAAGAGCCATAAAAACCCTTAATTCTGTTAGGCACCTTACACAGTCAAATCATTCATGTATTCACACAAACCTCCTCCTGTACTCCCCCCCCCCTCCACCAGATATCGATATGCGTTCAGTATCGTAAACCTCTCGTCTCCCCAAACATAGTAATCTTTGCCAGAAAACAGACTCTCGCTCTGTAGTAGCTCTACCTATAGAGAGAGGAACTCCTCAACCCTCTGATCCGATAATGCAGTTGTAAATGCCGGCGACAATGCTCCACGGTCCCGAACCTCCTGCACTCGCACCTCGCTGCCACATGCCAACCTCAAGAGACGTGGGTATCGCACCCCCACCCCCCATCCCCGATCCAGTCATCCTTCCAGAAACGAAAATCAACGCCATCCCCCAGCACCAACCTCATCTTAATGGCAATCTCCGGAATAATCGCAGTAATCCCCTTCCACAGAGAGGATGGAAGACGTCCCGAGACGACTACCATCGACAAGGTAACTCCATAGATATTCCTGAGTAAACGGCATACTAGATCCTGTGATTTTCCGCAAATCCGCACCACCCACTTCGCCATAAACGCCTTATTCATCTTCCCCAACCGCAGCACCCCTAATCCCCTCTTCCTCTTGGTCGCAGACACCCTGCCCCAGTTCACCAGGTGGGCACCCTTTATGCCATATCACCCGTCTGATCAGAAAAATCTCCTCATCAAAGCCTCAATCTTGGCACAGGTCCCTGCAGGTAGCAATCTCGTGGAACAAAAGAAAATTGGGATGGACGATAGAACATGCTTCAAAAGCACAAACTTTCCTCCCTTAGAGAGCATTGTTGCCTACCACTCTGTCAACCTCTCCTCCAATCTTTCCAGCAGCTCTCTCCAATCATCGGACTTTGGCTTCCCCACCACCAACGGGAGCCCTAAGTATGTAATCAGCAGGGCTGTCGTGGGACAACTCAGCACCTCAGTCACCCACCGCAATTCATCCTCCGCAAGTCTAAACGGTACCACCATTGACTTTTCCCTATTGATTTGGAGCCCGGAGATGTCCCCAAAGATTTCCATGATGAGCAAAACCTGTTGAATCTTCTCCTCAATCTCCAAGAACAGCACTGTATTATCGGCATACTGTAGAATCGAGATGGAAAAGTCCTCCCTTCTATATCCCGAACACCAGTCCTTATCAACAGCTTTCCTCCTCATCACAGCTAAAGCATCGGTCACAATCACAAAGAGAAGCGAAGCCATCAGACATCCCTGTCTAATTCCTCTTTGCATCTGGAAGAAACCACCCTCCGGCCTACCGTTAACAAGCACAACATGGGATACAGTAGTAACCCACCACTTTATCCAAGCAACCCACATCTCCGGGAATCTCCTTCTCTTGAGCGAGGCCGATAGGAATCTCCAATCAACACAGTCATATGCTTTGGAGAAATCAACCGTCCAAAGCACATCTTTGATCTTGTTTCTTTTCCAATCCATCACCATTTCCGAAGCCATCACTAACCTGTCTGCCACGAACGTCGTCTGCTCAGGCGAGATGATCCGATGTAACACCTCCTGCAATCTGTTAGCAAGGATTTTTGACACCAAGAAAAATATGGCATTGGACAATGCGATAAATATGTAGTCCTTCATCTTGACTGGTGTGTCCTTCTTAGGCAGCAGAAAAATGAGTGCCTTGTTCAATCTCTTGAATCCACAATTTCCCTGTCGAAACTCCTCTAGCACTTCCATTATGTCCCCCTTGACCATCTCCCAGAATTCCCTATAGAAAGATATCGGGAAATCATATAGTCCCGGTACCACGTTCGCATTAAGCTGAAAGAGTGAATGTCTGGCCTCTGCCTCCGTGAACCCTCTCTTCAGCACTCCAGCTTCTGAATCAGAGATCCATGGGACTCCTTGCCCCTGCCAACCCCAACCAGATCGAGTCTGCCTTCTGCAGAAAGCCAGAAAGTGTGATCTCAGCACGACCCCCACCATCCCTTTCTCCCTCAACCACCACCCCTCCGACGGAAATCGATTGGATTAAATTCATGCCTCCTCCCACTAGCCATGGCATGAAAAAACCTCATGTTCGTGCCGCCCTCCCTCGGCCAGCGTTGCCTAGATCTTTGCCTCCAGGCCACCTCTTCCTTTTTGTCCTCAAGCAGAATCTCATGCAAGTGAAGGTCCATGTCCGCCATCTCCTCCTCTGGAAGTTACGAGATAACACTTGTAAAATTATTGCGCATAATGCTCTTTCATTTTCCTAAAAAAAAGACTCCTTCACAAAAGATGTAAAGCACAATAACTAAATTATAGTTGAAGTTATGTCCAATATCATTTATGATGGAAACTAACAAATTGGCACCACATGTCCTAAATTTCAGCATAAATGTTTTCATCGTTGAGACCAGTCAAAACTTCATGGGGAGTTTGCAATATGATTTCCTAGGGACATTCTTATCGCTGAACTGATAAGATTTTACTTAATCAAATAAACAAGCTGCATATCATTGTATTACGTTATTTTTGTTATATCTATAACATGGTAAAGACTTTAAACAATAACAATATCTTTTTAACTTCACTTCTTTGCTTTTATCCAATGTAAAAAATGAAATTATTTTTAAGAATATCTATTTTTTTATCTTGGAAAGAGATCAGCACCATATGTGTAACCACCACCATAAACCGCAAGATCCATTGTTGACACCTGGGATCAAATACAACTAGTTTTTTTTCAGTCTATAATTCTACACTACTCATCCTGAAAGCATCAGCATTTAATTTCTTATACTTCCAAACAAGAGAGGAAATTGACATCGAGATATGCATAAGCCATCTATTGCACGACACTATATTTCCATTTAGTGATTGTGCTAAGAGCCTAAGAGTTACTTTTCATGTTAGATGAGTATCTGGATCTCCAAAAATTCATTTACTACTTGGTCTTTTTATTTAGTCCCACTATAATGAGGATTGGGACTTGTATGAGTTTCCGGGTCTATAAATGGAACATCATACTACATTGTGTGACTAAGAAGAATAACATGAAAATCTAACCCTATTGTGTCCCTTCTCCTGTGGAATAAGGTGGTCATACTAACTTGTAGAGATATATTTTATTTTATTTTATGTTATTTGTATTGTTTCATATTTTCTATATTCTTATGGACTCTTGATGTAATTTACCCATAGGCTACTCCCCTATATAAGAGAGCCTAAGGTGTATGGAATAAACAAGTCTCTTATTTTTCCCAACATGGTATCAGAGCGACGGTCCTAGACCGGAGTTCTCGAACCAAACCCTAACCCTGGCCCCCACCTCCAAGCCCTCCGCATGCCGCCCCTCGGGCCTCGGCCCTGTACGCCTCTCCGTGCGGCCCTACGCGCCCCTCCGCGCCACGCGCCCCTGGCCCCGTGCGCTGTGCGCCCCTCCATGCGCCTCTAGGCCCTTCGCGCGCCCTGCGTACTGTGCACGACTCGCCGTGACTCGGCCCCGGTGCACGCCGCTTCTCTTTGTGCGTGACTAGGCCCCGGTGCACGCCGCCTCGCGTGCTGTGCGTGACTCGGCCCCGGTGCACGCCGCCTCGCGTGCTGTGCGTGACTCGGCCTCGGTGCACGCCCCTTTGAGCCTCTTCTGCCTCGCGTGCAGCCCCACGTCCTAGGGTTCTGGAATGTGACAATCAAGCTGCTATATTTATTGTCAATAATCCAGCATTTCATGAACGAACCAAGCACATTGAGGTTGATTGTCACTATATACGAGATATGATTCAGAAGGGTTTTATTTCGACATCTCATGTTAGCTCAGGGGACCAAACTGCATATATCTTTACCAAGGCGTTACTAAGAGGGCCATTCCAGAAGTGCTCGTCTAAGCTGAGCATGATCGACATCTATGCTCCATCGTAAGGGGGATTGTAGAGATAGATTTTATGTTATTTTATGTTATTTGTACTGTTTCATATTTTCTATATTCTTATGGACTCTTGATGTAATTTACCCATAGGCTACTCCCCTATATAAGAGAGCCTAGGGTGTATGGAATAAACAAGTCTCTTATTTGTCCCAACATAACTACCGTTAACCATTTAGTTCTTGATGTTCTTCACACCATGCCTATGATTTTCTATCTACTTCAACAAGGTTTCATGATATTTGAGACTACTACAACCACTCGGAAAAAAAGAGAACAGAGAATCTCCTTTACTCGTACACTTACTCAAGGCTTCTTCTCGTACTCCTCTGAGGTGAATACTGCTGCCTGGGATGTCTCCTACCAATGACACATTGGATTGTCCCCAACTAGTGCTGCTTAAGATCTCTCAAACTAGTGTTTTTTTTTAGGCTCCTCTCAAACTAGTGTTACTTGGATCATCAAGGCTTTCAACGATGAAGCAAGAAAGTTTGGGAAACATCAAAGAGATTTTCCTTGCAGAACTGAGCCTCACACAATACCCTTTTTTATTTCAAGTGTGAGGCACATTCAAATGAAGGTTTCCAATATCTTTTATAAAAACGTCATCCTCACTTCCACTTATTTGATCAACAGAATACCATATTATGTGCTCGATTAAGGACAACTTAACTCTCTTTTATATCCAGTGATGAGACATTTCCTACGTTATTATGCATTGTTTTTACTGACTGTCTTTTCCAGGCCAAAAACAGGCTCTCTTTGTGTAATTAGATTTGTTTTCCTTAGGAATTTATGAACCCAAAAAGGGCTCATCATCCTTTGCTACTATGTTTCTTCTAATGTCAAACTTTAAGTAGCCATGTCTCTAATGATGATCCTGTTACGAGATTTCCTGTAGAGCTCCCATCTCTTCTCCAAAATTATAAAATGAGGCAAAAAATATTGTGCTTGGTATGCAGCTTGATTGTCATCTCGACCTTACTGATGAATCTCGTATTCATCATGCTAAAATTGGTCATTTAGGCTATGTCCCCCATCATTCACATGTAATTAATCATTAATAGAGCATTATTAGCCATCATGCATGTGTAAATAATATCTGCATTTCATCATGCATAAATTGCATTAAAAATCTCAAGTGTAAATTAGCCCAAAAATCCGCTAACTTCTCTTATTTTTAGCTAATTCATCCTAACTCCGATTGACCCAAAACCACCCCCATTGTGTAGATATTACTAACCTTATTAAATAAAAAATACAAAAAAATTACTAACCCCAATAAGTGTCAAATAATCCCAAAGTCTAATTTCACATCTGACAGACTAAAATGAGCATATCTCCCACATACAGTGTCCGATTTTGGTCTACTCACTTTTAAAGTACTCCATTTTCAAATACCTTCAAAATAAGACCAATTTCACAAAATTCGGAGCTCATATGTGAAAGTTGGGTTTTGGGCCTCTTTTGCGCATTTTAACTTTTTGCTATTTTTGACTTGAGTTTTTATGTTCATAATTAACCCGTTTAATTTTATTTCTTCTTCATTTGTTTCTTTGATGAAAGTTTTATTAAGCGACGCAAAAATTTAAATTCAAATCAAAACTGAGATCAAAGAAACTGACCAAGTTCAAGTGTCCGTTGTCGGTCTGTACAAAAGTTGTGTGTTTCTTATTTCTATTTTATTTTCCTATTTTCTTATCTATTAAAAATCCAAAAAAATAGATTAGTGTGTAATTGATTTTCTTGTATTTTATCGTATTTTTTCTATAATTTTTATCCCCTTTAAAACCACCAAAAAAATACAAAATCCCAAAAATTCGGTTTTCTATACACATGGAGAGCCACCAAAAATACCACTTCTCACAGAAGACCTCTTTTGCTCCCAGGCCCTCATGAAAGTTGTAGATCTCGACAAGACGAACAACTTTCATGAAGAACATTTTTCGATCCGAGATCATCTTCTATCTCTTTTTCCCCTCCAAAAATCTGAAATTTTTTTGGTGCCACGTGGCAGCTCCAGGGCGTGCCACGTGGCACCCCTCACCTCTCTCTCTCTCCAGCCGCCCGGGTCACGTGCCCAGCACGTGACCCCCACCTTCTTCCACCTTCGACCGTTCACCTCTCCCCTTCCCCCTCTGTCGTTTCTCCTCCCCCTTGTAACCGTCGCCGCCATGCGCGGCCATAACCACCGGCCTCTCCCTCGCGCATAACGGCCGCCATCCTCTTCCCTATAAAACCCAGCCCCCTCACGCAGCTCCAACCATCCGCCATTAATCCCAAGGTTGGTGACAGCGACCCGTGGCCGGCGTGATCCAGTGGCCATCACCTCGACCGCTGCTCTCCGCTCCTGTGAGAACCCTCGAGCACCTCGCCCGCCCAGGTGATTTTCCTTCTCTTCTTCCTCGGAGAGAATCTACCCCACCATACATCTCCATCTCCGACCTCGCTAAGGTCGGAGCTCCATCTCCACACGACCCCCCCCCCTCATCCTCGCCGCCGTGCATCCCCTTTTCCCCTTTTGTTTTGCTTTAACCCCTGCAGGTACATCGCCTCCGCCTCCCTGTCCGCCTCAGCCGACTGCGCCTGCACCGCGCAGCCGCCTGCGACGCCTCCTTCGACCCCAGGCGCCCCCGCCGCACATCGAGCGCCTCCGCCTCGACCTGCTCGCCCAGCCGAGCTCCAGCGCACCTTCGCCGCCTCTACCTTGAGGCCCCGCCTCCGACTCCCTTCGCCGGTCGTGTGTCGACCGGCGAAGGGCCTGCCGACCGCCCGTCCAGCCACCGCGCGGAGGCCCCGCCTCCTCCGTCGCAAGGCTCCACTCGCCGCCTTCACCTCCCCGCACCGCCCCTCGCGCCGTGTATCGGCCGAGGAGCAGCACCGTCGCCACCTCCGTCGTGCCGCTTCCGCCCTACACCGCCGTCGTTGGATCAGGGCACAAGACCTTGGTCCAACGGTCCAGGATCAGACACGTGCCCCCCCCCCCCGAGCCTCGGCCCCAGCTGCGAGGCTCGGGTCCACCGAATCGCCGCCAAGTCGCCGCGTGGAGGCTCAGACCATCTGAGCCTCGGTCCGAGCATCCCGCCTCCCCCACCGAGCCTCTGGTCCGGGCCCCGAACCTCAGGCTCGGCCATTCCGAGCCTCCAGTCGCCGCCGAACCTAAGCTTCCTCCCCGAGCCTGCGCACGCACGTGCGGCGCACGTGCTTTGGGGGTAAATTGCAACCATACCCCTGGCACTTTCAGAAATTACAAATATACCCCCGCCAGGGGTAAATTACGTCCGGGCCCCTCAAGTTTTTATTAATTACAGATAAGTTTTCCCAGGGATCTCTTTGTAAAGAAAACTTTATTTTATTTACATTTTAGTCCCTGAAACTTCATTTTACCATATCTTTGTCATACGGACTCCGATTTTAGCGTATAATATGTCATTTCAAAGCTATTTTCATGCTCTACAATTTAGCATAGCTTGTGGACAGATCTGAGGTTGTTTATTGTTAATTATTATTTGAGGACTTCTGTCGACACTTGTAGGCTAATTTTTACATATCTGTCCGCATCTTCCTTGGAAAAATTGATGATTTCTTTTGCAGGAACACTGATCAGGACTTTACATTAATTAATCCCCTTAGTGATTATTGATTATAATGTTTGAGTATTTTGATCACATTCTTTTGAGGATAGAATCTATGCTTCGATATTCCCATTGATTAGAAGTAGGAAAATCCTCTTGTGCTTGCAAATTGGGATTAATTTTTCATGTCTCTGGAACTATATCTTTTTGATCTGTGACAAACTTCGAGAATATTGATTACATATTTTGGAGCAGAAATCTAAATTGCAGATCCTGGGCATAATCCTCTCTGTTTAATTTCTTTGCATCACATTCGCATCATTGCATTGTATATTTTATCAACACAAAAATTAATCGAGCATTTATTAATTATTTAATTTGATTTAAGGCCACGCAACTAAAAATCACCGTTCCCTGTGTTCGACCTTGGTAAACTTACCAAGTAAAAATATTCCACAACATTCAAAGATTGTGGTATTTTGATCGACCGAAATTCGCTTCCTATACTACAATTGTCGATTATTAAAGAGGTGAATTTCGCGCTCATCAAATGGCGTCGTTGCCGGGGAACGGTGAATTTTTAGGGTTTTAAATCAATTTTTTGTAAATAATTTTTTGAGAGATTAATTTTTGTGTGATTTTTTTTCTGCATTCTATTTTGCATTTCTCTCTTACTTCTGCTACTAACTGCAAATTCTCTCTTCGTAGACTTCTAGAGGCTGGATTTTGATATTAAATCAAGAATCAACGATGAAGATTGAATTTTAATTTTGTGAGAGAGAGCTTAGCATAGGTTTAATTTTTGCAATATTCTCAGGGTCCCTCTCTTTGAACCCTTGTAATAATTAAGACTGAACATTCCTGTGGTGTGTCGGGTCTGTTTCAACCAAGGTTTGAAAAAACGAAAGGCGGAACGAGGCGTTTCCATCGGAATCGAGGCGAGGCGTAGCCTCGAGGCGGTCGAGGCGTAAGCCTCAATTTATAGAGAAAATATGCAAAAAATATAATTATATATATATATATGTCAATGAAATTATATGTCATCTGCCCAACATATAATACTTAATACTATAAGATATGATGAAATAATATAGATAAGAACCCTAAAATAGAAGATATAACAACATCATATCCCTTTCTATACATTTTCATCCAATCAAAAAGGAATTCATTGTATTTGAATGTTGTGAAAGCATTAAACAATGCATATCTATCTTTGAAATATTGTTGTAATTAAAAGTACGATTAAATATACGTTGAAGAAATTTATGTTATGTGTCTACCATATAATATATAGCCGCACGAGAAACTGTGAATCGTATCTATATCTAGCAAATATTTGAAATATTGTTCTGATTAAAAGTACGATTAAATACATCGAAGAAATTTATGTTATTTGTCTAATGTATAATATATGGCATTATGAGAAATCATGAATCATATCCATTTCGTTTTGCTTGATATATTGCAAAGCTCGTTAATTTTACGAGCATTGTTGGATTTGATATTTATGGATTCATTCATTAAGAGTGAAATAGTAAGAGTTTGCTGAAATAGTTAGACACAACTAATAGTAAATATGAAGTTATGGACACGAAAGAAACATCAGATTTAGGCATTTATCTTGTATAAGCATTATCCTAAACAAATAGATATTTATAAGCTTCTCAAACTAACAATTAAACCATTAAAATCATAAAAAAATTGCTTTAAAAAGTCAAAACGCCTCGGCAAACGCCTCGACCGCCTCGAGGAGGAACGCCTCGAGGCTACGCCTCGGCTACCTGAGGCGCGCGCCTCACTGGGCTGGACCGAGGCGCACACCTCGAGGCTAAATTGGACCGCCTCGCCTCGAGGCGTACGCCTCGACCGCCTCGAGGCTAGTTTTTTCGAACCATGGTTTCAACCCCTACTGTGTGGTTGGGACCCGACTTGAGTGGCGTACGACTTAGGCACATATACACTTGCTTGTTTATCATTGATTGTGCTAGTAATCTTTAGGCCACACTTTTCACTAATTAAACGCACTGTAGATCGTTCAACATTAGCCAAAAATTTCAATCAATTCTTCCCGCTAATAGAACTATCTGTTTAGGGCGTTTTCCATCTGTGCATACCATTTAGTGTAAATTTAAATTCCTTGTCTTGCATCCCGCATGAAGAACGCGAGGATTCACTGTAAGTCCTTCTCTTAAGCATGCATCATTGATTTACGCTTGCATTGGCTTTTTCGATTCTCCCTCCTCGAGTTTTACAACTTAGGAATTAACGGAATTGGGACCGCTCGTTAGGCGTGAATTTCTGTGCTCACATAAACTACAGTGATAACCTTAATCTAAAATTGGGACTGCTAATCAAGGTGACTGTAAATAAACTGATCTAAAATTAACTTTTGTTTGTTGGAGAGAAACCCACTCATTGTTTGTGTAAGGACAAGATCGCAAACCTTAGGGTAGAGCCAAAAACCGAAATACTTCATTCAGACTACTGATTTTAAAAACAATTAGCTACTTTTCAGTGAGGGTCTCGGGTAGCCGTTTACGGTCCGACTTCCCTTAGCAGAGTAGGTGGTTTAGAGGACACCGCGGAAGGCACCGTCCCCAAGTAACACGGGTAGCCGTTTAAACGGTCCGTACTTACACCTATACTGGCTGAAAGTGGGTGCAACTAGTTGTATGAACTCGGGACAGTTTTTATGAAATATTTCGGCACCTAACAGCTCTGCTTAATTTGCAAGATTGTCTTGTCATTAAATTAAAATTGAAAAGATAAGCGGCCGAACCCTGACGTGCCTTCATCTGTGTTGAGTGGTGAACCTGAAAATAGGCTTGTGTTTGCTTTGTGTCTGCTTCCTCATAAGGACACTCTCCATCCTCCTTATCTTAGCATCTTGTTCTTTTCACTCCTTCGCTAAGGAATCTCTTATCCTTAGCAAAAACCTCATTCAATTCCGACACTTAACACTGAACTCTTCCTTTCTGAAGGTGAATCACAATGCCTCTAAAGAAGAACCCTGCTGACGATGAGAACGACAATGACCCCATTCGGGCACTCTTGGCTAGGATAACTGCTGCCGAACAACACAATGAACTGCTTAGGGCACAAATAGAAATAATGCAACAAGGCGAGGATGCTATGGAAGACACGTATCTCCCGGAATTAGATGAAGACTATAATTGGTTGAGACCCGTCCCCCCTTAAGATGCGTTCGAACACAAACCGCATTTCCTTACACTGTTGCCAAAATTCAGAGGAAATAATCATGAAGAACCATATATCTTCCTCCGCGACTTCGAGTTAGTCTGTGCTAACCTCTGCCACCCTAGGGTTAGCCAGGACTACATAAGGTTGAGAGTTGTCCCCTTCGCCTTGACTGATAAGGCGGCTTACTGGCTGAAAAATCTAGGGGAAATAGTCACTACATGGGCCACATTCAAGACTCTGTTCTTAAAGAAATTCTACCCAGTTAGTAGAATTAATCAAATGAGGATCAAGCTCACGAGTTTCACCCAACACCCGAATGAACCATTTCATGAAACCTGGAAAAGATTCACAGACTTAGTACATAAATGGCCAGGACACGGGATAAGTAAAATGATGCTGGTCCAAAGTCTTGTGAGCGGGCTGAACCCTGAGATTCAAGGGTTGGTTAGTGCATCCTGCGGAGGAAGCTACATGGGGTGCCACGAGGACACCGTCTACAAGGTGTTCGAAAGACTTGCTGAATCTAGCCGTGCACAAACCACTAGCCGGGCTTACATACCCGGCTCCAAAAAGATGGTGAATAATCTGACAACCGACCACAATGCTGATATGGGAATAATAGCTGATAAGCTAACTATGGTTGAGCAGATTTATAAAAAGGTGGATGAGATCCATAAATCATCTGATATGGAGAAATTAGCTAAATTTCCTAAACAAATGGAGGAATTGGCTGACAGGGTATCAAAGATTGCACCCCCCGCACCCATACACCAAATTCACTACATTCAAGGTCAAGGGGTAGGGCAACATAGCCATTGGGGTGAAGACCAAGTCTTGGCCTCTCAAACTGATAAAACCTCCGCTCAGACTGATTTTGAGGAACCTCCACAGGTCATGAAGGAAACGGAGTCTAGTATAATTTGGAACCGGTCAATCGCTCAGGCCAAAACTCTACTCCAAACTCTCGTCCACCGCAAGCCCAGCCCACCTACCAACCTCAACTGCAGCAGAGGCAGCAATATCGCACGGGTTATCAGAACCCGCAACCTCAGCCACAGCAGAACCAACGCCAAAGCCAACAAGGCCAGTATCAGCGACCTCAGGCCAGACAGGGCCAAGGGTCCTCTTCTTCTTCTATCTCTCATGAACTCCAGAGAGTGCTGGATGAGCTGCACGACATGAGAGTCGACATAAATCGACTTTCTCGTTGGAGAGATGAGGTAACTGCACCCCAGACCGTGATTCCAGCCCAAGTCCAGGCTAACCCAAATAGCCTTGGACACAATCAGGTATTAATCTCTGACTATTCCGTACCTGAACTTGAGCCCTCCTCGAATAATAACTCTTATCATATCTCTCTTAGGAGCGGAAGGACCGTAACCATGCCTGATCGAGCGAAGGAACACGAAGACATAGCCCTAGTGTCCACCAATTCACACAACCCTGGGGGAATTGACAAAGGAAGACAGGAGGAGAAAGAACAAGTCCCACCCACACCACCCAGATATAATGGCGTCTGAGTCTGAGTCAGACAGAGAAATGCCACCAAGACACCAGCCACATCTGCCCACAAATTTCCCTGTTTTTAGTCCGAGTCCGATTCCTGTAAAAAATTTCTCATTCAATAAAAGTGATGTTCTTGATCATACCAAGTCCATTCCTTTCCCTCGTGCTCTTACGGCAGGAAAGAAGAAAAAACAAGAAAAACCAAAAAAAATGATGACGAGATGGCCCGCATCTGCAAAGAAAATATTAAGGTCACTCTTTCCCTAGACGAGATGATAGAAAGAGACTCGGCTTTTCGAAAATACCTGAAGGTGAGATGCACACCAACTAGGGCCAGCAAACAAACTCCTAGCCGAACAAAGAAACACATACTCTCAGTAGCCACATCTCGTCTTATAAAAAATGAACTGCCAAGAAAGAAAAGAGACATGGGTGCTCACTTCGTCACTAGCTACATCAAGGAAATCAAGTTTGCAAGAACATTGTTAGACAACGGATCATCCATCAATCTCATGCCCACAACCCTATATGAGCATCTAAATCTAGGTCCTCTTAAGTAATCTGCAGCCGTACTTCAATTCACAGACACATCAACTAAGCGACCTAGGGGCGAGATTCGAAACGTTGTCATCAACATAGAGGGACAAAACTACCCAGTGGATTTTACAATTCTTGACATGGATGTCCTTAGAAATTGGAAAGATTCCCAGATGATACTAGGGCGACCCTTCCTTAGGACCGCAGGAGCTATATTTGATTACACATCCGGGAGAATTCAGTTTGGAAAAGTTGAACTTAAAATGCAGCAAACTAGGTTCCAAAGACCTGACACTGAGTCGAGCACCGAGTCTGAAAAATCAGAAACTGAGACTGAAATTACAGAAGCAACAGTTGGGCCCTGAAGACAAAACCCAACCGCTATGATAGAATCAACATCATCTGGAGAGGAAATTGTTGATGATTTAGTCTGCCAGCTCATTCATGCATCTACCTATACTCTAGGAGACTCAGAGGCCTCCCTGTACCTGTCATTCCATTCTCCTTATGGACAATCCTTGAGTAAGGTACACAGATCGGACGCGGCGATTGCCACACCTCATTCCATCATTAGCGATCCGATCCCTGATACAACCACGATGGTGGCCAACATTGATACACTACATGCGTCCACATCACAACAAGAAACATCACTGACAGGACCAGATTCGAGAAACATCATTGACTTACCTGAACTCAAACCATTGCCCCCTACACTTAAGTATGCCTTCCTTGCAGGAGAAAAGGGACAATTTCCGGTCATTATCAGCTCACATCTGACCGAAGAGCAGGAGATCCGCCTACTTAATGTTTTGGAGAAAAACCGCAAGGCTATAGGCTGGAGATTGTCTGATCTCCCAGGGATTAACCCAGCCATGTGCCCACACCATATTTACTTGGAAGATAATGCTGAACCCTCCCGTGAATGCCAACGTAGATTGAATCCAAACTTACGGGAAGTGGTTAAGACTGAGATCGAAAAATGGTGTAAAGTTGGGTTCGTATATCCCATCTCCGACTCCAAATGGGTGTCACCTTTGCATGTAGTCCCGAAAAAGTCGGGACTTCAGATTATCACCAATGAGGAGGGAGAAGAGATTACGATACGGGTACCTACGTCGTGGCGTGTCTATGTGGATTACAGGCGCCTGAATGCCGCAACGAAGAAGGATCACTTTCCACTGCCTTTTATTGATCAAATCCTGGAGAGATTGGCAGAGAGAGAATACTTCTGTTTCTTAGACGAGTACTCGGGCTACAATCAGGTAGCCATCGCCCCCGAGGATCAGGAAAAGACTACTTTTACATGTCCCTTCGGTACATACGCATTCAAGTGAATGCCTTTCGGGCTTTGCAATGCCCCCGGCACCTTTCAGCGATGCATGATTGTGATTTTTGCCGACATGGTTGGGGATTTCCTGGAGGTCTTCATGGATGACTTCTCGGTCCATCGTGATTCATTCGATGATTGTCTAGCGCACCTGGATCGAGTCCTCCAAAAGTGCAGGGAAGTGAATCTGGTGCTCTCTTGGGAGAAATGCCATTTCATGGTGAAAGAGGGCATTGTACTGGGGCATGTCATCTCCAAGAAGGGAATGGAGGTTGACCCTGCCAAAGTTGATGTGATCAAAAAGCTTGAACCACCTACAAATGTGAAACAAGTATGGTCTTTTCTAGGGCATGTCGGATTTTACAGGAGATTTATCAAAGATTTTTCAAAAATTGCCCGACCGCTAACTGACCTTCTTGGGAAAGACACTGAATTCGTGGTAGATCATAAGTGTCTAGAAGCATTCGAATTACTCAAGAGAAGGATCATTGAGACTCCCGTCCTACAAGCTCCCGACTGGTCTCTTCCCTTCGAGATCATGACAGACGCATCCGATTTCGCTGTAGGGGTTGTATTAGGACAACGAAAAGATGGAATCCCGTATGCTATTCACTACGCAAGCAAAGTTTTAGACCCTTCTCAGAAAAATTACACTGTGACCGAAAAAGAAATGCTTGCTATGGTTTTTGCCTTGGAAAAATTTCGATCAACA
This sequence comes from Ottelia alismoides, assembly GCA_037367405.1. Classification (NCBI taxonomy): domain Eukaryota; kingdom Viridiplantae; phylum Streptophyta; class Magnoliopsida; order Alismatales; family Hydrocharitaceae; genus Ottelia; species Ottelia alismoides. Next base: position 212,853 of record JAZKJV010008725.1, on the reverse strand, counting down.
CTTCTAGGATCTAAGGTGACAGTTTACACAGACCACTCTGCCATTCGTTATTTAATGGCCAAAAAGGACGCAAAAGCACGACTTCTGAGATGGATTCTACTGCTTCAAGAATTTGATTTGGAGATTAAGGACAAACCTGGCGTTAAGAATGTCGTGGCTGATCATTTATCACGGATTGAACATAACAAAATTCCGGAATCTGAATCAATCCGTGAAACCTTCCCAGACGAGTCAATTTCTGCTATTGACTCACTCCCTTGGTATGCAGACACGGTGAATTATCTCGTCACCAATGAAGTTCCTCAAGGTTGGCCCAGAAACAAAATCGATCGACTCATATCTGAAGCGAGACACTATCATTGGGAAGATCCATTCATTTTCTTTGAAGGACCGGATTGTATATGGAGAAGATGCATTCCTCAAGAGGAATACCAAAGTATCCTCAATCTATACCACACCTTGGAGGCGGGAGGACATCACTCTGGGAAGAGGACCGCTGAGAAGATATTGCAATGTGGATTTTACTGGCCGACCTTGTTTAAGGATGCTTACAATTTTGTTAGGTCGTGCCCCGTCTGTCAGAGAATGGGAGGAACCATTGGTTCCAAAGATGCCATGCCTATGCAACCAGTGATCATTTGTGATGTATTCGATGCATGGGGCATTGACTTTATGGGCTCATTCCCTAATAGTCAAGGATTTGAATATATTCTTCTCGCGGTTGATTATTTATCTAGATGGGTGGAGGCTATCCCTACTCGAGCCGCAGATAGCAAAACTGTTTGCAAGTTTTTGAAAGATCATATTATTTCGAGGTTTGGAATTTCAAAAGTTTTAATATCTGATGGGGGAAGCCACTTTGTCAACCGGGAGGTGAAGAAGTTGATTAAGGAATACGGCATCGAACATCGTGTCGCTACTCCTTACCATCCACAATCCAATGGCATGGCCGAGGTGTCAAACAGGGAGGTTAAAGGAATTTTACAGAAGCTCGTTCGCCCTGACAGGAAGAACTGGTCCCAACTCCTGGACCAAGTTCTATGGGCTTACCGGACGGCTTATAAGACCCCATTGGGCACCTCCCCGTTTAGAATGGTATATGGAAAACCATGTCATTTGCCCGCAGAACTCGTGCATAAATCAGAATGGGCAATCAAAAAGATTAAGTGGAACTGTCACCAAGGAAAGAAGAACCGAGAGATGAATTTGAATGAACTGTCTGAAATCCGAAATCATGCTTATGAAAACAGCACCATCTACAAGGACAAAGTAAAGAGATGGCATGACAAGAACATTCGAACAAAGATCTTTGTCCCAGGGCAGAAAGTTTGGCTATTTAATGCAAAATTGAAAATTTTTCAAGGGAAATTGAAATCAAAATGGACGGGACCCTTCATTATAAGAGAGGTACACAATAATGGGAGTGTTGAGATCTCAGAGACCGCAGATAGCGCGCAAACATCTATGGTCAACGGTCAGCTGCTTAAACATTTTGTCGAATCCAATAAGCAATTAGTACAAGTTGAACAGATCTCCTTCACTCAGGGCATAGATTTTGACGAAAAATTTGATCTGCCCAGATAGCACACCTCTTTGGAACCTACACTCTTCTGTATATCCATCTACCCGCTATCGATCCCCGATACTTAGGGGACCGATTTCATTATTTATACATCGCTTCTCTTCTTTTGTTTTTGGCTCATCCATACTTCGTACGAGCTATGTCTACATTTCACTTTGTGCCATGAGGACATAGCACAAGCTAAGTATAGGGGGGTGTTTGTATATACTTTATCTATAGCTCGTACTTTAATCGCTTTTATCTAACATTGGGGATGGGTACAAGTAGTGTGTATAATACCTATTTTTCAAAAAAAAATATAAAAAAAAACAAAAAAACAAAAAAAACAAAAAAAACTTTTTGCATTAAAAAAAATCATCACTCATGGTCTTGCATTTCATCAAGCATTTCATGCATTCCTTGGTTGATATATTCCTGACACATTCACCATCACTCAAGGCTTGAGGATTTTTGAGGACACTTGATTTCTGAGATCTTGAGATTCTGAGTTAGCCCGCCTTAGTCATTAGGGTTTTGAACTTAATAATCCACACTTCCCTAGTTTGAAAGATTTGAGCGCTATATTGCACTCGTCATCTCTACCTTCAAAAAGAATATGATCAGCACAATCACTCCTACAACTGCATGATTGATGAGATGAGTTGAGATATCACTTGAGGAACTAGGACTAGAGATTTGAGTTTAGATACGATCTGATGATATTCGAGGATGAGATAAAGTTAATGAAGGCTGCAGAAAACCTGAGTGTCAGCAAAAACCTAGCCAGTATATGAATAAGTTCATATGCTATCTTTTTTTGATATTGACCTAAGTGTCGGGGTGTGTTGAAACTTAATGAAAATTGTTGATCAGTGTGCGCCAACTTTTGGTAAAAGTAGTGGAGCTAGCCAACAAAAAAAAGAAAAAAAAAAGAGAGAGAAATAGAAATGTCAAGAAAATCTCTATCATCCAAAGTCAAATTCTAAATGAGCTTCCACCAATGGCGAGCGCTCCCAAACATTTTCAAAGTGTCCACTTGGATCAAGCGCTAATTAGGACCAAGGAGTCGGGCTGACACCACAAAAAGGGCTCTGCATCGTAAGCGATACAAGTCTGGGTGTTGAAGGTATCTTAGATACTCAAAAGAGACATGCCCCGGTGTACTCCCAGAAAAACAAGTGCAGACGACTCCAAATTCTCTTGACGGACACATTGATCAACAAAATAAAAATATACTTGTGTTCAGTAATAAGGCACTCGAGAGGCACCTTGTTCCAATGTAAGGGAGAGAAAATCAGACACAATCCTATGCCCTCCATCATCTGGCCATCCATCTACACTTTCAAGTCTGACAAACTAATAAGACGGTTGACTGAAGCAAGAATATACTTATTCCCTAGTGTTGAGGATTAGGTCTAGAGGAGGATCTTTGGGACTGGAACTTTGAGTGATGCCCCGACTCGACTCTCATGAAATGCAGTACACTTAAAATCATATCCTTATATTATATGTACAAATAGAGAGTCTGAAAATTAGAGAAGTTGGATTCCTTTTAATTAAAGCTTGGTTGAGCCCACAATTTTAGGATCACTCAAATTAAGGGTCTTCTATGAATTAAGCCTTGAAAATTCACATGCACAGTCAGGGATATATTCAACTAAATCATTCATTCATACTCGGGGACGAGCATGGTCTAAGTATAGAGGGGTATGATGAATCTCGTATTCATCATGCTAAAATTGGTCATTTAGGCTCTGTCCCCCATCATTCACCTGTAATTAATCATTAATAGAGCATTATTAGCTATCATGCATGTGTAAATAATATCTGCATTTCATCATGCATAAATTGCATTAAAAATCTCAAGTGTAAATTAGCCTAAAAATCCGCTAACTTCTCTTATTTTTAGTTAATTCATCCTAACTCCGATTGACCCAAAACCACCCCCATTGTGTAGATATTACTAACCTTATTAAATAAAAAATACAAAAAAATTACTAACCCCAATAAGTGTCAAATAATCCAAAGTCTAATTTCACATCTGACAGACTAAAATGAGCATATCTCCCACATACAGTGTCCGATTTTGGTCTACTCACTTTTAAAGTACTCCATTTTCAAATACCTTCAAAACAAGACCAATTTCACAAAATTCGGAGCTCATATGTGAAAGTTGGGTTTTGGGCCTCTTTTGCGCATTTTAACTTTTTGCTATTTTTGACTTGAGTTTTTATGTTCATAATTAACCCGTTTAATTTTATTTCTTCTTCATTTGTGTTCTTTGATGAAAGTTTTATTAAGCGACGCAAAAATTTAAATTCAGATCAAAACTGAGATCAAAGAAACTGACCAAGTTCAAGTGTTCGTTGTCGGTCTGTACAAAAGTTGTGTGTTTCTTATTTCTATTTTATTTTCCTATTTTCTTATCTATTAAAAATCCAAAAAAATTAGATTACTGTGTAATTGATTTTCTTGTATTTTATCGTATTTTTTCTATAATTTTTATCCCCTTTAAAACCACCAAAAAAAATACAAAATCCCAAAAATTCGGTTTTCTATACACATGGAGAGCCACAAAAAATACCACTTCTCACAGAAGACCTCTTTTGCTCCCAGGCCCTTCATGAAAGTTGTAGATCTTGACAAAACGAACAACTTTCATGAAGAACATTTTTCGATCCGAGATCATCTTCTATCTCTTTTTCCCCTCCAAAAATCTGTAATTTTTTTGGTGCCACGTGGCAGCTCCAGGGCGTGCCACGTGGCACCCCTCACCTCTCTCTCCAGCCGCCCGGGTCATGTGCCAAGCACGTGACCCCCACCTTCTTCCACCTTCGACCGTTTCAACCCTCTCCCTTCCCCCCTGCCGTTTCTCCTCCCCCTTGTAACCGTCGCCGCCATGCGCGGCCATAACCACCGGCCTCTCCCTCGCGCATAACGGTCGCCATCCTCTTCCCTATAAAACCCAGCCCCCTCACGCAGCTCCAACCATCCGCCATTAATCCCAAGGTTGGTGACAGCGACTCGTGGCCGGCGTGATCCAGTGGTCATCACCTCGACCGCTGCTCTCCGCTCCTGTGAGAACCCTCGAGCACCTCGCCCGCCCAGGTGATTTTCCTTCTCTTCTTCCTCGGAGAGAATCTACCCCACCATACATCTCCATCTCCGACCTCGCGCTAAGGTCGGAGCTCCATCTCCACATGACCCCCCCCTCATCCTCGCCGTCGTGCATCCCCTTTTCCCCTTTTGTTTTGCTTTAACCCCTGCAGGTACATCGCCTCTGCCTCCCTGTCCGCCTCAGCCGACCGCGCCTGTGCCGCGCAGCCGCCTGCGATGCCTCCTTCGACTCCAGGCGCCCCCGCCGCACATCGAGCGCCTCCGCCTCGACCTGCTCGCCCAGCCGAGCTCCAGCGCACCTTCGCCGCCTCCACCTTGAGGCCCCGCCTCCTCCGCCTCCGACTCCCTCCACCGATCGTGTGTCGACCGGCGAAGGGCCTCCCGACCGCCCGTCCAGCCACCGCGCAGAGGCCCCGCCTCGCGGCCCCGCCTCCTCTACACCGTGTGTCGGCCGAGGAGCAGCGCCGTCGCCACCTCCGCCACGCCGCTTCTGCCCTACACCGCCGTCGTTGGATCAGGGCACAAGACCTTGATCCAACGGTCCAGGATCAGACACGTGCCCCCCCTCCCCAAGCCTCGGCCCCAACCGCGAGGCTCGGGTCCACCGAATCGCCGCCAAGTCGCCGCGTGGAGGCTCGGACCATCCGAGCCTCAGCCTCGGTCCGAGCCTCCCCCACCGAGCCTCTGGTCCGGGCCCCGAACCTCAGGCTCGGCCATTCCGAGCCTCCAGTCGCCGCCGAACCTAAGCTTCCTCCCCGAGCCTGCGCACGCACGTGCGGCGCACGTGCTTTGGGGGTATATTGCAACCATACCCCTGGCACTTTAAAAAATTACAAAAATACCCCTGTCAGGGGTAAATTACGTCCGAGCCCCTCAAGTTTTTATTAATTACAGATAAGTCCTCCTAGGGACCTCTTTGCAAAGAAAACTTTATTTTATTTACATTTTAGTCCCTGAAACTTCATTTTACCATATCTTTGTCATACGGACTCCGATTTTAGCGTATAATATGCCATTTCGAAGCTATTTTCATGCTCTACAATTTAGCATAGCTTGTGGACAGATCTGAGGTTGTTTATTGTCAATTATTATTTGAGGACATCTGTCGACACTCGTAGGCTAATTTTTACATATCTGTCCCGCATCTTCCTTGGAAAAATTGATGATTTCTTTTGCAGGAACACTGATCAGTACTTTACATTTATTAATCCCCTTAGTGATTATTGATTATAATGTTTGAGTATTTTGATCACATTCTTTTGAGGATAGAATCTATGCTTCGATATTCCCATTGATTAGAAGTAGGAAAATCCTCTTGTGCTTGCAAATTGGGATTAATTTTTAATGTCTCTGGAACTATATATTTTTGATCTGTGACAAATTTCGAGAATATTGATTACATATTTTGGAGCAGAAATCTAAATTGCAGATCCTGGGCATAATCCTCTCTGTTTAATTTCTTTGCATCACATTCGCATCATTGCATTGTATATTTTATCAACGCAAAAATTAATCGAGCATTTATTAATTATTTAATTTGATTTAAGGCCACGCAACTAAAAATCACCGTTCCCTGTGTTCGACCTTGGTAACTTACCAAGTAAAATTATTCCACAACATTCAAAGATTGTGGTATTTTGATCGACCGAAATTCGCTTCCTATACTACAATTGTCGATTATTAAAGAGGTGAATTTCGCGCTCATCACTTACCCCTCCTTAATATCAGCTTCAGATGATCTCCAGCTTCATCTTGCACTCGTCATCCTTGGCCTCACTATACTAGTATTAAAAAGATGACATATCAGTTGTTGATAGATAGTTCACGGATGTTTTGGTGAGTATTTCCTCGAGACTATTTTACTGATGTGCATGATATATGGTGGAAGTCGGTCATAGATGAGGAGATGGATACACTCACATCTGAGATCTTGTTCCCTATATTGCAGCGGTCAAAGAGATAGGATGTCGGTGGGTTCACTACCCACCTTGATTTAAATGATATTGTTGTGTAATTGAACGCCAAACTGATCCCAAAATGGTTTTACTCAGTTATTGTGCTAATTATTTTAGGACATTCTTACCTGTGGCTCGGATGAGATGTATACAGGCCATCATTTCTGTAACAGATAACAAGGATGGGCCCATTTATCAGCTCAATGTCGAAAATGCCTTTCTTATGGTGACCTTGAAGAGGAGGTATACATGTCTAAACCTCCTGAGTATTCTCTTTTGTGTTGTTGAAACTGAAGATCTAGACATAAATATGCAAGAAACATATTAGAAGATATCAAATTTATGCATTTAAAGACAGCTACAATGGCTACCACGCTCCATGGGCGAAAAGACCTCAAAGTCATGTTAGTGTATCAATTCTATTCACTAAAACCTGCAGCACATGATCTTTTGTGTATGTGTGGAAATAAACAAAATAACGAATTGGAATCAGGATCAAGAACAAACATGATTTACGTGGAATCCCGTCCCTAGGAAGTGAGATGAAACCATGAGAGAAAGTCTGAAAGGGTAAGGTATTCTATTGAATTCTCTCAATGAGTACATGGGATGTGGAGATCTATTTATAGCCCCACCAACTCAACCAAATCCTACCACTTAGCAATGTGAGACTAAAGTGGCTTAAATACAAGAACTATGTTTATACATGATCAAATAAAGACAAGAACTATACTACCCAACCTAAAGATGACTTAAAGTAGACTAAGTCATCTCAACATCTCTCAGTAGACGGAGATATCAGAAAACCAGAAGTTAGCCATGACAGTGTCGTCCGGTCAAGGACGGAGTTTTCGGGAGAAGACAATGGCAAAGTACACGTCAGATTTACTCAAATTGATTCCACTAGCTCTATCAACAGGCTTTCCCAGTATACATTTTGAACAAGCTACATCGAGGATAGGTGTTGGACTAAGAATGGCAAGTCCTATAGAGCTTGATCATCTACAGAAGGGGACACTGAGAGTTATCTTAGTCAAGGTTGCAGAAGTCGGCAGTCGGTACTCGATCGGCAGGGTCACTGACTAAGGATTAATCGGCAGTCGGGAGAGTAATCGGATTTAGTCGGGCATTAGTCGGTTTTAATTTTTTTAATTATTTTTAATATATAAATCAAATTTTAATATATATATACTATCATTTATCTTCATAATTTTAGCAAATTTAATATTTTCAAGAGCTTAAGAAATTACAGCAAGAGAAGGAAAAATGAAGGAAGTTAAGATCAAATATTCAAAATATTTGGTACATAACACTAGCAAATGTTCAAAAGCACATACAACATGTCCAAAAAAATACTACAAGTAGGAAGGAAGACAAGTCAATCGAATCAATTCTCAATGTCATTATCCAAGTCCATCTCTTCTTCTTCTTCTGCGTCGTCGTCATCATCATCTTCTTCTTCTACTACTTCTATATCATCAAGATGTAACTCCTCGTTCTCATTCATCGGCGTAGCATTGGAGCTCGAAGATGAAGCTCCCTTGCTACGGTCAACTCGCTGGCTCCTTCTCGGTTCCAAATTCTCTTCAGCACCACTAGCATGTGCTACAGCACTCCATATCAATCCGGAACCTGGAAAAACCTCCTCATCATGAGCATCGACACCTCCAGTCCATTCAGCCATGTATGCACGATAACGAGATGAGAGAGGATCTTTTTCTTTTTCAACTCGACGTTCCCGCATGTTTGAATTGAAACGAACATACACAAGATCATTCAGCTTCTTCGTCTCCAATCTGTTCCTCTTCTTGGTATGGATCTGAACATCAAAATTCAAATTTTAAATTTATATCAATTACTACGTTATACTTTACTATTAGTAACAAAATTTGGTCGGTGGAATGGAGTCATTACCGAGTCAAAGGTACTCCGGTTACGCTTACATCCGGAGGATGAAGACATCAAGCTCAAGATCTTGATGGCCATGGCTTTCAAATGAGGCGTGTCATCTCCATGATTATGCCACCAGTTAGCTATTTAAATAGAGAATTCATCAATATAAATATAATATAATATTGCCAAAGAGAGAATTGTCCAGCATGAAATACATGGGTCATAATTGTTGTCATTTGTCATCCTCTGTCTCACAGCTAAAGGCTTGCCAAAATCACCACGACCAAGTCTGTATGTTGGAAGCTCGTCCCTGGTAATTGCATCTTGTACATCCAAATCTGGATAAAATCTTTCCATGCACTCCTTAAACCCTCTCCTCACCACAACACCCGGATCACCACGAGACTCAGTGTAGAAGAAAAATGGGTTCAAGTAATAAGCCGCAAGATGCAATGGAGTATCGAGCCTCCCTTTGGTCTTGGAGGTAACAGCATCCACAAAAAATTTGTAAGATGACTCCACGCCATTGAATGATGCAACTATCTCTCGTTTGGCCTCTTCAAGCCCTCCGTACACAAAACCCATAGATGGACGTCGATCTGCGTCAACAACACGCAATAAACGAACCAATGGAGTGAAAACTCGGACGGCGTGTGCAATGTGGTTCCAAAATGTAAGGCTGGATACAATAGAACTCGCTGCTTCTCCCCTCTTGGCCTTGTACCATTTGCAATTTCTCCACTCTTCTGAGGAGAACATCAATCTAAGCTTGTCTTTCTTCTCATTCAGGCTCTCAAGAGTAAGAAAAGTGGTTGCAAATCTTGTTTGACCAGGCCTTGCAATATCTCTCTTGTTTGTGGACTTACGCATCAAGCTTAGAGTTTTGGTGTGAGAGTATATAAACACCGTAAGCTTCTTTGCCTTTGTGATTGCACTCCTCACCTTCGTCTCTTTTCTTATCTCCTCCAAAGCAAGATCAAGGGAGTGCGCGGCGCATGGAGTCCACCAAATCCGTGGATACTTGGTGAGCAGCAATCTTCCCGCTACTACATTGGCAGATGCATTATCCGCCACAATCTGAACCACATTATCTATGCCCACTTCATTAAGACACTCATCCACCAGCTTGAAGATGTAATCCGCAGTGTGTGCCTCATTTGAGGCATCTATGGACTTCAAAAATGAAGTCCCCAAGGTGCAATTAACACAAAAATTGATGATGCTTCTTCCGCGCATGTCCGTCCACGCATCGGTCATCAAAGAGCATCCTGTCGACTTCCACGTATCACGATGACATTGCAAGTCATCGTGCATTTTCTTCACCGCATCCTTCAGAAGTGGACCACTAAGCTCATACCTCATGAAAGTCTTTAGTCCAGACCCATACTTCCCAATCGCCTCCACCATCTGCATGAAGGGCTTCGTCGTCAGTGCATTAAAAGGAATCGCCGATGTATATGCCCAGTTGGCTATATATGGGGTGACCCTATCACGATGCTCTTTGGAGAATGCATCTTTTATGGTCATCTGACGTGATGCACCTTCCAATGCGACATTCTGCTCTAACGAGTCGGATGCTCGTGATCTCTTCGTCGAACCCGCATCTCCAGTGATATCAGCATCCTCTCTCAGCTCTTGAACATCAACGGCTTTCTGGCTCTTCTTCCTTGCAACGTCATCAAGATATGTGATCACCTTCTTCTTCGTATCTTCGTCCACCTTTGGACATGCAGCCACGTTGCCTCTACGGTGTGCTAGATGTTGCTTGAACCTGTACACACCTCCCTTGACAACCTTCTTGCACAATCTGCAAGTAACTGTATTCGGATCTGTACGGTTCGAAAGATAACCATATTGCCATGCAGGATCAGTTGATCCTGGAGGCACGTAAAAAGACGAGTCGCTACCAGAAGCGACGTTCGCGGGAGGTGTATCCATCTACATAGTCACAAACTCAGAAATTACTAATCAAGTAATCATCAAACACAAGTATCTAATTAACAACAAGTATCTAAATTAACTAACCATTTGGAATAACAAATAAAAATAACCTAAGAAAAACAAAAAAAGATGAAAACCTAACCTAACATTGTTATTGGCTAACAAGTAACAATAACATATTAACATGATAACATCTAAGTTCAACATCATCAACCTAAGCAAATCTAAGCAACTACATGTCAACTTCTTACTTCTAAGATCAACCTAAGCAAAAAAAATGAAGAAAAAATAACCTAACATTATTATTTCATATTTGCTAACAATAACTTATAACACATTAACATTTATGTTCAACATTATCAACCTATGAAAAAGTAGAAGAGAAAACGAAAAATAATCCAAAATAAAAAAACTTAACCTACAGTGTGGGCGACGAGGCGCAGGAGGCGTGGGGGAGGAGAGGCGCTGGAGGCATGGGGGCGGCGAGGCGCTGGAGCTGGAGCTTGGAGGCGTTGGGGCGGCGACTCCTGAAGGCGGCGCCGGTGAGGCGAGCGGCGATGGAGGTCACTCGCGCGGGGACAGGGCTAGGGTATCGAGAGAGCGAGAGGGGTCGGGGGTTTCTGGGGTTTTCGAAACTGGGGAGGGTTACCGTTAGACAGTAACCCTCAAGGCTCAAGTCATTTGATAATCGGATCTGGCCATGGATCCTTATGAAGATATCGGCCGATTACTCGGCCGACTAGACCGACTAATCGTCCGCCTAGTCGGGCTCGACCGACTACAGGCCGAGTTGGCCTATTCAAGTCGGGCACCCCCCCGATTCGCATAGTCGGGCCGACTAGTCGGTCTAGTCGGCCGACTTTTGCAACAGTGATCTTAGTCTACCATATTTAACTCTACCATATTTAACATGTTTTCTATATTTAACTATTCATTGTTGGATTTCAAAAAAAAACTATTCATTGTTGGAATATGTTGAGTATGCGTCACTTATGTAGGAGATGGGTAAATGGATCCCTCCAAGATCCATGTACCAAATCCAGTTCTTTAGTCCCACATCGACCGTCTGTGGGAAGTGGAGACTCACTGAGGGCTATATAAGAAGCCCCACACCCTCTGTATTCAGTGAGAAAGTCAATAGACACATATAGCCCTTTAGGGCCTTCTCTCGTAGTTTCATCATGCTACTTAAGGAGTAGGGTTCCACGTAAAAATCCCAAGTTCTTCATTTCTTTATTCTTTTTCTCTAATCAAGCTTTCGTATTATATTTTCTAACATGGTATTAGAGTGGGTCGACTCTTGGTTGATTTTTTTTATTGTTCAAGATCGTTCAAGTTCAAGTTTCAGTTTTTAGGATTTTTCAAAACCCTATCTTTATGCCTTCATAGATTTTGGAAGATCAATTCATGCAGATTTATTATTCGATCAAGTTTGTGTTCTAGGGTTTAGATGAAACCCTAGAAAATTATTCTACGATTATCCACCTGGATTTGAGAAAAAGCATTGAGGGTTCCTGGACAGGAACCCTAATTTAGCAGCCGTTACGATGGGTTCCTCCGTGCAATGGAACCATGCATCTGCTCCGACCAACCTTCAGGCAGCGTGCTCCCCAAGCCACCTCGCACATGCCAACATGTTCGTGTGGGCTCCACCCAGGCGGCCCCTCCGGTCTCAGGCGACACCCCATCAGCCATCGTCGCCTCCTCTGCGCACCTCCCAGCACCTTCCAGGTCTCGCAACAGGTGGCTAAACCCCATCTCAATGGTGGAGGCTGAGGCCCCTCTTGGCATCATCGCTTCTCCCTTACAGCCGAAACTCCCTTCCAACCGCTTCCTGTCACTTGGCAGCTACAGATCGAAACACCCAGGCGGCGACTGGATTCCCAACAGAGGAACCTTAGGTGGTGGTGATCCTCCTTCTCAGGCTTCCTCCTCGTGCAAACCCTCCAGGCAGCGCCCCTCCCTCGCGCACTGCAGCCTTTAGCCTCGTTAGCGAGCCGCTTCTCCATCTAGGCAATGGTGGTGGACCTCTCCTTCCGAGGGGCGGTATCTCCTCTCTCGGATCTGGCGCAGGAGGCGCGAGATCAAACTCCAGGCGGAGCCGCTCCAGGCCCTCCAAGCGACCTGCGTTCTCCATCTCCATCGACGGTCGACGGCACCTGCAAGGCAATCGGATGGAGCGTAGCAGATCTCCATGGGATTAGTCCATCAGTGTGCTCCCACCATATCTATCTCGAGGAGGGGGCAAAGCCGTCGCGTGAGTTCCAGTGGCGACTGAACCCCAACCTGAGAGAGGTAGTAATGAAGGAAATATCAAAATGGTGGAGAGCCCTTCCCGATTTCCAATGCATGCAGCATCAAGAGAAACCCCTATCAGGGGCGGCAATCTTCAAGAGAGGGGTTCGCAAGTAGGAACCCTAAATAGAGCCCAAGTGGGCTTCTATTAAAAAAATTATATCCATATTTTGTTTGGGCCCAGTGAGCCCAGCCGAGTTATAAAAAAATTGCAAAAAAAACAAGGAAAAGCCGTAAAAAAATGATTGAAATGACTTATTAAAAAAGGAATGTGATAGCTATTTAAAAAAATTGAAATAGCCAGGAAAAAATTGATTGATTTGCAAAAAAAGAAAGCTTAAAAAAATTGAGATCAGCTAAGTGATTCATGTTTTCTCCCCATCTTCATTTCTTATCTTCTCCCAGCTTTGTCAATGTCATTGTTTTCTGACAAGTATGAGAGGAGGGGTAATGTGTAGAGTCACAGGTCTGTTCCAGATTCAGATGTCAGATTCCAGACCAGCAAGATGTTCAGACTCTACAGTTCAGTTTTTCAGACTCGACGATCAGATTCCGAGTCCTTTTCAGATGTGCACATGTTTACCATCATTATTTTCAGTGGTCCCCATCTTTTATTTTTTGTTAGAGTTTTCATGTGTTCCATAGAGACTCGATTGTAGAGATCCCATTTCCTATGCCATGCGGATTAGGGTTTTCATGTGGTTTAGTGGGGACTACAGAGTAGAGATCTCATTCTCTGAGCCAGTATGGGAGAGATCCAGTTCTCCGACGATGAGACTTTTCATACTCCATACTCCAGCGACCGTAGACTCCAACGAGGATGTCTCCACGGCTTTTTCAGTTCGGCCCTTTCAGAGATGGAGCAGTTGTCCATATTGTGGCGGGCCAGAGTACTCCGACAAGGAGACTCATTTCCAGTTGCAATGACTCTGACAGGAGCAGTACAAAGCACATGCTCTCCGACGAGGAGAATTAGTTCAACTCGCATTGCAGCCTGGTTCTTCCTCCTCACCTGCACGACATGAGAAGCAACTTCCTCGACAACAGCCGATAGTTGTGCATGTTGAGTTGATATTGTCCGTAGTGTCTTGTAGTGTGAGTTTGAGTGATTTCTTTCTGTGTGACCAAGCTGAGCATTGCATGCTCCAGCTTGAGGGGGAGTGTTGGAGTATGTTGAGTATGCGTCACTTATATGGGAGATAGGCACATCCAATTCTTTAGTCCCAGATCGATCGTCTGTGGAATGTGGAGACTTAGTGAGAGCTATATAAGAAGCCCCAGACCCTCTATATTCAGTGAGAAAGTAAATAGACACATATGGCCCTTTAAGGCCTTCTCCTGTGGTTTTATCCCACTCCTTAGGGAGTAGGGTTCCACGTAAAAATCAAGAGTTCTTTAATTCTTTATTCTTTTTCTCTGATCAAGCTTCCGCATTATATTTTCTAACATTCATACATTCAGATTTTCTTAATTTTGTGTGGTTCTCATTTTATTTGACTCTTGAGTTTTCTCCTATATAATAGAACATGGGGTTCTCCATATTAATCAAGTCAATTGGTTCCCTTTTTCTGATACCCTCCTCTTTATTTTATTTTATTTTTGTTGCCTAAAGATGCCACCACTTTACCTCCTTTGTATCTACCATTACATAATTGTTTTCCGGCATCATTCACAAATATGGGACTGACACCCCTCTTCATTCTCGAATAGGGTTATGCTAGTGTACCCTGCAGTTGTACCTAAATCGCCAATAAACCAGGGATTGGGAGCCAAGGCAATTCAAGAAAGTGATTCTGTCTGTTGGGACTCTAGCAAGGACAAGTTTTAAGAGGTCTAACTTCTAGAGGGCATGATTTAGGGGGCTAGTGGTAGATTTTTTTGCGGTGATACAGAAAATCCAATCCAGAATCAAAGCAAATGACATTGAAGTTTTTGGATTTGAAAAAGATGATGATTTTATTAGAATGGAGGTGCAAGAAACGGCAGGAATATAGGGACTTGGCTAATGGATATATATAGGAAAAAATGGGGTTTCCCCCACCCCATTTTCCGCAAAGTTTTTTATTTTTTTTGAAAAATATCACCATATAATTCATCCATATATCCCTCCTATATGTCATTCAAATTTCATCGGAAACAGAGACTCCTATGCCCTCCATCTAGAACAGGTATTTTTAACGGTCTTAGAACTGTTGTAGTCGTACATGTTCTAGATGGAGGGAGGGAGTCTCAGTTTCTGATGAAATTCGAATGACATAAAGGAGGGATATAGGGATGAATATACATGGCGATATTTTTCCAAAAAAATAAAAAAATTTGATGAAAAATGGGGCAGGGGCAGCCATGTTGGGGGCAGCCCCATTGCACCCATATATATATATATATAGAGAGAGAGAGAGAGGGAGGGAGTGATCCTATGAGAGACAAAACCAGAGAGAGCATGCATTCTGGACCACCAGATTCAACCAGGAGAGAGAAGACCAGGAGAGAGAAGACAAAATCTAGTGGTCTACAATGCATGCTCTCATGCTCTCACAGTTTTTGGCTCACACAGTATGAATGTATGCATGCATGCATGTATGTACGTATCCGTTCGCATACGAATACGGATAAGGATATGAGTTTTTTTCTTGTTTGTCAACAGTTCACTCAACGTTGCTTCTAGGGTGGGCCGTCTCGGTTGTCTTGGCACCATATGAGGTGATTGCTTGTACGGTGGCTTTGGGAACTTTGAGGGTGGGTTGCTTCTTACCTACTTAGGCCCTCATATGGTGTGCCTGACTTTGTCAGGGGACTGGCTAGCTGCGGTAAAGAAGTTGAAGAAGAGGACTACTAGCCGAAAGGCTTCATATTTGTCTAGGCGTGATCATGTTGAGTGGTTTAAGACGGCTTTCTCTGCTATTCTACATGTTTCCGTCTCCTGCCATCTTCTGCCTGGGATCAAAAACTGAGTTTAGACTTTGATGAGAAGGTTCTTTTAGTCCTCGAGGGAAATGTCGAGGATTCCCTTGAGAATCAGTGGGTAGTGTCCGAAGGGTAGTGGCATGAGGTCTTCAGCTTGAAGGAGAAGAACAATGCATTGCTCATTAAGTGGATCATGTGTATTCTGGGGAGTGACTTAGATTTACTTTGCCGCCTGGAGCAAATTATCTATAGGAATTCCATCTTATCTGTTTGCGTTGTTTGATATGATCAAATCATTACCTACATTTTGGAAGGAGATCTATGTGTTATTGGATGAGATCTCATCTTCCATGCAACATGTGCCCGACGATGGTAAGGATTTTTTTGCAGGATAATTGAATATAGGAAGAGGCATTTTATGAACCCACTTAAATGGTCCGGTGGTAGTGCAGTGTGCATACCATCCAAAAGATTAGGGTTCAAATCCCCCTTTGTGGGGGTTGCGTTAGGTAGTCGACAATCCGCGTAAAAAATAGTCGATCTTTCAACATGGATTTGTGCAAGAATCAATGTAGCCAACCCTACTTATAATGGGAGAAGGCTTTGTCATTTTTTTACTTGTGGATCAAGATATTAATGTGGTGGATGTCTAGATGAAGATACTTAATATCCTTTTTCGCTCCGATCTTCCTAATCAACGGGTAGCAAATTCTATGATGATGTTTGAGCTTTTAACTGCCATTAAGGGACCGCCTTCTAGTTTTGATTGATGAACTTGGTCAAAGAGGAGATTCTCGGTCGAGAAGGCATATGAGATGTATGTTTCGATGGTCTTCAATCCGAGGATGTTTGCTCAAGATTGTAAAAGGTTTAGGAGTTAGACACTACCATTGCAGCTCAATAAATTTTTATAGCTTCCAAGGCAGGGTCTGGTGATGATTGGGGCCAGAAGGAGCAGGATCTTTTATGCAAATGGTTTGTGTCAGCATTGTTCTTATGAGCTTCAGGATGTTGACCACTTTTTTTTTACTAATGTTGGTTCCAGAGATATTTGGGGAACGGCCTCTAAATATGGATTAGAATGCAAGAACTAAACAGGTTTCGAACTCCATAAATGATAGAGTTTGAAGCAATTGAAGACATTGCATATGTCTGAGATATAACTACACGACGAAGAATTCATCTCTTGTTCTTGATTAAATGAAGACAACATCCAATAACTAACTATGCATGGATATAGCAGGTGAACTAGGACAGCTTACACCACATCTTCTTATAAACTATCTAGAGGCAATCTAGACCGAAACACTTTTCACATTAGAGAGAGCTGATGCAGCAGACTAATACTCAATTTTACAACTTATACAAAAACTATATTTTAGGACTAATAAAATCCTTGATGTTGAACAATTTTCTCGTATTTTGCCTTTTTACATTCAAGAGGGGAGAGGGTCCTCTTCCTCCTCATGTTTAGGATTGTATAGAATTTTCTCTCATTTTCTCCTTTCCACTATAGATTTAGAATATTCTATAATAGTATTTTCTACCATAACTCAGCCATGGAAAGTTTTAGGTGAGCGCGTTTTGGCTTGGCTTACGAATCTATTCAATGTTATTTGGCGAAGCAAGAAAATGCCTGAAGATTGGAGGAGGAGTATCGTGGTGCCTCTTTATAAAAATAAAGGAGACATTCAAAATTGTTCAAATTATAGAGGTATCAAGCTGATGAGTCATACTATGAAAATTTGGGAATGTGTGATCGAGAGAAGGTTGAGGCAAGTTTCTAATGTCAAAGAAAATCAATTCGGATTCATGCCAGATCGCTTAACTATTGAAGCCATCCATTTGCTGAGGAGAACAATGGAGATTTATAGAGCTAAAAGGAAGAACCTCCATACGATCTTTATTGATTTGGAGAAGGCTTATGATTCTGTCCCACGAGAGATATTGTGGAGAGTTTTGGAGAAGAGACAAGTATCTGTCCTATACATTAACCTCATAAAGGACATGTATGATAGGGCTTTATCTTGTGTAAGGACACCGTCTTGGAAGACTGGCTATTTTGACATCAACATTGGTTTACATCAAGGTTCAGCTTTGAGTCCATTTCTTTTTACTTCGATTATGGATGAGTTGACAAGTCACATTCAGGATGAGTTACCTTGGTGTATGTTATTTGCTGATGATATTGTGTTGATTGACGAGACTAGAGATGGAGTAAATGAGAAGCTCGAGGTCTGGAGACATGAGTTGGAGAGTAAAGGATTTTGTATAAGTAGGGCTAAAACAGAATATATGGAGTGCACCTTTGATGGAAGCAATGGTGAAGGAATTGAGGTGAAGATTGGTGATGATAATATTCAGAAGAGATATTCTTTTAGATATCTGGGATCTATTTTGCAACATGATGGGGAAATTGATGGAGATGTTACTAATAGAATAAATGCAGGCTGGCTAAAGTGGAGAGGAGCCTCTGTTGTTCTCTGTGATAAGAAAATTCCTTTAAAAATTAAAGGAAAGTTTTACAAAGCAGTCGTGAGACCTGCTATGCTCTATGGATCTGAATGTTGGCCTGTGAACCATAGACATGTGCAGAGAATGGCTGTAGCAGAAATGAAAATGCTAAGTGGATGTGTGGACACACACGTAAAGATCGGATTCGGAATGATGCAATCAGAAAGAAAGTTGGTGTTGCTCCTATCGAGGATAAGATGCGAGAAAACCGCTTAAGATGGTTTGGTCATTTGCAAAGAAGATCGGCTGATGCACCAGTTAGAAGATGCGAGCGTTGGGATGTTGAGCCGGCTAAGAGAGGGTGGGGACGGCCCAAGAAGTGTTGGGAAGAGACCATACGAAGGGATCTTTGTTTTATGGATATAAGCCCGGGATTGACCCAAGATAGATCTGAATGGAGGCGAAGAATCCATGTAGACGACCCTACTTAATTGTGGGAAAAGGCTTTGTTGTTGTTGTTGTTGTATTTTATACCATATTGTATATCCCGTCTATAAAAAGGACCCATAGCTAAAGGAATGGAAGAACATGAACCATTTCAGCTCAAAGTAATTTATCTCACTTGACAATAGATAATCTCTCTTTTTCACCATTACATCTCTCTCTTCCTCCTCTCACATCTTCTCTTCATGCCTTTTTTTCAACTTTTCACCACTCTCTCTCTCTCTTCCATGTTTCCACTTCACCCCTTTCTTTCTCCTCTCCTAATTTCATATTTTCCCCTTCCCACTTTTCTTCTCAAGCCCCTCTTCTTCCTCCCCACATCCCCTACCAACCCATCCCCACTACCACCCTCCTCTTCTCTTCTCCACAACCGATGATCACCAACATCACCTCACCAAGTCATCGGTGAAGCTCTAGAGCCATCAAGGCAACCATCATGTCGACGTCTCCTTGTCAAGCCTTAACACCGCACGCCCTGCCGCACCCATGAAATCCATCAGCCGATACCACCAGCCCTCCATCCACTTTGTATCTGCCACTACCGCCCATTCCGCAGCTACACCAAGCTCTTTCCTCTTAGCCCCACCCACCACTTCTCATGGGTCTCCATTGTTTCCTCCAATATGTTGCAAGTCGAGAACAAACAAGTGTTTGTCATGGGTGCTGGATTAGGAGTTGATCATTGCCTTTTAATCATATCATTAAATATATTTTTTCCTTTCAGAATCAACTTTGTTGCATAACATTTGCACCAATTGCACTTACACCATCTATTGTTGCGAATTTCATATCATATTATCTTGAGTTCAAAATAAATTATCTTCTTTTACACCAATTTCATAATATTTGTCTTAGTGATGTATATTACATTAGAGTTTAAGTTGGGCTTGCATATCATTAGCATCAAGCATCTTATGGTCGTAGGAAAACAGAACCTATGAACTTGACCATAAAAGATGAATGAGACGGAAGCTCCAAAAATAGGAACATCCTCCACAGATAGAAATCAGAGATATTCCCAAAACCAGTAGAGGCCAAAAGGCAATCCAATTTTACGGGTAAAATCCGATTCATGCATGCATAACACATTTAGTTTTAGCCACTTCACAAAGAACCATCTGTACCTTTCCCAGGCCACCAACAACGGAGTAAGAGAAGCTCTTTCCTACAAGCACCAATCAAGACACACAGTGGAGAAGCATATCACACAATCCTGAAGGACTGCATAATCCGACAAACTCTATATCCAAAAATATTCAAATTGAGAAGAACCAGCAAATTAAATTTAAAATTCCGAATAAATTACCTATTGCCTCTAAGCTTAAACCATGCCTCGGCGCGGTGCCGGTGCGCCGTCCCAAGCTCCCCCTTGCAACCGCACCCGATCTGGATCAACTCCGCCCCCCCTGCCTCCTCCAAATCCGTCTCCAGATGGCAGATCCGGCACTCAAACCCACTTTTCAAATCAGCCCCCTCGTCAGGCTTTACGTCGAGCACCACGCAGACACTTCCTTTCCCCTCCCTTCCGGCATCACCCAGAACCCCAACTCTCTGCTGCTCGACGACCACCTTCCCCGTTTCCATCACCAAGCCCCCTTCCCCCTTCGGATTCCAATCTTTCGACGAGCTCCCGGGGTTCTCCGGCCCAACACCTCGCCCATCCCCACTGCCCATCAACAAATCTGTTACCAACGAAAAATCGCCATCGTTTTAAGAATCTGAAGATGACCGGTGAGGAGTTGTGGGTGGCGAAACCCCCAAGAAAAAATCGCAGCCTCGCAGCTCTCAATGAGAAGTGGGGATTTTTGTCATGGAGTCGATAGGGGTCGTTGACCAACGCGCTTAATACGTAAATAACGTGGACTTGCGATATCTTCAAGTGGAAATATTTGGTTTTAAAATAAGTTGGAATATTGGGATTAGAGGCCGATGGAAGAAACGGGATCTCAAATTCTACGGCAGCAGATTTTTTTAGGAAAAAATGGTACGAGACGCCTACCCTGTACAGCAGCAGATTTAACAAATGAGAAAAAAAAAAGCAGGATATTGAATAAGGGAAGTATATTCTGGATTCTTATTTGATTGATTTGAACGATAAAGAATGAATATGTAATCAGGATTTAATCACTTATTTTGATATAGCTTATCGTAAATAATATTCTTTTATCCATAGACAAGATCATAAGAGGATTGTAGCTTGCAAGGCTGCACCCCAAAACAAAGCCTTATTGCTTGGAGCATTTTCAAATTAAAATTCTTTGATTTTGGATATTGTGATTATCTTAGAAGCACGATTTTATCGCAGTTAATATGATCTTTGTCAGCTTTAGTTTTTTTATCTATATTAGATATTATCACCGAGTATTACAAAGCAGCCGTGAGACCTGTTATGCTTTATGGTTCTGAATGTTGGCCTGTGAACCATAGACATGTGCAGAGAATGGCTGTAGCAGAAATGAAAATGCTAAGATGGATGTGTGGACATACATGTAAAGATCGGATTCGGAATGATGCAATCCGAAAGAAAGTTGGTGTAGCTCCGATCGAGGATAAGATGCGAGAAAACCGCTTAAGATGGTTTGGTCATTTGCAAAGAAGGTCAACCGATGCACCGGTTAGGAGATGCGAGTGTTGGGATGTTGAGCCGGCTAAGAGAGGGCGAGGACGGCCCAAGAAGTGTTGGAAAGAGACTATACGAAGGGATCTTAGTTTTTTGGATATAAGTCCGAGATTGACCCAAGACAGATCTGAATGGAGGCGAAGAATCCATGTAGCCGACCCTACTTAATTGTGGGAAA
The DNA here is from genome assembly GCA_037367405.1 of Ottelia alismoides. Classification (NCBI taxonomy): domain Eukaryota; kingdom Viridiplantae; phylum Streptophyta; class Magnoliopsida; order Alismatales; family Hydrocharitaceae; genus Ottelia; species Ottelia alismoides. Next base: position 191,431 of record JAZKJV010008725.1, on the reverse strand, counting down.
AGGCTTTGTTGTTGTTGTTGTTGTTGTATCCAACTTTGTTATCGTGTATTTGAAGGTAGGCTTAATCTCGCACATCATGGAAATGCAAAAATTACGAATACAGTTCATAATGAAAGGTGTCTATCCTATGAGCACCAATGCAATAGTATAGAAAATGATTGCAAAAGCGAAACCCCATGGTAATGGAAAAAAATATCCACACGGTTTCGCAAGATCACAAGAGTATATGAAAATACCTTTAATATGTGTCTCTAAACCAAGAGACCTCCTGATTTAAGTCTGATTCGACAGACGCTTGCATTTGCAGGCACCGCGATGACCCGTATAATATTATTTCACAAACTTGAGAGTTCTTCTCCACTAAGTTGTCGACACCAAATGAGATCTAGAATGATCTCAACATCTTGATTTCATCTCACAAAATCACGTCCTTCTACTCGGACATGAAGCGCGAAGAAGAAGATGAATCCTCTTGCAATTGGCCGAGCCAAACGAAGAGAAGAGGAGAGGTATTGTGTGGACAGCCAGGGGAAGAAAAAAGAGAGCATTTCTCTTCTATTTTTCCTCTTGAATATTGGACTAGAGAGCACTAGACGTGAACTTGAATTCTAACCAAAATAGAGAGGTTATACACATGTGGACAGCCAAGAGAGATGTAGTAGAGAGTTAAAACTCTCTACTTTATCTCTTATTCTAATCCAACATCTATTAGGGCTCTCCTATTTTTGAATTTGAATAAATAGATGAGATAATGAAAGATAAAATGGTCTTTCTCTCTCCAATTATCTCATATGGACAACCATATCTAGAGAAGAAAAGTTGGATTTTTCTTCTTTAAATGTTCTATTTAATAATTCAAGTTCTTTATAGACATGGTTTTAAATAATTATGGATCTATCTCTCTGGATAATTACCATTAACTATTTATGAGATAATTATAAAAATTGTTCAACCATTAGTGAATCCAATTAATTAGTCCATAATAAAATATAAATCCAATTTGTATTTATTTAACAGAGAATGAAAATCCAATTCATATCAACATTAATTATTTAAGTGGGTCATATTCACATAAGTCCAGATATAAATATGGATCATATTTATGTTAATATTAATTATTATAGATCCATGTCCATATTAATTAATTTTTAAAAATTTGAATCATTTTTACATATTCCCAATTTGATATATTAATTATAGTGACAATTATAGTCTTGATAGTCAATTTGTCAATATACAACTCCTAATCAAATTTGGACTTGTGTTGTAGCATTCGCACATACTTGGAGAAAATGTTAGAGAGATTATATAGAATGTGTATGATGTGATGATTAGATTTACATCTACTATATTGGTTTAAACCACTTTGAACAATTCTAGTCGGGTGCTTTTTGGACCATTTCTCCAAATTCGACTCTGAACTCTTCGGGATCAGTTTCCAACCTTTTAGATCTAGAGTTAGATATATGACTTGAAATTTAATTGTGTCCTCAATCTACCTCTTTAGATCTACAATATTGCGTCAGTATATATAACCAAACTCTTTAGATCAACAATTGTATGATACTAATATGGCCATGGTACATAACCTAATTCTGTACAGAGATATCTTATTTATGCAAAATTTAGGTACGTTGTATTCCTCATATAATGGAATGATATAATTTTTAATAACGTTTATTTGATATTGGATATCCATGGTCTCACATGTCCAACAGTATTTTGTTACCTTTTTGTACACATGTTTGTCAACATGAGCATATTTTTTACCATTATGTATATTATTTTACATATAGGTACTTGTGTAGGTATGAGTTTGCCAAGAGTCAAGCATTGTTAACATGTGATTTGTGATGAAACTGTGTTTCATACACATAAAAATTGAAAAAATGGGGTAACTAATTGAACAAATTTCATGCATGTGCTACTTTTTGTATCGTATAAACTCATGCTGTAAAATAAAGCATCCTTTATCACTCAAAAATCACTAAGAATATGCAAAACAAAAATCTAAAAATAGATAAGGAAATAGGAAAATAGTAAAAATAACAAATACACACTAATATAGTTAAACTTCAAAATTTTATAATTATTTTTATGCAACTCCGATTAAGTTGATTCCTTTTGATTTAATCAATAAATATGTGAAAAAGTATAATAGTATCATAAAAATACCATCATAAATAATTGGCAAATGAACAGGTTCACTTCTCCCAACATACACACCTTCTGTATTTTATATTTGGATCATACGAATTCCAATTCACCTCAACCTAAATTTAAATTTCATCATTTAAAATATTTTAAATCCTAAAAATATTTTAAATTTTAGTAGGGCTCGTTTGTGAAAGTCGATTCTAAGACCCATTTGTATAATAGTTTATGGCTTTTTCATTATTTCATATAGATCTTATTTTAACTCCTTGAGTTTTAGTTTCAATTGATTTTTTTAATTTTATATTTTATTTTCCTGTAAAAAATCAACTAAATTATTTTATATCTTTTTTCCGTTATAATTAAAAAAATAACAAAATTATGTCCAAGTAGATTACAATACATATTATTATAAAATATAACATAGTATCATTATTAATAAGAAAACAAAATAAAAACCAAAAAACCCAAAACATTGGTATTATATATCTAAAAAATTAGTTTTTATTTTTCTATCTTGAACTCTAAACTTTTTTTGGAAAAGCTTTCTTTTATAATATTTTAGATAAAATTATTTTGAGAAAGTTTTTTATTTTAGAATTTCAATTTTGAAGTTTTTCCCATCTTTTTTCTCAATTATCCCTATTTTTGGTCCATCTTTATTGTGATTGGTTCACGTGGCCAAGTTTTGACTTGTTGACTGACAGTCTTTCTCTCTCTTAGTTTGTGATTAAATGCTACCCCATACCTAGGGCATGTTTGGTTGCTAGGGTACCACGGGGTATCTTGGCATACTCCCAGCTTCATCCCTGCATTTCTGGGTTGGGATTACGTGTATGGATCATACAATTTCTTTGTTATACTATCTTTAACCATATTTAAATAAATTTAACAAAAAAACATATTATAATCCTTAAAAAAATTAATATAACACGTAATCAACGTGACATCATATCACATTTATCATTCCAACCCTCTAACCATTCAAACATCTACTATTCACAGGAGGTTACCCCAATCCATCCCAACCCAGTTCCTAGGGCTGTCAGGAAAGCTCGAACTCGATGAGCTCAACTCGGGCTCGACTCGTTAAGGGCTCGTGAGCCAGACTCGAAACCTTAACGAGCACGAGCCCAAGTTGGGTTTTATGGCTCGTTAGCTTATCGAGTCGAGTTCGAGTTGGGCATTGTTCAACTCGGAAACTTGACTCGATAACTCGTTTTCTCTCTTGATAAAAAATTAAAAACATATATACCAAAACTTCCACATTGAGTTTGATTAAACTAGAGGTTAACATTTTTCTTGCCCAAAAAACTGCACAAAAGAGTATAAAAAATCAAAATTACAAATGTCATTTGCATAATTTAATGTATAAAATGGAATAATGACTCATTAAGAGGTTCATGAGCCTGCTCATTTTGAGGCTCATGAGCCAGCTCAGAAACTCAAGACTCGATAAGAGGCTCGTGAGCCAGCTCATTTTGAGGCTAGTGAGCCAGCTCAGAAACTCGTGGCTTGATAAGAGGCTCGTGAGTCAACTCGAACTCGACGAGTTCGAGTTCGAGTTGGTGATCCAGGGCTCGATCCTTATCGAGCCCGAGTTCGAGCTTAGGTTTCTTATCGAGTTCGAGTCAGAGTTGAGGCCAACTCGACTCGTTGAACTCGATAGACACCCCTACCAGTTCCCAAACAGGCCCCTAAACTCCATTGGAGGATACCCTTCATGTCATCTTTCTTCCCTTCTTTGGGAAAGTTAACTCTAGTTAACTTCTTCCCCTTTGTTCCTCTTTGGTGTTAAAACCCACCTAACATCGGAAACACCCCCAGCTCTCTAACCACCTCAGCTCCTTGTTGTCCTCCTCGGACTCCCTTCCTCAACATCCCGCAATCAGAACAATATCTCCTTCCTCCCCAATCTCTACCACAATAAGAACCTTTTTTTCAAAATTCACACAACCCGTCGATACTCTTATCCCCTTCTAGATCCACGTCCTTGATCGTGACAAGGCAAGGGGCAGAGAAAGCCACGACGATAGGGATAGTCAGCGTGGTCCCTTTATGTTCTTGCACACCATTATAGAGTTGTTTCTCATTACTGAGCTTCGTGGCATCACTGCCCGCTCATAGATAAGACCGAAAAGTCTCTGACCTTCAACACATGCCTCGCTCTAGTGCTTTCCCCCGTATGTTTAGCCAATAGTTGTAGGTAATCATCTTCCCTCTTCTTCTCCGTATTTTTGTTTATTTTTTTTGAACCCACTACCATCATAACCATCCTCGTTCCCTCGGTGTAACAAGTATCTTTGTGCCATACACTCCACTTCACCGTCCTTCATCCCACTACCCATTCAATCTCTAGCCACGCGCGGTGGCTGGAGCATATCCTCTTCTCTCACTAACATGAAAAGCTTCACCTCCATTTACTACCCCTGATGTTTTCACTCTAACATTTAGCCGAGCCCCAAGATCGAGATCGCTTTTCCCTTTGTAGGATGCTAGTTGGAGTCGCATGAGTACAACAACTTGCCCCATCCTTATTGGAGAAGTTTACTCCTTGCAAGAGAACCACCTTCAACCTAACATTCTCACACAAAGAAGAAGGAAGGGGGGTGCAAGAAGAGCAGCTTACGTTAGATCAACCCCCCACCCCATCCTTTAGATGTTGGATCAACTCCAAGTGGAAACCATCAGATCAATGATTTTTGAGATCTGGAATGTCCTTCACATCATATATTATCCGTTGATCAGCCTCACACCCTCAAAACAAACCATGTGGTGCATGGATTTTTGTAACTTTATCCCCTGGTCTTTCTCAGTTCGCAATAAAGTCCCTTATACAGGTGGACACATCTGGAGATGACACCTAAGCCGCTTTTCATTTTTCCCTAAGCCGCTTTTCATTTTGCATACTTAGACCTAATTCTAGAGTATTAACATAAACATTTTCTCCGTAGTTTTAAACTTTAATTTTCATTTGACCTTTGCATTCATACCTTTGCCTTTAAACACTATAAATCTATCATTTGTGGTTTGATTTTTATCATGTTTTGTTGGAAAGTTAACTTAATACTCTACAATGTCTTAAAGTTTCATGGTTTGTTGCTGTGCGAATGATTAATGGTGAATTTTAAAGAAAAGGTGCCATATCTCCTTGTTTCGTCAATAATTCATTATGTGCTTCGTATTTTTGGCTCATTTTAGATAATATTTCTTGCTAATTTTTGGAACCATAGAGGTATTTTTTATGGTGTGTGGGGGCATAATATAGGCTATCTAAAGATTTTTTGGGGAAATATTGCAACATAGGTCGCACAGTCAATTTACAAGTTAACTTCTATATGTCACAATTTGCAATGGATTTAAGAGGGACCCTCGCCACAAGTTTTCTTGTATAAATTTGCATAATTTTCCAATTCATAATTAAATTCAATATCTATAAATTTACATTGTATTTATAACTCTAAGAATAATTTTTCATTAAAAATTTAGTACTTAATCAAATGCAATATTAAAAAAATAACCACAATAGCTTGAACTAAAGAGAAATATAAGTGCCTTCATAAAGAGAAACCTTGCAAATTTTTACAATGGTTCATGATATACGAAGAGTTCATTGTAGGAGCATAATTGCAAATTACAAAATTAAAAAGAAAAACTAGAAAGTCCTTCGGAGACTTATCTTTAATTAATAGAAAATGATGGGTGTCATTTAAAATTGACCTAATGGGCGGAGGGGTGTTGGAATTTTAAGTCCTTGATGACCCACTTATGCCATAAAAATTATTTTTTATCCGAATTGAATGTTTTTATTTGTACTTAATTAAGGTCCCTTTATACAATCAGCTATGGTCATCTTGAATACCATGCAGTTGAGAGGACATAACTGACTTCATCATGTTATATTTAAGATTGATCTCCAATTTGAGAAGGAAATGGCAATCTTTCTCTAAATACAGATCTCTGACTTACTTATTGATACATGTCCTCTGTGTAGAAATTGAGATTCATATGTTATAGATGTCAAGTCAAAGTGTTGACCTTATGGTCAAAAGATTGACCCGAAAAGTCAAAATGGTGACTTCGTATCATGTTATGACTCTAATGGTCAGATGTTGATAAAAAGTCAAAATGTCGACGAAAAGTCAAAATGTTGACTATTGAGGTCAAAGTGTTGGCTCGAGGAGATCGAGATGAATTAAGACATGAATCATAACTTTCATGATTAGTCATGCATCCTTTGATCTTAGGATAGATATACATCTATATATATCCAAGTATGTACATTAGACAAACCATTACGTTGAAGACCTAACCGAGGTCCATACATCAACGTGTGATTGTACATATGAGGACATATTGTAAAACCCTGACTTTTTTCTCTGATATCCAACCATGACTAAAATTACATTTGGTTAAACATATGCAATATAGTAATATTAGAAGCATCTCTTCATTAGCTTTCTAACACATCTGAAATTTTTGAAATTTGACTCCAAATGAGAGAGATATTGCCTTTTTACTGAAGAGATATCCAACCCTAAATTTTGAACATAGGTTATGAAAATGTAACTTTCCAAACATTTCTAATAAACCATATGGACAGTCAAAAGTACCCTAACCCATCTTTTTCTTCTTCATATCATTATCCTCCACCTCCATAGCCATCATCTTGACCATCAGGTACTCGTCGAAAGTCACCAGAGCGTGTTATTATCATCATTCTCACGAGGAGAGTGCAAAGAATAAGATTATATTCTTGATTTTGAGTTTATAGGCACGATATTCTCTCTAGATCAATTTTTTGGAATGGATTCTTCAAACCATGATATGTGATATCACTTGTATCAGTGAGGAGAAGCCATTTATCACGGAAAAACTACATGTAGACACATTTATGTGCTAAGGAAACATAGTTTTTCCCTATTCCCTCATTTAGCATATGGGTTGATGCCATGCTTGTTCTTGAGGCACTTAAAATTCTTGCCTTGATGATTTTTGGACACCTATCATTTATGTGCTAATGAAATCAGGTTTTTCCCTATTCCCTCATTTAACATATGGATTGATGTCATCCTTGTTCTTGAGGCACATAAAATCCTTGCCTTGATGATTTTTGGACACCTATCCTTGCATCCCCATTTGTTTTATTTCATTAGTTATTGATCTTGATGTTTGACAAATATATATTTATGTATATCTCATGTTAAATAAAGATCTTGAGTTGTGGAGTGTGATTTTTGTATGAACCTGATATGGCAACACATGTAGCGTGTTGTAGGATCTCCCCCTCTACCTAAGTGAATGCTCTTCCTTCAACCTCTGGTCATTCTGATTGTTGAGGGAGATTGCTAAAATTTAAGCGAAGGTCAGGAATGGTCAGAGGAGGTACTGGTGTTGTTGGAGCAACATAACTATATCTTCTCTTTAGAGGCGGAGGAGGAGATCGAATATGGTCTTAGAATCTAATCAATAAAAACCCTACATTATTAGCAAATAGCCAAACAATGGAAGAAATATCGCGAGTGAAATGGAATGAGATGGAGGGTCGTCGAAGGAACTGGAGTGTAGGCCCTAATGGGTTCTTCATCTTTGCAAGGTGAAGAACTAGGTCAAAGTGGAGATGATTCTACAGAAGAAGAAGTGATATCGAGAAGATGCGTGTAGATTTGATATGATCAGTGATGGTGTAGGACTGATCAAATGGGTGAGAATTTAAGTGTGTGCTGAATAAAATCAGAGAAGAAGATAAGGGGACACTTGGGTCAAACCTGGAGATGAAAGAACGGAATCAGAGGCAGATAAGGAGGCCTAGGCTAGAACTCTAGAGGCTCCTTGGTCTTTGCTTTACATGCACGGTGAATGCGTAAAGCTCGAGCAGAGTTGGAGGGTGCTACGACATGGCCAGACACCATGGATATCACCAGAGCTCGAATCTCTGGCGTAGCTCTACCTCTCTTACGATCTCTATCATCAAAAGCAAGGAGAAGGCTTGGAGTGAACTCACGTAAAGGTGGATGACCGTGAAAGAAGGTCGGAATGGGGGTTTTGTCTAGAGGAGTAGCAATTGAAGGGGATAGTTTCAACCTCTACTGGGAAGTTGGGTTGGATTGGAAAACAAAAATGGAGGTTCCAACGTGAAAAAGGGATGAGTGGAGTACAAGAGGACACTGGAATCATGGAGAGACGACACATGAAACAACGGGTATTGGTTTGGAGGGCAGACATGACCCTTAATAGTGCCAACCATCTGAGGAAGACGATGGACCACAGATCCAACAACCCTAATTTGGGTGTGATGGGGACAACTGGAGCCTCTTTATTAAAAGATCAAGCAGCTCTAACGTGAGCAATGTGGAATAAATTAGATTCGTTTGATCAAAAGATCATTGGCCCAGATGAAGGGCAGATGATAAAGAAGGATCAACATGCTTGTGCTTGATTGGGCCATGTGGACCAATGAAAATAGAGATAAATAAGAAAACTTGTAAAATAAAAATAGTAAATGAGGTCAAATAAAAAAGTGCTCTACATGAATGTCATGTATTTTTTTAAGATCTACACCTTTAATGTAGAATCCAAAACCAAAATACATCATGTATACATAGCTAATATCTTTGTAAGTATATATAAATAATTTTCAAAGCTCTACATCATCGCATGTTCTTGCAAGAGATCAAGGAAGTGACTATATATTAGCAGGCTCAGGACAGAGTATATAAAGGAAGAAGAAGAGTCGAGGGGTGAGTGCGTCATATATAGTAGCGAGAGAAAGCGTCGGGAGAAAATAGCTACTAACACATTATCATGGTCTCTAAAATCAACAAAGAAATTCATAGTTGCTTTATAAGCTCAAATTAATAGTCTAGTTGTTGAGCGAGTTTGAAGTAAAGTGCCTTCAGACCCTGTCTTCCTTCGTCCCGTTCTTCGTACCCTGCTATTTTTAATGCCACATTCCTACTAATTATTAGTATGCCTCTATTTGTGGACATGAGTCTACCTTTCACTTTGCGTGCTTTCTTCTGGCCATTTAATTAGGCTCAAAAAGATGACTTCAGCGAGTCAAAGTACTTTTTTTATTTGTTTTGTTATTTTTTGGTATTTTTGAATAACAAATAATATATTATATATTATATATAATATATTATATAATATATACAACTAATTTTTATGGGATTTTAATAATGAGAAACATAGAAAATAAAAGAAATTTTAAACACATATATTAGGTACTTTATTTATATAAATAAATAACCTTAATTGTTTAACGTGTTAGAAGTTAATTTCAATTAATTAATTAATAAGTTATTTGATTAGTTTAATATCGAGGGCTAAATAATATAAATAAAGTTGATGAATATGAGATTCATCACCCGATATACTTAAACTTTGCTCGTCCTCGATAAAGAATGAATAAGTGAGTTGAATCCCTGACTGTGCATGTGAAATACAAGACTCGACATTCAGGATACAAGTTTTTTGCGACTCTTATACTCTTAGTTTAACCAAGTTTCACTCAAAAGGAACTTAACTTCTCTAATTATCACACCCTCTGTATACATATGCATATATGAAGTATGACATTTAATGTGGATTACATGTACAAGTGTAGAGTAAGTTTTGCCTGAGGTTCCAGTCTAAAAGATCATCCTTATGTGTGAATATGATTTACAAATTGGTAATGGAATGATTGAGATTATCACAAAATAATTTGGAATTATTTTTGTGAATAATTATGCAGCAATTGTTGTTGTACATGTGATATTTATGGAGAGATATGAGATCTCTCAATTAAGGAAAAAGCGGAGCACCTTCCCCTTCAAGAGGGAGGATGACCAGAGAGTCCTACTCCTTGTCCTAAAAGCCGACCTTTACTCCATGTGGATGCACAAAACTCCAAAGAGCTCCTCCCTCGATCTACGAGCCCTCGCAACAAAGGCATACACAGAGGTATGCCCGAACAATTCTATATAGATAAATAGAAATAAAACAGATAAAAAGAAATAAAACAAAAAATAGTAAACGAAATAGACAAAAGAAAAAGAAAAACAATATATACATCATTGCTCCTGAGAAATGGCGCCATTTGTTGAACGGATCCTGGCCGGTCTATCAATCTAACAAGCTAGATCAATGGTCTTTGAGGTGACCGGGCTCTGAAGCCAAATCAACAACAATCAACCCCCACAAGATGAATAAAGCGATCAAAGAGAAGTGAGTCAAGTTTATTTTTTTAACTCTCCAAAATATGTGTATAGTGAATAAGTATGTAGAGTATCGTACTACAAAGAGCAAACATGATAGGTTGAGAAAGTAAAATTAATTATTGCTGATAAATTCTGATTCTTGGTTATTTTTCTTTTTGTCCTTTTATTTTTAAGATTTTTGTGGGCTTTTAGTATTTAATTTTTTTATTTTTTATTTTTGCAAATGTTTTTTTATTTTGCCTTTATAAATAAAAATATAGTAATAATTTATAATATAAGTAGTAATAATAGATATAGTAATAATAATAGATATAGATAATAGATAGAGAAAGATAAAAAAAGAGAAATGTTTTTGCGATTTTTTAAATATAAAATAAAATCAAAACAAGGAAAGAAAGTCTTTTTGTGTTTTAAATATTTTGCAAATGTTTTTATGATTTTAAAGAGTTTTTATAATTTTTATGGGGTTTTAGAATATTAAAAAGTGTAAAATAGTGAACAACTTAAATACCAATTTTTTTGGGGTTTTAAAAATAGAAAATAGTTCAAAAAATTCCCAAAACCATTTTTAGTCTATATTGTGTATAATAAAGGAAAATATAAGACAGAAAATAATATTTTCGGGTTTTTATGGAGTTTAAACTGATTTTTATTACATTTTTAGAGTTTTTATCTTTAAGGTTTTTGTTTTGAATTTTTAAATGATTTTTGGTCTTAAGGTAGAATATATAATGATATAACTAATATATTTTTTTGGAATTTAAATGTTTTGATATTTTTTGGGATTTTAATAATCAAATAGGGAATACATGCATTTTATGTTTTTTTAGAAAATAGGAAAATAACTTAAAATGCCCCACAAAAAATTTATGCGATAGGTAGATGTAGCAGACACCTAAGATAATTTTCCTACAATTTTTGGAGCCAAAATGTTATTTATAATAATAAATAAACAAGAAATAAAATTTTGGGACTAGCAAGGGCATAAATGTAATTTCATAAAATGGCAGGTCCATAGATGCAATTTATGCATAAATGTTACACTAATTTGTCAAACTAACAGATTGAATATAAGTACCTAAAACTGGAGGGGTTTAGGTGTAAAATGTCACCTACCTTACATGTGGACGCACGTGTGATGAGTCGGCACTGGACCAAAATGTAATTTCGAGGAATGCTCGGGTTTATTTGCAAATATTATAGAATAAAATTACACTACAGGTAACATTTAATGTATTAATAAAAATACAAAAATATGAGAGGGTGCTATGAAATTTACCTACACTCGTACGCTATCCAATGGTCCGATGATCTTTACAACACGTGCACGATTAGGATGGTGTGATATCACTTTGTGCATGGATGGCCAAGATTAGATCTTGGCACTCGATCAGACAACTCTGAATCTTGGCATCCATTGACAACTACTTGATCTGAAGGAGGTACATGATCAGACGACTAAGAAGAACCTTGAAAGAACAGGGAAGAACTGGATCTAGTGGCTGTTTCGATTGGTTGTTGCTGCATCTCCCTGCCACTAGGAGGGCAGCCAATGACCGCAAATGAAGTTGATGCTCCTCTATAGGTGCAGGTACCCTAAAAAGGCTCTGAGACTCACAAAAGGAGGCCTAGAGGGTCGAAGAAGCAAGGGTCTGCGGGTGCTTCTCTTGGGGTTCGATTCGCCTCAGATGAGGCTTCTACCTCATGGAACCTACATGCTCAGAAAAACAAAGGCAAAGAGTCTAGGGGTTTATTGAGTGGAGATGGTGAAGGTGAGGGTGTGGTAGTGAGGTTCCAACGAAGATGGTGGAGGGAACCTTGGCAGCTCGATTTAGTTTAGAGCGAATCAAGATGGATGGGGGTGTTGAGTTGTGGAGAAATGGAAGGGGATGATTGTTGGAAGTGAAGTGGATACAGAACGAGGGTTGTAGATAGGTGAACGGAGGCCGGAGCCCAATGCTCCAGTGTACTCTTACCTACTGTAATCAAAAGCTAAAACAAAGTAGAAACGTCAAACAAAATGTGTAAATAAAATCCGGAGTCAAAAGCTACATACAAATGTGAAGAAAACAAACTCAACTTGGCCAAGAAGCCAAGGAGTAGAGCCACCTGGAGCATAGCTCCGACGATGGTGGTAGCTGCTCTCCTCCCCTCTCTACACCTTGGAGCGAGGAGGCTCCACTCGTTGTCAATGAGGACAAGCTCCGACGAGCGAAAACAACGGGTTTCAAGGATTTAAACGAGACTAAAATCAAAATGGAGGAGGAGGCGAGGCTATATAAAGGGGAACTTTGACTAGGGTTTATGTGTGAATCGATGCTCAATTGACCAATCACATGGGATAGCATGGAAGAGCAGTGTATTGACAAGATTTTTTATGCAGATATGTTTCCAAATCGATGATTACATCGATTGGTGCAAAATGGAGAAGCGAGGGGGGTCAGTGCTCTAACAAGCCTAGACCTAGGTGTGGGTACAATTGACTGACTGGTCAACCAGCGCACACGCCTCATTGGTCCACGTCAGAGTGTTAAAAGACAAAACATGAATAAAAAGGAGAAATAATTAGAAATAAAATAGAAATTAATTTTATTAAATAAAAGTCAAAACATAAAAATGTTTATTATTTTATGTACTATTTTTATGCCATTTTTATTTATTTATATCAACTTATTTATCATATGTTAATATTTACAAGTATATCCATAGGTATATTTACCTATATTTTAGGTCTTTTATTTTTATTTTGTATTATTAATTTTATTATTATCTTTACATATTTTATATAGTTATAATATATTTAAATACATATTTACAAAAGTTTTCCTTTATTTTTCTGGTTTTTTGTATAATTAAATAAATATATGTATATACATTATAGGTGTAGTATACCTACATATTTTAATGTATTAATTATTTTAATGTACTTTTAATGCTTTTATTTTATGTTTCTTATTTTATTTATATTTCATATAATATATACAAGTGTTTAAAAAGCCGACCCTACTTAATTGTGGGAAAAGGCTTTGTTGTTGTTATATACAAGTGTTTAAAAAATCGAATTAAAGATTAGATATAAATAATAAATTATTTCAATTTTTATATACATGTACACAGTATAATGGGGACCAAAAAGCTGACTTTTATATCTTAACTCCATTTTAATGAAACATCTTCATTAGAAAGATCATTTATTTTAAGAGCATATAAATGTGAGTTGATGAAGTTTGAGTTGTGTTGAGAACATATTGGTATGTGAAGTTCAGTTTGTGCTTTTTTCATCTCTTTGTCCAAATCACATTATACATTATTTTTATGTACATTTTTTTATATTTTGCTATGTATTTTTATGCACATTTTTCATGTTGAACATTTCTTCAAAAATAGGATATTGGTTATTTTCGAGTTAAAGAATTAGGGTTTCTATGTATTCATTGTACAATTTATTGGACCTATCTCCCTCTACTTTATTCGTGGTCGACTAGGTCAATATTGACCTGGTCTCGGGGTCTAGGGTCATTCATTACTTTCAATACTTCATTTCCTTTTTTTTTCTTTTCTTTATTCTTTTATTTTGTAATTATTTATATATTTATATTTACATAGTATTTAACGGGTAAATAATGAATATACTTTTGTACAATTTAATGCTATTTACATGCATTTAACGAGGGTTTAAAGGCCAAAATGAAAGAATAAATATGTTGAAATGGAGATTCATCACCTCTGACTAAGCTCTTAGGAAAATACATGGAGTTCATTGTAGATCACATGTGTCTTGAGTCCTTCGAGCTCCTAAAGAAAAATAGTGGATTCGCCTGTCTTGCAAGCTTCTAATTGATCTCTTCCCTTTGAGATCATGATTGACACAAGATGGGATTCCGTTTGCACTTCACTACACGATTATAGTATTAGATCCAGTACAGAAGAATTATACAGTAAGTGGAAAGGAAATGTTCAAAGTAGTTTGAGCCTTAGAGAAGTTCAGGTCTTATCTATTAGGTTCCAAGGAGATAATATACACTGATCACACAATTATTCGATATATGTGGTAAAGAAGGATGTGAAGGTGTGTCTTCTTTGGTGGATTTTATTACTCTAGGAGTTTGATTTGGAGATTAAGGATAAACCTGGAGTTAAGAATGTTGTGCCTGATCATTTATCATGTATTGAGTAGAAGGATGATAAACCCGAAATTTTAGCCCTTTAAAAGTGTGGAATTTACACTCGAATCTTGTTACAGTCAGGCGAAATCAGATCTATCAAAAACCACTTGGATTGATTTATCAATTAAATGAAAGCGGTCGGATTTATTTTACTTGGGGAAGCTCAAGGTCGAACTCAGGGACACAAGGCTCTTAAGCAGTTACTCATATTCTCATTAATCAAATTAAGCGATAAATAAAGAACTCCTAGGTTAAAATACAAAAGGACACACACATGATGCGAGGACACATGGCGACACTTTTTATTTGATTTTTATCAAGCAGAATGATGCAAGTATAAAATTTCACACAAAAGCCCTATCTAGATGAAATCAATGGTCCATATAATAATAGTCAATGTCAGTATCAAATAATGAAGCACATTTAATTGATGAACTGATGAAAGGAATGAAGAAGCATTAAACAAGTGACACTAAACCATTAGAATTAATCATAAAAATTCAAGTCTTAAATCAAGGAGCAAATCATGTCATAAGATAGACAAGGAAATAAGCTTCAAAACGAAGTTGAAATAAACTAAAACGGAGATCATATGCTCTAGATATTAGCAAAAGAGTCCAGGGGCATAAATGCAAAGAAAACTTCAAAATAAATAGAGAAAACTTTGCAAACATGCCCCTAAGAGGACTTAAATGCAATTAAAATAAGTCATGAGGCCTTCCTTGTAATTTACCCACACGTGCGGAGCTAAATTGCAATTATTGAAACCTAGAAGGGGTCAGGTGCAATTAACCCTTGGCGCGCATGCTCTGCACGTGCTCGAAGGACCTGAATGCAAATTGGAGAAGTTGGCTGCCCCCCCTGCAATTTTCCCATGCCCTCACATGACCTGGGCACGTGAGGCTAGGCTCAGGAGGCTCGACGGAGGCTCTGATGCTTGGCGGAGCCTCGGGTGCAGGTGCAGATTTGGGGCCGTTGGATG
This sequence comes from Ottelia alismoides, assembly GCA_037367405.1. Lineage (NCBI taxonomy): Eukaryota > Viridiplantae > Streptophyta > Magnoliopsida > Alismatales > Hydrocharitaceae > Ottelia > Ottelia alismoides. The sequence continues at coordinate 175,925 of JAZKJV010008725.1, read as the reverse complement.
AGCATAGGGAGGGTGCCATCCAACAACACATGTATGATTTGGAGGCTCCCTCCTCCGTCGATGGTGGCGACGCTAATAGGGCTCCAGCGAGATGCCTAGAGCTCCGTCGTGCTCCACCAAGTCTTCTGACAGTCCAAGAAGAACCGTGGCAGCCTCACGAAGAAGTCCAAGGCTCGAAGGAGACATCAGAGTGGTTGGACTCTCCAGTCGATGGAGCTCCATCGAAGGCTTTGATGGAGATCAGAGCACAGCCTGCAGCCCCGACCATTGAACCACAGGATTCCTACAAGGTTAGTAAATAACCGAAGCATGCGATTCTGGTGTGAGGTGAATGGAATGAGTCCCTAGTGAGCGGAGGAGTGGGGGATTGATGCTCTGTCTCCGGTGACTTGGAGAAGAGGTGGAGGGGGTGTTCATGTGATGGAGAAGAGGAAGAGGAGAGCGAAGGTGTACACGAAGATGGTGAAGGTGGGAGTGAGCTTGCGAAGGGGTGAATTGTGGAGGAAAGGAATTTTGGTAGCCTAATTAAATAGGAGAAATCAGAAGAAAAAGCAAGAAGTATCGAGGAGATACTTACGTGGAGATAATGACGGATGCGACGGCCTGGGCTGAGCTCCAAGGGGGGCTCCTACCATGGCCAGGGGTCGCACTGGGGCCTTAGGTCATCGTCCCTACCTCAATCCGGCCTCCCCTTGTCACGGGGAGACGGAGAGGAGCTGGGCCAAGGACCGTGTATAGGTGGACAACGTAAATTTGGGGTGGCGACAACGTATTTGAAGGGGAGGTTTCGAGGTTCCCGGTGGTGGAGGAGGTGGTTTGCGGTTGAGATATGGAGAGGGGAAGAGAGGGGCGTGAGGAGCTACGTGGTCCGCAAGGGTCACGAATGAGTGGGCTTGGACTGGGCTTGGTCAACGAGTGGTGGAAGCGGACGTCATGTTCAGGAAATTAAAGAGGGACGAGGGGGTTGCGTGGTGGAGAACGTGGGAGTCTGGAGGTGGGAGATGAAGGCTTGACTATTAGATTTTGCGATCCAACGGTTGGGCAACGAGCGTGAAGAGGCGTCCCTGATCTAATCGATCAGGGAGCATCCAATGGCTGAGGACGAAGGCGCGATTGGTCGTTGTATCTAGAGATCCAAGGCCGAGGAACAAGTGGAGGAGAATGCTCCAGATCTGGAGGAGGATTGGAGGGTGGAGGATGAAGCACGGACCAGTGGCTGCAATTGAGTCGCCAGATATGATCGAATGGCTGGAAGCGGGTGGTGCTTGGCGAGAGGAGAAGCACGCCACATAGCTCAACTAGAAAGACCACGTAGCCCAACCACGTTATTTAGATGAAAAAATCAAAAAAGAAGAAGAAGGAGGCCGAATTTGGAAAAACTCAAAACATGAAAGTTGTAGATCTCGATGAGATCTAAAAGTTTTATGTTGACCAAAAACGTAAAAGAGGTCAAACAAAGGGAGAAATATTTTTGTGAGCGATTTTTTAAAAGGTATAAAACACTATGATTTTTGGTTTTATCATTTTTTTGTATTTTTAATTTATTTTAAGACCATGATATATATACAACAATTGATCTGATTTTTATTGACACCAATTTAAGTGAGGGGATTAAAATGAGGAAATTATCATGATGAAACGGAGGTTCATCATCCCCCAATACTTAAACTATGCTCGTCGTCGAGCATTCAAAAATCAATAAGTTGGATTAACCCCTAATTGTGCATGTGAATACAAGACCTGATCAATTCAAGAACTCTTAGTTTAATATATCCAAATTTCAGAGCTTATCCAAGCTTTAATCAAGAGGCATCTAATTTCTCTAATTTGTCAGACTCTCTCCATTTACATATATAATAAGGATATGATGTTAAGTGTTGACCGCAGTCACAAGAGTAGAGTCACAACTTCACCTGAGGTTCTAGTCCAAGAGACTCTCCTAAGAACCCAATCCTCAACATTAGGGAATAAACCAAATACTGCATCCAATCCACTGTCTCTTTAGTTGTCAGACTAAGAAATGTAGGTGGCAGGCCAATTGATGGAGGTTTTAGGATTGTGTCATTTCTTCTCTCCATCTCATTGGTACAAGGATCCTCTCGAGTGCCTTATTAACTCAACACATATTTTTGTTGCTGATCAGTGTGTCCGTCAAGAGAAGTTGGAGTCGTCTGCACTTGTTTTCCTGGGAGTACACCGGGGTGTGTCTTTTTTGAGTTTCTAATATACCTTCTACACCTAGACTTGTAGCATTTATGATGCAGAGCCCTTTTTGGAGCAAGCCCGACTCCTGGTCCTAAGAGCGGTAATCCAAGTGGACACTTTGAAATGGTTGGGAGCGCTCTCCTTTGGTGGTGATCAAATGAGAAACTTATTGACAAAACCCTGAAGTAGACAGTATAAAGTTGATCTAATACTTCGGGTTTATTTTGAGTGTTCCAGTAGCAGGATGTATAGGTATTGGGAATACCTGAGGGTGATGTGATCATAAACGATTGTATAACCATGACGCTTCCATTCCTAGGGAGTGATGAAACGAGTCTGGATTTTAGTGACTCCTCTCAGTAGAGAAGTAATCTGATCTTGGTCCAAATGTTGGACATTGATCTGAATGTGATTCAGATGTAATGAGAAGATTAGATTTACGGTCTTGATTTAATCAAGCATCTATGGGAGGCCCGAGATCTGGATTTGAGATGTGATCTCAATATCCAAGTCACTATACGTGGAACAATACATTTGCCCTGTCCTTATCTCCAAGTATCCACGGAGAAAGCGCATTATCCTTGAAAGAGTTCATGGATAATTTCATTGTTGATATATGTATCCAAGAATCGAGAAAATTGATAATTAAATGTGATTTAATTATCATGGATAATATGAATTTGATTCATATTATAAGGAGAGTTATCTGAGATAATTAAATGTGATTTAATTATTAAAGATATGAATAATGTGAATGTGATTCATGTTATTTGGGCACATGAGAAAAGGAGATCCAGGATGATTAAATGTGATTTAATTATCATGGATATGAATAATGTGGATAGCACTATCCATATTAATCATATATATTATAAATGTGATTTATAATATATTAGAGAGCATATTGTAATTTATATTTGTTGATTAATTGTTAATGTGAATTGGATTTACATTGAACAATTAATTGAAAATATAATTACATTTAGTTTTGGGTTGTGAATGAGATTCACATAATTTCAATGGCATGGTTGATATTTTCCATAAGAGAATTTGGAATTATTTTTGGTGAAAATATTATTGACAAGAGATCATGATATAATCATGAGATAATGAGATCTCATGAGATATTGAGATCTTATGAGATGATGGTAACCGTCCCCTTATTTTAGGAGATTGGTTTAGTCTTCTCATTATCTCTTCTCTAGTCAAATGTGATTTAAATTGGAATTAATTATGTTGATTTATCAATATAAATTAATTCAAATTAAATCAATTGTTTTTGTGTTTTACCAACAACAAACCTAGCCGTTGAAAGGGACACAATCAATCTCATTCGTTGATTGTGTGTTGTTCATGGATTGGGATCCATGGACTCCCAAAACCCTATATAAGAAAAGGCACCCCTTGCTCTTCTATACTCTCGACATCAATGAATGCTCTCTCTCTCTCTACACGCCCATTCTGTCTATCTCTCATGTGGTCGTCCACCATGGATACCCTAGAAAGATCCTCCATCATCGCAGCGTCGTCGTTATGCTGCTTGATCGTTTGCTCATGGATCTCCGTCTACTTCGGCGTGCGTTGCTCGTGAAGAAGACATCGTATCTCGTTTGTCGAGATCGGGAGATCCGTGACTTGGATCATCAACATGGATTGCGAGGAGCACACGATTCATCCCCGCACTCGCAAGCGTCTCCTCCATCGGATCAGACTTGAGACAGGAGGTCTCTTTGTTTAGAGACTCGATCACAACCATGCTTCAAGAGGTAATCCTATTACTTGTTTGTGATTTAGAGAAACGATCCGAGAAGTGTTCTTGGATCATGTGGTTTCGTCACATAAAATGTTTTTAATTTCCGGTGCATCGAGCAACTAGTGCGACTAGTCGCTCCCGATCGCATTCGATGCGATCATCACGCTTCCGTGATGCGCTTGAGGATTTTCCCGTATCCTTCAATTGGTCACCGTAAAAATGACCCCGTCTGCTTTCCACTTCAGACACACATATAACGAGAACAAGGATCTCCTCTCCCCTAGCTTCTCAAAAGTGTCTCTCCTCCACCCTGTTAACAGCCCACCAGCTGCTCCCTGAGCCTCAACCTCCGCAAAGTCAAAAGAAAACCCACCACCCAGGTCACGCCACACCTCTCGACCTGGTCTCGAAATCTTTGTTTCTTGTAGAAGCACAATATCCCCTTTAGCATCATTAATCAGATTCGTAACACAAAGCTGTTTCTCGGGATGGCCCAACCCCCTAACATTCCATGATAGCACCTTCATGAGGAAACAATTTTCTCCTTCCTACACGACGGTATCACGCCCAAGCTTTCCGTGAATTTTCTGTCCAACAGGCTGAAGAAGCTCAGTCTCCCTATTGGGGACCACGATCCCTCCTCCACAGACTCAGATCCAACTCCTCCAACTCGCCCTAGGCCCTGGGCCGACTCCACTCCCAACCTCCTCTTTCCCTTCTTCCTCCAAACCCATGACTTCCACTCAAAACACCACCTAACTTGCACCCCTTCCAAGGACTGCACGCTTCCCCCAGCCCCCACGAACCCTTCCAACCCTTTTTCCAAACTTCCTTCCACTTCCAACCCTCTCCCACCCCTCCAGACCTCCCCCATCCAGGTCAATCGGTTGCACATCACCCTGCGCCGGATCACCCACCCCATGAGAGCAGGCACTCCCCCTATTTCCTTGGAACTAGAATATATAATAGCAAAGATTGAGACCTGACTTGCTAGAAACCCGCGCAAACCGGGACAACAAAGAAAGCCATCTTCCGCTTTTCTCTGACTTGGGAATTCCACTTCTCTTCATTCCCGAGCTAGACCGACCTTTTCTATAGTTCCGGGTCTCGAGACCCGACCTCAGACAAATTAAACGCACCTCAGGACGTCGAATAGAATAATTCATTATAGCTTCATTGAAGATGGCTTCCGATCGCCGAACCCTCCCACACGATGTCCGAACCCTCCCGCATCACCTTCCGCCTTGGAGTCAAACACCAACAACGAGGACCTCACCTCTTTTTCCCCCGCAAAACATGCCATTGGCCCCTCCTGGGCCCTTCTATCGACCACCTCAAGACCCCCATACCCGTCCACACCTTCTAAATTCTGCAACCGAACAATCTCCTTCACATTGTCCTATCGGAGGTCCACCAACAACTCTATCCGGGCATCCTGCCCCGACTCGCCAGTGTACCCGGGGTTCGAATCCACGCCGATTGCAGTCCTGGGGTCTGGCTCCGAATAACTGGCTCCATGCTCTCAAGCCTCCTCCACCGCATCACTCAGACTTTTTAACCGCTCCACTGTTCCAGAGTCAAAGGGTGCCCGATCCGCTCCCACATTCCTCGCCAGCACCGCATGCTCTGTCAAGAGTTGCACCCTATCAGCTTCGTCTATCCCCATGTGCCGCCATAATTGCGATGGATTAATTGCGCCAAATGAAATCGCTGGAAAAACGTGATTTTGTGAAACCGTTGTCCTTGAATGGCAGATACGAGGAGGATTTTGAACCACATGCTTAGCTGCTTCATGAGTGATTGCATGCACACTTGTAAATGGCCTTGATTGGTAGGCACGAGGAGACGTTTGCACCTTTTGGTTTGCTGCCTTCTGTGAGATTGCATGCAGAATCCAATGGACCCCGAATTCATGGGATTTTCCGTTGATGCCACCGCAATCGATGCAGGCCTAGCCGATCTGCCGTGCCCCCACCGTAATGCCCCACCGTGCTGCAGCAGGTGAAGCTCCTCTCCTACCACGAGATCGACCGTCGAGCCTTCAGATACAGCCGCCGCCCCTCCATGTATATCGTCCACCACTCCAACAACCGTTTTTAAATTATGATCCTTGATCATTCATGTTTTGTATATAGTCTCATATACTTAGGATTAGTTTATCCTAATTATGGGGGGACGATAGACTTCTTATTCATTGATTCAGTCATTGTAGTATAAACTTTCCCTATATTCGGCACGATTTATGTCTTCCTTTTTCTTTTTGATCGCTATGAGGACATAGTTCGCACTAAGTATAGGGGGTCGTACATTTGTTGTATATATTTTAGCCATAACTCATACTTTTGTATTTTCAATAGTATGGATAGTATATACTATATTTGGTAAGGGTATACAATAAATCAACATTAAAGAATACACTCTAAAAATGTATAAAGGTTTTTAAAATTATCTGTAAATAATAAATATTTGGCTTAAAAATGTTTTGCAAAATGATTTGAAAAATGGTTGTAAATATTATGAAAAATCATTTGAAACCATTTAAAACGACTTTGTAAAATGTTTTCAAATCTTTGTAAAAATATTTTGGTAATATTTGCAAAATTTTGTTTTATTTGTTTGAATAAATGTGTAGAGTTTGCACATTACAAAAATATTTTGAAAATCTATATATACCTTTGAAAAATCTTTGCAAATTGATTTTCAAACTTTGTAATTTTTTGTAAACTGTTTGCAAATATTATTTACAAAATAATGTCTACAAAATATCTGTATAAATATTTTCAAATTATTTTTATAACCTTGTATATAATTGTGACAAATAAACCCTAATAAAATTCTTTATAAAAATGTATATACATATATAACCCTTGTATACAAAAACTGTAAATAATAACTGACATCTAACTTATGTACAAATTCCCAATGTAAAAATCTATACCTAATTCTTGTAAATATGCATGAACTCCTGTGTAAATATTTGTACATACACCTTCCAATAACCTTGATCAAAAACCCTTAAAAATTCAAAATTTTCAAAACCTATAAAAATTTACAAAATATTTTCAAAAATTACATAAAAATTTGCAAGTTTTTTTTGAAAAATCCATAAAAAGTTCAAAATCAAAAAATAGTATCACAAAAATATTTTCTTGCATTACATTGCATGTGCATTTTTCAGAATGATAATGACAATTGAACAATAAATAAAGTTTGAAGATTGGAGCTTGGTCTAGACAATAACCCACTTAATTTTAGAGGAACATGTTAAGGACTAGGATTAAGATGCTTTAGGTCACTTTGACTTAATTCTTTAGGTTCTATGAGACTGTGTTCATGAGTCGATTCAATGTGTCTAACAAGAACCTTTCATGTCATCCATACGACTCTTGAGACAATGGCTTGACTTGGGACCTCAAACTTAACACGTAGCTCAACCAAGATGGATTGTTGAAATATCTTGGAGTCTTATGTTGGGACGATACGAGGCTGCTTCATTAAGGGTGGCTTATTAACCATTCATGAGGACTGCCAAGACTGGTACTTCAACCCCATGTTTCTCTGGTAGCATGGACATCTACCGGCTAGAGAATGGATTGAAATAAAGCTACAGATGAGGAATGGTCTTGTAGCACAATTTTTCCAAGACCACAAAATATGGGCGGAACAAAAGATTCTATATCTGTCGAGGCAAAACAAGAATGCATAGCAATGCCAAATAAAGAAATATCCAAAAAGAATCCTATACCAAAAATTCCATAAAAAACTTTGAGCTTCCTGAAAAGGTCTGCTTCTTGGTGGAGACTTGGTCACAATGACTAAGCTCAAAAAGGTTTGCTTCTTGGTGGAGACTTGGTCACAATAACTAAGCTTCACAAGGAATTGCGAATACACAGATCCATTCCCTTCCTTCCCTTTCTTATATCTTCCCCCTCTGTCATTGGGCACTAGCATGCACCTGAACTTAGAAGAAAATTTCCATCTACCTGAGGACAGGTTACCAGAGGAGGAGACTACTTGATAGTTCAGTTGTTTGTTTGGGAAAGGCTAACACAATTCATGCACATGGTCCATGTCAATTCAAGGTTACGAGAGTATACATCTGAAAAGATGGTTATAACAAGGCTACTGAGTTGAATTGGATAGAGAAGCATGGAACCTAAGGGTTATTGTGTCACAATTCCTAACCTGAATGTGGTTCAGAACACACATAAAATGTAAAGTTCTTAACTGGGCTTCAAACTTTGATTTTATTAAGACAAGTTTAAGAGTCAAAATTATTCCAAGTTCTTTCTTTTTCTTTTCTTTATTTTCTTTTTATATACTCATTACCATAAGTGTTTGCTAGGGACTAGAAAGGAAAGTATAGGGGTGATGAATCTCCATTTCATCACGTTTATTCTTTCATTTTGGCCTTAAATCCCTAGTTAATTACATGTAAATAACATTAATTTGTATAAAATAACACTCAATAATTGACCTATAAATACGGTATAAATACATCTATTTAATCCCAAAGTAAAAGAATAAAGGAAATAAAAAAAAGAAATGAAGTATTGAAAATATTGAATGACCCTAAACCTCGAGACCAAGGCAATATTGACTTGGTCGATTAGGAATAAAGTAGGGAGAGATAGGGACAATTAACTGTACAATACACACTTAAAACCCTGATTCGATTCATTAATAAATAACCATTTTTACCCTATTTTATTTTACATTATAGACACATAAAATACAGAAATGTTCTGCATGAACATTGTACATAAAAATTCAGAGAAAAATATAAAATAAGTAAACATTAAAATAATACACTATGTGATTGGGACACACAAAAGAAAACGCCGCAAATTGGACTTCACATACCAATAACTTCTCCACACAAGCTCAAAATTGACCAAACTCACATTTATTGTTCAAAAATTTAAATTATCTATCTAATGAAGGTGGTTTCATTTAAAATGGAGTTAACATGCAAAAAAACGGCTTTCTGGGGTCTCATTGTCCCATATAAATGTATATTTTATTCATTATACTTATTCTTTATTTTTTAACCATTATTATATTTTTAAATATATGTAAATATTATTTGAAATATATTAAAAATATAAACACAAAATAAAAGCATTAAAAATACTAAAATAAATAATGTAATAAAATATATGTATATTATACCTCTAATCTATGTACCTCTATTTATTTAAGCATATAAATAAAATCAAAAAACAAAATAAAAATATATAAATACATATTTAAATATACAAAACATGTATATATAATAATGAAATAAAAATAAAATACAGGTATTAATACCTATATATAGACTTGTAAAAATTAACACCTAATAGATAAGGTTGTAAAAATAAATAAAAATAATAACTAAATACTAGATAAATATATAAACGTTTCTTATGTTTTGAATTTTAATTAATAAAATCATTTATTATTTTTTATTGAATCTACAAGGTACTTATGCCTGGTATTTTTTTGTTGGTCCACATGGACCAACCGGAAGCCATCGTGAGTTGACCTAGGTCAACTGCACGGTCCACCCATGGCTCCTATCAGAAACTCACGAGAACCAACTCTTCTCCCATTTTTGGCAACAATCCTGCGCTCGATGGCTTTTGATGTCTTCACCAAACATACTCCCCTCACCTTCCTCCATCTAGCTAGCATCCTAGCTCCCACCAACTCCATATCTTCTTCATGCAATCCCTCTTCCCCTTTTGCCCATCACCACGTGTATACATAATACTCATCTGCTTTTTTTGCAAGTTTGATCCTTGTTTCTTCTCTGTAACCCCAATAGCTCAAGCTCCTAGGCCTTGTTGGCACAGAGAAGGTTGAGGAACGGCATGATCCACCTCACCTTAGCACCTCCTGGCAGAGCTCTAGCTCTGTCTACACAAGTATGAGTTGATTTAGTTAGGTTTTTATTTCATATTTTAATCCAGCATTTTAGTATAGCTTTTAGTTCCTGCAATCACCGTGAACCATTATTCTTCGACCTGTCAAATCACCCTTATCTTCATCCCCATTCGTTTCTCCATTAAAACCCCCATTTTCAACCTTGATTCTGCGAGGATCAAGGTCAAATCGAAGCTCTCCTTTCACCATATTCTAGAGCTTCATCACCCCACTCATATCCCCGCTACCAGCTTTAGCAACTAGTCGAGTCTCTTCACCTCAAGCCAAGGAATCCTTTTGTGTGGGTCTATGCTCCGAACAGGTACCTGTTAGTCAAATCGAGGCTCCATCTGAAGCCCCAGGCCGTGAAGAACAACGAGACACCCAGATCCCTATCGATGGGACATGGAAGCTAATGGAGTACACCTGTAGATCCGGCGAGCTTCCATGAATGTTTTGAGCCCTCCAGCAAAGGGAATGGACGCTTGAGGCGGGAGATATCATTGATTCAAGTGACCCCAGGACTGTGTTCTTCCGAGTTCTCGCAAGAGCCTCTGTCATCGTAGGATTGAAGGCGCGACCTAGATCTAATACGGGCCGCTCATTTGAGGTGAAGTGAAACGTTGCTAGTGTCGTTAGTTCATCTTAAATAGTGGCACATGGCGCAAGGAATGTCATCCATTAACGCTTATTAGCGGCTAAATTGCAAAGAACCCCCGGTGATTTTTATAAATTAGTTGTAATAATTTTAAATTGTTTTGTAGTGTAATTTTTATTTGAACTTTTGCATAGCACCCCTCGAACTTTATCTTATTTGCTATTAAGTCACCTCATGTGGCCACATGCGTGAGGTCCTAGGCTTTTTGCATATAAACCCTCCAACTTTAGGTATCTTTATTTAGTTATATAGTTTTTGGAAATTTTGCACGCAAGGACCTATCTTTTATAATACCCCTACTAGACACATATTAAATGTGAAATTAATTGGTTAACATACTTAGGTGCCCCTAGACTTTGATTTTAAGGCTATTGAACGCATTTATACTTTGCTTAAATTACAAATAGGTTTCGACTAGTTCTAGAAATTCATTTTGTGTATTTTAAAAAAAACAACATTTTCTCTCTAAAAATTGTAGGAAAATTATCTTGGATATCTGTCAGCTATATATCTCACATATTTTTTTGCATAGTATTTGAAGTTACTTTCTTACTTACTAAAAATACAAAAGAGCCATTTATTCCATGTTTTCTTATAAAAATCCAAAAAAATAAAGCAACCTTTAAAAAAATCAAAAAATCCGAATAACTTATACTACTATATATTCTAACTTCAGATTAAAACCACTAAATTATATAAAACCAAAACCATAAAAATTGTAAAATCTTAAAAATACTATAAAAATCAGAAAAAATCATTTAAAATCCAAAAAATAGTTTTTTTGTTCTATATTTTTCTTTATTATATATAGTATATGTAAAAAAAGTTTTGGGAATTTTTTAGACTATTATGTATTTTTTAAAACCCAAAAACAATTATGCTTATTTATTTTATCATTATTTTGTACATTTTAATACACTAAAAATAAATAAAAATTAGCAAAAAACTATAAAAATTATCAAAAATAGAGAAAATTGTTAAAAAAACACAAATATTTTATTTTTTGAATTTTGAGTATATTTAAAAATATAAAAAGTGTATCATATATATCTTTATATTACTTATATAGTACTATTATTGTTATTATTATATATAAATATATTATATATTTTTAAAAAATCAAATAGAAAATAAAATTAAAAAAATAAAAAGAAAATTAAAGGTTAAAATATAAAAATATAAAAAATATAAAACCATTAAAACACATAAAAGCTAAATATAATTAAAACCCACAAAATTAGAAAAAATATTAAAAAATATTATTATTTATTAATATTATTAAAAATAATTATACCTATCCTTAGTTACTCTTAGTGCTTCGACCCCCTACTACTTGTCACTATACACATTTTGTATGGTATAATAAATTTCATCTCACATTGTTTACATTACTTATATTATTTATGGGTTGATTGTTTGTTTGATTAAGATTGTTTGATTGTCGAGATCCGAGAGAGGGTCGATACATCGATTGTCAAATCTGATTTTTTGAACACCACAGTCTCCTCGAAGACCAGACATTAGGTATCTCGATCAATTCGATCAAACACACACACACATGATGCTTTTTAGATATGCATGTTTCAAAAGCTGTTTTCTTCTTCTTTACTTGTCCAAGTTTCCATCTTGTCCATTGAATATTGCTATTGTTGACCTTATTATTTCTCTCACAAAGTTCGTTATTAAAACTATGAGACAATTACTTTATAATAATAGAACTAATAATCTCCCATTTTTTGATGATGACAGATAATAAAAACTTGAAAATTAATATCTATTCTTCTTCTCTCCCTGTTCATATATCAAAAAAATCTTTTTAAAATGTTTTCCTTGAAAATGATTTTCCCACCCTTTGAAAAATATAAAATACAACATCTAATTTATTTCAAACACATATACTTACTTCTTAATGATTTTTTCTTTGAAAAAAAGTTTTAATTCTGAAAGCTAATGATCCCCTATATAAAGTACTATATGATGCATAAATAATAATAATCGTAACGTAGAAAGATTGTACGATGTGATTAAGGAGGGTAACATTTGGTATGATGGTCGTCTACATCCATTCAAATTGTATCATGCACAATGAGATCTCTTTTGTCTTCTTATACGTAGCTTCTCCATGGTGGAACTCTAGTTTTGTTGCACGTGATCTTCGTATATATTGTCATGCATGATATGAAGTTCTCTTGTAACTTTTTCTTAGTGGTACATCTCGCGTCAATGCCCATCCACCTACATAAAATGTTTCTAATAACTCTTTTTTGATCTAATAGGTTTAGTTTTATAATTCTCAACTTTATTGTTGAGAATCTGTACCCTTCTTTCTTTTGGAATAACAGAATTAAATGCATGCTGATGGTTGGTTAGATTATATTCTATTTCTAATTTGTGGATTTTTGTGTAAGAATGTCTATTAATTTATCTAAATTTTCTTTCCATTGTTGAACTTAACCTATTCATTTTTTATTATCCTTTCCTAGCATATTAATATAATCTTTTAAAGAACTAATTTCTTTGTGATGAGTCTTTTTCTCCTTTATTGAATTTCTTTAAAAAATATATTTATCAAAGTAATTTTTGTACAATGCAATGCAATTTTTAAAAGATTCTAATAATTCATCAGAAAATAAATTTACCTCATCAACATCCCCTTTGTCATCCTCTTCATTTTCACCGGTGAAAATTTGGGATTTTCTTCATTGTCGTTTGTATTAGAGTCTTTTGAAATGGTGTGAGTGACTTCTTCTTTCTTTCTTTGATGGATGGTGACTTAATCCTTACTTATTTATTTGCACAAATATACCTTTTTCTTGCTTTGAGAAAATGACATTCCCATCCAATGTGTCATTTTTCTTTGTAGTTGTAAAAGATAGATGATTTTGCATCCTTTCTTACTCTCTTCAATTCTAATTATCTCTTCAAATAATTCTTAAATTGATGAGTGATGAAAGCTATTTCCTCGTCTTTTTCTTCATTGCAGGTTGCAGTCGCTTGGAGTGCTAAGATCCTTCAAATATCCACTGGCTTCCATTTTTTGTTCCTTCTTGACTTCATAGGCAAGAAACTTTCTTATCAATTCATCGAAAGGAAGTGTATATGTATCATTTGCTTCCTTGATTAATGTGGTTGTGGTCCTCCATTCAGCAGTAAGCAGTCTAAGGAGATTTTTGACAAGTACAGCTTTCTTTGTTTCCACATCCAAATTTTTCAAAATTTATGTGAAACGGATATATATATATATATCATTGATACTTTCTCCTTTTGTCATCCTAAAAATCCCATATCTTTTTTTAATAAACTAGTTCTAGCTTTTTTATCTTAGACGTACAAAAATATGTCACGGTGAGTCAATCCATATTTCGTAGGTGGGCTTACATGTGGAGAGACCCGGTTGAATTATTCTATGGTCAATATGCAGAATAAAGTCTTCATCACCTTCAACTTATTTTTCGTATTTTTCTTTTCCTTGGTGGTGAGGGCAACGCCTTCTTTTGTATGTCTTTTGGTACATGCTCTCTATAATATCTCATATTTAATATCCCATACTTTCTAAAATGAATATGCATGCAGATCTTCCAGTAAGAAAATTAATACCATCAAACAATGGAGGTGTTACAATGGATTGTCCTTCAACGATGTTGGTGACGGCTACTACATGCATGGATTTCAGCTAAGTCATTTGCACAAACGAGGCTCTAAAACAAAATGTGAGTTCCCATGAATCGCTAAAGCGTTGTGGCCAATAAATAACTATAACAAAAAATGATCACTATAAATATAAACAGTCAATCAACAGAAAAAATGCAACCACAAGAGAAAGATTTCAATGTGAAAACTCCACTTGGTAAAAAAACAAGACCTAGTTCCCATGATTTAGGATTTTCAATCAACTATTCCACTATCACGAAGTTATCTCTTCGAAGATAACTCAAACACTTACAGATGCTTTGGATCAAACTCTAACCTTTGATCAAACACCACATTCTATTTCCAATGAGATATATTATGTCTTGCCCAAGAAAAATAGATTGAACCATCAATAATTTGGAGCGTGAAGTACAATTAGATCAATTTATTTTTTCTTTGGGGATAAATATTTAAACTAGTAGGGTTTATGGTTAGTTTGTAATAGTAAAATAAATTTCCATGCTCCATTTAGATTATACCAAATTAGTAATATGTATACAATTATAACTTGTATGATGGAAATGGTAAGAAACACACGATATTGTAATAAAATCATGCATGGAGACGAATGGCTATAAAAAATGTGATCGTGAAGTAGAGAGCAAGAGAGGTTTCTTCGAGTAGAGCTTTGAGAGAGGCTAGAAGGAATGTATTGAGATGTGTGTCTACAACAGAGGTTTGGGGGTATATTAATAGTGGTGGGGGTGTCCATTTGAAAATATAGTCGTTAGAAAAAATCTAGAAAGAAATCAGTTAGATTTGATACATATGATTGATCATGCAAACTGAGGTGATCAATCATTTCAAGTTGATTGATCATGTAGATCAATTTGATCGATCATGAAAGAGTCGTTGGAGGTTCTGAATTCAAAAGGTAATCGATCATGAAAATTAGTTGGTCAATTAAGGGTGATCGATTAGTTCAAGAAGGTTGGTCGATCATGACAAATAAAATGATCGCTTAGTGCCAGATGACTGATCATGTTAGGAAGGTTGATCGATATAGATGGCTTGGACCTAATATGCATACATAAAACACATGCATATATATTTGAGATTGTTTACATATGCCTATTACAAAAGTCTTCTTTCTTCTTCTTTGCTTTATTCACATCTTCTACCTTGTCCATTGAATATGCCTTTATCATCCTTGTTAAATTCTCCATAAATTACTCTTTTTTTGCTTCATGCTTGGAGTGAAGTTGCCATGAAATCCACATTACTCACAGAGTTTGTTAAACAATAATACAATTAGTACACAGATATGGAACTAAAACTTATGACTTGGACTCCCTTTACCCATATCTCTCTATCATACATTTCCCAGCTTACTTTGTATAAGACCTTTCATTGCAAAGCATGTTAGATTGGGCAAACTTCACTGAGTGGCATTTCCTCAAAGGAATGAGACTCGTCTTCAATTATCTTTTGCTTTAGTTCATTGTGATATTTTGGGGACTTGTCTAGTACGTATTATGGGTAGTCACAAGTATTGTGATGTTTGCTTATGATTATAGCATCCTTCTTGAGTGTATTGAATAAAGTAATGGTCAGAGATAATTAAATTGTCAAGTCCTTTTGTGAGTTTATAAAAACATTCCTCTCTATGAGCCTCGCATTTTCTCATATTTGACAATGCTCTTGAATTTGTTCATCATGGCTTTACCACTTTCTTTGTTTCTTAAGGAACTCCTCACCATATGTCTTTCGTTTATATCTTATTGTATAATGGGGCCATGTGAAGGAAACTTTGTCATCTTTTGAACATTTATTGCACTATCTTTACTCATATAAAGGTTCCTAAGAATTATGGAGTACTGCCATTCTTACCATGGCTTACTCCGTTCTTACTGTTGAGTATCCTCTTTTGTTCTAAGTAGTGTAACTCCATTCTCCTTACTTTCCGAGGGTGAGGAATCCTTCAGTTTCTGTTATGTTTTTTTGGATGCAATGACTACACTCATAATTTAATCCATCAAGTATGTCTTCCTTGGGTATTCTAGATACTAAAAAAGGGTACTATGTTACGACCTTGTCAGTCATCGCTACAATTATAGTGGATGACACCTTTTTTAAATGACTAGTTACTTGTATAGTCTATCAATAATGTTCCCGTGGAATTCCCTCCTCCACTCCATGTTTATGAAAGGAGGCTCCAAGTACAATACAAGTATGTCCCTTTGCATGTTCCTATTTTGCAAGTTAATGAGTATTCATCATATGGCCCCACCATTACAATTCAAATGCTCCTTAAAACCTTCCTATTGCATTAAGAACATCCAAAAGATAAATATTATGCACCCGTAGTCACAGTTTACTTCCATGATAGTTTATCCTAATGTGGCATGAATTTTACAAATTCCCTTATTGATGCCCATACATCGTGCCATCATACCACTCTTCAGGACCATGATTGAAAACATGACATGGATGAAGTATTTATGCATTTACTTCTAATGACATGCGGGACCTTGTGCCATGTCCATTAGGTGTCAACCAAGTTGCCTACAAATGGGTCTTTAGGACCAATCATTCTCTAGATGTATCAATTGACAATAAAGGCCAGACTAGTGGAAAAGTGCTTTACTCAGACGTATGATGGACTATTTCAAGATATTTCTCTAATAACTAGGATGAGGTCCATTCGCACAATTATATCAGTTGCAGCCAAAAGAAACAGGCTTATTTTTTAGGTAGTCGTGAAGTACGCCTTCCTCTATAATGATCTTGAGGAAGAGGTATACATGACACATTAAGGACTATGTATGTTGTCTACACAACGCCACCTATGGCATAAAAGAGAGTCCATGAGTTTGGTTTCATACTTACCTCAAAAATCAGCATTGTTGGTTTCCATAAGAATGCTTCAGATTACTTTGTGTTCGTCTCATCACATCCCTCAGCTACCATGATATTAGTTGTATATGTTGATGATATAGTTATTTCTGATGATGATAGTGCATGCATTCTCGAGACTAATGCCTTCCTTCAGAAGGTGTTTGCTTGTAAGAACCTCGATCGTCTTCGGAAATTTTGTATGATTGGGGTGAATTGCACGAAAGAAAAGTTACATTTATCAAAAAAGGTGTATTATTTAGGTATTCTCAAAGATGTTGATTTACTTGGAGGATGGCGGAATCATACAGACATGACACCTCAAGAAAAAATGTATTTGAAAATACCATATAACATAAGAGACTATTGAGAAAATTGTTATATCTTACTTTCACAAGGTAGGTATCCTTTATGATTGATATCTTTTATGATTTGAGTGGTTTTAGTCAATACATGGAGAAGACATTTTATGGCCATTGGCATGATGTTCATCTCATTCTTCACTATTTGAAGAATTCACTACGGAATGGGCTCTAATATGTTTCCAATGGGCACACTGACATTACATCTTAAGCG
Organism: Ottelia alismoides; assembly: GCA_037367405.1. Classification (NCBI taxonomy): domain Eukaryota; kingdom Viridiplantae; phylum Streptophyta; class Magnoliopsida; order Alismatales; family Hydrocharitaceae; genus Ottelia; species Ottelia alismoides. The sequence continues at coordinate 158,301 of JAZKJV010008725.1, read as the reverse complement.
GATGTTGACTATGTCAATTCTCCTAAGGATAGGAGATCAACTGTCAGTTTCATTATGTTTGTTTGGTGGAAATCTTATCACATGGCATGGTAAGAAATAGATTGTGTATCCATATCAAGTGAAGAAATGGAATATAGAGCCATGGCTCAAATCACATGTGAGATTCCCTCAATCATCTTTTTTACACAAGAGCTTTGGTTTCTTGTTAAAACCATGGTTCCTTTTTATGGTGACAACAAGATTGCCACTTACATTTCCACCAACCATGTTTTTCATGGGTGGACCAATCATATTGATATGTGTTGTCGCTTCATCTGAGATGTTGTTCGAGAAGAGAAGGTTACTTCTCCTCGCATTTCTATAAACATCAACTTGCAAATATCACAAAAGCACTTCCAAGGAAATGAATATTTGTATTAACCTCCAAGTTGAGCATGATCGGTAGATATGCATCAACTTACGGGGGTTATTATCGTTATTGATATCCATTAGAGATTGTTCATTTTTTTCTATTATGGTCATCCATGTTCCTCCTTGATCATGTCGTTGGGCTGATGATTCACTCTCTTTTGTTCGCCCCCCCCCCCGCTATCATCCCAACTTGATTCATCTTACGGCAGGGACAATCATCTTTTCCTAAGAGCTTGGCTCTTCTTGGTGCACGCACAAACATTCACACCTTAATGCTGCAAAAGCTCCGCAATGAAGAGGGGTGTCATCTGAGATAGATTGCCACTGTAGTGCATCAAGCCATGATGTGACCAACATGAGCTTTATCGAGCATCTCCAAGCAAATCTCCCCCGGGCATGCATTCTTAATCTATTTACTTCGATTTTCAATAAAAAAGTGGTTTGCTCCTTCCTGATGCAAGCTTCGTGTGTACAATTTTGGTGTGACTCGAAGCATGTTTGATGATATAACTTGAATATTCTGAGGTTCGTTATAAGCTCTACTCATATCCTTCGACCGACAGTGCTTATATGCCTCCTCGAACGTCGAGTTTTTCAACAATCTTATGGAGGGCTATGTAGCTCCTCCCGATATATGTTGGCAGAGGAGAGCCAAGTCTGCTTGAGATGCATCACCCACCTACTCGGGTACGAGGTAGTCATTTTGCAAAATATGCCCGATCATCTTTCAAAATTGCAGCTATGCCTCAGCTAGGGACCTTTTTAAAAGAAGCTTAAAGTTTCTTTACATTCTTCCCCCTCTGCTTGAAAAAATTATATAGATAGGGGCCAAGTTTTTTTATTAGGGACCCAAAATAATTTATTCTAACTTTTCTTGCTGTAAGGTTGTTGGGAAAATAGAAGACTTGTTATTCCATAGAACCCCAGGCTCTCTTATATATAGGAGAGACATATGGATAAATTAAATAAGATAGACATGACGAAAATAAAACAAGCAACTGCTACTCAGAGTACATAGAATTATCTCTACACTCACCCTCAAGATGGAGCATAGATGTCAATCATGCTCAGCTTGGAAGAACGCCTCTGAAATGGTCCTCTGAGTAGTGCTTTGGTGAAAATGTCTGTAGTTTGTTCTCATGTACTGACATGTGAGGTAGAAATTAGACCCTTCTGAATCATGTCTCTTGTGTAGTGACAATCTACCTCAATGTGCTTCGTTCTTTCATGGAATGCAGGATTATTGATAATGTACAAGGCAACCTGATTATCACATTGTAACTGCATGGGCAAAGGTATATTTATATACAAATCTGTCAGCATTGCTTGAACCCACATCATCTATGTGCTCTCTTGTGCCATAGCCCTATGCTCAGATTCGGCACTCGATCTAGCTACCACTGTTTGTTTCTTAATTTTCCAAGAAACAAGAGAACTGCCAATGAATACAACAAAGCCAGACTTAGACTTCCTGTCTGTAGGACACCCCGCATAGTCTGCATCAGCACATGCAGAAACAAAAAAAGTTATTCCTTTCTTGAAAAATAGTCCTGCACCTGGAGAAGATTTCAGATATCACAATATCATATATATAGCATCCATATGAACCTGTCGGAGTTACTCCATGAACTGGCTTACCCGATTCACTACAAACGAGATGTCAGGTCTAGTAATAGTAACATATAAGAGCTTCCCCACCATCTCTCTATATCTTCTTTTTTCAACCTCTTCTGTATCATCTTCCTATAGTTTCATGCTAGGATCCATAAGAGTAGTGGATGATCGACAATCAATCATGCATGTCTCAACAAGCATATCCGTAACATACTTCCTTTGGGTCATCACAAGACCCTGCTCATTCCTAGCAAAGTCTAACCCTAAGAAATATCTTATCCTTCGTAACAAACTGACAACCTAGAAATTCTTTTGCCATTTGTATTCCATGCTCATCATCTCATGTAACAAGTATATCATCAACATAAACCATAATCACAATAGTACTTCTAGGTGTCCTCTGCACAAATAGTGAGTGATCTACATTTGATCTCTTGAACCCCTGTTTTTCCACTAATTCTGATAGCTTTTGAAACCAAGCCCTTGGGCTTTTCTTAAATCCATATATTGCCTTATGGAGTCTACACTCCTGTTGACACTCTCCCTCAGCAGCAAACCCTGGAGGTTGCTGCATATAAACCTCCTCCTGTATCTCCATACAGAAAAGGCATTTTTAACATCAAGCTGAAATAAAGGTCACTCACGTACCACTTTAACTGAAAGAAGGGTCCGTAGAGTGGAGTGACGTGCAATGGGAGAGAAGGTGTCCATATAATCCACGCCACAGGCCTGAGTAAATCCGCGAGCTACGAGTCTAGCCTTGTAACGATCAAGGCTCCCGTCCACATGATGTTTAATAGTAAACACCTATTTGCAACTGACAAATGAGGCTCTGCGAGGAGCAGACACCAAACTCCTGGTACCATGTGATTGCATGGCAGTCATCTCTTCTTCCATAGCTAGGCACCAACGACTATCCTTCAGAGCCTCCTGGTAGCTCCGTGGGATATCCACGTCAGATAGAGCAACTGCAAATCTCTGAAATCCCCTGTTAGACGATGGAAGGATACTTGGGATGCAATAGGATAAGAGGCATAGGTACGCTTTTTCTTTCGTAATGCAATGGGTAAATCCAAGGCATGGCTAGCATCACTCACTTCTGGGCTAGTTTCCTGTAAAGATCCTTGCGCAGACATATCTCTAGACCCATCTTTAGAAGTCATGTTATCAGAACAAACCTGAGGCGTGCTGGATGACAAGTGATGTCCATGAGCATATATAGATCGAAGGGAATATAATTTTGGTAATGGAGGAACAATATGAGACTGGGTAGAAGACGATAATGGTGGAGGAGGAGGCGGTGGTGGTGGTGGAAAGGTAGGACAACATGTACAGGTAGCGGAGAAGATGGAGATGTGGGAGGAGGTGGCAGTAAACCTCATCATCAGAATCTTACGAAGCCAATCTATCTCCTGTAGGGGAGAAAAATAGCACAAACTCAAAAAACATGACATCAACATCGATATAATATTTCCTACACAAAGGATCATAACATCGATATCCCTTCTGGGTCCTGGAGTACCCAACAAACACACATTTGACAACCTTAGGAGAGAGCTTGTCAAGACCTGGAGACAACTGGTGTACGAATGCAACCGAACCAATGACATGAGGGGTAAGTGAGAACAACTCTTTATCAGGAAAGACAAGGATAAAGGAGTTTTCTCACCCAAGACAGTAGAGGGCATGCGATTCACCAAATAACATGCCATAAGAACAGCATCCCCCCAAAACAAATGTGGGGCATGACTGTGAATAAATAGTATCCGAGTGATGTCAAGTAAATGGCGATGTTTTCATTCCGCAATGCCATTTTGTTGAGAAGTGTAAGGACATGTTGTTTAATGAATAATGTCATGTGATGAGAAAAAATGGAAGAGAGAACGCGTACAAAATTCCAAAGCGTTATCTGTTCTCAAAAATTTCACAAAGGAAGAGAAAACATTCTGAACTTCATTGATAAAAATTTTGATCATATCCCATGCTTCATATTTATTTTTCAAAAAGAAAACTCATGATAACCGAGAGAAATCATCAACTGCAACAAGATAAAATATGTGCCCATGATGATCAGGATCATGACTCGGACTCCAAAAGTCAACATGAAATAATTCAAATGGGGAGCTACTTCTCCGACTCTGACGACTAGAGAAAGATGATCGATGATGCTTCCCCAACTGACATGCCTCGCACTAGAAGGAGGATCCAGGTGAGATCTGCGTCAAAATATGATGCATCTTATGGAGAGGGAGATGACCGAAACGTAGATGTCATGTAAAAGGAGAGACTGGTCCTGTGGAAATAGAGGATGCGCCTGCATAGGGAGTTTGGACTAGTCGATAGAGACCATCCTGCTCATAGCCACATCCAGTCACCATGCCCGTAAGAATGTCCTGAAAAACAAGAGACGATGGGTCAAATATAGCTCTGCAGTGCAAGTCTTTTGTAATCTGACTAATGGATAACATATTCATAGAAAAATCAGGGGCATGTAACACGTTCTGTAGACGCATTGAAGGCGTCAAGGTAATCTCCCCCTATCCTGTGATCGGGGAATGAGTCCCATCATCTATCACCACAGTTCTTCCTGGAGGAACCTGTCTGTAGACTATAAGCCAGCCCTTGTCTCCACATAAATGGTGTGTCTCCCCAGAGTCCATAATACACTCTGTAATCTTAGATCCATAACAGTATGCAAAGGCATAAGTACTACCTGAGGTGCTAGCTGTAGCAGAGGTACTGGCAGAGGCAGAAGCTGCAACATGTGAATGTCCTCCGGGAGATGATGAAGAGGGAGGCATAATATCTCATAGTCCAGCCACGAGATCATCAAACCTCTGATCTGGAGTAGAAGCAGCGGGAGGCTCGACCTGCTCTACTACACGGGCTGATGCGGGGAAATCATGCTTGGAGTAGCATGTCTCCTCAGTATGACCTGTACGATGGCAAAACGTGTAGGGCTGACGGATGCGGCCTCCTCTACCGCGAGGACCACGACAACGAATGAAAGAAGGACCTCCTCTGCCATGGGAGGCTACCATCGCTAAAGAGTTCTGAGTAGGGGCAAAGGGCAGAACAATGATCCTTTTTGAGCCTGTGGAAAGCTTCTTCAATAGGAGGAATGGTAGCGTCTGCAAGAATCTGGGAGCGAGCAGCATCATATTTAGGATCTAGAGCTACCAGAAAGACATCAACCATGGTAACATTCATGTATGTCTTCTGTTGCTCCGGGGTAGCCGTAAGAGGCATGAGGCTGTGAAGTTTCTCAAACGTCCCACGCAAGTATGTATACAGCGAATGGAGAGGTCGACCATTCTGCTTGATCGTGAATATGTCATGTTGAAGCTGAAGTATCTTGGTTTCGTTGCTCGCCTGAAAGTAACTAGCTGCGAGGATATCCCACATAGCCTTAGTAGTAGGCTGGTGTAACACATCATTGGCGATCTCTATCGTCAATGTCCCTGAAAGCCAGACTTTGGCATATGCATCACCTGTCTCCCAATAGGCATTTGACCCAGTCTTCTCCACCGGTTCCTCCTCAGTAAGAATATGCTTCTTACCATTCGACTTCATGAGACTCATGAACTGCATATCCCAGAGCTCATAGTTCGTCGCGTCCATCTTGACTATAGGCGCTGGACATCGAAAGGCGCATGTGGTGGTCACATCAATTTTGTTTTCTGGCATGTTCTCGGTGGAAGAATAGTAGGGTTACATAGACCAATGAATAGGTGTCTACACAGACATGTATGAATTTGAATGCATATGTAGACTTATGCACCCAAATCCATTATTCCTAGCCGAACTCCTGCGATGCGGCAAAAGAGGGTAGATGGCGGCTACAAAGGCCGACAGCCGAGGATGAGATACCGTTGTCGGGGCCGCTAAGGTACCAGCGAACCAGCAGGAGTGCTGAGGCGGCGGCTGTGGTGCTACTGGGTTGCGGCAGCGACGGAGACGCTGGGCTGCTACGACGACAACGACGGGACCACTAGGCTATTACGGTGGCAGCAACGGGGCCGCTGGGCTGAACTGTAACTGAGGGGGGGGGGCTGAAGCCGGTGGCGGCGGCGGAAGGAGAGAAAGGGGCGGCAACGGCGGTGGAAGGAGAGAGAGGGGGGGTCGACGGGTGGGGTAGGAATACGGTTAGGGTACGGAGCACCGGTCTAGGACCGTGGCTCTGATGCCATGTTGGGAAAAATAGAAGATTTTTTTCCATAAAACCCTAGGCTCTCTTATATATAGGAGAGACCTATGGGTAAATTACATAAGATAAACATGATGAAAATAAAATAAGCAACTCTACTCAAAGTACATAGAATTATCTCTACAAAGGTCCTTGGATTTAGATTTTTAATATCTTGCTCATTTTACGTCATTTTGACGTGAAATTTGGACCAAAGGCCTATATTAAATAGCCATAGTTCCTATATTTTTATGGAGTTTTCCTCCTATGATTGTCATTATTTATCAGTTTTCTATTTTATATTGCAAGTTTTATTCCAAAAAAATGTGGGCCAATATATTTCAAATAGGGTTGGGAAAATTTAGGTACTTTAGGTCCTTGTGGCACTTAAAATAACATCATTCCGATTTTCAAAGTACCCTTCAAATTCTAAATTAAATTTGGATCCATAAATAATTTAATTTTTTTCTAAAAGTTGCCAAATGTGAAATTTCACAAAAGAAGATATGCAGTGCTTTACTACCTATGTAGTATCTATAATAAATTTAGTTTTCAAAATTATTATGTACTGTTATTAGAAAGTGAAAAACCAAAAAACTTTAAAATAGACTAAAATTAACTTAAAAATCATATATATTTAAAGAAATATAAAATATTCAAGGAACATCTGTATTATCCTGATTTGTAAGCATGTTGGTTTTTGTTTAAAAATGTTCTATTCTGAACTTAAAATTACAAAATCACTGAAAACCTTAGAAAAATTCTATATTTCTATTAAGGACAAAAAATCCCTCCTTATTTACATTAAACTGTCCACCAAACAAATAAAATACCATTATATATCTATCACCATTTAATATTTGTTACGCAATATGCGACCTACTTTCACATAAAAATCTATTAGTTTCCTTAAAATAAATAAAAAATCAATTAAAATATAAAAACTCATTTTTTTAATAAAACACATTAACTATATATAATTCGAAAAAAATTGATCATCTATATTTGTTTACATTATGCCATTCATAACATCTAATAACCATAAAAAATACAAAATCCGTACAATGTCATTATAAAATTACATGTATTTTCAAAAATCGACATAAAATGATTATGTTAAAAAAAACAAAATATAAAAAGCTAAAACTAAAAGGAAAGTATAAAATTATAATAACCACTGCCCACTTGGTATTGGTATACACAAAAGCTTCAAAACAGAAAAAAATACAAAAAGGCTTGCGAGTACAATAAAATATACACATACACTACCACATAAAACCTACCCAATCCAATTTAGCTCAACCGATATTCACAGGTTGCCTCCTTGGGTTGCCCACATAAAATAAACCGCTAACAATTATTTTTATTACCATAGTTTCTGTGTGCTACGAATCCAAAAAAAAAATAAGGGATATTTACACCCATAACCCTGAGTAATACTATAATTACCCCGGAAACCCTCGATAATAACGAATTACACTCAGACCCCTGAATAAATACTCCGTCTTACACTCGTAACCTTCCGTTAATTTAGTTCTTTGACTCAACCACATGAATGAGTTAATCTAACCAGTGCACAATCCAACGGCTGGAATTAATCAGAAGTAAAAAAAAAGTAAGACAAAGGAATCGGGTTTTGTTCCAGGCACAGGGGATCTGCAGCAGAGACACCGAGGTGGGGGAGGTTTCGAGAGGGGCCTTGCAGGCGAGGGACGGCGTTGGGTTTGGGGGGGGGGTCTCATCGGCTCCTGTCGGAGGAGGCAGGGGGCTCTTGGGCAGGAGGGCCTTGGCGGGATTCCAAGGAGGCAGGGGGCAGCTCCTGTCGGAGGAGGCAGGGGGGGCTTGGCGGGATTCAGAGGAGGCAGGGGGCTCTCGGGGGGGGGGGGGGGGGGGGGAGCGACGGGAGGGATTTGCGGGGGGTACGTCAGGAGGGATTTGCAGGCGGGTTTGGGTCCGGGCGAGGGGCGCCATATATTATAAAAAAAATAATGTCGTTGCATGGGAGGCAATGCTGAAGGGGGCTAGGTAAGATAACTTAGTAATTTGGTTTGTCATCCTTCTCCCAGTTTTCCTCAATATCTTCTTGCAAGGACTAATTAGGGTGATCTGCTTTCTCGGAAGTTAAGCAAACAACCTCAAGCGAGTTTGTAAGAACATGAGGAGAAAACATGAACAATTGTAATAGCTTTGTTTAGTTTCAAATTTGAGAAGTATAGGAGTGTTATGGGCATAGATCAAGCACAACAATACTCCCATATCACTTGAATACTACTTGAAAAAACTCTAGGGGTGCGTTTGGTTGGCGGGTTAAGGCAGGTTAAACTGGTAGAGGGTAACTCGTTTTTGGATTTTGGTGTTTGGATATATTAAACTAGGGGTGGGTTAGAAGTGGATTTGGGATGATATGATTGTATTGAAGTTTGAAAAAGTGAGTAGTTATTGTGATGTGATTGTATTGAAGTTTGAAAAAGTGAGTAAAAGTTGAGTAGTTTATAATTTTTATATGATATGATGATATAATATATTATTTTTTGATAGGATTGATGATGTAAAATTGATTTATTTAATTTTTTTAAAAAAGGAATAAAGTGGGGCACACGGGGAAGAGAGGGGGATGTGGGTTAAGGGGGTAAGCTCTCCTAACCTGCAGGTAACCCGTCATCCAAACGGTACCTAGGAGGTTTTAGAGGGTCAAGCAAGTTCCCCTTGGGTTGCAACTTGCGATGAGTGGCTAATGTCCAGCAACTGACCGACGAGCTAGGCTATTATTGCTCAAACACTACACAACCCACAGTGACTGGGTGCCCAGTAACACGTGCAACCTAGAAGCTCAGGGCAGCATTGTGGTGGGGAGAAGAGAGGTTGGTGCTAGGCAGCACTCGGCTGTAGTGTGCGGTTGTGCAAGCAATTACAAAGGGCGGTGTTTGGTTCTCAAGCTCGGCTTGGAACTACAATCTAGGATCGGTAATATGATATCATGTAGAAAATGAGGATGAAATGTTCTATTATAATCAAGAGCCTAGTGGTCTCTTGTATAGATAAGAACAAAAGGAAAATTATATAAAATTAAAAAATTACAAACAAATCCTTATAAGAAAATTAACTCTAATTTAAGAAATTACGCACAAATTAGCTCCGAAAATTTCCTATTGAAGTGGCATGTTCCTCACGAATATTATATGGCCCTGTAACACAAAACCGTACTTCAACTCAAACAGAAGGCAGTTCCTGTACAAACGAGGTAAATTCCTAACTCAAGAAAAAGGGTGGAAAATCCACTGCCGAGTCATTTCTTCATCCAGTAGCTTTATAAACGAACAACATGAATATGAATTATTGCATTCAACTTTCTGTATGAATGATCCGTGCATAAAAGCACAAAGGCTTGCAAAATGAACATGAGCGTGTGCAAGTTCATATGGTAAGTATAATACAACTTCTCTGTATGTATGCAGCTAACAGTTCACCCTTTACTACAAGAGTTTCATAACCATTGAATAAGGAGTACAATATTTTTTTGGATATCAATCATTCTCTGAAGAAACAAGTAAATGCATTTTGCCTGAGCCAGATTACATCAAAGTCAAGGGACAGCTTAGTATCTACAACCTGAAAAACAAAGCAGCTAAGCAATGGGAGCCTTCCAAAGTAAGGAAAACAAAAGAAACAACTCATACGATGATATTTGCAACTGCATCCTACCAAATGCTAATCTGTAAAATGCATCAAGTTCGTTGGTAAAAATTACGTGAATATGTGAGGACGATTGCGAGAGAGTTGAGGTCGTTTCAGAGGGGAGATTATTAGATTACGTAATGCAGCAGAAGGGTTGCTAACACCCGCTGGAAAAGCTGGTCGTGTGCTCCTCCTATTTCCAGCGGCTGTATCAGATGGAAGCTGGGATGGCTTGACTGGTGAGCAATCAGAGACTTCAAAAGGGCCAGAGTTGGAATTCTTTTGCCTGGGTGCGGGCCATGCATCCTCTCGCTGCCCTGGAGTTTCAGGAGTGAAAACTGACCGATCTGCCATGAGTAGATCAAAGTTGTTTTTTTTGGGGAGAGCTTAAAGTGGCTTTTTTTATTTATGATTAAAGCTCTCTACGCAGTTCAATTGAGGAAAACACTTGCAGCAAGAACCAGCTTCTCTCTCCACTTAGTGCAAGTTGTGTACAGAATCAGATATTTGGTTCCCTATCTTTGGTTTACAGTTAAATAAATTACCTTGTCTAAAAGGATCTCTGTTCTCCATCACATCTGCTGGGCTGTTGAACAAGTCAGGCTCTGATCTCTGGAAAAATTTGTTGGCAGGTTGTATAGCAGAACGTTTCATGGAATCGAAATCATTTCTCAGTTGATCGTACATTTCATCAAGTTTTCTTTTCTGCCTGATTAGAAAACACATAGACCGTGCATAAATCATTTTACTAACAATAAATGCTTTTCACACAATTTATCATTAGAAGAGAGTCAATACAGAAGTGCAATTGCCAGATTCCAGCAGTGATATGATAAGTTAAGATGTAAATTTGCTACTTACCAACGTTGCCAATAATGTTAAATTCATGGTTTTAAGATAAATTCTTTTCTTGAAAATGGGTGCACGAATGATTATAAATATCCTGTGAATTTATAAAACACTGACCGAGATTTTTCAGCAAATTTTTCTTGCAGCTCCTGCTTATCCTTTGTTAAACTTTCTATTTCTTGCTCCATCATTTGACACCTTTTTGCCATTTTCTGGTATGCCATGTGCACTTGCTCAAGTTTCTCAGAGAACTTCTCTTGCATTATCTCGCATTTTTGACGACACTGAGCAATGACTTTGTTCAACTTGTACTGCATTTCCAGCTCCTTTTGTCCTACGAAAAACATGACACTTCGATATGCGGACTTCATTACTATCTCATCATGTTATGGAAGCAAATGTCTTTAAATCCAATTATTTGAATACGATAAACCTTAAAGGGTAAATTACAATTTGGGTCCCTATCTATGTGTCCGATCCCAGAATGTGTCCCGATCTTTAAATTGTAACGATTCGGGTACCAGGGCCATTAATGTAAGGAACTTTTTGAGGCTAATGACGAGTATGCCCTTGTTTAAAAGTTGGAACCCAACCCCCATTTTCTTCCCAATAAGGGCATATTCGTCATGAACCCCAAAATTTCCATTTCCTAAATGGTCCAGGGACCCGAATCGTTACAATTTGAAGATCGGGACCCATTCTAGGATCGGACCCATAGATGGGGACCCAAATTGTAATTTACCCAACCTTAAATGATCACTTATCGGGCAATATGAAGCTACGTAAATCTCATTACACTTTCATTACCAGACTACCCTCAGAAGTGATTGGTCAAAATGTGTATATATTTCAACCCAATATGGCATCTCTACGCATGAATGTTCACTCTTTCTGAACTGTCAGCAACGATCAATAGTTCCACAAAAACTTTGCAGAACAAGTATAATACCTACCCACCAAATTCTAAGATGTCAAAAAAGAGCAAAAATGATGCATATGAATTCTTGCAATGGATATTTAATAATCAAATGCTCAAAAAAATAGGATACAAATTTGTGGAGCTATTCCAGCCATTGACATCTGCAATAAAAAGAAGGGGCAGAGGTAAAATATGAGGTTCAACAGACACCAAACACTATATTTATTTAGGAGTTATTGCTTTCTTACATTTATCCATTCATCACTGGGACTGATATCCACAGGTTTCATGAGACTGTAAATACGAAGAAAATTAACAAACTAGAAAGAAAATCAATTGATAAATAACGCTGCAAATGCAGTGTCCATCAGGAATTCTGTTCCACGCATTCACATGAACAAGTTGGCAACTAGTACTGGGAAGAGCACACAAAAAATAACAAGAATCCACCTTTTGGAGAGCACTTGATCACAAATTGGGCAAGCACCATCAGCGCTAAGTATCTTATTTGCATCATCAGTACCTTATTTATGTCAAGGGCACGTTAGAACCAAGGAACATCAGGTTATGAAAACATTAGCAAATAGTAGCCATAGTGGATAGTTATCAGTAAACATAATTTGGATACAAAGCAGATGGCCACAGGTTGTACTTATGGCACGCCCCTCCAATTCACGCCAGCAGGCATTGCACCTCATTTCATTCCTGATAGAATTCTTTTTTTGCAGTGCAGCTTTTTATAGAGAATATTCAGTGCAGTTGGAACGACAAAGAAACCTGTCATTCAGGTCTCAACTTAAGGAATCAGCATAGGATATCAGCAAACGCAAAAGTACCAGGCCGACATCTGTATTTCTTCTCAGAATACCCCAAAAGACCAAACAAACTATAGTAAAACGCACCACAATCAGACCCTCTTTGATTGCCAAAACTATTATTGTCATTTCATCACAACTCTTGCATATCCTATGTCAAAGTAAATTTTTTATTCTGAAAAACATGGACATGAAAGAACCGGAAATGACCACCACTTACAGAACTCATATAATAAAACCTACAAAATATTCAACTACTAATTTGGTGTTCCAGAAAAGTCCAAGGAAACTTTCTATTTAATATTCAAAATCACACATCAGTGCATAAATAGCCAATGCCACTTCAAATTCTTTTAGAATTAGAATCAATCTATGACTCTATATCAGTATAATGATTCACAATTCACGATATGCTTAAGCTTTATAAAGAATGAGGGATGGATCCAGCATAATTTGCCAGTGGGGGCAATTTCACCAAAAGTTCATTTGTAGACTATGAAATTACGAATTGTATAATTTACTTTTCTATTGGAAAATATTAATTATTAAAAATGAGCATATGCAAAATGCCAAATTAATATAAGACTTTTTAGATAAATGAAGTTTCATTTGATAAAATCATGATACAAAACACTAAACTAATAATTTGGTGTTCCAGCGGGAGCCCATAAGTAGCCAATGCCATTTCTTTTAAATTGATTTAAATTCAACCAATGACTATATCAGTATCACTATTCACAGTATATGTATAGATATTCTCAATCTTTATTTAGAGTCAGGGATAAATCCAGGATGATTTGCCAGTGGGGGCGATTTCAACAAAGGTTTATTGTAAACGGTTGAAATATTATTTATTTTTCTATATTTCTATATATTATCTTTTCTTTCTGTCTCTATTATATAATTTTCCCAAACAGGATTCTGCCCTAGGACTTCACGAATAATCAATTCATTTGTTTCTCTCCACACGGTATCAAAGTGACTGTCCTAGATCGGAGTTCTCATACTGCCCTACCCCACATGCCCCCCACGTCGTCTCCTGCGTGTGCCGCCAAGCCTCCAAGGAGGCTGCTGCGCCGCCGCCTCCAGTGGGCCCTGAGGGCCTCCGAGCGCCGCCAGCGGCCTGTTGCGCCGCCACCAGCGGCCTGAGGCCCTCCTAGTACCGCCACAAGGCCCCATTAGGGCCCCAACAGTGCCGCCAAGGGTCCCTATTGCCGCTAGGACCCCACCAATGGTCCCCAGGGCTTCCACGCCGCCACCCAGCCCCCTTTGGAGCTCCTGCACCGCCGTCCAGGCCCCGTTGGCCTTCTTCTCTGTCGCAGCCCATCATCGAAGCCTCCTAGAGCCCTCAACATGATCCAGGGATCCATCATGATCCCCTTCAGTGCTTTTTCGTATTTTAGGTCCTTTTCGATCTGATTTTGATCGGAGAATGATGATTTCAAACCTCTCGAACACCTCCCAGGCCCTATGTAGATCCCAAATTGAAGGGGATGGTTGTATGAGTCTACACAAATAACCGATCCTTTATATGCTCATATAGACTCGTTTAGATCGATCTACTACCCAGTCGAGTTTCGTTTCAGTCCCATTCTTCATCATGTTAGAGATCAAAGGTGATGTCTTCTTTTCGTCCAGTGCCTTCAAGGGCCCGGCTCCCATCGTTAAGATGGATGGGATCAACTATGAGTTGTGGTCCATGCAGTTCTTGACCCTCATGCAGTGCAATAACAAGGAGCACATTTTGACACAAACGGGCCAACGGATAAAGCTGGAGAGAATGCTTCATGGAAACAAGATGACGCGTACATGCATATCTGGCTCTCCGGGACTCTCGTCATGTAGATAGCTAATAATATCATGAATCAGCTCACTGCCAAGATAAATGTGGGATATCCTAGCAGCCACATATGGTCAAGCAAAGAATGAGGTCAAGATTCTTCAGTGCAGTTTGACATCTTTACGGCCAAGCAGAATGGTCATCCTTTACACAGCTTCTACTCTTCACTCCATGACATGTTCGAGAAGCTCCATAGCTTCATGCCAGTGACTACGTCTACTGAGCAGCGGATGGTGGATAGGAACACCACGAAGGTTGAAGTTTTTCTGTCTGCTCTGGATCATGAGTACGAGGCAGGACACAGCCAGCTTCTTACCGATGTGGCTATCCCTCCCATGGAGAAGACGTACAATCATCTTAGTGTGATCATTGTCCTACCACCACACAAACCCCCTCAATGATGGTTACATCTCATGGCATGAGAGTTACTACTCAGTTCAGAGGGCGTGGTCCCAGTGGAAGAGGAGGCAGACATCAACGTGGTCCATCCATGCACATATTGCCATCATCTTGATCTTTCAGAAGGAGACATGTTATATGAAATATGGGTATCCCGCTTCTACTCATGCAGCCGAGCAATCAGCCTCCTTACAGTTCGGCCCCTTCTACAGATTCATGGTTATATGATATTGTCTCCCGTCTGAGGGAGATAATGACTCTTGTTGACGGACTACAAGTCCTTCAGATTTGCAGCCACTGTCATATCATCTTCGAGCTCCTCAAGTATTCCTATGCTTTTACCAGTTATAGCAGGGTAGATATTATAGAGTAGATCATGGATTCGGGTGCCTCCCACCACTTATATGGAGACAGAGTGCAATTTACTTCATACAGGTCTGTACCACATGGCAAATCAGGTGTCATTGCGATAGGACTCATTTACATATTACAGGACAGGGAGATGTTCATTTGATATCATCCATGCACCTGTAGAATGTGCTATATGCACCAGATTTTGAGATGAATTTACAATATGCTAGTCAAATTACCAAGGACTAGCATTATTGTGCCATTTTTGACCCCATATTCTCTTATGTTTCCGGACATACTCAGGGGCATGATGATTGTATGTGGCCATGAACAAAGGGGGACTCTATAGACTGGTCTAGTCTCCATATGTCGGTGCCTCTTCCATTCCTACCGGATCAGTCTCATCATACGTATGGCATCTTCGGTTTGATCACCTTCCTTTGCAGAAGTTGTGTCATGTCTTCCACAGATATCAACACGTTCTACCTTCCAGTGCGAGAATTGCTAGCTTGGGAAGCATCACCGTTCTTCTTTTCCTGATTGTCAGAGTCATAGTAGCAGTCATTTATTTGAGCTTGTCCATTTTAACATTTGAGGTCTCTGTCGCGTTCTTGATAACCAAGGATACAAGTCTTATCTTGTGGTTGTGGATAACTTCTCCACACTACCTTGGGTTTTTCTTTGAAAACCAAGTCTTAAGATGTCTATGTCAATTAATCATTCGTTATTGAAATAAAGAATATTTTCTCTACTACTGTTAAGTTTGTTTGCTCTGACAATGCCTTAGAGTTCTGCAAATTACAGCTTTCTGAGTTCCCCATGTCTCTTGGCATCATACACCAGACATCGTGTGCTTACACTTCTTAGCAGAACGGTGTTTTCGAACACAAACACTATAACTTACTTAATGTGATCCATACTCTTTCTGAGGTGATGCGGTTCTCACTGCCTGTTACTTGGTGAACAATATGTCGTCCTCTATTTTATGAAAGAATGCCCCTTTCTCGATCGTGTTTCCCGAGAAGGACATGTTCTCCCTTATACCCCGTGTGTTTGGCTCGGTGACATGTATACACCACCTAACTTCTGGTCGTGACAAGCTCTCCCCAGGAGCTATCAAGTGTCTTAGTAGGTTACTCTCGTACCTAGATCGGGTACTATTGCTTAGACCTTGTTAGATGGAAGTACTACGCTAGTGTTGATGTCACGTTTTTTTAGTCTATCATGTATTTCTCCCCTACAAGTGACAGGTTGACTCCGTCTGACTCTATCTCACCAGCACCTCCACCACCTAGTACCATGGCTCACTTGTTGCTATGTATCTACGTTCTCAGAACTCCCACGATTCCCCCCACTCATGGACCTTCCCCATCATCCAACGCACACCAAGTATGTTCCAAGCAAATTGTTTCTACTGATGGCACAAGTGATTTGTCCATGCAGCATGTTACTTTACAAGATGAGCAGGTACCCTCTTAAGAGGTTAGACTACAGGTTGAGGAGGCATGTGATATTGATGTGCCTATTGATCTGCGAAAACAGAGACATGCATGTGCTACTTATCCTCTTACAGCCCACGTGTCTTTGGGGCATCTCTCAAAGGATTTTAGGTTTGTGGTGGGACTGTCAGCCGTGGAGATACCACGGACATACTAGTAGGTGATGCATGACAGTCAGTGGCGTCTTGCCATGGAGGAGGATATGATCACATTACAGTCACGTGGCATGTGGAGCATTGTGACAGCTTCTACATGGGCATATGTAGTGGGATGCAAGTGGGTGTTCACAGTGAAGCATCAAGCAGATGGCAACGTAGATCGCTACAAGGCAAGGCTTGTGGCTCATGGGTTCAGACAAACGTATGGGGTGAACTATCATGATACTCTCTCATGTGGATCGTCATTCCAGATTATGGATCCTTCTCTCGATTGCAGTGAAACAGGACTGTCCTATATCAGCTCGTGAAGAATACATTTCTTTATGATAACCTGCAAGAGGAAGTCTACATGCAGTAACCCTAGGGTTCGCTGCTAAGGAGGAGTGTGATATGGTGAGTAGACTTCATATGGTTATCTATGGCCTTAAGCAGATGTAGAGATAGTTCTTATTATTATTATCTCTTTATGTATCTTGTCGTTATTTCTTTGTCTTTTATATACCATTGTGTAATTTACCCTTAAGGTCTCTCCCTATATAAGAGAGCCTAGGGTTTTCTGAATAATTGATCTAAGTTTTTCTCTCAACATGGTATCAGAGCCGCCCTAGGGCTCTCCCTACACGCCGCCTCTCCCCACCCGTCGCCCTCTCCTTCTCGGCGCCTTTCTCCGGCCCCTCCACCCGCCGCCCCTCTCTCCGCAGCGGCTCCCTCCCCGACGTCTCTCTCTCTCCAGCCGCCGAAGGTCCCAGGCGGCCTCCCAGCCCGCCGCCGAAGGTCCCAGGCAGCCCCCAGCCCGCCGCCGAAGCTCCCAGGCGGCATCCCATCCCGCCGCCGACCCATCCAAGGCGGACCCCCCGTCGCCGATCCACACCGCGGCACCCCAGTCGCGCCGCCGCTTCTTGGGCGTGCCTCCGTTGCAGCTGCGAGGGTTGTAGGCCTCATCTAAGGCGTGCCCTAGTCTACCTCATCTCTTCCGTCGATATATGGATTTGAGTGTGTAACGTCTACGTACGCACTCAAATCTGATGCAGTTGGTGTAGACATTCATTATCTTGTCTACAAACCCTAGTTCTTCTCCAGCGGCAGTATGTCAGAATCGAAGGTCGATATCCCTCCACCGGCACATTCAAAGGTCCTGCGCCAATAGTGAAGATGGACGGGTCTAACTATGAGCTCTGGGCTATGCAGTTCATGAGCCTCATGAAGTCGAATGGTAAGAAGCACATTCTTACCGAGGATGAGCCCGCAGAGAAGACAGGGATATATGCCTCATGGGAGGTTGATGACTCCTACGCAAAGGTCTGGTTGTCTGGTACATTGACGATGGAGATTGCTAATGACGTCCTCCATCAGCCCACTGCCAAGGCGATGTGGGATATTCTCGCCGCTACATATTCGCAGGTGCGAAATGAGACCAAGATGTTGCAGCTTCAGCATGACATTTTCACAATGAAGCAGAGCGGCAGACCTCTCCATTCCTTATTCACATCCCTAAGAGGGATGTTTGAGAAGTTATACAGCACTATTCCACTCACTGCCACTCCTGAACAGCAGAAGACGTTTCGGAACGCCACTATGGTGGGTGTTCTACTTGCGGCTCTTGATCCTGAATATGATGCCGCCCGGTCTCAGATCCTAGCTGATGCAGTTATTCCTCCAGTGGAGGATGTTTACAGGCGACTCAGTCGCATTCCAGTTTCCTCCAGCTCTTCTACTCCAAACCCATCAGCGATGGCAGTCTCACGTGGGAGAGGTGGCCCGTCTTCTGGTCGTGGTCATGGACATGGACGTGGACCCCAGGGAAGGGGTGGTCGCTTCAGTCAGACATGCTCCTATTGTCACCGCACAGGACACTCGGAGGAGACATGCTATTCTAAGCATGGGTTCCCAGCATCGGCACGTGTTGCAGAGCATTCTCAGTCCCCATTACCATCCACTGCAGATAATCGATTTGACGAACTTGTGGCATGTCTCCGAGATATTATGCCACATTCATCTGGTGATTCGTTTGGTGGTCCTTCAGATGTTGCTGCTACAGCCTCCGCCAGTTCATCTGTTGCTGCTAGTACCTCAGGTAGATCTACTGCATTCACACCGTCTCATGATATATCTGACTGAGTTATAGATTCGGGAGCCACACATCATCTCTGCCGAGATAGAGATAGACTACAGTCCTACAGGGACATTCCTCACGGCCGTTCAATGCAGCAGATGATGATCTTGATGTTCTGATTGCTATTCGGAAGCAGAGGCGGCTATGTGCCTCTTATCCATTTGCCTCACAGGTTTCGTTTCACCGTCTCACTGGTGACTTTCAGAGATTTGCCTCAGCCTTGTCTTCCGTGGATATACCATGGACCTACCAGGAAGCTTTGAAGAATGATTGCTGGAGATTAGCTATGGAAGAAGAGATGAGTGCCTTGCAGTCCCGTGGCACATGGTCATTGGTTCATGTACCTCATGATGCATCCATTGTGAGCTGTAAGTGGGTCTTCACAGTTAAATATCATGCAGATGGCACTTTGGATTGGTACAAAGCACGCTTGGTCACCCGTGGGTTTACACAAACCTATGGCGTAGATTACATGGACACTTTCTCTCCAGTGGTGAGACACTCTACCCTTCGTATTCTCTTATCTGTGGCTGTGGTTCATGAATGGAGTATATCTCAATTGGATGTCAAGAATGCCTTCCTGTACGGGGACCTACAGGAGGAAGTCTACATACAGCAGCCACCTGGGTTTACTGCTGAGGGGGAGAAGCAGATGGTCTGTAGACTTCACAAGGCAATATATGGCCTCAAACAGAGTCCAAGAGCATGGGTCCAGAAGCTTTCCAATCTTATTGAGCAACAGGGATTCAAGAGGTCAAATGCATACCACTCGTTGTTTGTCCAGAAGTCATCGGCAGGTACGGTTGTCATTATGGTCTACGTGGATGATATTCTTGTTACAGGAGATGATGTTCAGGGCATAGAAAGGGCGAAGGCATTCCTAGGCCGTCAGTTTGTTACAAAGGATCTTGGAACCCTAAGATATTTTCTGGGGTTGGAATTTGCAAGGAATGCACAAGGCTAGGTGATGACCCAACGGGAGTACACTACAGACTTCCTGATTGAGACAGGCATGGATGGATGCAAACCATCAAGTATTCCCATGGACCCTAACATGAAGTTGTATGATGGTGATACTGATGAAGTAGATAAGAGGAGATATAGAGAAATGGTGGGAAAACTCCTTTATATTACCATAACTCGTCCAGACATTGCATTTGCAGTTAGCAGGGTGAGTCAATTTATGGAGCAGCCAAGACAAGTTCACATGGATGCTATACACATGATACTGAGGTATCTGAAGTCTTCTCTAGGTTCAGGGTTGCTATTCAGAAAGGGCACATATTTATCTATCTCAGCGTGTGCAGACGCAGATTATGCAGGATGCCCTAAGGATCGAAAATCAACCTCAGGGTTCGCAGTTTTTGTTGGAGGCTCTCTGGTTTCTTGGAAAAGCAAGAAACAAACTGTTATGGCAAGGTCCAGTGTCGAATCTGAATATAGGGCCATGGCTCAAGCCAGCACGGAAATGATGTGAGTTCGATCCGTACTAGAAGATCTACATGTAGCTGTGCCCCTACCTATGAAGCTTCCGTGTGACAATCAAGCAGCATTATTCATTGCCAACAATCCCGCTTTTCATGAAAGAACCAAGCATATTGAAGTTGACTGCCATTACACTAGAGACTTGATCTAGAGAGGATTGATATCTACTACACATGTGAGCTCAGGAGATCAGACTGCAGATGTATTCACCAAGCCACTGCTTAGAGGACCTTTTCAGAGATGTTCATCCAAGCTGAGCATGATAGACATCTATGCACCACCTTGAGGGGTGTGTAGAGATAGTTCTTATTATTATTATCTCTTTATGTATATTGTCGTTATTTCTTTGTCTTTTATAGACCACTGTGTAATTTACCCTTAAGGTCTCTCCCTATATAAGAGAGCCTAGGGTTTTCTGAATAATTGATCTAAGTTTTTCTCCCAATAGCAGAGTCCCATAGCATGGTTTCAGAAGCTCTCGAACTTGATAAAGCAGCATGGGTTCATAAGATCGATCGCAGGTCTCTCATTGTTCGTTCAGAGGACTCAGAGAGGTACAGTTGCTATATTGATCTGCATTGACGATATCATTGTTACAGGGGATGATGTGCAGGGCATCTGTGCAGCTAAGGATTTCCTTTGTCAGTAATTTGTAATCAAACCTTGGCGAGTTACGTTACTTCCTTGGACTTGAGTTCGACAGTAACTAGCGAGGTCCTGTTATGACCCAAAGGAAGTAAGCAGAGACATGCATGGCATTATGGCAGATTGCAGGCCTGCCACTACTCCCATAGACCTGAGCATGAAGTTATATGATGATGACAGAGGAGGAAGACAAGAGGGGGTACAGGGAGCTCGTTGGGAAGCTCTTATATGTGAACACATCATGCCAAACATATCCTTTGCAATGAGCAGAGTGATCCAATTCATGGAGCAACCTAGACAAGCATATATGGACGTAGTCCATATGATTCTGAGTTACATGAAGACCTCTCTAGGTATTGAACATTTATTTAGCAAAAGAACAACCATTGCCGTTACAGCATGCACAGATGCATATTATGCATAATGTCCGAAAGACATGAAGTCTACTTTAGGTTTTGCAGTGTTCATAGGAAGCTCCTTGATGTGATGGAAGAGCATGAAGCAAACGATGGTTGTCAGATCAAGTGCACAATCAAAGTATAAAACCATGGCATGGGGGAATATGGAGATGGCGTGGGTCAGATACATTCTACCTAACATAGCTATCGGTGTGCCTCTTCCCATGTATCTCCAATGCAACAACTAGGATGCTATTTTCATTAACAACCATGCCTTCAATGAGAGGACCAAGCATATCGGCGTCAGTTGTCACTATACTCGTCACATAATTCAGAAGGGCTTTATCTCCACCTCTTACGTTGGCTCAAGGGAAGAGACAGCAGATGTGTTCACCAAGGCCCTAGCCAGAGGACCATTCTAGAGATGTTCCAAGCTGAGCATGACTATGCTCCATCTTGAGGGGGAGTGTTGAGATATTACTTATCTTTTCATATTTCAATGTATTCTCTTTTCTTTCAAACTCTACTATGTAATTTGCCCAAACGGAATTCTCCTTTTATATAAGAGTAGGCTCTCATAAATAATCAATTCATTCGTTTCTCTCCACATAAACTACGCATCGCACAATTTAATTTCCTATAGGAAAATATTAATTATTAAAATTGACATATGTGAAATGCCAAAACAACATAAGAGTTTTTAAATAAATGATGTTCCATTTAGTAAAATCATGTTACAAATAATGTAGTAAACAAAATAAAATAAATAGTAGAATTTTTTTCGTTTGACATTAGATACAAGGAATTCCAACACAACGATTTTCTTGAACTCCTAAGATAATGATAGAAGTGGTTTTGTTGAATCATAAATTTTCAAAATCCAACATATAATAGAGATTCTTTTTTTGCATCATGAGCAAGGACTCAAAAATCCTATAAATGCAAAAAAATCCAATAAACGGTAGTAGGGTTAATAACAGTCATGCATAGGAGAAGGTTAGTCTTTTTATATTTGCATTTTATAGCGAGATCCTTACTATTAATTTTCATAGCTTTCGGTGAGAGTATGTATGTCAGACCCTAAAAACCATGATGGGAGATGTGTATGGATGCACATATAAAGAAACATGGAACTTCGGGGCTATGTTGCACGGACGGATAGCTCTATAGGATTAATCATGGACTCAAATTTCAGCGAAATTCGGTCGAATTTCTGTCGAGTATGGATATCCTGTCGAAATCGAAATTCGATCGAAATTGTCAAAATGACCGAAATATGGGGGTCCTAGTACAAAAAATGACCGAAATTTCGGTCGAATTTCGACCGAAATTCTGTTTCAGTCGGTCACCGAAATGGTGACCGAAACCAAATTTAGGGCCTTGGGATTAATAGGGGACTCGCCTTGGCCATCAAGTACATGGTAGAGGAAGGGTGTCACTCGAAGGTACTTGCACAGAAGCACAGTATTGCATTGCCATTGGCAGACCTGGCACACCAAGTATATACAATAGCACAAGGTACGATGATGGGTGCATGTGGGGCACATACAGGAGCGTGGTGGTGGCATGCGCAAGGATACATCGTACATGTTGAGGAGCAACATGATGAAATCGGCCATGTGTGCATAAATGGACACGGGCACATAATATTGGTGCATGGTGATCCATGAAGCCGTATGGACTGCAGCTGTTGAGTACAAACATGAGCCTACATGCCTGGAGATGCACGTAGGTGGCTTATCATGTGGCCATATGGATAAGTACCTACAGACTTTACTTGATCTATGAATGACGAAGTTGGTGTGCTGTACGAAAGGGACAGATGTTGCGAGCTCTCATTGTCACAAGACCAAATGTTAGGTGGCATTTAATAGAACACTGACAATTGCATCAGCACGCATTAGAGCATGGGGTGTGCTGATAAGTGATGACTGAGCAAATGATGTGGAATCATTTGTGGAAGATGAAGGAACATCAAGGAAACCGAAGAGACAAGGAATAGGAAGAGTTATTTCCATAGATGAAGAAACAATACAAAACTTGAAGTCTCCTATTTCATTAGTCATTACAATGTAAATATAATAACGATGATGTCCCTTGGTATTCATGGACTTGTGTGTTTAGGGAGGGTGTGAATTCATAACCAGCACAGCACCCATCCACTCATTTATGTATTCTTGACTGAATTATAAATAGTTGTGCGCAGTGTGCACGTGCTTGTAATCTTATTTTTGCATTTGAAAATGAGTGTGAGCTAGCTAATGCAGAAGAGTATAACATATTGACGCTTGTTCTACATGGGTAGAAACCTAGTTAGGTTAGAGGGGCTAATGCAGTACCAGGTGATTCTGAAAGTTTTGTTTGAGAAACTCATCACGTGACAACTGACAACTGAACCATGGGTTAAAATTTCATAGGAATTCAATGAAATTTTGGTTTCCAAAAGTAAATGAAATTGAAAGTGTTCCTGATTTCCCTTTCCTGGATATTCGCAACATGTCAACGAAATATAGGCAAAATGTCTTGAAATGTGGTGAGAACTAGAAGTCAGTGAAACGTGGTGAAATGTCAATGAAATTGAAAAAGAAGTCTACTGCTTCTTTAGCGATACATGAACATAGAAAACTTAGGTCTGAATATTTTCGTTTATATCCACTGCAATAATGTATACTTGAGTATGGAGTAAGTATAAATACGCTAGTATCTTTATCTGATATTTTATATATTTTATGAATTCTTTTCTTCATATATATATATGTAATGCGTTATAGTTTCTTTTCTTAGAGCGTATTTTAGTTGATAAAATATATAATAATATTACAGTATGTGATGTATATGATATGTTGTGAATCAAACGTCCCAACACTTTTATTTTAATGAATAAATGCATATTTATATCTTAGCTATTCATTAACGAACATTGGAAATCTTAGTTTCAGGTAAAATAGTTTGTGGATCCGTTTCCATGATTTCTAAAAGGAAAAATGGTGTTCACTGCAATAGTGCGCATCCAAAAAGTTCTTTATATAATCTCAAGGTTAAAAGTACAAAGCTATAAATCTGTGTAGCCATCAGCAATTACAAGCAGGGCATTCTCCTCTTCGAAAAAAACACACTTTGCATGCAAGAATGCTGCATACCACCATAACTTAGGTTTATGATTGTCAGAACTCCAGGCGCACCTTAAAAGCAACTGCTGATAGCACCCCCCATAATCATCATACCTCCAGCTCGAGAAGTTGGGATGGTTAGGGGAACAGTCGACTCAGCACAATCGAAAACACAGATGTCAGGTGATGCATTAGCTCCAGTCGAGCTAGACGCCATGTTGGAGCCCCCCAAAAGAGCCTGACGGTATGACTTTGAAGGAGTAGGATCAATAAGACAAGCCACAGCTACATCCACAACAGAATCCGACCACCTACCCAAATGGTCATCCCTAGGAGGAACAATCCAAAGCAGCACTATTGAACACCCAATTTGCATCTCCAGTTGCATAGGTGAGGCCAAGACCTGACCTTCAACCAATGCCACCAAACCTAGGTCCTCCCCCTGTCGCAGGACTGTTCAGAATTTCCATGGAAGGCTGTGTCGGCGATATATCGCCGACGATCGGTTTCGATGCCCCCCCCCCCCCATATCGATATTCATAAGTATCTCTTTTTACAAGGTGTCGGCGATATACCCCGATACAGTGCAAATTCCTTTCTTCATTGGTAAGGTTTGGGTTCTTTTTTTGCCTTTAAATGAGGCATTTCGGTAGCCATATCCTCCATCTCGACCGTGGCATTGCAACCTTGCAAAGAGCTCATCAATTTCCTCTTCTTTTGCATTTTGAGGTGAGATTTCCTCTTCCTTGGTTAGGGATTTTGTTCTCATGTTTGTTATGTGTTGCATAATCTCCTTTTTCATGTAATTTGGGTTCCAAATTTTGGGGCTTTTGATTTTTGTGTAGTAATCAAGAGAACTTATGGATGAATTGGTTTGGATCTCTTGTTTAGGAGTTAGGAAACATGATTTGGTGGTGATTTTTGTTTACAAAATGTGTGTATTTAAATAAATCCGAAAATTAAAAAAAATAGATCCACAATTTATTGAATTTTTTGTTCATGAAATTTGGGTCTTTCGATTTTTGTGTGTTTATTAATAGATGGTGAGCCTCAAAAAAAAATTAATAGATGGTATGGATGGATGAAATTGGATCTCTTGTTTAGGAGTTAGGAAACATATTTTATGGTGATTTTTGTTCACAAAATGTGTGTATTTAAATAAATCCGAGAATTAAAAAAATAGATCCACAATTTATTGAATTTTTTGTTCATGAAATTTGGGTCTTTTGATTTTTGTGTGTTTATTAATAGATGTTATGGATGGATGAAATTGGATCTCTTGTTTAGGAGTTAGGAAACATGATTTGGTGGTGATTTTTGTTAACAAATATGTGTAATTAAATAAATCCGAAAATTAAAAAATATATATCCACAATTTAGTGAGTTTTTTGTTCATGAAATTTGGGACTTTTGATTTTTGTGTGTTTATTAAGAGATGTTATGGATGGATGGAGTTGGATCTCTTGTTTAGAAGTTAGGAAACATGATTTGATAGTGAAGCTTGCCATCACATGCTTTGCAATCAATTTATAGTGTTGCAAAGCCTCAAACAACACAAGGTAGGGTTGAAGAACATGTACTGCCAAGGTGAATGGTTCGAGAACCCAGAAGCTCGGACGAAGGAGGACAGAGGGTGGAGACAATCATCAATGATCTCCATTTCTGGGATGGCGTGACAAGGGTCACGAAGATAATGGAACCTGTTGTTTCTGCATTGTGTATCGTAGATGGGGACAAGAAGCCAAGTATAGGAGCGATCTATGAGGCAATGCGCTGCATGAGGAAGAAGGTTAGAGAAGCAGTTGGGAGAGGATTTAAAGCATGGTTGGACATCATAGACGAATGATGGTCCAAGATGCTCTCACATCCTCTTCACAAGGCTGGTATGTATTATTATCTAATAAATATTTTTAATCCATTTTAGTAGGTATTTTAGAAGGATTAAAATTTGAGAATTGTCCATCTCCAGCGTATTACTTGAATCCGAAGTACCAATACAAGAACAGTCTTGGTACAAATGCTGACCTTCTAGCAGCTATACAACTTGTGGTGGAGAAGCTCGTCAAGGACGAGAAGGCACAAACCTCGTGCATGAATGAGGAAATATTTATTGTATAATGTACAATCTATAGTCGCCTAGAGTGAGTTTAAAATTATTTTGAGGCACAAACCTTTTTATGACTTAAAGTTTTGATTAATGTACAAATCAAATACTTTAGGGATGCCTTGGGTTCTTTCGGTAGAGTAACGCGGTTAACGAACAAGGCAGTACTCTTCCTGGTAAGGATTAAGTCTAATGATTATGATGTATAACAATTTCACTATTATGGATTTATCTCTTTTGGATTTTCCGCAGCCGAATGGTAGTTTCTGTATGAGATGGAAGCTCCCAACCTACGGAAAGTGACAGTGAAAGCATTGTCCCAAATCACATCTGTCGGTGGTTGTGAGAGAAACTAGAGCACATTCAACTTGATCCATTCGAAGAGATAGAACAAGTTGGGAGAACAACGGCTCCACGATCTTGTTTTTTAGTACTACAACTTGAGGTTGAAGATGAAACATGAAATGGAGGGGCATGACAAAGAGGACAACACAAACCCCATCGATCTTGCATATATTTTCAAGGTACATGACGACGATGCAGATGAAGATGTTCTGCAGAGGTAGTTGGATTCCAACAGTGCTCCATTGCTCGATCAACCGGAAGGTAGGTCGAATCAGAATATAAGCCAACAAATGGGAGCAGATGTTGGCGACTACATGGCCAGATCTGGGTGAATCACGGACCCTCTTGGAGGGGTGGAGCTTGATGCGATTGTGGACGACATTCTCTCCACTGGATCGTAATCCAAATCGAAATCAAAAGATGACAGTGAGAGCGATGATGATAATGATGTTGGTGGTCGTGGAGGATCATGTTAGCAATGTGAGCCCGAGGCGAACCATTCCTACAATAAATGTTATTGTAATAAATGATTTATCAATAAAAGTTATTGATGTTTTGTTTCACTCCCTTTCTGATATTGAATGAATGAATGCACTATAAGGTCCCTCTGTACAATAAGGGCATGTTTGGTTTCAAGGTTGGGCAGGGTTGGCCCAACCCTGGTTACTATTCACAAGGGTACTTCTTCCTCACAAATTACTATTCACCCACCCCAACCCAGCCCAACCCAACCCAGTCCAACCCAGCAACCAAACAGGCCCTAAGGGTTATGTACCATGGCCAACTTGATAATCATACAGCTGTTGATTTAATGATTGAATCATAGAGGCTGATGCTTGGATGAATATCTAAGGAGTTAGATAGATGACTCATCAAGCATCATCAATGATTAACAAGTAGTGATCTCCAGTGTGAGTGAGAGATGGCAATCCCATCTCAGTAGACTGATGTCTGATCGACCTCTTGATGCAGGTCCTCTGCATAGGAATATTGATTCGGAGGTATCAGATTAGTCGAGTCAATGAGTTGACTTGATGAGATCGAGATAACCAAAGAACTGTGATGAATTACTGTCACATCACAGGCAAACATCCTCTGACCAGAGACAGATATATTACTATATGTCTGAGCATATACATTTGGCAGACCAATAGGTTGATGACCTAATCAAGGTCTATACACCGGCGAGCTGGTGTGCATGTAAGGGCATATGAGTAATATGATCTCTCAAAGGGATCATACAGGTTCACTTGTGAACCGAGAGACATGAGCTCACTCATGAGGTATTGGGATTGACCAAATTCCATGCATGGTCATCATGCTTTAGAAGCATGATATGAATTTGAAGGTAAGATATATGCTTTGTGAAAGCATATGATCTGTACCATATCCCAAGGACCAAGATTGAGAAACTTAATGATCAGACTATGAAGATGACAGTGTAAAAGTGATCTTTATCTTCATGATGATCATGAGTCTTCCAGTATGCAGGATGTGCAGGTATTGGGAATACCTGAAGGGTGATTTGATCATAAACGATTGTATAACCATGACGCTTCCATTCCGAGGGAGTGATGAAACAGGTCTGGATTTTAGTGACTCATCTCATTAGAGAAGTGACCTAATCTTAGTCCATGTACTGGACATTGATCTGAATGAGATTCAGATGCAATGAGAAGATTAGGTTTACGGTCTTGATTTAATCAAGCATCTATGAGAGGTCCATGGGATCTGGATTTGAGATGTGATCTCAATATCCAAGTCACTATACGTGGAACAATACAATCGCCCTGTCCTTATCTCCAAGTATCTGAGGAGAAATAGCATTGTTCTTAAATGGTTTAAGAACAATTCCATGAGATCTAAGCAAAGAGAAGTTGATAATTAAATGTGATTTAATTATCATGATGTATGAGATATTATCCAATATAATTAAATGTGATTTAATTATTATGGATAAGAATAATGTGGATAGTAATATCCAATTATTCATAATATGTTATAAATGTGATTTATAATATATTAGAGAGAGTTACATATAATTTATACTAGTAGATTAATTATTAATGTGTATTGGATACACATTGTCTAATTAATTGAAAATGTAAATTACATTTTGTTTTGGGTTGTGAATGTGATTCACAATATTCCAATGTCAAGATTGCAATATTCCCAAAATTAATTGAGAATTATTTTTGGTGAATAATTGTTGGAAAATAAGTTGAGAGAAAAACAAGGAGATGTGCAATCCCATGGGAATCCATGGGATTGCCCTCCCCATATGGGAAGAGGTGGCGGCACCAATTCCTTTATGGAATTGGTGGCCGTCCACTTCTCCTAATAGGGAAGGTGGCTCTCATTTGTTTTTCCACTCCTTATTTAGTTGGTTTAATTTGGTATTAATATATATTTGATTTATCAAATATATTTAATCAAAATTAAATCACAAGTTGTTGGCTTTTACCAACAACAATCTTGACCATTGGATTGTCATAAATCAATCTCATCCATTGATTTTATATGACACATGGATTGAGATCCATGGATCCCAAAACCATATAAATAGAGAGGCATTCTTGGCTCTCTCTTTACACATGCTATTGTAGCAAAACTCTCTCTCTTTCTCTCATACTCGACAACCCTCTCTCCCCCTTCTTCTTGGTGGCCGTCCACCTTGGTGGAGAGAATCGTCGTCGCTCGCGCCCTCGTGCTACCGCTTCGACGCTCTGTGGTTCTTCGTCTACTTCGAGTGCTTCGCCTACGAAGGAGACGTTCGATCTCGTGCGACGAGATCAGGAGCAACCGTGCTTGGATCAACTTCTTGGATTGCGAGGACACCGCGGTTCATCCCCGCGCTCGCAAGCGATCTCTCCGACGATCGGACTTGAGACAGGAGGTCTCTTCTCTTAGAGACTCGATCAACCACGCTTCAAGAGGTATTGTATTATACTTGTTGTGGTTATAGATGAAACGATCCGAGAATGGTTCTTGGATCATGTGGTTTCATCGAATAAAATTTTTAAATTCCGATGCACCGAACACCTAGTACGACTAGTCGTTCTTCGTCGTATCCGATACGACGCTCACGCTTCCGTGATGCGCTTGAGGATCTCTCCATATCCTTCAGATCAGACGACAGGGAGACATATTCAAGGGGGTCAGGGTCAACAGGGGTGGTCGTGGATCACATGATGATACAAGATTCGAGTCAGGGCGAGAATACATGGAGCAGCGTGGAAACATACATGGGCAGTTTGTCCCAAGTCTGAGTCCAGGACCTATGGATTACGATGCATATGGACGACGTGGCCATCATCCTACAGATAGCTACATGGACGATTTGATATCATCCGTAATTTCGTTAAGTTGCATGGACATTGACAACCCATACCATGGAGGAAAACCCAGTCCCACGGGCGGATATGTAACCTCACAAGATGAAAGATCATTTGGCGTCTTCCCTGAATATTTTCCTGCTCCTCCACCAGGACCTCCTCCTCAGGCGTATACAGTGTTGTAAAAGTCACCCGACTGGTCCGACTATTAGGTCCGACTAGTCTAGTTGGTGGGGCGGCCGACCGAGTACCGACTAATTCCGACTAGGCACACTAGTCATCCAATTTTTGCTTAGAGATACCATATTTTGTTGTTTTTCATAAGCAAACTTTTTACAATATGCTTAATGTTGTATTTAGATTCAATTACTTCTTTTATTTTATTATGATAGTATAAAAATGTACAAAACCTATGTAAATATATGTATAAAAATGAGTTATATGTTTAAAATCATCATAAAATTCAAAGCCGATTAAAGTCCGACTAAATCCGATTAGTCGCCCGACTGCCGATTAATCCTTATTCAATGACCCGACCGACCGAGTACCGACTACCGATTTTTGCAACCTTGGGCGTATACTCCTCCATCTTATGGATATAGTAGCAACAGTGGGTATGGAGGGTATAACAGCTACAGCGGTGAGAACTACCAAGGTAGCCAAACCGAGCAGAGCCAGGGCAGCTTCTTTGGTGGTGACAGTTTCGGTTTCATCTTTGAGTACTACGCTCCTCCAGGCCCTCCTCCTCCGCAGAGATCTTTTCCTACTCCGTCGTCGTCATTCCGAGGATCTCAAGCTAGTACTTCGCAGCCTCGGCGTGCACCTCGTGATACCGGATCTAGCAATGCTTATCCTCGACTCGGGATACTCATAGGGATTGATGACCATCAATACAGGCAGTATATCATGGATTATAAGGCCACGTACCCGTACATGATATGGGAAAATTATTGCGAGTTCATTGAGTCCGCAATCCGCTATGAGAGACAACAAGGCAAGGGGCCGATTTAGATTCGTCGCGGAATTTTTGGTTTTAGGTCATCTCTTTTACAATGTTAAATTGATTTGGATATTTTTCACTTATTGTTGTAGCCTGCAAATAGATAAATCTTTATGCCAAACAATGATTGTCTCGTTAATCATTATTAACATGTCTGATGTAAGAGAGTAAGAATACATTTGGAAGTTATTTAGTGATCAAAGAACTTGGATGAACTCCATTTTCAATATATATAGTAGGTCAACAACTAACAATATCAGCGATATATTCGAATCGATATGACCAATATGTGCAGTTTAAGGATCATAGTCCTCATAAACTATCTTGTGTTATGAAGTGTATATTTGTAGTTTTTTATGTTATAATAACTTGGATGGAATCCATTTTCAATATTTATAAGTCAAGAATCAACAGTAACATCGAGATGACCGATATGTGCGATACCGATATATGCGATACCGATATGTGCGATATATGGTCTATAAATGACCGATATGTGTGATATAAGTGTGTATTTGTAGGTTATTTATTGTTCTAATATCTTGGATGATCTTAATTTCTGAAAAAATGCAAAAAAATGGCTTTTTGAGCCATTTTCGACATTTCCACCGATATCGTCGATATATCGTTGATATATACCGATATATCCATTTCCGGACGGACCGAAACGATATCGATATCGATACGGCCTTCCATCTCATGCTCACCCGTAAGGAACCTATACTTCAGCGATTGCGGCAAAGGCATCAGTTCTGGGCAACTGGGAGCTGGCAAATATAGCTTTTGAAAGGTATGAGTGAAGGCAACCAGATTTGAGTGTGAGAACTCTTGTTGATCATGAATAGCTGGTGAAGACGGCCCTGTTGTTGTATCTGTGCTTGGTGTTGGCTTTGTCTCCACCTTAGCTACTGGCTCTGTAGGGATCAGACAAGGCAAATAATCATCGCAATCGTCCCAATCTATATCTGAATCCAAGGGATCTAAATCAGAACTACATGATATATACTCTGCCTCGCTATCTTGAATGCGGTCGTCAGCCTCAAAAGTGTCCTCGGCCAAGAGTGTGCTCTCCGAACTCTCCTTTGCTGGAAACTGTAAATTTGCAGTATCTGAGGGTGAGAGAAGGGCTTGTGAAACGGGGTCGGACCAAGCGGCTTCATCATCAGTGATCACAAAGTCGCACTCCTGGTGGACGTCTCGCTCTGCCTCTATCGTCTGCTCTGCGTCGCTGGACTACTCTAAGCAAGTTGAGTCTCGCGCTCTGGTCTCATCGATCGTCTTTATTTGTATAATCTCGCCCTCGACGCGAAAGTACACCTTCCCGCTATCATGGTCGTACACCGCCCTTGATTGTGGCCAAGAATGGACGTCCTAGAATGATGGAGATATCGGTCACAGACTCAGGGATCTCCATGTCCAACACAACGAAGTCCACAGGGAATTTCAGGCTTGAATTGTGACGACCACGTCCTTCAACAACCCCTTCGGCCTCTTAATAGATCGATTTTTTCTATGAAGGACTGTCCTGCTCTATATAAGAGGGAGAAACTCGAACCGGTCGAGTAAGGCTGCCGGAATAAGGTTGATGGAAGAGTCGCTGTCTAGTAGAGTGCAATCAAATCTCTGCTCATGAATGTGGCATCTGACATAGGGAGCTCCTGCATCTGGCCTCTTGGCTGGCTGGCAGTTTTGGATGGCGAAGCAGGTGGCACGGGTCAACACATGGATTTATATTTGATGGTTCCTCTTCTTCCTACGAATGGTGGTATGCTCTTTCAAGTTCCTCGGGAAGAGAGGGATGTGCTCAAGTGCCTCTTGTAGAGTCAGCTGGATATAGAATCGGTCTATCATCTGCTGGTTGAACTCTAATTGTTGAACTTTTTTATTTTCTTTTTTATTCCCCTTCGCCAAGCGGAGTGCTTGAGGGAAGGGGATGGCTGGGCCCTCCTCAGATAGAGGGTTAGGAATAGGTTCCTTCTATTGTGAGGGAATAAAATCCAAAGAAAGGTCATCATGCATCACATATGGACTTGAAGATGAAGAAACCTTTCCTTTATTATTTTTTTGTTCTTTTTCATATTGTATTGAGGTACAGAAACTGAAGAAAACACAACTGGGCTAGAAGTGGTGGCGTCAGTACCACCCACGGCATCCATCTTTGCAGCATCAACACCGCGCTCTGCCTCAGCATCTGGTAATCCGGTGGCATCCGTACCACCTACTACATCTGGAGTGACGACGGCCTCAGTACCGTCAGCTGGATTATCGTCCTTGGTGGCTTCAGCACTACAGTCATCAGCACTGTCATAAGCGGCATTAGCACCGCTATCCTCCTCGTTTGGCGCTGTTAGATCCTCCTGTTGTCATCGCTCAGACGAGGCACCGTCGGCTGGCATCCTACCGCTCCTAAGTGACACAAAATCAGCACCAAATGTATATGAAGCAATGTCACCCAATAAATTACTAGGAGTGGTGATCTCTGTGAATTGTACCTGCTCAGATTTTCTCTTGAGGTTATTCGGGTTGGGCTCAATCT
The DNA here is from genome assembly GCA_037367405.1 of Ottelia alismoides. Taxonomy (NCBI): domain Eukaryota; kingdom Viridiplantae; phylum Streptophyta; class Magnoliopsida; order Alismatales; family Hydrocharitaceae; genus Ottelia; species Ottelia alismoides. Next base: position 124,514 of record JAZKJV010008725.1, on the reverse strand, counting down.
GAGCAGGAATAGCGGCATTGCCCTTAATGATCTCCCTTATCTCCTGATGAAACTCGTCCATCTCCCGTCTAAAGGATGCCTGCTAGTCTGAAAGTAGGCGGGCTAGATCATCAAGGGTTGGGTTCTCATAGGCTAGCCCATGAGAACCGGACGGGTTGCCTCGCTGAAAATGAGGTTGCTGCTGCTGGAACTTGTGAGGGGGAAACTGAGAATACTGTTGTTGAGGTTGTTGCTGCCTCCACTGTTGTCCCTGCTGGCAAGGTTTGAAAAAACTAAAAACGGAACGAGGCGGTTTCCCTGGAAACGAGGCGAGGCGTAGCCTCGAGGCGGTCGAGGCGTAAGCCTCAGTTTACAAGGAGAAAACCTATAAAAACTACAACAAAATATATACTAATGAAATTATATATATATTCTAACTAACATATGCTATAATTTCCTATAATATATGATGCAATTACAAAGATAGGAACACTGAAAGAAAAGATATACAAGTGTATATGTCTTTTTACTAATTTTCCATCCAATTATAGATTAAATATGTTGTTATTCCCCTAAATTCTAAACATCTAACCTAAGTTGAAGAACCGTCGTATGCTCCCCTTCCTGCCATACCATACCCCAACAAGGCGAAATTTTTTATTAAGGATTTTATTTCTATTCGGATATATTGATTTGTTTCAATGGGAGTAGTACATAAACTCCCCTTGAATTATATCTTATTTGACCTTCTTGGTATATTACATAGCTCATTGTTTGAAAACTCCTTAAAAATAATTTTACGTGTAATTTTTTCTATGATACTTGTGGATTCGTATATTTAAGGGCATATTTTAAGAGTTTCTTAACATGATTGAATATGTTTAATAGTAAATATGAACATGAAAGCGGCCAAATTTAAGCATTCATCTTATATATTATATCCTAAACAACTACATCTTTATAAACATATGAAATTGCTAATAGGATAATTGAATTAACATAAAAAAATAATTTGAAAAAAAAACGCCTCGGTGAGCGCCTCGCCTTCGCCTCGACCGTCTCGACCGCCTCGACCAACTGAGGCGACCGCCTCTTAGGATCCAGTCGAGGCGGTCGTTCAGAGGCGTTTTCCGACCGCCTCGCCTCGAGGCGTACGCCTCGAGGCGCGTTTTTTCGAACCATGCCTGCTGGTAGGGATGACGACCCGACTGATACTGGTAGGATGGCTGCTGGGAGTAATGGGGTTGCTGCTGAGGCTGGCTGGACTGCCCGCCCTGAGCTGGAGGCTGCTGTTGGGACGAGGCACCTCCGGTAGACCACATGAATCCTGGATGATCTCTACGGATCCTGGGTTGTTGTCGGTCATACCAAATCCCGTTGGCTTCCATCAACGGCTCCTGCTCATATGGGGATGGGGGAAGAACTGTCAGTGACTGATCCTGTTGGTACATTACCATCTGAGTGTCCTAAGATGGCGATGGCTGAGAATACTGGTGTTGCAACTGTTGGACCGGCTCCGCCTGGATGTGGTGAACCTGTCGGTGCTGAACGGAGTGCTAGGACGAACTACTGCTGGTGGAATCAGCTCGTGACCTGAGACGGGGCTGAGAAACCGTCTGTGCCTCCTGGAGACACATGATCTGGGTCTTCAGGTCACTCAAAGTCTGTGTCATCTGATCAATCAGTGTCATGCCATGGCATTGCTTCTTCTCGATAATCTCGATACGGTCCAACTTCTCGCTGATGATGCACATATCAGTGGCTGAAGACTCTGCCTGTGTTGCTGCTGTTGACGAAGAAGTGGATGGACCCGCATCAACCCGTGCTATCCTTTGATAGGACACAGCATGGGGTGGGGGCTTCCCCTGAGTGTAGAGCATGGTCTTGGACATCACTGTATAGTTCTCGGCCATCTCCTCATAGATGGTCCGAACATGTTCCTCATCTTTGGCGAAGTAGGAGCCCCCACAAGAAGCGTTAACTAGCCCCTGCAGCTCTAGTGTCAGCCCACAGAAGAAGCTTTGTACTAGGTTGGGCTTGGATATGTCGCGATGGGGACACCGATCGATGAGTTCACTGAATTGATCCCACGCCTCATGTAACTGCTCGTTGGGGATCATGAAGAAATTGTTGATCAGAGCTCGTATTGCGTTCGTCCAACCGAGTGGATAGTACTTGTTTAAGTACTTGGTCCGGAGCTGCTCACACGAAGTCACATACCTCCCTAAATGCTTCAGCCAGTAGGCTGCTCTGTCGACGAGGGAGAATGGAAACGCCATCATCATGATAGTATTCTCGTCAACGAATCTGTCGTGGACAGTGCTGCAGATCATCTCAAACTCCTGCAGGTGTAGATGCAGCTCCTCGATGGCAAGCCCATGGAACTTAGGCAAGAGATGAATGGTCTGAGGGGGAGCTTGAAGTCTCCCAGAATCGCCAGAAGCTATATCCAATGGTATGTAAGGGTTGCACCAGGGTTGTGCAACTCCCTCATCGGCCTGGCGGGTATGGCTGGCCCCTGCGACTCTTCTGGTTGTCTTCCATCTCCTCCTTCAACCTCTGGAATCTCTCCACTGCCTGCTCGGTGCGGCTCTCCTCTATCGGCTCGCATTTGTGCTATCTCTCGGCGCACTTCTGCCATGGTTTCTAATCTCCTCTGCATCGTCTCCAGGGAGGCTAGAAGTGTGTTATTGATGGCGCCCTGATTTAAAACGTATGTCGAACCCAGGGGCTGTCCATCGATGCGCTCCTTACTACTTACCATCTCGCGGGTCTCTGCAAAGGCAAAAGACCCGAACTCAGGTGTCGTCATATGAACAAATACCTGTGTTGCTGGTCTTTGCTCAGGCACCTCAGGACTAGGAGAAGGGTGGTCGAGGGGGAACAGAACGGAATCAAACTCAGGTTCAGAGAGTGGATCAAGGCTCCCTGGAACCTCCCTAGATGAGTGGGTCGGAGTGCATAGGAGCGGTGCTGTCAAATGCAGCCTAAGGGACCTCTGGAAAAAAATGCGGATGAGATATGGTAAGCAAAGAAGATCAGAAGTCAAACCCAAATTTCACCTACGCAACGCTGAGCTGGTGGTCGTAAAGGTTCGATCGTTTATCTTGTCAATTTTATTTAGGTGATAATTCAGTCTTGCAGAGCGATTAAGCGAGCTGGTGGGCACCCGATGCTCCAAAGAGACTGGCCCGATCCCAAAACTAGATCTTTTCTAGCCAGTACAAGTTGCAGACTGTTAACCGGCTACCCAATCAACTTGATCTGTTAAGGACGTCGCGGCCCGCTTTACCGGAGACCGGAGAGATCCTCATTGGAAACGACTAACTCCGAGACCAGTAGTCTAACGAGAGTTCAGGTATGGCTCTAGCCTAGTGTGCGGGTCATTCTCTCGCACAAGCAAACCAAACAATGAGGATATGACTCTCCCAAGACAGATTTTTAAGTGAGGTGTCTTATAATCAAGTTTGATTAGCAATCCTAATATGGTTATCTTTTTTTATGCTATTTTTCAATAACAAACAAACGCCTAACGAGTTTTTCAATCTACTGATTATATTTTAAGTCCAAAAACATGGGGAGAAGTCGAAAAAGCCGACGCGCGATCAAAACTTATGATGCATGCAAAGTAAGAAAGGTGTACCTGACTCCAGCACTCTACATGCAAGGTGATCCGCGCATAAATTTAAAAGCAGAAATGTAAGCTAATCTAAATGATGCAAGAAGAAAACGGCCTTAGACGAGCAATTTATAATCGTGAAGAGCGGTAGCTGACTGATCAGAGAGAGGTCGATGTCCGATCTCGGATATCGATCGGAGTCCGCCACAATGGATCCTGTATGCGTTGTATACGACCTCTATGGTACATGACCTCTCAATCAATCAAGTCGCCTTTTTTTATTAATGGTTTTTAATCAGGTCCAATTACGAACTATATGTGCAGATAAATAGTTAGGGATTGGGCTTTAAGTTATTTACGTCACAATCAGAGAGATTTCTAAGTATAAGGGCCAAATTCTACGAGAATCAAATAGAAAAAGACGAAGAAAACAAAACCGACGAAAAACCGCGGTGAGGTCCCCCGAGCACACCGGTGCTCGACGAAATAGACCCGATATGCCAAGTGTGGGTCTGAGTATCCAAAGTCTAAGTTATTACAACAATGATAATAAGAAGTTTGCTAATATGTAAACTAAGCTACTCTAAATGATATAACTATTTTTTTCTTCTCCTCTGCTCCTCCTCAGGTACGGGTCTCCTCCAAAGCGTCCTCGGGCGGTTCCTTGCACGAAAATTGAAACAGAGAGAGCGTCAGAAAACAATTATATCAATTAGAGATATAACAAACAAAAGTCTGAAAAAGCAACTACTAAGCGTGCTCCCCAGCAACGGCGCCATTCTGATGAGTTACCTACCGACTAGGGTTAGGGGTCAAAAATAAGCAAAAGTTGTTGTGACCCCAACCAATAGGCCGAAGCTCAACAAGAAAAATCAAGATCACAAAAATAAGACAATTCAAACATAAAATCCAATGTTAGCGGTCTCCGCTATTTATTTAACCTACTATAGCGACCAGGGTCGAACACAAGGAGCACGAGCGAAACCTACAAAGTAGTAGAAATCAGAGCAATAAAAGCTAATTTCTATTACTTTTTGTTATGTATTTTTTTTATATTTTCAAAATGAGAAAACAAGACAAGGAAATGAGGAGCAAGCTAGCTTTCATAATTTTTATTAAGGGTCAAAAAGGGTCAAAAATCACGAATAAAAATATTTTTATGCTTTTCAAATATTCAGATGTTTTTGGTGATTTTATGAGATTTTTTCAATTTTTATATGCTTTTATAAAAATCAAACAAGGACGAAAATGGAAAATAGTGTACAACCTGAACCAAAGGGCAAAGTTAAAATACTAAAAATGCTCTAATGTCCTAGTTATGATTTTTATGAAAAAGTAAAAAAAAATCTAACTACATAAACTGAAATTCTTTTTTTTTTTTGAATTTTTTAGAATTTCTAATGATTTTATATATTTTTTAGAGTTTTTAGATTTTTAGGGTTTTTACAAGGAATAATGCAACAAAAATGGTATTGGAATTAAAACACAGAGAAACAAGCACATACTAATTTTTTGTAATTTTTAGAACAATTTTTATAATTTTTTGGTATTTTACAAAATAGACAAAACAGTTTTTAGGAGTTTTTGATTTTTAGAAAATATCAAATAACACTAAATTTATTCACAAAAATCACCATAAATATTACATGTTAGCAGGAGCTAACGGAAATTTTTGTCGGATTTTTGGAGTTAATTTGGTTATTATTTGATGAAAAACAAAGCACACAACAGGCAGGGACCTATATGCAATTATCCTAAAGTTTCCAGATCAAGAGATAACACATATAAAAAGCTCACGGCTAAAGTTGCAAATTTTTCAATTAATTCTTACACATGCTGAATAAACCACGCATCGGGGCATAAGTGCAAATATCAGAAATATTTCGTTCAAGGCATAACATAGCAAAAGTTCGAGGCAATAAAGGCAAAAACACCAGGGAAACACGTGGAATGGCACGTGACTGCAACTCAACTGGACTAAAGTGCAAATACTGGAAACATTGAGGTCCAAACTGCAAAAAGTCTAAACTACCACTTTATTTACAGAACTAAATAATAAAACATAAAAGTACGGGGGATAAAAAGGCAAAATACCCTTGCAGGACGTGTGCGGACCACGTGAGGACCCGTGGCAAGCTCTCATGAAGGCGGCTGCTGACGGTGGCGATCTGCTCTGCTCTGGATTTGACGGCTCAGGCGTGTGGAGCAGACGTACGGGTCTGATGTCCTCTGACCAGATCAGAAGGCGCAGGGAATGTCGGCCTTAATGGTCGTTAATCGTGCATCTGATACCTCTGATAAAAGGGGGATGAAGATGCGATCTAGGCGACGAGATCCCAATCCGATGGCGGCTAAAGGTGCTGGAAGAACTGGACCTGGATGACCTTCGATCAAGCACCAGAGGGGCTCTAATGCTCCGACGAAAGATAAGAAAGGCCCAACTGCATCTTGACGATACTCTGCAGCTGATGATGGTCTCCGACGGGACAGCGAACGGTTAGAGGAGCGGGGTGATGGCGCTCCACCTGGAGTTGCTCCACCGGGTCAGCTAGTGGGTCAAATAGGAGCCTCCACACGAATCAACACCTGCAAAGGACATGACGCTAGAAGGCAAAGCTCCGGCAAAGGTTTATTGCATACATAAAGAGGAGAAGCGACGTGGAGTGGGGTTGGGGACTCCGGCGAACGCGAGGAAGGGAGACCAAGCCTAATCTCAACCCGATGGTTGAGCTGTAGGGTGATCAGGTTGCGTCAAAGATGAAGGTTGATATGGCGAGTCGATCTGAACAGATAGGTGAGGATATCGGGGCTCCAACCAACTAGTCGGAGCAAGTGGAGATGCGACGGTGCTAGATGGAATGAATAGAATCAAAAGGCGAAAAGCGAGGGGTAGGGTAAGTACCTGAAGAACCAGATGGACTCCTGAGTTACAGGCGACGATGGTCGTCGAGGTTATGGCCTCAACCGCATTGCGGCGGACGGGGAGGCTGCTCGCAGCGGATCTCCGGTCACGAAGGGTGAGCGGCGGCGGCATTGCAACAAACCGAGCTCCAAGGGTCTCTCCAAGCAGCTATCACTCAGCTGGAGGTGGCTAGGGATCGAAGTGGGAGCGAGGAACGAGCTACTCTGCTGTGGAGGCGGAAGAGACAATTTATAGGCTTCCAGGAGGGTGGAAGGATCGGGCGAGGGCGCGCAACCCTAGGAAGATCCGTGCCTTCCTAGGCTTCGTTTGGTTGCAGGGTTGGGTTGGGTACACCTGTGTACCCCTCCTTCCAACCCTCTCAATCCTCCTCACAGTTTACTATTCACAGGGTTACCCCAACCCAACCCAACCCAGCAACCAAATGAAGCCCTAGGGATCCGCGAAGGTGATGGATCCTAGGAGAAGCAACAGGCAAGAAATCAGAAAATTGGGAGAAGAAGCTCCGACGGAAGGAGTCGGGTATGGTCAAGCCTGGAAGATGGCGTTGACCGGAGGTCAACATCCGGCTGGACCAATCAAAAAATTAGAATTTACAAATTATTTATAAAATCAATAAAAATAATAAATGAATCAAAATAAAAAGTCTATAAAATAAAAAATATTTATTAATTTTTAAACTATTTTTCTGTGATTTTTAATTATTTTTATTAAAAATAAAATAGCGAATATACAATGTATGGTATTATATACATGTATAATATATCTGTGTATTATGTACAATAATTTTTATTTTATTATTTTTACACAAATACCCCAATTTTGTATTTTATTTATTTTCTCCATAATTTAGGAGCATAAAACCATTTATATTTTATTTTTATTATTTATTAACAAGTACAGAATAAATAGGGAATGAGACCTATCTACATGCATTTTATACATATGAGAGAATTTTATTTTTATTTTATTTTATTTTTCTGATTTTTATTTATTTGTGTTTCCTTTCTAGGACTATATACAAGGAGGTAGAAAGAATATTTTATTTTTATTTTTTTAAAATAATAATTATTTACATATATATGTAATATGTACAACATAGAATAGGCCCTAACTCTCTCTACTTATTTTATTTGGCGATCAGGTCAAGGCTTGACCTTCTCTTGGGGTTCGGGCCACTCTGTATTTATTCTAAATACCTCCTTCCTTTTTCTTTTCCTTTATTCTTTTATTTTTGCACAAATACATGCTAATTATGCAATATTAAAAGATGCATGATGATTGCTATGTTATTGTATTTACACCTATTTACATGATGTTTTACCAAGATAAATAGCTAAAATAAAAGAATAAAGAGTGAGAATGAGGGACATCAGCAGTCTACCTCAGTATGATTGGCTTGTTCATGTAAGGCTGGATTATTGGCTATGAACGGGGTGTCCCGGTTGTCGCATTAGAGGTGCATGAAAAGTGACCCCAATAGTCAGGTCAATCAGGAGGGATCTGACCCACATCATCTCGGTGTTATCTTATGCCATAGCCATATATTCTGATTCGGCACTTGATCTATCAACAATCGTATGTTTCTTACTCTTCCATGAAACAACTGAACTCCCTAGTCCTTACAAATACAGTGAAGCCTGAAATAGACTTCTTGTCTTTAGGGCATCCTGCATAATCTGCATCAGCACAAGCTGTAACTGTAAGGGATGTGTCTCTTCTGAACAAGAGTCCTGCGCCTGGAGAAGTCTTCAAATACCTCAATATCATGTGTACAGCATTCATATATATCTTCCTGGGTTGCTCCATAAACCAACTAACTCTGCTCACTGCGAAGGATATATCAGGTCTGGTAATGGTGACATAAAGCTTCCCCACAAACTCTCTATATCGTCTCTTATCAACCTCATCAATCTCATCATCATAGAGTAACATTCGAATCCATGGGAGTAGCAGCAGGTCTACATCTTGTTATGCTCGTCTCAGTTAGAAGATCGATAACATACTTTCTTTGTGTCATCACTATGCCATGTTGGTTCCTTGCAAATTCAAGGCCCAGAAAATAACGAAGATTGCTAAGATGCTTGATCACAAATTGATGTCCAAGGAAATCCTTAGCTTCCCAAATACCTTGCTTATCATCCCCCGTAATAATGATATCATCCACATAAACCAAAATAGCAACGGTAGCTCTCTGGGATCTCTGAACAAAAAGGGAGTGATATGTACTCGATCTGACAAAACCCTGTTGTTCAATCAATGCAAAAAGCTTTTGGAACCAAGCCCCTCAGACTCTATTAAGACCATAGATAGCCTTGCGAAGTCTGCAAATTATATGAGACTCCCCCTCAGCAGCAAAACCTAGTGACCGTTGCATGAAGACCTCCTCCTTCAAGTCAGTATACAAGAAGGCATTCTTGACATCTAACTGAAAGAGAGGCCCATCACGTACCATAGCAACAAAAATAAGAATCCTCAATGTAGAATGTCGAGCGACAGGAGAAATTATATCCTAATAGTCCACCCCATATGTCTGGGTGAACTCGCGAGCAACAAGTTTTGCCTTGTATCATCCACAGTACCATATACGCGGTGTTTCACTGTAAACACCCGCTTGCTTCCCACAACAGATACACCAGGTGGAGCAGGAACAATACTTGCGTGCTACGAGACTGTAATGCAGTCATCTCTTCCTTCATAGTTGATAACCTAGGTATTCGAGGATCGTACGGTTTCAGGTGAAATCGCAGTCTGTTTTTTGACCGCTCAAAAGTCCCTGATTAATCAACAAATAACCTGTGAAATAAATAAAAGCAATGAATAGCACAAAGTGTGTTAAAATTTATTATTCTCTACCACAAGATGCATATCAAGTAAGCACGTATAGGTCGAACCACAGAGAGCAATATGGGTAGCCTATGGTTATTTGTGAACAAAATATGTATGTACAACTATGTCATTTATCATGTATGTACATATATCTTTTTGTGCGTTTTTTAATTTTTAATTAATTAATCTTTTTTATATATTTATTTATTTATTTGCATTTTATTTTTAAATTCTATATTTTTATTTTTTATATTTTCTTTTTTTAATATATCTATTATAGCTATATATATATAACGCTATATATACAATGTGAGCAAATATAATTATAAATACATATAAAAAGAGTCAAAATAAAGAGAATACCATGTTTTGGGGTTTTATATATTTTTCTAATGTTTTTGTAATTTTTCTAGAGTTTTTGCTCATTTTTATATGAAATTTAAAGTCAAAAATATCCTAAATCACAAATTTAATAAATAAAAAAATTGATTTGAATTTTAAAAATAGTGCGTAAGGTCCAAAATTACTCAAATCAAGTTCTATATATAAATAATTGTATAAAGAAAATTAAGAAACGGAGAAACATATTTTTGGATTTTTTCAATGATTTTATAATTTTTTATGAAGGTTTTTGGGTTTTCCAATTTTTAGGAGTTTTCGTTTTCCATTTTTAGTAATTTTTAGTCTGTAGTTAAAATAAAATAAATAGACAATACATAATTTTTGTAATTTTTCAACACATTTTTATATTTTTTGGGTATTTTATAAGCTAGACAGAACAGAACAAAAATGAGCTCCTTTTGATTTTTAATAAATAGTTAGAATGCCCAAAAATGCAACATAAAAATGTGGTATGAAAGCACATACTACCAGCCATCTAACCCTATTTTTACAAGATTTTAGGAGCTAGGTGTTATTTTTAATAAATGAAATCCAAGCACCAAAAGTACATAAACTGGCAGGGGCATAATTTTAAATAAAATAGAGTTTAGAGACCCAAGTGCAATTTTCCCAAAAATATGCAATGTAAACAAAATTTTATTGGACTAACAATAAATACAAAAAGATCCAGAGGCTTATATGCAATTTACCAGCTCACGTGAGACCATACGTGAGCTGAGTTGGACTGGACCCAAACACAAATACAATAAAGTACAGGGGCCTCTAATGCAAAATGCCCATTTTAGTTACACTTCATATTTTACTTACGGTATTAATAAATAAATACAAAAAATCTAGGGGAAGATATAGCAATTTACTCCATCAATGTGTACAATCGAACGGCGGGCTTTTATCCACTTGTCATGTGTCTTCATCTGAACGGACAATACCGCTTCGATCTTGGACAAAGCAGATTAGATCGCGAGGGACGATCGAGCAGTCAGGCGCGGCTGCATCCAACGGCGTCTGGAGAATCTGGAGGGGGGGGCACAATCCAACAGCTCCGAACCTCCCTATAAGAACAGGGAAGAACAGAGAGGGTGGCGAGGTTTGATCGTCGTTACAACACAACTACGGCAGTCTTCATCTTCCAAGCTTCGCAATAGGGAGCAGGAAGGTCCCTCTATCTGCAGGAGGCTTCAGAATGGCCTGACTGTCACCGGAGCTCTCCTGAAGAGTCGGAGACGAGGAGGAGCTCCAGGAACCCTGGGCGAGTCGCAAAATGGCTCCAGTCGTGTATGAAGGGCTTGTGGGACCTGCAAAAACTTTCCTGGGTCGAGGGCAAGTTGCCTCGACCCCTTAGCGCACGAGGTAAACGGTCGGCGGAGCGGGGTGGCGTGTCTCCGGTGAGAGGAGGGGAGACACGAAACTCCAGATCCACGATGGATCTGGGTGAGTGAAGAGCGTCGCGATGTGAGAGAAAGTGGAGGAGTAGAGAGGAGGCGGTAGGCGAATCTTAGGACAGCGGAGCACGATGGATGGGGTTCGCCGGAGCGGGGCTCCGGCGAACTTCGAGCTGGTTATTTTACACTAACGCACTTAATAAAGACCTAAACTAAGGACAGAGATTAAAACCTACGACTAAATATTACTTTAAAAGCAAGAAGAAAGGTAGCTCTTATACATGAGAGAGGTCAAGGAGCAAGGTAGCCAGAGACGGCCGCCTTGTATCGCTTTGCCTCGCCTGATCGCCTGATCATGGGCTCGGGGTTGTTTCTGTTGTCACCAGGTACATGCACACACATACGCACACACACACGCGCACACACACACCGCGAAGGTGTTTAGAGCTTGGAGAAGGATCAAAACTCGAAAGGGAGGCGGAGACTTTTATTTATACACAGAGGGGACGACCCTTATTAACCGGCGATTAGAGATGACGAGGAGCTATGCACACTGGGTTTAAGGTTAGGGTGTGTATTAGGGTCGATCGGAGATGGGTTAGGTGAGGGATTTGATAGATTTGAGTGATAGACCTGCCCGGGAAAAAAGGGAGAAGACGGGTTACGTGAAGGGCAGGAACAGCAGAGGAGGCGGAGGAGGGAGTTGACCTGGGTCCAGTCTCCTTGGATGCTGATTGGTCCACCTTGGACGCAAAAGGACAAAATAGCATGGTTAACTTGAATTTAATTAATTATATATAGTAAATGATTTTATTGATTTTTGAGTATAAAATAAAAAATATTTATTATTTAATGTAGTATTTTAATATGATTTTTATTTATTTTTTGGTGTTATTTATTACAAGTTAATTTTTTAGGGTATATTTATAAGTATATTCATCTAGGTTTTGTATATTTTATTTTTATTTTGTGTATTTTATTTTATTATTTTATTCTCTTATTTTATATATTTATAACTTATTTTTATGTACACAAATATATTTTTATTATATTTTTTTGATGTTATTTGTATACTAAAATAAATAGGAGTATATATTATATAGGTGTACTTATAGGTATTTCATCTATGTATTATATACATTATTTTCTTTAAATGTAGTTTCTTAGATTTTATTTTACCGTTATATTTTTAATAGAATATAAATGATATTTACAATCTTATAAAAATATAAAAGAATAAAGAATGATTTCCCCTTTTATGTATATATAGGTATTATCATGGGTATTTTGCTTATATATTGATATAAACTTATTTTATTTTGTGTTTTCTTTGTGATTTTATTCTAGTTTCAATATGTACATATATTATAGATAATATTTACAAAAAATATAAAAATATAAAATTGTAAAAATAATGAACAATGAATAAATTGAATATTATTCGAGTATACTATACAATGAGGGTTCAAAACCTAACTTTCACACCTTAACTCCAAAAAATATGAAACCACCTCCATTAAATAGCTTATTATGAGTTATATATAATTAAAGGTGATTTTGATATATTTTGAGTTTTTATTTGAGAGATATGGGTCTGGGAAATTGGGATTTTGGAATTTTGTTTAGACAGTAACTTGTACACTGTATATTATTTTTGTATGAAATTAATTTTGTATTTTTCTATATTTTATTATCTACAACTTTTATGAACAAAGTTCCGTTATTTCGGATATAAAAAGTGGGAAATAAAATAGGTCCCAAAAATGAATAAAGAATGAATAAATAAAAGGGGTTTTAATTGGATTTTTGGACCCTTATCTCCCCCTACTTTATTCCTTGTTGACCTATTCATTAAGATGCCTAGGTATCGAGGTTTAGGGTCATAAAATATCTTTGATATTTTATTCTTTTTCTTTTCTTTATATGGAAAGAAGGAAGTTGTTTTCTTAAGAAATTATCAAAGAATGCTCCTCTTTATATAGTAGAGGAGGCAAGTACAAGAATAGAAACAACCTATAAGGAATAGGTATAAAAATAGAAAAGAACTATAATTAAGTAGAGAATATTATCTATAAGGAATATTCATCATTTGTTAAAGTATAAGGAATATTCCTTATTCTTTAACACTCCCCCTCAAGCTGGAGCATAGATATCGATCATGCTCAGCTTGAACGCACATCTATCAAATGCAGATCTAGGAAGTGGCTTCGTAAATATATCAGTTGTCTGCTCGGAAGACGAAACATGAGAGGTTGCCACAAATCCTTTCTGGATCATGTCTCTCGTATAATGGCAATCTACCTCTATATGTTTGGTTCTTTGATGGAAGACTGGATTGTTGGCAATAAACATAGCTGCCTGGTTATCATACTGAAGTCTCATAGGAAGAGACACATCTACAAGAAGATCATCCATAACAGATTTGACACGCATAGCCTCCATAGTGGCTTGAGCCATAGCTCGGTATTCAGACTCAGCAGAAGATCTAGCTACTACGGTTTGCTTCTTGCTCCGCCAAGTAACCAGACTATCACCAATGAAGACACAGTATCCTGTAGTGGATTTCCTGTCTAGTGGACAACTAGCATAATCAGCATCAGTATAGACAGTGACATCTAGGGACCCTTTTTTAAGAAAAAATCCATTTTCCAGGAGCCCCCTTGAGATACTGAAGAATAGTCAGAGCTGCATCCCAATGGACTTTCTTCGATTTATGCATGAACTGACTGATCCTACTAACGGCCAATGCAATATCCGGACGTGTAACTGTAACATACAGAAGCTTGCCAACCAGCCCTCGGTATCGTCTTGCGTCAATATCCTCTGAGTCACTATCAATGAAGACGAACACCTGGATCCAATGGGAACATAAGAAGGCTTGGAGCCTAACATCCCAGTCTCCTATAGCAAATCTGTAACATACTTGCGCTGGCACATTACTAGACCCTTGTGACTTCTGGCAAACTCGATGCCTAGAAAGTAGCTAAGATCACCAAGGTCCTTGGTAACAAAATGCTTCCTAAGGTAAGCTTTGGTCGTAGTAATGCCCTGAATATCATCTCCTGTAACAATTATATCATCCACATAGACGAGAAGAATCACTCGGCCATGATTTGTCTTGCGCACAAAGAGGGAGTGATCAGATGTAGATCGAATAAATCCCTCTCTCTCTCTCTATCATCTCTGAAAGCTTTTGAAACCAAGCCTTGAACTTTGTTTAAGGCCATAGATAGCCTTGTGAAGCCGACATATCTTCTGACTATTCTCCCCCTCAGCAGTGAACCCAGGTGGTTGCTGCATATAGACTTCCTCATGAAGATCACCATATAGAAAAGTATTCTTGATATCAAGCTGATATAGTGGCTAATCCGTGCTGACAGCCACAACGAGAAGAATGCGAACTATTGGGAGACGGAACGATTGGAGAGAAGGTATCTGTGAAGTCCACACCGTATGTTTGGGTGTATCCTTTGGCCACCAGACGAGCCTTGTAGTGCTCAATACTGCCATCGGATCGGTGCTTGACTGTGAAAACCCAACGACACCCAACAACAACCCGCATCACTGGGAGGTGTCACAAGACTCCAAGTGCCTCTAGACTGTAAGGCATCCATCTCATCCTGCATTGCAATGCGTCATCTGTCATCTCGAAGAGCCGCATGGTGTGTCTGAGGAATTACCACAACAGAAAGAGCCGACACAAACTGTCTGTAGCTCGGGGTCAATCTGTCCATATAAAGGTGACTTGAAATAGGATGAGCAGTACACGTAAGTTTGCCTTTCCTCAAGGCAATAGGAATATCCAGATCATCAGTAACATCATCTGCAGAAGAGGCATCATCACTTGTAGGAACAACTACCATGTTGTTAGTAGGAATAGAGTGTTCAGGTGATACCTTAGGCGTGGTGGATGCTGACACTGGCACTTGAGCAGGGGTTTCAGTAGTAGTAGGATTAGTGTGTCGGTGGTACACTTGCCCAAACTGATTGTTGTCAATGTTGAAATCGGTAGTGGGAGGCGAAAGAAAGTACACCTCCGTATCAACATCAGTGGAATGTAATCTGGAACCAGTAGTGGAAAAATACGGAACTGACTCAAAGAAAGTCACATCTGCACTAATGTAGTAACGTCGAGCAGAGGGGTCATAACATCGATACCCCTTCTGAGTCCTTGAATACCCCAAGAAGACACATTTGACAGCCCTAGGTGATAGCTTATCATGACTAGGTGTCAACACATGAACAAATGACACACACCTAAATACTCGAGGGGAAATCGAGAAGGTATCTTTATCAGAAAATAAAATAGATAGAGGCACTTGCTCATCCAGTACAGTAGACGGCATCCGATTGATCAAATAGCAGGCTGTAAGGACAGCATCCCCCCAATAAGTATGTGGCACGTTACTCTGAATCAGAAGAGTACGAGCGACATCAAGAATGTGAGGATGCTTACGCTCAGCAATGCCATTTTGCTGAGACGTGTAAGCACAGGAGGTCTGGAGAATGATACCACAATCTCTAAGGAAGGTGGATAGTGAGTGGGTACGAAACTCTAAGGCATTATCAGATCACAAAATTTTCACTATAGCAGAAAACTGAGTTTTTATTTCTGTAAGAAAAGATCTCAATATATCCCCGACTTCAGACTTTTGCTTTAACAAAAAAAACCCAACTCACTCTACTGTAATCATCAATGATGACAAAATAATATCGATGTCCATGTAAGTCAGAGACACGAGTAGGACCCCAAACATCACAATGCAGCAGTTATAAAACAAACGTACTGCTACGACTAGAAACTCTCCTTGGAAAGGATGACCTGTGATGCTTTCCAAGGGCACGTTACTCACACTAAAATGTAGACTGTGGAGATATCTGAGGAAGAAGCCGACAAAGCTTATGGAAAGGCAGATGACCAAATCTAAGGTGCCACAAATATGCAGAGGACGTCTTTCCCGAAGAAGTAGAAGCATTGCCAGCAAATGGAGAACGTACAATCCTGTAAAGGCCCCCTTGCTCAAGGCCACAGCCAGGCACCCTGCCCGTCAGTATGTCCTGAAACACAACAAATAAGTGGTCAAAAATAGCACAACAGTTAAGTTCCTTTGTTATCTGACTAATCGATAACAAACTGAGAGGAAAATCTGGTGTTAGAAGGACTTTCTGCAGCGGCAACATCGAAGATAACTGAACCTCCCCATGTCCTGTAATAGGGGAGTGGCTCCCATCAGCAAGCACCACAGATCGTCCAGGAACAACAGGCTGAATAGATCGAAACTGCTCTCTATCTCCGCAAAGGTGGTGCGACGCACCAGAGTCAACAAGCCAATCTACAAAGTCAGAAGGTCTACTAGCAATATATGCATGGGCTATACCTGAGGAGCGAGCCATGGCAGTAGTATCGGAACCAGAAGTAGACTCAGAAGACTTTGACGCAAGCAGACGTCTCATCTGATCAATAATCTTTCCCTCAATCATCTGTGCAGGAGCAGGAGTAGGAGCAGAACTTTATGTCTGATTATCTGAATATTCAGCAACATCATGGGCAGTAGTCGGTGAACGACCATGTAGCTTCCTATAGCATGTGCTCTAAGTATGTCCGTGTTTCAGGCAGTAGGAACATTGTGGCTTGCCTCCTTTGTCATTGTCACGTCCTCTACCTCTGCGTCCACGAGCACCAGAGGAACCGCCTTGAGAGCTACAAAACTCTCCTCGTCCGCGATTACCGTCATTATTGAGGTTGTATCAGTATTAGTCAGAATTGCAATCTGACTCAATCTGCTATAGGCTTCCACAATAGGAGGAATAACTGCTCCCGTAAGCATCTGGTTTTTGGCCAAATCATAAACAGAATCAAGTCCTGAAAGAAATATGCCAACCATCATCCGATCTCTTTGTGTCTTCTGAGTAGGACAAGGACACAAAGGATGATAACTATGCAACTTCTCAAACATAGCCTTTAGGCTAGAGAAGTATGCATGAAGCGGTCGTCCCGCCTGTCGGATCTGATGAATATCATGATATAGCTCTATGATCTTCGTCTCGTTTTGTACATGTGAGTATGGCAAGGCAAGAGCGTCCCACATATCCTTGGCAGTGGGCTTATGAGCAACCTCATTGGCGATGCAACGAACAAGGGTTGAGGTGATCCAACCCTTAGCAAGTGCGTTATCCCTTTTCCAAGAAGAATACGCAGCGCCAGTCTTCTCGGTGGGTTCAGGAGTCTTTAGAACATACTCCTTGTAGAGATAGATATTATTATATGTTATGTACATGTTCGTAATATTTATTTCTCTCTGGACTACTATGTACTTTACCCGTGAGGTCTCTCCCTATATAAGAGAGCCTAGGGTTCCTTTGAATAATATAACATTCAGTTTTCACAACATGGTATCAGAGCCCAAGCCCTAGGGCTCCATCCCTCTCCCCACCCGCCGCCCTCTCTCCTCCTTCTCTTCCCGCAGCCACCGCCTGCTCGGATCCCCGCTAACCACCCTGGCAGTCCCCGATCCCCGCCAACCCTCCCAGCGGTCTCCAGTCTCACCGCCAAACCCCCCTCAGCGGTCCCCAGTCTCGCCGCCAACCCCCACCCACCCCAGCGGCTCCCAGCAACGTCGCAAACCCCCCGGCGGCTCCCAGCAACGTCGTCAACCCCCTGGCAGCCCTAGCCGATTCCCGGTGCCCCAAGGCGTGCCCTAGCCGACCTTCCGGCGTGCCCTAGCCGATCATCGGCGATCCTCGGCGTGCTCGTACTCGTCTCTTCCTCCAGATATATGGATTTGAGTGCGTAACATCTACATACGCACTCGAATCCCATGCAGTTTGTGTAGACATCTCTTACTTTGTCTACATACCCTAGTTCTTCTCCGGCGGCGATATATCAGAATCAAAAGTTGACATGCCCTCCATAGGCACGTTCAAAGGTCCCGCGCCAATAGTCAAGATGGACGGGTCGAACTATGAGCTATGGGCGATGCAGTTCATGAGTCTCATGAAGTCGAACGGTAAGAAGCACATTCTTACCGAGGATGAGCCAGCCGAGAAGACAGGGATAATTGCCTCGTGGGAGGCTGATGATTCGTATGCCAAGGTCTGGTTGTCAGGAACACTGTCGATGGAGATTGCAAATGATGTCCTCCATCAAGCCACTGCCAAGGCAATGTGGGATATTCTGGCTGCTACATATTCCCAGGTGCGAAATGAGACCAAGATGTTACAGCTTCAGCATGATATATTCACAATGAAGCAGAACGGCAGACCTCTTCACTCCTTGTACACATCCCTGAGGGGGATGTTTGAGAAGGTATACAATATCATTCCACTCACCGCGACTCCTGAGCAGCAGAAGACATTTCGGAATGCCACCATGGTGGGTGTTCTACTTGCGGCCCTAGATCCTGAGTATGAGGCCGCCCGCTCTCAGATTTTGGCTGATGCAGTTATTCCTCCGATGGAGGATGTTTACAGGAGACTCAGTCGCATATCATTTTCTTCCAGCTCATCTACTCCACCCCCATCGGCGATGGCAGTATCGCGTGGGAGAGGTTGTCACTCTTCTGGCCGTGGTCGTGGATGTGGACCCCAGGGTACGGGTGGTCGTTTTCGTCAGCCGTGTTCATACTGTCACCGTACAGGCCACTCGGAGGAGACATGCTACTCTAAGCATGGAGTCCCACCATCGGCACGTGTAGCAGAGCATTCTCAGCCCCAATTGGCATCTACTGCAGACAATCGTTTCAAAGAACTTGTGGCACGTCTACGTGACATTATGCCACAATCATCTGGTGATTCTTCTAGTGGACCTTCAGATATTGCTGCTACAGCATCTGCCAGTTCCTCTGCTGCTGCTAGTACCTCAGGTAGATCTATTGCATTTACATCTTCACATGATATCTCTGATTGGATTATATATTCTGGTGCCACACATCATCTCTATCGAGATCGAGAGAGACTTGAGTCCTACAGGGACAATCCCCATGGCCGCTCAGTACAGATTGCAGATGGTACTCATTCACCCCTTGTTGGACAGAGAGAGGTCTTTCTATCTTCTACTATGCATCTACAGAATGTCCTACATACTCCTGAGTTCTCGATGAATTGTTGTCTATTAGTCAGATTACGAAGGACTTGTATTGTCGTGCTATTTAACCCGTCTTCTCTTATTTTTCAGGACATACTAACGGGCAAGGTGATTGGTTATGGCTCTGAGCAGAATGGTCTATATCGACTGGTCCGGAATTCTTATGCTGGCGTCTCTTCTCATTTTGTCGGACCAGTTTCTCCGTACATCTAGCATCTCTGTTTTGGTCATCTCCCGCTCCAGAAAATGCGACATCTTCTGCCTCAGATCTCTCCCAGTTCTTCCTTTCGCTGTGAAGCGTGTCAGTTGGGAAAGCATCATCGGTCGAGCTTTCCTAGTCGTCAGAGTCGGAGCAGTAGCTCCCCGTTCGAGTTGTTTCATAAAGATATATGGGGTCCAAGTCGTGTACCCGATCATCAGGGACACAGATTTTATCTTGTGGTAGTGGATGATTTTTCTCGTGTTTCTTGGGTCTTTCTTTTAAAGAATAAATCTGAAGCAGGCGATGTGATTAAGAATTTGATCAATGAAGTGCAAAATGTGTTTTCTTCTACTGTCAAATATGTTCGTACAGATAATGCTCTAGAATTTTGCACACGGTCCCTCTCTCAGTTTCTTTCATCAAAGGGCATTATTCACCAAACATCTTGTGCTTACACATCTCAGCAGAATGGCGTGGCAGAAAGAAAGCATCGCCACCTTCTTGACATTACTAGAACCCTACTGATTCAGAGTTGTGCTCCTATCTCATTCTGGAGGGATGTTGTTCTTACCGCTTGCTACCTAGTCAATCGTATGCCGTCTTCTGTTCTTGGTGAGAAAATTCCTCTCTCTATCATTTTTCCTGACAAGGAATTATTCTCACTTACTCCTCGTGTCTTTGGTACTGTGGCATTTGTTCATCTTCTGACTCCTGGACTTGACAAACTCTCTCCTAGAGTTGTGAAATGTGTCTTTGTCAGTTACTCTAGGACTCAGAAGGGATATCGGTGCTATGATCCCATAAACAAGAAATACTTTGTCAGTGCTGATGTCACATTCTTTGAGTCTGTTATGTATTTTTTCCCCTGCAGGTGACAGACCGGTACCATCCACTACCAACGATGATGTCTATGTCCCTCCACCCCCTACTTGGAGTTCACCTGAGTCCATTCTTGTTCCTGTTTCTACGTCACCCTCACCACCACCTTCACCTCCACCACCTCCTCGATCTCCTATTCCACCTTTACCAAAATTTTATACACGTCGGTCAGGTCCTGCTCAGGCTACACGTCAGACATCCATCACGCCTCAGGTATGTTCAGATGGCATTACTACTGACGGGTCAGACATGGTATATGTGCAGGATTCTTCATTGCAGGAGGAGACTATACCATCCAGTATAGCGGAAGATGATCTTGATCTTCCTATTGCTATCCGGAAGCAGAAGCGGACGTGTACTTCTTATCATGTTGCTTCACAGGTGTCTTTTCATCGCCTCACAGGTGACTTTCAGAGATTTGTTGTAGCCTTATCTACCGTGGATATACCACGGACATACCAGGAAGCTATGAAGATTGATTGCTGGAGAAAGGCTATGGAAGATGAGATGCATGCCTTACAGTCTCGTGGCACATGGACCTTAGTTATTGCTCCTCCTGATGCATCTATTGTGAGCTGTAAGTGGGTATTCACAGTTAAATACCATGCTGATGGCAGTCTAGATCGGTACACAGCACGGCTGGTTGCGCGAGGTTTTACACAAACCTATGGTGTTGGATTATATGGATACATTCTCTCCAGTGCCTCGTCATTCTACTCTTCGCATTCTCTTATCAGTTGATGTGGTACGTGACTGGAGTATATCTCAACTGGATGTCAAGAATGCCTTTTTGTATGGAGATCTGCAGGAGGAAGTCTACATGCAGCAGCCACCAGGGTTTACTGCTGAGAGGGAGAAGCATATGGTGTGTAGACTTCACAAGGCAATTTATGGCCTCAAACAGAGTCCACGAGCGTGGTTCCAGAAGCTTTTCAATCTGATAGAACAACATGGATTCAAGAGGTCGAATGCAGACCACTCGTTGTTTGTGCAGAAGTCATCGGCAGGTACGGTTGTTATCATGGTCTATGTTGATGACATTCTGGTTACAGGAGATGATATTCAGGGCATAGAAAGGGCGAAGGCAATCCTAGGCCGTCAGTTCATCACGAAGGATCTTGGAACCCTAAGATACTTTCTGGGGTTGGAATTCGCCAGGAATGCACAGGGTCTGGTAATGACCCAAAGGAAGTACATTACAGATTTCTTGACTGAAACAGGCATGGTTGGATGCAAACCATCAAGTATTCCCATGGATCCAAGCATGAAGTTGTATGATGATGACACAGATGAAGTGGACAAGAGGAGATATAGAGAAATGATGGGTAAACTCCTTTATATTACCATAACTCGTCCCGATATTGCCTTTGCAGTAAGCAGAGTGAGTCAATTTATGGAGCAGCCAAGACAAGTTCATATAGATGCCATATACATGATACTGAGGTATCTGAAGTCTTCTCCAGGTTCAGGATTACTGTTTCGAAAGGGCACAGATTTATCTATCTCAGCATGCGCAGATGTCGATTATGCAGGATGCCCTTAGGATCGAAAATCAACCTCAGGATTTGCAGTTTTTGTTGGGAGCTCTCTGGTTTCTTGGAAAAGCAAGAAACAAACTGTTGTGGCAAGGTCCAGTGCTGAATCTGAATATAAGGCCATGGCGCAAGCAAGCACGAAGATGATGTGGGTTCGATCTGTACTAGAGGATCTACATGTAGTCGTACCTCTACCCATGCAGCTTCAGTGTGACAATCAGACAGCCTTGTTTATTGCCAACAATCCAGCGTTTCATGAAAGAACAAAGCATATTAAAGTCGATTGCCACTACACTAGAGATTTGATCCAGAAAGGATTGATATCTACAGCTCACGTGAGCTCAGGGGATCAGATTGCTGACGTATTCACCAAGCCGTTGCTCAGAGGACCTTTTCAGATATGTTCTTCCAAGCTGAGCATGATAGACATCTATGCTCCACCTTGAGGGGGAGTGTAGAGATGGATATTATTATATGCTATGTACCTATTCGTAATTATTATTTCTCTCTGGACTACTATATACTTTACCCGTGGGGTCTCTCCCTATATAAGAGAGCCTAGGGTTCCTTTGAATAATAGAACATTCAGTTTTCACAACACTCCTTATCATAGGATTCCAGAAAATCGAGAAACTAGAGGGACCATAACTCATAATTGGTTCCATCCATCTTCTCAATTGGTGCCTGGGTCTTCATATCATGTAAGGAACTCTGAGGAGCACTTGTAGCCTTGGAATCCTCGGCGAAAGCCATCAATCGAACCCAAAGAAGACAGAAATCAGATCTGAGAAAAAAATTTTGATCTTCTTAGATCATAGAGAATTTGTGGGCGAGATCGAGCACCACAAACCTCAATAAATCAAGAGGATTTCAAGAAATCCTCAATAGATGCAATAAAAAGGAATCCTGTGAGGAAAGAAGAGCAACAGGGGCAGTTGTTGAGCCCTGCCGGCGCCGCTTGCAACTGCTGGAAGGGGTTGCTGTTGTGAAAGGGATATTTTGGGTTAGGGTTTCAAGGAGGGTAGAGAACCACGGTCTAAGACCGATGCTCTGATACCATATGGAAAGAAGGAAGTTGTTCTCTTAAGAAATTATCAAAGCATGCTCCTCTTTATATAGTAGAGGAGGCAAGTACAAGAATAGAAACAACCTATAAGGAATAGGTACTAAAATAGAAAAGAACTATAATTAAGTAGAGAATATTCTCTATAAGGAATATTCCACATTTGTTAAAGTATAAGGAATATTCCTTATTCTTTAAACTTTATTCTATAATTTTGGGATTAAAAACAGTATTATTTACACAATAAATGAAATAAATGATTAATGTCATTTTGTACAAATTAATGTTGCTTACATGCATTAGCTAGGGTTTTTAAGGCCAAAAATGATAGAATAAAGGTGATGAAATGGAGATTCATCAATAGCAAGATGCCACTGACTAAAATGTAATGCCTCCTGATCAGGGCCGACCCTGGGGGTTGTTTAGAAGTGCAACGGCCCAGGGCCCATGAGCTTTAAGGGGCCCATTTTCTTGCATGTTGAAAAATCTAAAAAATATGTCCCTTAGATCTCCATCTACCTCAACATTTCTATTGCCAGATTCCCAATTATGAAAAAGATGTTTGATCTTCCCATGAAATCCTCTACTAACGGTCACATTTTACCTTTTCAAGCAATTCTTAATTGGATTCATCACCCATGTCTCTTTCTCAATATCTTTGTTGTTATGTTCTCTCGATCTTTCTCTCCCGAAAAATTCGAATGGGAACGACACTGGTAATTCTTTTGTTGTTATTATGTTATCATATTTTTTAAATCTTCAATTCTTTACTTGTTTCGCAGTTCGGAATTCTTTTAAGTTTCTGGGATTGCGGCTTTGCATAGGGATTTATTGTTAACCAATAGCGGGACACGCGTGCATTGTACATCGAGGGATAATTTTCATAGCACCAGACGGATTGTTAATTGAGATTAAACGCGGCTAATTGCATGTGAATTAGTATAATTGTGTTATTATCAACAATGGATGGAAGATGTGTGATCTTTTGTTTAATCTGTCTCCTATATTTTTCTGGATGCTGCTAAAATCGAGATAGATTGTAATAAGTTTAACTAATATATAACATTTACTGCGTTGGGAAATGAACAGATATGGCTCTTGTTTTCGTGGTGAAATACTTATAGATAAAAGATAACGAGGCATATGTTATATTACACTATATATATATATCCTCTTTGTATTCATAAAATAAGAGCGAGTTCAAACACTCACATAGTTGTTGCATTTCCTTGTAGCATAATGACTTTAGGCCATTATTTTCCTTCTTCCAAAGAGATAATGAAAACAATAGCAGGGACTGTTGTGAGTGTTGCAATTGCACATTGAACATTAATTGAAGGGAGGAGGTTGTTTGGATAGTAAACCATTCGTTTAAGAATGATTTTGTCTAGTAAGGTATGTATTCGGTAGTAATAGCGTGAATCTCATGGTAATATCAGAGACGTCCATGAGGGTAGTTTACGAGTACAATGGTTCGGGGCTCCATCAACTTTAGGGGTCTATTTTTACATGTATTCAGCCTTTAATTTAGAAAAAAATATTGTATATCCTAATGAGGCCTTGTAAATCAAATTTTTAGTAAAACAACTCACCGAAAAATAAGCGATCGAATTTTTCGAAGATACAATTTGTTAAAAAAAGAGCTCTTATGGAATTGATTTTTTGATGAAACAACTCGTCAAAAAATGAGCCCTTATAGAGTCGAAATTTCAGTGAACAACTCAATGCTAAAGTCATGGAATTATATAAGGGCACATTGTTCATCGAAATTTATAAGGGACCATTTTTTTTCTTTTGCCTAGGGCCCACGAAATGTCAGGGACGGCACTGCTCCTGATATGTCCGTGGTATATCCATGGCGGAAAGTCCGACAACAAGCCTCTGAAACTCCTCTGAGAGACATGCAAGAGAAACATGGGAAGTAAAAGGGTACGTAGTAAAGGTACGCCTCTGCTTCCGTAAATGAGCACGCCAAGATCCTCAGTCACCTCAGTGACTGAGATAGGAATATCTATAGCTGCATGCTCATCCTGTTGTAAATGCAAATCACCAGTGTCGTCGGTAGAACCCAAGTGCTCAGAACATACCTGGCGTATACAGGATGATGGAGGAGGCTCACGAGCACGAGGTCTCCGCGTGTAAACTTGTGGCAAAAAGATAGAGGTAGCTGGTAGAGGCGATGGAGAAGGTGGTGGTGCAGATGGTGGTGAATGAGTGAGAGGTATAAGAGTCATGGGTTGTTATACGAAATCGGAGAAAGAGGCATGGATACCTCTTCTCCAGACTTCGAAGGAAGCAACCTATCACCTGTAGGAGAGAAAAATATAATAGATTCAAAGAAAGTGACATCCGCACTAACATAATATTTCTGTCAAACAGGATCAAAACAGCAATATCCCTTTTGAGTCATGGAATACTCCACAAAGACACACTTAATAGCTCTAGGAGAGAGCTTGTCATGGCCAAGAGACGTATGATGAACAAAGGTAACTGATCCAAATATACGAGGAGTGAGGGAGAAAAGATCCTTCTCAGGAAACGCAATCAAGAACGGAATCTTATCTCCCACCGCAGATGAGAGCATGTGATTCACCAAGTAGCAAGCAGATGGAACCGCATCTCCCCAATAGGAATGAGGAGCACGATTCTGAATTAAGAGGGTTCTTATGATATCCAAAAGGTGGTGATGTTTCCGTTGACCACCCCATTTTGTTGGGATGTATACGTACATGAAGTCTGATGAACAATACCAAGAGTTCTGAAAAACTGTGAAAGTTGTAAACTACAGAATTCTAAGGCATTGTCAGAACGAATATACTTGATATTAGCATAAAAACATTCTTTATTTCATTTATAAAGGACTAAATAACAAGACCAGCATTAGTCTTATTTTTAAGTAGAAATATCCAAGGTAATCTAAAAAATCGTCAACTACAACAAGATAAAATGTCCCTGATGGTCTGGGACACGACTCGGACCCCAAAAATCAAGATAGATCAACTCAAAAGTACTATGACTACTAGAATCCTAACGACTCTGAAAACTAGACCGGTGGTGCTTACCAAGCTGGCAAGCATAGCACTGAAGGGTAGAGCGAAGAGAAATCTAAGGGAAGGACGTGACATAGCTTTTGCAAAGGAAGGTAACCAACCAGAGGTGCCATGTATAAGGAGAGACTGATCTAGTCCGAATGGTCGAAGCACCAGCATATGGAAACTGAAATAATCTATAGAGACCTTGCTCACGGCCAGATCCAATCACCATGCCGTAAGAATGTCCTGAAACACAAGAGAAGACGGATCAAATATGGCACGACAATGTAATTCTTTGGCGATTTTACTAATAGACAATAAATTCATAGAAAAATCAAGAGCATGAAGAACATTATGTAGACTCATTGTCGAAGTCAATTGAACCTCCCCATGTCCGGTAATCGGAGAATGGGTCCCATCTGCTATTACTACAGATCTGCCTGATGGAATCGATCTGTATGCACCAAACTTCCTGCTACCACCACAGAGGTGGTGTGAAGCTCATGAATCCATAATTCATTCTAACAAATCTGCTATGTAATAGCTAGTAAATGCATATGCAATACCTGATGTGGTGGCAGATGATGACATATCTACCTCTGAAGACCCTGAGGGGGCAGTAGACGACCCAAGTGCAGGCATAATCTCTCTTAGTTGTGCCACAAACTCATCGAACCTCTGATCAGATGCAGGAGGAGTAACACTAGCTGACAAAGTATGCTCTGTAACATGAGCTGAAGCAGGAAATCCATACTTGGAATAGCATGTATCTTCATAATGACTTGGCTTGTGGCAGTAAGTGCACGTCTGACAGGGTCAACTACCCCCTCCCCTGTCACGAGTACCACGCCCTTGGTACTGTGTAGAACTCTCTCTACCACAAGATGCAGCCATAGTCGAGGAGATCTATGACTGTTGAGTAGCACCACCAGATGTTATAGGGAGCCTACTCAATTTGCGATATGCCTCCTCCATTGGAGGTATAGTGGCATCAGTAAGGATATGTGATCGAGTTGCATCATATTCGGGATCAATAGTTGCTAGAAAGACTCCAGTCATCACTAAATCTCTGTAAGCATTGAGCTATTCTGGCGAAGCAGTCAAAGGAATGAAACCATGAAGCTTCACAAACATACCCCTGAGAGAAATGTAAAGGGTATGAAGAGGACGTCCATTCTGCTTAGATGTGAAGATATCATGTTGAAGTTGCAGTATCTTCGACGCATTCTTCATCTGCAAATAAATAGCAGTGAGGATGTCCTGCATTGCCTTCGTTGTGGGCTGACTCCGAATATCATTGGCTATCTCCATGGACACCGTCCCGAATAGCCAGACACGTGCATATGTGTCATCTGCCTCCCACGAGGCATTAACCCCAGTCTTGTCGATTGGTTCATTATGGTCAGAATGTGCTTCTTACCATTGCACTGCATTAGGTTCACGAATTGCATAGCCCATAACTCATAATGAGTCTCATCCATCTTGACAATGGGTGTTGGACCTTTGAAGGCACCCGAGGATGGGACGTCGACCTTAGAGCCGACATTGTTGTTTAAAAAGATGATGACTGCTATGATAACTAAGGTTGTAGACAAGGATGAGTATGTCCACATAAATATACGGGAAGATGGTGTGGGTGTAGACTCATATCACAACCTCTTCCATCCGACAGAGGCGTATCCAGGTAATGAGGGTGATTTAAATGGTCAAAACCACCCTAAAAACTTCAAAATCAGACTGAACAGTGAATCAAATCGCTCCAGACGGTGATTTTAAAGCTTCGACAGAGGTGATGGTGACCTCTAGGGTGCCACAAGGGTTGGCGGAGACCCATGGGCTCTTAGCGGAGGATAGGAGCCCCTCCTTGGGCAGCGGCGACGACTGTTGTAGCAGCAGTGGTGATGTCAGTTGCAGGCTGTTGTAGTAGCGACGGCAGTGGTCGTATGTGGCGGCTAGGGCTTCGGTGGGGAGGGGACAGCTAGGGCACAGGCTTCGGTCTAGGACCGTCGCTCTGATACCATGTGGAAAGGGAAAAATAAATTATATTGTTCATTATGTCCCTATGACTTTATTATATAGGAGAAAACTCCTATGAGAAAATTGCATAAAGTAGACAGAGGAATAAGAAATATGAATAAAGGACAAATAAAAGCAAGTACCCTCAACAGAGGCAAGCTCATGTTGCTGCCCAACAAGGGCAAACTCGTGCTGCTCCTTTTCCTTTTTTCTATTAAACAAATCCTCTTCGTTTTTTTGAACTGCAGCTACTTGTTTTTTTAACATCCTTTTTCCAGCACAAGGCCTATCGGAACACAACAAAATAAACTATAGAAGACCCTTTGATTAGGCATGAGAAACAAAATGAAAGAGACTCATTAGGGCTTTTCTTTACCTCTCCCTCTTTCTTATTTCTCGGCCCCTTCTTCTGTGTAGGGTTCGAACGAATCCATCGTTGCAGATGCATCGCATCTTCTCTTCCACACAGATTGACGACACCACTCTTGTCAATACTGCTACCACTACCTCGCGTTGTTTTTGCCCCTACATTATCATCGCCTCATGCAACATCGGTCTTTCACCTGGGCAGAAAGCATCTCTCATTCGACATAAGATTTCCATGAGAGCAGCAAGCTGGAGATGGCAGAAGGATGCGCCTCCTGAAGCGGCACCTTCGTGGTGATGGCGCGAGATACGCAAGCAGAGAGAGTTCCTTTGCTCGTAACCGGAGGGTGTGATAGTGGGAGTTGATTGATGATCTTTGCAATAAAAATTGCAGGTTGATCCTTGCAGATGTTGCATATCTTGGATTCCCCACATATCGACGCCATCTCTATGCATGTTGGAGCCACCTCCCCTGACTTATTCATCTTCTGTGAAATTAGGGTTCTTCGGAAGAAGCCTTGACCTTCGATGTGATATTCCAGGCCCTTCCCCAAAAGAAAAGCATGACCTTGAATAAAACAAACGAACAGCGTCCGGGAATATAATAAAAGTGGCATAATATGAAGAACACTTTGATTTTACATGGAACCTTACTTCGTAAGGAGTGGGATGAAACCACGGGAGAACCACCTCAAAGGATCGATATTATATTCACTTTCTCAACGGTTACAACAGGTGTAAGGCTATATAGCCCCACCAAGACACCAAACTCCCAATATCACACGATATGGGACTCATCACATGAGCCATCAAAGACATCCTTCAACAGTAGTTATAACATATTGTGTTGCTACCCTGGAGGAAATCATGGTAGAGATGGAGTCCACTTTTGGTACCTATTCTTATTGCTTCACATGCCTAGAAGGCTATTCCTCTATAAGACCCAAAGATGGGGAAGTAACCCAACGCCCTCCAAGTAAATCAAATCCTTTGTGAATAAGTTACAAGAATTCAACAAAACTTGCAAAAGCTAGTAACCAGTATATAATTGGATGGGTCATTGATTAAGGATTAATTGGCAGTCGAGCGATAATTGGATTTAGTCGAACTTTAGTTGATTTTATAATTTTTAATTATTTTGAATAAATAAACCATTTTTATAAATATATTCATAGATTTGTACATTTTTTATACTATCATAATGAAATAAAAGAAACAACTGATCAAACATTAAGCATCTTATATTTTGTTACAAATACGCTTGATTTTGGGGGTTCATGTAACCCCTTTATTTCATCAAAATATACCTTTCAAATGTGCCTTTCATGGGTAATTTTATAACAAAGGGAAACTATGTAAATAAAGGTATAACAAAGTATGGCTGCAGAGCCTTAAATTTCTTGCTCTTCAGAATTGCATCTTATTGGGATCCTCCTTTTATCAATTAGAATCTTCGTCAAATCATTTTTCAGCTCTTCAACAAACTGGATTCTGTACAAAATATGTTGTTCAGGATAGTATCCAATGAGGATTATCAAGTATATGCTTCAAAAGACTTGATCATATTCAGAGATCAACATTTGTTGTAGCTTTCAACTGCTGAAATTTTATCTCCAGCAATACCTCCAATCTCGATCTTGCATCTTAGATTAAATCTGCTTTTTAAAAACCAAAAAAATGAAAATGAAAGATGATCCAGAAAATTCTGAAGGACTAGTCGGATGGCTAAATATTGACTGAGCAGTCAATATTCAATCGACCACCCCACCGACTTGACTAGTCGGCTTAATAGATCATTTTTTGCAACTATGCAACATGATGATCGCTAATCTATGTGATGAAATCACCCTTGTCAAGAAGATGATAGCAAGCAGTGGGATTCAATAAGATGCAAAGATCGAAGGTGCTGGAACTCAAGCCATTTACAAACACTAGAGGTGTGAAGAATTTTGAACTTCTTATGAATTATGGAAATATATTTCTAATCAACCAAGACGAGAAACATATAAGATACGCTTGAGATCAACGTATTTCTCCACTTGTACCAAATTATAGTGGTGTAGCTCAATGCAAGAGCATGCAAGACCGCAGATCTCCGCTTAAGAGGAACTAGTCAAGGATTTGAAGGATCAACTACCACCCAAGAACATTGTGTGGAGCACTTAAGGCTCTTCAACACCTCAAGAAAACGATGCAATTCTTGAGTGCGTGAAGAGTTTTCTTCCTTGATATTAAGGGAATATCTAAAGAGGACAAGCTCTTCAACTTCATGATGGGTTTGCAAAGTCAAGTCCAAACCAAGTTGAGATGGCAAGGGATGAAGGATCGCAACTCGTCCATCGTTATGGAGGAACTTGAGGGTTAATTGTAAGAAAGCTTATTGAAAATGGTCGTAGAGTGTTTAGTTGAGTCGCGTGGGGGTGCTGACTCGACTAGGATTGATTGGTTGATATACGGCAGGCCGGCTAGTCGGTCACTTTTTTTAGTCTTTTATTTTTATCTTCTTTTTTTCTAATAGCAAACTTAATATAAGATTATCTATTGGAATTAAATTGTTTCTTTTATTTCATTATAATAGCATATAAAATCATTTTTATTAAAATGTATAAATCTATGTAAATATCAGTGTTGTTAAGGCGCGCGCCTAGGCGCCCAGGCGCCCCAAGCCGTGCGCCTAGAAAGCACGCCTTGCTTTCATAAAAAAATGGCGCACGCCTTGGGTCGCCTGGGCGTCAACGCACGCCTGGGCGCCGCCTAGGCGACTTTTTTTTATGTGTATTACACATATATCGCATTTTCAAAATGCGATATACATAACGCATTTACAAAATGCGATATACATAACGCATTTTCAAATTGAGATATACATGTTGCATATTGAAAATGCGATATACCCGTTCGACCCTTTATTACCCCACCGCATTCGACCCGACCCTCATTACCCTGTTTAGCTGAGAAACACCATGCATCGTCCCTGTCTCCTCCGCAGCCACCTCCCTACCTCCTCCAGCGGGCTCCCTCCTCCTCCAACGGCCTCCATCCTCCTCCGACGTCCTCCCGAGTCCCTACCTCCTCCAACGGACGCCCTCTTCCTCCAGCGGTCTCCTTCCTCCTCCAGCGGCCTCCCTACCTCCTCCAGCGGCCTCCCTCCTCCTCCAACGGCCTCCCTCCTCCTCCGGCGACCTCCCTACCTCCTCCAGTGGCCTCCCTCCTCCTCCAGCAGCCTCCCTGCGTTCTCTTGCTCTCCCATTGTAGAATGACTTCAATGGAATCCTTGGATGGGGATGCCATTCCTGATCCCACTACTTCACCAACCCCATCTAGTGTGCAAAGGCCTGGAGAAATTGATCCCCGCTTCACCGACAAGATGAATGATCCATGCTTGAAAGCGGCGTCGAAGGATCCCGGTTGGAAGTACTCTTTTTGGCCGAATACACTAGACAAGAATAAGGTGCAATGTGAATCAAAAGGCAGAAAGAACACTTGATTGGTGGTTATCGAGATGTATCTATGTGTCCAAAAGCCACTGTGGAGATTAAGAAAGAGATGGTTGACTTCAAAAATCGTAACAAGAAGAGGAAGATAGTCGTTGATTACAGATATAGTGGAGCTAATTCAAACATTCCAGATGCAGATGATGGTGATCATGGTGAACATGTAGTCATCTTGGATGACTCACATCCTACGGCTACAACAGGTAAAAACGTTAAATCTGGCTCTGGTTCATGTTCTGCAAATACGCCACCTGTAAGGAAGGATCCACACGGCAAGGGTCCTATGGACTCGTTTACTTCTGCTAGCCCATGGGAGATTGTGGCACAAAGGAAGGCAGCAAGGGCTCGTAGTGAAGCACAACAAACTACAATTGAGTTTGCTTTAAAAAAGGATGCTACACAGGTGGCATATGATGCCATAGCTGAGCTATTCTATACAGGTGGCATCCCTTTTAATGCTACACAACGAGAAGCTTTTGAGGTGGCAGTGGAGGCTATTGTCCAAGCTGGGAGAGGATTTGTTCCTCCATCTTATCACCAATTGCGAAAGTCCCTACTTGAAAGATTATATGCAAGGACCAAAGATTTGCAAGTGAAGCATGAAAGCCATTGGAGGACATATGGATGCACGATTATGTGTGATGCATGGACTGATAAACGACAACGAAGTCTGATTAACTTTCTTGTTAATTCTCCAGAAGGGTCATTTTTTATTTATGCAAAGAATGCAACATCCGATGTACACACCGGGGAGTATGTGTTCAAATTGATAGACGAGGTTGTGGAGATGGTGGGTGAGGAGAATGTTGTACAAGTTGTCACCGACAATGCAAGCAATTTTGTTTTAGCAGGAAAGTTACTGATGGAGAAGAGGAAAAACCTCTTTTGGACTCCATGTGTTGCACACTGCTTCGATCTGATGCTTGAGGATATTTCCAAGTTACAGAAATTTGCAGGAGTTATCAAGAGGGCCAGAAAAGTAACAACTTATATTTACCAGCATATTCGATTGCATGATGTGTTTCTACAATTTAGTGAGGATCACCAAGAGCTGTCTAGAAGCGGAGTTACCCGCTTTGCTACCAACTACTTGACCCTTACTAGTTTGCTCAAGCAAAGGAAAGCTTTGGCGTCTTTGTTTATTTCTGAGGTGTGGAACACTAGTTCTTGGTCGAAGACACAGGATGGGAAATATGTCTATGAAACTGTGATGGCGAATGTTTTTTGGGAAAAATTGAAGATTATCTTAGAGCTGTGCAACCCATCGTTACTGTGTTGCGTTT
Organism: Ottelia alismoides; assembly: GCA_037367405.1. Taxonomy (NCBI): domain Eukaryota; kingdom Viridiplantae; phylum Streptophyta; class Magnoliopsida; order Alismatales; family Hydrocharitaceae; genus Ottelia; species Ottelia alismoides. Next base: position 91,430 of record JAZKJV010008725.1, on the reverse strand, counting down.
AGTGGATGCTGACGAGAAGTTGCCCATGGGATACATTGCTAGGGCTTTTGACACTGCAAAGGAAATGATTATTGAAAACTTTGGCAGGAAGGAAACAGATTACATGCCTATTCTACAAATTATTGATTCTCACTGGGGTAATCAGATGGCTCGTCCTTTGTATGGTGCAGGATGTTTCTTGAATCCTGCATTTTATTATAAAGTGAAGGACAACAATGAGGCATTGATGGGAAGGTATGAAGGTGATTTCATATTTTGCCTTGAGAGGATGGTTGATGATCTCGATCAACAAGACGTGATATGCTCTGAAATGGATGTCTACAAAGGAGCTCGTGGTATGTTTGGCAGGGCAATTGCTATTAGACAAAGGGAAAAAAATCACCATGTAAGTTACATTTTATTATTTATATTGAATGATTTAATGGTAACATGTGTTTACATTGTAGACTTATTGTGTAGTGGAATGGTGGGATACTTATGGAAGTCTCACCCCCATTCTGAAGCGGGTAGCAAAGCGTATTTTGGGATTATGTTACACATCTTCCTCATGTGAACGCAATTGGAGTGCTTTTGACTTTGTATGTATCAAAAAACACTTATAAATTTACAAATATAAATGCCAACTTTATACTTGTAAATGTACGTAATACTTGAATAAATGTGCAGATCCACACAAAGAGGAGGAATAAGTTGGAGGTTGATAGACTTTCCAAGCTTGTTTACATCCAATACAATAAGCAACTTGAGGAGAGATTAAAAATTGGAGGCTCGGGAATTTAGCAAAAGATTTTGATCCAATTGCTCTTTCAGAGTTAGATTGGTCAAGTGAATGGATGACAGGTCTTTACGTGGAACCAGAGGTTGTACCGGGGCTTACACTGAGGGTCATTGATGAAGCATTATGTGCTTCTCAAGCATATGAAGGTTCTCGTCCTAGAAGGAGTCAACCACAAGCACAACCAAGCACTTCAGCACGTGGTGGTCTTCGTGGCCGTGGTTGTCGTGGTACTCGTCGTGCACATGTGATTAGGTGACAATATGTACCTCCTCATGTTCCGGACGATGAGGAGGAAGAAGACGAGGAAGATGATTGGATGGATCTAAATGATGATGGCCAAGAGCAAGATAAAGACATGAAGAAGAAACTAACCTGTGTGATGATGATGATTGAAGCATTGCTGTATTAAATTATTGTCTTTCAGTCTTTGAAATGTTGTGTTATGCCAAACAATTTGTCTGTATTTTTAGTACATTTTCCACCTTTTTTTTCCAAACAATTTGTCTGTATGCCAAACATAGCTTGTTTAATTATCTATGTTCTGATTCATTTATGTGTTGTGATTCTTCATTCTTGTGATTAATCACTAATGTTTGGTTAAATGATATTTATTACTCTAACACTCTAGTTATTATGTATTTATAAATACAAAAGGTCTTGACAGAAAAATAAATCCAATACTTACTGTAATTTTTCTTAAAAAAATATATTAATTGATGTCGCATCTCCAAAATGCGACATGCGCTTAAAAAAATAAAAAATGATGTCGCATTTGAGACATGCGACATCCATTTGCTTTAAATAATTATATGTCGCATGTCTCAAAATGCGATATAGGTCATATTTTGTTAGACGCCTAGGCGCCCAGGCACCCAGGATGAACGCCTTGTCGCCTTGCCGCCTTAATAACCATGGTAAATATGCAACATGATGATCCGACTTAATAGGGTTTCCGCATGGTAGCATGGCTGTCCACCTTCAAGGACAAGTCTATGCATGTGTTCACGGACCTTGGAAGCATCAAAGCTCAACTTAGGATGCATAAAAGTGTGAAGGTATGTGCTAAGAACCAACATGGGCAATCAAAGTGCACATTGGATGCAGTCGAGATAAAAGATTCATGCCTAGAGGAATGGATAAGTTGTTAGCAGACCATGGTGAAGAATCAATGATAAGCCACCTCACTATTAGCAAACTTTGTGCATGCTAGGCATGTTGTTTGATGATAAGAATCTTTGGAGTACAGATAAGTACAGTAGATTTCATAACAGCTTCACTCCAAGTATAAAGCATAAAAAAGTAAATTTACATAGAATTATGAAAAATGATGGAGAATGCAATGAGATATTTATTCAGGAGGTATAGGGGTCTTTATATAAGGCGAAACCCTAGAGAGCTCAAAAAGATAAAAATACATAAATACCCATGTGGGGTTACAATGGAATATAAGAACGTAATCTACTGTAATCTCTAACAATCCCCCTCAAGTTGGAGCATATCCATCGATCATGCCCAACCTGGAAGCTATCTATGAAAGGCGCTTCTTTAATAAGGCCTTTGTAAATATATCTGCAAACTGAAGATCTGTCGAGATGTGTGGTATAGCAATCTTGCCTCCTCGTACAGCATCATGAACAAAATGGCAGTAAATCTCAATATGTTTGGTTCTCGCAGGAAACATAGGATGTGTAGCAATGTAAGTAGCAGATCTATTATCACAGTATAGAGGACGGGAGTGGTGATAGCAACACTGAGTTCTTGCAGAAAAGTCAGTTGCCAAGTAATTTCACATGTAGCATGGGTTATTGCCATGTATTCTGCCTCTGCACTGGTTTGGGAGACTATCGCCTGCTTCTTGCTCCTCCAACTAACAAGGTTTCCTCCTACCATCATAGCATAGCCCGTAGTAGAGCGACGGTCCTCATGTGAGTTTGCATAATCAGCATCAGCATATGAAGTAATATTAGTGTATCCATTGCCCCATAGAAGAGGCCAAATCCAGGTGATTCCTTCAGGTAGCGAAGGATCTAAAGAGCGCCCTACCAATAGATGTAACAAGGTTTCTCCATGTATTGGCTAACTCTGCTCATAGGATATGTCTGGCCTAGTAACAGTACGATAGAGAAGTTTACCAACCAGGCTAATGCATCGTGTAGTGTATTCAAAGACAAGATCAATGGAGATATAGTGTTTCCTCAGTTGTGCAGGAATGCCAGAGGGTTTGCAGCCAAGTAACCTTGCCTCGGTCAGTATATCTAATCAATACTTTCACTGTGACATATGGAGTCCTTTCTTCGTGCGTAGAACTTTTATGCCAGAAAATAGCAAAGTTGCCCCAGGTCCTTGGTGACAAATACTTTTTGCAGAAATGCCTTAGTCTCTAGCACACCTTTATCATCATCACCTGTAACAACCATATCATCAACATATACAACAAGTATAACGATATCAGTTAACCGTTTTCTGACGAAAACAGAGTAGTCAAATGTAGTTCTCTGGAAACCGAGAGTAATGATCTCTGTACTTAGTCTATCAAACCATGCCCTCGGGCTTTTCTTCAGACCACAGATTGCTTTACAAAGTCAACACACATACTCCCCCTCGACTTCATAACTTGGAGCTTGCATCATGTAAACTTCCTCCTCAAGATCGCCATATAGTAAAGCATTCTTGACATCCGATTGAAAAATAGGTCATCCCTTGTTCACAATTACAGAGAGGATAGTCCATATGGATCCCATCATTGCAACAGGAGAAAAGATCTCGAAGTAGTCAACTCCATATGTTTGTGTAAAGCTTTTCACCACAAGTCTTAATTTCAACCTGTTAATAGAGCCACCTGGAGACTGCTTCGTAGTGAAGACCCATCTACAAGCAACAGGTTTAGTTCCTTGGGGATATTGTACAAGATCCTATGTCCCTCTAGAGATGAGAGCGTTCAATTCTTCATTCATTGCATTTCTCCATCCAGAACCCTGAAGGCACTATGATAATCTCTTGGAACAGAAATCGTCATAAGAGCATCTGCATATCTTTTGTCATAACATGATAAGCTATTAGTGGACGTGAAATGAGACATAGGATGAAGTGTACATTGCCTCTTAGTTCTGCGCAGAGCGATTGGAAGCTCTTGAGGATCATCCGGGGCAGTTTGGTGGGAGCACTTAAGGATGGTGTATTTTTCTGCAACAAAGGGACAGGTAGAGGAACATGAACAAGAGTAGAAACATGTTTTCTTTTATATACAATAGGTGGAGGAGGAAGATCTAATGGTATATCTGACACAGCCTGAGTAAAGAAGCTAGTTTGTTCGAAAAAGGTGACATCGGCAAATATGTAATAGCGATGTCCAGAAGAATCATAACATATACACTCTTTCTGAGTTTGAGAATTGTTAGAAAATTAACATAGCTCTGTTACCATGTTAGAAAATAGGAAGCGGAAGCAGAATCAAAGAACAAAGAAATAAACCTTGAATAACAACGGGATTTTACGTGGAACCCTACTACCTAAGGAGCGGGATAAAACTACGGGAGAAGGCCTCAAAGGGCCATATGTTTCATTGCTTTTTCTCAACTAAATATAAGGGGTGTGGGGGTCTATATATAGCACCCACTAAGTCTCCAGATCTCCAAAAGGGTAGATGTGGGACTAAACTCTGGATGAGGTAAATGGATCCTGGAGAGATCCATTTACCCATCTATAATATAAGAGGCGCACAACCAAATACTCCAACACTCCCCCTCAAGCTGGAGCATGCAATGCTCAGCTTGGACAAACAGAAAGAAAACTCAACTCACGTACAAAACACTACAGACAATATCAACTCAACGCATACAACTGTCGGTTGTTGTTGAGGATGTTGCTTCTCATGCAGTGCAGGTGAGGAGGACGAATGGGATGGAGTGTGAGTCAATTGAATCTCCTTGTCGAAGAGCATGTGCTCTATACTGCACCTGTCAGAGTCACTGCAACTGAAATGAGTCTCCTCATCGGAGTACTCTGGCCCGCCATAACATGTGGACAATTGCTCCATCTCTGAAAATGGCTGAACTGAAAAGCCGTGGAGTGTAATCCTCGTCGGAGTCCACGGTCGCTGGAGAATGGAGCCTGAAGAAATCTCCTTGTCGGAGAATTGGGTCTCTCCCATCTTGCTCAGAGAATAATACTCTATTATGAAGTCCCTATGAACCACATGAAAACCCTAGCCAACATGGCATAGGGAATGGTACTCTACTCTAGAGTCCCTATGGATCACATGAAAACTCTGGCCGAAAACAAGAATGATAGGGACCACATAAAAATTATGGCAAACATGTGCTCATCTGAAAAGAAGATTGCATACATGTACGTGTCTGAAACTGAGAACTCGGAATTTGAACGTTGAGTCTGATCATTTGAGTTGTAGAGTCTGAAGAATCTGACTGGTCTGGAATCTGATATCTGAATATGGAACAGACCTGTGACTCTACACAATATCCCCCCTTTCTCCCATACTTGTAGGAAATTATGACATCGACAAAGTTGGGGGAAGACATGAAGAAACAGGGAAAACATGAATCACAATTGTTTTTTTGCTGCTATTTTTTTCTCTTTTTTATAGCCATTTCCCCTTTTTTACAAATATGCGTACGACTTTTGAATTGTACGTGCCTTTTCTTTTTTTGTTTCTTTTTTAACACACGTCAAGGCCTTCTCCTTTTTTCATTTGTTTTAGACATACGGCAGGCACAACTTGCATTTTTTTAACATTTCGGCTCGAATCGTGGACCCTTGAAACTCGGCCCAGCTTAAATTAGAGAACCCTATTTTAGGGTTCCTTCGAACCTTATAGAGGGTTGCACCGCAAAGTACCGAGATACGAAGGAGGCGCGCGAGCATGAGAGGAAGGCGGCTTCAGGAGAGGGACCTTCTCCCGTGCTGCTGTGCGATGCGCTGTCGAGGGGCATCTCGCCTGAAGTTTGGGGCGCTGCTTGAGCCGCCGCAGCTAGAATCGCCTGCGCGACGACGTCGCCTGGAGTATTTGGAGAGGGCTTGTCTCGATCGGGCCGCCTAAGGTGCGGCTCCGACCGCAAGAGGGTGCAGCGTGTTTGGGATGTGCCGCCTTGTAGTTATGCCGGATGGGTCTGCCGCCAGGTGAGGAGGGCACCGCTGCCAGGAGGAATCGATGGAACTACCACCACCGAGATGGGGATGAGGCTTGGAATGCCGCCGCCTTCCTGTACTTGCTGAAGTTGGGTCTCGTCGCCTGTAGGTCAGGCCGCCTGGAGAAGTTGGGATGCCTCCGCTATCAGATCTAAAGAACTGCAGCAGCCCTAACGTGTGATGGTTGCGACGCTAAAATCAAGGAGTGCAACACCGTGATGGAGCATAGGCGAAGCCATAGGTGACCTTTGTGATGGCACTAAACCCCGCTGAAGACAGTGTTGATTCTAGGGTTTACGCAGGATACAAAGATGATGAGAACCTCGCGCGCCGCCAGAAGCAGGATTTAGGGTTCCAGAGATGGAAGCCTAATTTTCTGGAAACGATGATGCTAGTTGCTGGCCAAAAATTAGGGTTTCAATAGAAACCCTGGAAATTGGACAAAACTTGAACAATTCCAAATACAATCATCATCACCAAATCTTCAAGAACATGAACTCGAAAATCGAATCTCGAACAGAAATAAGAACATGAAAAACCTCGAGAATCGAACCCGCTCTGATACCATATTAGAAAAATAACATAGCTCTGATACCATGTTAGAAAATAGGAAGCGGGAGCGGAATCAGAGAACAAAGAAATAAACCTTGAATAACATCGGTATTTTACGTGGAACCCTAATCCCTAAGGAGCGGGATGAAACCACGGGAGAAGGCCTCAAAGGGCCATATGCTTCACTGCTTTTTCTCATCTGAATACAAGGGATGTGGGGGTCTATATATAACCCCCATTGAGTCTCCACATCTCCAAACTGGTAGATGTGGGACTAAACTCGAGATGAGTTAAATAGATCCTGGAGAGATCTATTTACCCATCTACAATATAAGAGGCGCACAACCAAATACTCCAACGAGAATAACCGAGAAAATTACATCTAATCGCACGTGGAGATAATTTGTCAGCAGTGTGAAAATTGTGAACAAATGTTGTGCATCCAAAAGTCCGCAGAGGCAGAGGAAAGGGTGACTCATTTGGGTATAGTAAAGCAAAGGGAGTAGAGCCATTTAGGGATGCAAAGGTGACCATGTTATAGCATCTCCCCACTAAGTCTTGGGAACCTTCATTTAGGTGAGTAGAGAGCAGGCAATATCAAGGAGATGTCTTAGTTTTCTTTCGGTTGCCCCATGTTGTTGGGAGGAATATGGGTAAGAGAAAAAGGGACATGTAATCTTTGGTCCTAATAGCTTTGGTCCAAGTGGACACTTTGAAATGTTTGGGAGCGATCGCCTTTGGTGGAACCGTGGAAGCTCTATGAATTTGACTTTGTAATGAGAGAGTTTTTCTTTGAGAGAACTTCTCTCAAATTTGATTTCATTGATGTTCGGCTAGCTCCACTGCTTTTACCAAAAGTTGACGCACACTGATCAACAATTATTTAATTTCATCAAACCCTAGCACATAGGTCAATATCAAACGATAGCATGCGAACTTGTTCACATACTGGCTAGGGTTTTGCTGACACTTATTGACTTTATCCCATCCTCGAGCATCACTAAATCGGGTATAGACTCAAATCTCCAGTCCCAATTCCTCAAGTGATAACTCAACTCATCTCATCAATCATGCAGTTGTGAAAGTGATGTGTTGATCATATTCTTTAGAAGGTAGAGATGAAGAGTGCAATATAGCGCTCAAATCTTTCAAACTAGGGAAGTGTGGATTATTAAGTTTCAAACCCTAATGACTAAAGTTGGTTAACTCAGACTCTCAATATCTCAGAAACTGTGTCCTCAACTCCTTAAGCCTTGAGTGATAGTGAATGTATCAGGAATACACCAACTCCAGAGTTAATAGATTTTTTGTGATTTTTGAATTTTGCAATTTTTATGAGATTTTTTTAATCTCAAGAGAAATAGTGACTGGCCCAAGCTCATATGAATAATTACATCCATTTTCAGCCAGTATGGATGTAAGTACGAACCATTAGACGGTTGCATGTGTTACTTCAAGACAGTGTCATTCACATAACCACCCACTCTGTTAAGGGAGACCGTAGTTCGATCTCAGTAGTCAGAATCGTTGCTTAAGAAAAGAATTTAATTTTTCAGATTTTTATGAGATTTTTAAAAAAGGATAATAGTAATTACAAAATAGGTAATTAGTCCCTCATTTTTTAAAAGATTTTTCAAACCATGTGACATAATATATAGATATTTTCAAAACATTTTTCAAACGATTTTCAAAACGAGTAAAATCCCTATTTTTCAAACCAATATCAAACATTTTTCAAAACAGTGTAATACAGTTAGAAAATTTTTCAAAATATTTACAAACACTTATATATAATCGGTTCACAAGATACTTATACCCCTATGTAAAAACACCGAAAACCTGAATATGGGCTTAAATGCAAATTCCTCTGAATCTGAGCTAAATTGTAAATCTTCTTCTATTCCAGCATCCAAAAATTTTATTTGAGCATTCCATCATATAGTGCTCGTCGAGATCTTTACAACGAGTACAATAACGTAAAAATTCGAGTTCGGGAGCCCGAGTTACGACTATTTTAGTGAGGAGGGGTCCAGGTCACATTCGGATCCGAACCCAGATGCAAATCCAAGTTATAACCCATATACCCCAACCCTAAGCTTTCTTTTCCCTTAGAGTCATAGTGTGAGGTCTCGCCCAGACCAAGACCACAGACTATCCATGAAGCTTGGTTATTCATTCCATATCTAATAATAATAATGAAAATGTAATTCTTTGTGAGATCAGTTTACCCAACTAATTCCTTTTGCACACTTTTAATTATATCTGCATGTTGTATATATTTTTCTATATCGTATTGAGCAACTTTGCTCATAACTTACCTTTGTGTGGATCCGCAGGTTCTCAGGAGAAGCCGCAATAGTGAGCGGCACTTGTTTATGTGGAGCTACTTCTTTTTGCACAGCTACACTGCTTCTATTTTTGTGGTACAGTTACTGGTAGCTTTTACTGCTTACTTGTAGATTTTTAAGAGACATGGCATGTATAATGTATGAATGGACACACTTTTTGTATGCATACATGTATATTTTTGTGGACATGGATGGAAAAGTGAATGTAATGATGGACATGTTATGAATGGGAAGCAAATTTTAAATTCCAATATTTGTGCTACTTTCTCCTACTTACTGTGTATATCATGTGATTCGAATGTGGAATGTACGTGTGTGGAATCGGTTTGTTGAGTAACCGGATCCTAAGGGGACAGGTGTCACAGTTTGGTATCAGAGCAGTGGTACTCAATTCCATTCCATGCATATTATTCCTCATCGGTGTTCGAAATACATGATAGTGTTGAGTGTCTTCTAACCCAACACAAATCAAAAGGAGAATTGCATATTTATATCCATGTCCGTATGTCTCTCTTAAGTAAAGCAAGTATTGATGTTGTGGTTCTTTATGCAGAACCACGCCGACTCGTGTGGATCCAGATGCGGCGCAGCAGCTCATTTTCCTTATACAGACAGTACAGGGCATCCAGCAGTGCCAAGAGGCGATTGAGCAGCGGCTCCAGCAGCAGGACGACTCCTCCTACCGTCCCTCTCACGATGGGGAGGAAAGTGTTGGCATGTCATTCTCTATGGAGGCTGAACAAATGGAGGATGTTGATGCCTTGCAGAAGCATCAAAGCACATATGCAGCCTACCAGTAGGCGATGGTACCACAGTTTTTCGGTACCACCAACCCTAACGATGCAAAGTTGTGGATGGCACAAGTGGCCAAAGTTCTGAGAATGATACATGCACCCGAGGACACTTGAGTATCTTTTGCAGAGTACTCTCTTGCTGGGTACGCAGAGCGGTGGTGGAATGCCACCAAGGAGCACCTGACCGAGCCCATCACTTGGGAGGTCTTCTTCGACGAGTTCCGTACAAAGTTCTACCCCGACCATTGGATAGAGGATCAGAGGAGCGAGTTTGTCGAGCTGACACAGGGGTCGATGACGGCCCAAGAGTATTTTTTTTGAGGCCCAAAAGAAGGGGGAGACACTCAGCGGTGTTCACCCCAATATATTAAAAAAAAGAAAGGAAAATACACAAAAACGAGAAAAAGAGGAAAAAAGAAAAGCAAAAGCTGTACAACAAAGCTCCACCGCCCCCACAAAACAAACACCACACCGGGGCCTAAACCGCAACCCAATTAGCCACAAGTCTCGCACAATGAATAAGCACGTTGTCCTTGTAAAAGCGCTGGCCCGAGAAGATGGCCCCATTCCTCCCCAACCAAATCGACCAGAGCTTTGCAATTGGCAACAAGACGACCCTTCGTTCCCTGTTTCTATTAAGCACCAACGACCCACAAAAAGTCGCCAAGTCATCCGTTCTCACCCAATCCACTTCCGCTTCCTCCCAAACCCCTCTTACCGTTGGGCATTCGAAGAATAAATGCTCAATGGTCTCTACTGCCAACTCGCATAACACACAAGTGGCGGATATATTGCCCAAAACCCTCGCGCGGCGATCTCTCGTCATCAGCCTCTGTCTGCGGAAAAGCCATAGAAAGAAGCCAATGCGCTCAGGGATCTTCAGGCTCCAGAAAAAAGAACAATCACGCATCAGCAAATCAGACCGCGCCGGTGGAGGCCCAATCAAAGCCCCATAAGCTTTCCGCGTCGAAAAAGGACCACCCCTCCAGGCCCAGTGATCCCGACCATCACCAGGCCTACCCGCGTCACCGATGGCGTCCAAAAGGGAGATGAAATCAACAAGCCTCTGATCCGAAATTTTTTTTTTTGAGGCTCAAAAAAGGGGGACGCACTCGTAGGTGCTCGCCCCAAGAATATATTAACTAAAACGGAAAAGGCGAGAAATACTTACAGAGGGGAGATGGGAAAGAAGGACGCAAAAGGAGATAAGAAATACAAACGAAACACTCGGCCAAAATGTGCCGTCACACAACTAAAGACACCAGTCGGAAATAAGTCTATTAGTCAAAATGCTAACGTTCTCCCTATGAGATCGCATGCCTGAAAAAATAGCGTCATTCCTTGCCCGCCAAATGGACCACAGCCGCGCGATAGGGCCCAAAACATCAGCTCTGGCCCTCGACCTGTTCGACCAAAGGAGCTCGCAAAAGTCTTCAATATTGTCTGCACGAGCCCAAGCCACGTCGTCCCAGACCCCCACAACCGAGATACATCGAAAGAAAAGATGATCAGCAGTTTCGTCGACATCACGGCAGAGATGGCAAGTGGCGATAGTCTGGGGAAAAATCTTGGCGCATCGATCCCGGGTCATCAATCGCCGCTGACGGAGTAACCATAAGAAGATGGCAATGCGCTCCGGCAAGCGCAACCCCCAGAAGAAAGCACAGTCGCGCACGAGAGTGGAAGACAAAGTAGGCAGGGGAGAGAGCAAAGCCCTGTATGCCTTGCGAGTGGAGAAAGCCCCGTCTTTCCAACGCCAATGGTCCCGCTGAACAGAAGGGGAAGCCGCAGAATTGAGAGCCTCCATCATCGAGGCGAAATCAGCCACCCGCTGATCAGAAAGATTGCCAGGGAACCGAGGGCTCCAATAACCGTCAGACCATCATTCCGCGACAGTTGCGAGCCTATTCGAAGAAAGCGCAAACAATCTCGGAAAGCGCACCTGGAGAGGGCCTCCTCCCAATCAGTCGTCCAGCCAAAACTTGAAAAATTCCCCCGTCCCAAGAACCGGGGAGAAAAGCGCAAGATTCCTCCGCAAAGTAGACGAGACACTGCGCCAGAAGAGGGAGGAATGAAGTTGTAATGCCCCCGCTGCAGCCCGAACCAGTCGCTGCCCAAAAGCATCCGAAGGACGTTGCAGAAAAAAGAATCGTCCTTGCCCCAGATTTTACTCACCCATTTGAGCAGTAGAGCGTCGTTAACCAGGTCCAATCTCCGAACGCCAAGCCCACCGCAACGCTTAGGCATAGTCACCACCTCCCAAGCGACAAGATGCATCCCCCTACCGCTCCCGTCCGCACGACCCCATAAGAAGCGACGCATACACCTCTCCAGGCGTAATCGGATCCCCACTGGCATTCTACGCACCGAGAGAAAATAGACCGGAATAGAAGATAGGACGGATTTTAGTAGTATAAGGCGACCACCCCGAGAAAGCAAGGCGACCCACTAGCCCGCAAGACGCGCCTCCATCCGCTCCGTGATAGCCCGCCAATCCGCAGCTCGGGCCCGCCCCACCGAAAGAGGAACACCAAGATATGCAAATGGAAGCTCCCCAGGCACAGAACCAAGCAGCCGGCCACAATCCTCCGCCTCCGAAGGCGACATGCCAAAAGGCACCACGATGGATTTGGAGGCATTAATCGACATCCCAGATAGCTCACAGAAAATAGCAAGAGTATTGGCCATACCCGCCACCTCCTCCGTACCGCCTTCAATGAAGCAAATCGTATCGTCCGCGAACTGGATCAAAGGCACGCACACATCCCCCTTGCGGAACCCATTAGTAAGGCCCGCGGCAATGACGCGATCAACCATACGCGCCAGCACATCAGCGGCCAAGACGAAAAGAAGGGGCGCTAGGGGGCAGCCCTGACGCACCCCCCTGCGAGGCTGAAACGAACCACCAACCGACCGCCCATTAATTAATACAGAGAGCAAGACCGTGGAGACGCATCTGCGTATCCAAGCAATCCATAAATTAGGGAAATCCCGTCTCCGCAAGGCCGACCAGAGGAAGCGCCAATCAATGGAATCATAGGCCTTGGCAAAATCAATTTTCCAAAGGACCCCCTTCCTATTATCTTTCTTCCAATCAGCCACCATTTCAGACGCGACGACGATGCAGTCCGCGATATGCCTTCCTTTAATGAAAGCCCCTTGGACAGGGGAGATAAGGCCATCCAAGATCCGAGCGAGGCGATTGGCCAGAGTTTTGGCCACAATAAGGTAAATGCCATTGGATACGGAAATAGGTCGAAAATCGTCAAAGCGCAACGCCGGGCTTTTTTTTGGAATGAGCACAATATTCGCCCGATTGATGCGGTCGAAGCTGAGGTTTCCAGCACAAATTTCGGAGACGACATCGAAGACGTCTCCCGAGACAGTCTACCAAAAGTCCCGATAGAAGGCGACGGAGAACCCGTCAGGCCCCGGCAAGGACTCATGATTTAACGTCCAGACAGCAGCTTTAATCTCCTCCAAAGAAAAGGGACGAATAAGGTTCTCGGCATCCGCGTCCGAGATAGAGGGTGCACCCACCCCAAGCCAACGCCACCGCCGAGGAGGGAGAGAAGAAGAGATACGTCTGAAATGATCAATGATGGCGCTCCCCATCTCCCTATCCCCGGTGAAGACATCGTCATTGATAGTTAGGGACCGCATCATATTACATCGCCTCCGATTGCTAGCCACCCGATGAAAGAATGTCGTGTTCGCATCGCCTTCTTTAATCCATTTTTCCCGCGAGCGCTGACGCCACTCCAAAGTTCTCTTCTTATCCTCCACCTGCACCCAAGCAAGAGCAGAAGTGCGATCCCGAAGCTCGTCAAGAGAGAGTTCACGAGCATTCTCAGTGGTATCTAATTGCATGATAATCTCCTCCGCCTCGGCGCGCGAAGCACGCCGCGCCTGTCTGGTAGAAAATTTGAACTCAGCGAGAACCCTCCGAAGGGAAGAAAGCTCCTGATTAAGTTTAGATGCCGCGAAGCCAGAGACGGGGACATGAGTCCAATGATTCTGGACGAGTGATCTGAAATTAGGTTCCAATAGCCAACATTTTTCATAGCGAAAAAGCCCCCGAGGGTTAGTGCCGTCGCCAAAATCCCAAATAATGGGAGAATGATCCGAGAATGATCGGGGGCGGGAGGAAACATAGCAAAGGGGGAAAGAGTCCATAGACAATCCATTAGCCAAGAACCGGTCAATCCGAGAGCGAGAAGAGCTATTCCGCCATGTGTAAGAAATATCGCTCGAGACCAAATTAGAGAGTGCCATATCATCAATCACGTCCAAAAAATCTTGCGAGCCAGGGTCGCGGCCACCCCTGCCGCGGGGCCGATCGGAAGAGTGAATGGTGACGTTGAAGTCACCCCCCAAAATCCAAGGTATCCCCGAGAATAAATTGGCCGCCTCCCGCATGTCGTCCCATAATTCCCTTCGTAAAATATGGCACGTTGGAGCGTATATACATGAGAACACCATCAGAGCAGAAGAATCGACATGTTCCAAAGCAACAGAAATCATGTGACGACCGGCAAGCATGAAACTAAAAGAGAACGAGCGAGATCGCCACGCCACAAGGAAGCCCCCGGCGGATCCAACCGCATTAACAGCACGAAACTCATCAAACGGACCGGCACCAAATGAACGCCACGTATAATCATCAAGAGCTGCCAGTTTTGTTTCTTGGATAAAAGCAACATCACAACACCATTCTGAGAGACGCAGGCCCAGGGAACGACGTTTGACCAAGTCCCCGAGGCCGCGGACATTCCATGAAAGAACCTTCATTAAAAGAAACCAGAAAATTCGCCCCCAGAAACGTGGATGAACCAAGAGGGAACCACCAATCAGCAACCGCCAGAGTTCGCCCCCGGGTCATCAACCTCCGGGTGTCCATCGCATCCCCCAAGGCCGCGAACACCCGCAGCCTCAGCCACGGCCTCTCGCAAAGAAGCGCAAGATTGTATCACCCGAGCCCCATGGATAGAACGAGCGCGCCTGCTGTACGTTGACCTGAAACGTCTGAAAGAAGGGCCCATCCCTTCGCCTGATAGGTGAAATCCCGGAGGTCGCGGAGAAGGCGAGGAGGCCTCATGAAAGATAGGGGAGGACCGCACCGGAGTCCAAGGCGAAGCACAGCGGCCAGAGACCAAAGGAGGGATAGCATCCAGGCGAAGGGCCTCAACTTGAATCACAGAGGAATCGGGCATGGATGTCCGAGTATTCTGATAAATGGGCCGCGACCAAGATCCGAATTGCCCAATACCACCGACCCGCAAGCTGGGGAGATCCGCCGAGCAACCCGAATAACCAAACCGCAAAGCTGGAGCCGACCCGAACCGAGGGAAAAGAGAAGCCGAATCGTCCTCGGGAACCCCCAGGACAGGAAGTTCAGAAGATACAAGCGAGAGATGCGGGGCCCCAAAAGGCGTCTCGAAGGATCCCAAAACGTCATGCGTGCATGGCGAATCTTCGGAAGAAGCCACAGGACGCCCTACGTGGCACCTCAGAGACGAAACGTCACGCTCCACGTGATGAGGCGGAAGCGAAGCATCGCCCTCCCGACCCATCCCGACGTCGACCGCCGTTGCAGAAAGAATCTGATCCGAAAAATTTGCCAGGAAGGGCGGACACCAACACCCATCCGCCCAACAAGAAGCGACCAAGGCATCTTTGTCAGCCGCCAGCGCAAAAAACGCGGGAACCGCAAACTCAAGGAACCCCTTCCCGTCCAATCGTCCTTCCAAAATTTAAACGACTCACCATTCCCCACCACCGGCATAAACATCGAAAGATTCTTGTCAAAGATCTCTTGGACACCACGCCAGAACGGAGTAAGAGCTCCGACCACACCAGCCCTCTCTCCCACCGCCCTTCCTTCCCCATGAATCTCCATCAGGATGTCGGTAAAGAAGTTACCATCCCGGCCCCAGAACCTACTCGCCCATTTGAGAAGAAAAGCATCATTAATCAACTCCAGCCTCCGCGCGCCCAAACCACCATCATGTTCGCTTCTAGTGACCTCATCCCACGCCACCAAATGCAGCCTTCCCCCCCCCCCGCCTCACAGAAATCTACGCATACATTTTTCGAGACGAGTGCGGATCCCCACCCGCATACGACGAGTTGATAAGTAGAACACCGGAATCGAAGAGAGGACCGCCTTGAGAAGAACCAGTCGACCCCCTCTCGAAAGCAAGGCCGACCGCCACCCAGCCAGACGCGTCTCCACTATCTCGACGACCATAAGCCAATCCCTATTCCTGGCCCTCCCCACCGCCAACGGCAAACCAAGGTAATCAATAGGTAACTCACCCGGAGGAGATCCCAAGATCCGGCCGCACTCGATCGCCTCCGCCTCCGACATCCCAAAAGGAATCACCTTGAATTTGTTCCCATTCTTATACAAACCCGATAACTCGCTGAAGAGATCCAGCGTCGCCGCCATCCCGGAGACCTCAGATAAGCCTCCCTCAATAAAGCAAATGGTGTCATCTGAGAACTGGAGCAAGGGCACCCGCACCTCGCCCTTGGAGTAACCCCTCGAAAGCCCGGCATCAATCACGCGGTCCGTCATGCGAGCCAAGACATCAGCAGCCACGACAAACAGAAGAGGAGCGAGGGGGCACCCCTGGCGCACCCCCCTCCTAGGCTGGAAGAAGCCCCCATCCGCACGGTCATTGATCAAAACAGAGAAGGACACGGTGGTCACACAACGCCGCATCCACGATATCTACACCTCGGGGAATCCACGCCTCCTCAGAACCGACCACAAGTAACTCCATTCGAGGCAGTCGTATGCTTTGGCGAAATCGACTTTCTACAGCACCCCCTGTTTTCCGGAGCTCTTCCAATCGGCAACCAACTTCGATGCCACTGCAATGCAATCCGAAATCTTCCTGCCCCGAACAAAGGCCGCCTGGATCGGGGAAATAATCGAATCCAAGACCCGAGCAAGCCGATGAGCCAACACCTTGGCGACAATAAGATAGATGCCATTGGATATCGAAATGGGGTGAAAATCCTCAACACGCTCCACCGCGGAGGACTTAGGAAGCAGCAAAATGAAGGCCCTATTAATCCGATCAAACCTCGCATTCCCATTGCAAAACTCCGTAACAACCTCCAACACATCCTCACCCACCACCTCCTAAAAATCCTGATAGAACGCCACCGGAAAACCATCGGGGCCCAGGGACCCATCCTCGTTCAAGTCCCACACGGCCACTTTGATTTCCTCCAACGATATCGCCCGAGTCAAATCTGCACAAGCCGCATCAGAAATGGACGGCGCCCCACAACCCAACCATCGCCACCTCCTCGGGGAGCGCCTGCGGTGAAGCACTTGAAATGGTCATTAATGGCACGCCCCACTTCTCTGCCCCCACACATACCGCACACCACTTATCCTAATAGAGCGCAGCGCATTGTAGCGCTTCCTTCCGCCAGCCACACGATGAAAGAAGGCCGTATTGGCATCACCCTCTTTGATCCAAGACATCCTCGACCTTTGACGCCATTCCGTGGTCCGCTTCAAGTCCTCCGTAGCAACACGCTTCTGCGCAAGAGAGCGCTCACGAAGCTCCTCAGCCAAAAGCTCCCTATCGTTCTCAATAATATCAAACTTCGCAATGATTTCCTCCACCTCCACCCTGGCGGCGACCCTAGCCACCTTCGACTCCCTCTTGAATAACGCAGGCTTTTTTTGCAACGATGAGAGCTTCTGATCAAACCTGGAGGCCGCGGACCCCACAAAAGACGACTGAGCCTAGTGCAACCTCACCATATCCTTGAAATTCGCCTCCTGTAGCCAACATTTCTCGTATCTAAAAAGGCCCCTCACCGTAGGGACCTCACCGGACTCCCAGAGAATAGGTGAATGATCCGATAAAGAGTGAGGGCGAGAGGACACCGAGCAAATAGGGAACATCTCCATAAGCTTCCCAGAGGCTAAGAAGCGATCAATCCGAGAGCGGGAAATACTATTCCTCCACGTGTACTTAGTATCATCCACCACCAGAACCTCTAAAGCCAGCGAGTCCACCACCTCAACAAAGTCCAAGGAGCCCAGGTCCTGGCCACCCCTGGATCGGGGACGATCCGACGAATGTAGCGTAACATTAAAATCTCCCCCAATGATCCAAGGAATCCCCTCAAACGCACTGCCTGCAGTACGTAAATCCTCCCACAGCTCCTTTCTTTTAATGTGGCAACAAGGGCCGTAAATACACGAGAAGGCGATGGGCGCAGCAGTATCTCCCCGGACCAGCAAAACGGATATCATATGCCTTCCCATAATCACAGAGCTGAAGGAGAAAGTCGCCGATCTCCACGCTATTAACATACCCCCCGCCGCACCGTCCGCATCCAATGCCCTAAACTCATCCAAACCACACGTACCAAAAGAGCGCCAAAGGAGATCATCGACCCCCTCAGCTTCGTTTCTTGAATGAAAATAATATCACAACCCCACTCGGAGAATCTAGAACCCAAAGTCCTTCGCTTATCAGCCTCCCCCAGGTCCCTAACATTCCAGGACAGAATCTTCATTAAGACAACCGTGGTTGACCCCCAATGAGAATAATTCCAGCCGTCGCCGCAACGGAATCCCTCAAAGTCGCACAAGATTGTTGCAGAGAGGATCCTGCCCGAGATCTGTTTCGCCTCCGATATCTTTTCCCCGATCTCCTGTCAGAAAGGCTCCCCACATCACTAGCAATGTCCATGTCTGGCAGAGCCCCCGAATGGGTTGGAGAGGAAATCACCGCAGAAGAGCCGCCCTCACCCAAGAGAAGAGGGTCCAAGGGGGCCCGCTGGGCGACGCCTCAGGCGGGCAAAGCTCCCCGTGAAGAATCAGAAGCCCCCAAAACGGCCAGGTCGCAACCGGAAGATGGATGCGCAGCCGAGACGGTAGCCAGCCCATCAAGACGCGTCCGGCGGGCCACATCCGGATCCGCCACAGAGAAGACAATCGAATCATGGGAACCTCCCTCCCTTCGCCAGATCTGATACCAAAATGCCCTCCGAAGTCCAACGCCGCCTGACCCGAAATCGGACCCGAATAACAAATTTGGAGAGCGCGATCCGATTTCCACGACCGAAAACCGAAGAGAGAATCAACCTCGGACGCCACCTCATCATGCAAATCGTCTCTTGCAGGAGAAAAACACGGTACCGGAGTCTGGACCTCGAAAGGACGTGAGGAGTCCATCAAAAAGGGAGACGCTTCGGAACGACCCCCATGCAGCGCCACCTGGCGGCCAGAAGACGAGGCGCCATCAACCCTCGGGACCTCTGGCCCGGCGACCACGGACGCTGGTGGGAGCGCCACCGCCGGCGGAGCAGGCGGCTCGATGAACGACATCTCCACCCGAAAACGAGAGCGACCAATCTTCAAAGATTCAAAGAGGACCTTGCCAACCGCTTCGTCAAGTAAACCCTTACTGCACTCCATCAGGACACGCGTGACCCTCCAGTCCGAGCACGGCCTGAGACCATCCTCCACGACTGCAAGAATCTCCCCCCACCGTCGGAGAGCCAGGCCAAGGCAATGAACAGTCCTCGGCAGGAAAGGAACGCATCGCACCTCCGCAACACACACCTCGACGCTCGAACAGGCACCATCCGCAAAGCGCATAGCCCTCCAAAATATGTCTTCAGTTGCACCATTCCGAATAAGCCTTTCCCGTTGATCCAGGGAGAGGCCACGAACACAGCATCGAGCATCATCCAACGCCACAAAGTCTCCAGCGAAATGAGGACCAAGGAAGCCATGCAAATGGGTCCTCACATCGTCTCAAGCAATGCCTCTCCGTGAAGCAACCCCTACAACCGCTACGCTCTCTTCTCCCCCTGCAGAATCTTCCCATGCAAACCACCTTTAACCGGTTCTTCCCCCCCCCCCACGACCTTCAAACCGACAGAGGTAACAACTTCGCCTACCTTACCAATTCCACCGCCACCCGAACACGAGACAACGCGAGAACCTTCCACCACTTGCGCAAACGAGCGCACCCCCCTCACTTCAAAGGGCGTCGAACAAGCTGCCCGCGAGAACTCCGCAACCCCACGCCTCACCGAATGACCTGCCAAACGAGAAGAAGAGTTGCCACGACCAGCACCGAACCAACAAGTAGCTTTCTGGTGCCCGACCTTCCCACAGCCATAACACCTAGAGGGGAGCTCACAGGCCGAAGCAACGTGACCACGCTCGCCACACCTGAAGCAACGCTTCCCAAGTTTCTTGTGAGAGACCTGCACCCACTCACCAGTCTGCACCTCCCGGTCCACGCCGCCTTCAGCACGACCACCAAACTCCTCCCGAACAAGAGAATCACCACCGACCACGAACATCGCCCCCTTCCCCTTCACACCTCCCCAACCCGCGCTACCCCCTCCAACCGCACTCGTCGAGCTCTCCATCTTTTTCCCCCGAACCTCGGACGTACCACCCACTTTTGCCTTCGCTCTCCACCAGCGCTCCATCTAGTCTCCCGACTAACTTACGGACAAAAATCTAACTTACGGTTTCAGAATATGCAACATACTCATTGTATCATGCACACAACAAAAAGCTAATCATATACCAAATACCTCCCAACTATTTCTTTCCTAATCTTGTAGAGTTGAGAAATAGATGTCCTAATAGTGGTTGCTGCAGTCCAATAACAAGAGAAGAGACTTAAACTCCTATATTCAATGGCGTGATTAGATTTAATCAACCTATTTTTTTTAATTCTAAACAGGAGCAGAAACTCATAACATAATTTAAATCAAAAGTTTATTTGTTCCAAACAAGAGCAGAGATTCCAAATTGAGGTAGAGATCTTTGTATGAAATTTTTCATAACTTCAAGTTTCCTCTTTGGAATTCAGGAACTTGAAAACTTGGCATGGAAATTAAATGTGTAATTAGCATGTATGACAGCAAGAAATAGGTAATAGGATTGTACCTATGGATTCCCAAATTTAAAGGAGACAAATCTTGATAAGATCTTGCATGCAAGTGCTTGATCAGCTGCAGGAATTTTGGCCAGCAATTCCTTAAGGGAGGAGCAGCTCCAGGGCAAAAACCACCTCTGATTGGAGCAGGAGCAAGCCTTAGGCAGCAATTGGAGTGGGTGCTGAACTGGATAAACGGCCCAAGAGTATTTAATCTAATATACAGAGTTGTCTCGTCATTCCCCTTTTACGACAGCTTACCCACAAGAGAACTTGTAGAAGTTCATCTGAGGGATGCGCGAGGAAGTTCAGGACAGACTTTCCACCTTGGACCTTACCTCCATCAAGGAAATTACTGCTAAGGTGATAAAGTGGGAAGCTACACAGCGCCGGTTACAGGGAGGTTAGTCGCAGTTACTCCACCCCAACCTAGCAGAGTTGGATGTCGGGACTTCTCTCGATTCCGTAGAGACCGTCGCCACCACCCGATAACAACGGCATCGTCCACTAGCAGGTTCACACCATCCCCTACCTTGGAGCAAGCCTTGGCAGGACGCGGTTCAGTTTTCTCTTGCCCCCCTACGCAAACACAAAGCCGTAAGCATGGGGGTGGCAGTTTTGCTTCTGGTGGGAACTTATCACAGGCAGGCAGCCATACTTTTACCATTGTAGACATTTGGGCCACATCAAGGCCCAATGCCCTTTGCGTGCCAGCATCTCAGGCACGCAGCAGCAGCAGAGTGGAAGACCAACTCAGTCTTCCGGCCAGTTTCAGATATCAGGATTCCGCCGAGGTGGCCGTGACTTCCAGAGAGCCCCACAACAGACGGTCAGTGTTGCGGGTCCACGAGGACAACCGAACGCAGTGAAACAGGAGCAGGCCCATGCTTCTGGATCGGTCGTCAGAGGTATAATTTCAACCCATGGGATCGCTTTACATGCATTGTTTGATTCAGGGGCCACACATTCCTTCTCGGCACATCGCATGGTGCCCACATTGGCAAGTTTGTAAGATAGGTTGCTTCCTCATATTACATCAAAGACCCAGTGGGCCAATTGTTTATCATCCGCCAGGCAGTAGAGAATGTAGCCATGCAGATTGGTGGGCATGAGATGCATGTTTTCCTATTGTTGATCCAGTTAGAGGACTTCGGCATCATCTTTGGTATGGACTGGTTGGAGAGACACCACGCGTGCTTGGATTGTTTTGGGAAGACGGTGATCTTCCATTTACTTGGAGTGCTGCCATTTCAGTTTGATGGGCGTACATCTGATGGCAGGATCGAGTGCATCTCTGCCTTGAGAGCACACTAGTTTCTTAGTAAAGATTGTGTAGGCTACCTTGCCTACATGATAAACTCAACGACGCAGGATCAGATGCTCGAGGATGTTAGAGTTGTGCGTTAGTTTCCAGACGTATTTCCGGATGACTTACCAGGACTACCACCAGTGAGAGAGATAGAGTTTGAGATCACGCTATTGCCAGATACACAACTGATCTATATCCCTCCATACAGGTTGGCACCTGCTGAGCTCAAGGAGCTCAAGGTGCGGTTGCAGGAGCTGTTGGAGAAAGGATTCATCCGCCCCCGTACATCACCATGGGGAGTGTTAGAGTAATTGGAGCATGTGTTACTTATGTAATAGGAGGGTAAATGGATCCCTCCAAGATCCATTTACCCCATCCATGTGTTTAGTACCACATCTACCAGTGGTGGGACTTAGAGGCTCTGGGGAGGCTATATAAGGAGCCCCAGACCTCCTGTATCCATTGAGAAAAAGCAATGAAGTATATTGCCCTTTAAGGCCTTCTCCTGTGGTTTCATCCCGCTCCTTAGGGAGTAGGGTTCCACGTAAAATCTCGGTGTTCAATAATTTTTATTTCTTTATTCTCTGATACGCTTCCGCATTCCTATTTTCTAACATGGTATCAGAGCAAGTCAATTCTCGAGCTTTTTTCTGTTCGAGATTTGATTTTGACGGTGAAGATTTGTTTGAGGAGATTATTTGTTCAAGATACTGTCCGAGTATTCTAGGGTTTATTTTTCAAACCATAATCATCATTCTAGGGCTTTGTTGTTGAAACCCTATGATCCAAAGTCTCGCTCCCACCAAGCAGCAGGCGGCTGCTTGGTGTCCACTACAGTTGCATCTCAATGCAACATCACACTCCAGGAGGCGGAGCTCCTTCCCCTTGGCGCTGCACACCTCTCCACGTGGCGATGGCCACCACCTCGCCACAAATCCAAGCGCACCTCGCGTCATCTCCTCATCAGCGCGCTTCAGTCCACGGCATACATCGTGCCATCTTTTTTTCAACTCGCGCAGGAAGCACGAGCCATCGTTGGCAAACCCCAGGCGGCTGGCCACAGCAACCCCAGGCGAAGCTTGAAGCTCCCGGCGGGCCATCCTTGTCCAAGCGGCGAGCCTCAAGGCCTCCATACGCACGGCGCTCTTCTTGCACAGAGATCTAGTGCAGATACCAGATCGTGCAGCATCGCCTCTCTTCTCCTCGTGCAAGGGAGAAACCAGACGGCAGCAGGAGGCGGCTGCAGAAGACGCATCGTCTTCACGGCTGCAGGCTGCAGTCACAACTCCTCGAACAACTCCAAGCCTTCCTTCGATGAGCTCCAGGAGGCGCAGCCCATCGCCGCTCAACTCGCAGGCGCTCTTCTCCTGGCGTGAGCCCAGGTGTTGTTGCACCGTTAAACGAAGAAGAGAGGAGGACGAGGCTCCCAGGCAGCGCGGCCTTTCGTGATTTTTCTCCCAAACGGCGAGTGAGGGCAGCCCCATCGCGAGATGGGTTCCCATCGTGGGAACCCTAGGGCTTGATGGCCTGAGAATATAAAAAAATGAAATGCAGCTTGATGCCCCGAGAATATAAAAAAATTGAAATGTGCTGCAGTTTAAAAAAAGGGGGCTATGGCTGTTTTTTAAAAAAAAGAGAGCAAAAGGGGAAGAGAGAGTTCAGTTCTGGAAAGTCTAAATGGGCTATTGTATTTCGGTCCGATTGGACCATAAGTTCTTTGTTAAAAAAAAGAAAGAAAAAAAGAAGGGAAAAAAGGCGCGTACAAAAGAAAAGCCGTACGTATATTTCCGAAAAAATGTGAGAAAGAAAAGCCGGAAAAAAAGAGAAACGGTTTTAAAAAACGTTTTGAAAAAAAAGTGATTAAAAAAAGATTGAGAAAGCTGAAAAAAATTGTATCGGCAAGTGATATTTTGTTTTTTCCCCATTTGTCTTGTCTTCTCCCAACATGGTCGGCATCATTATTTTCCGACCAGTCTGAGAGAAAGGAGTATTGTGTAGAGTCACAGGTCTTCTTCAGATGTTAGATTCTCCAAACCAGCCGGATTGTTCAGACTCTATAGTTTCTCAGATGTTCAGACTCGACGTCAGGTTCTGAGTCTGCAGTTCAAGACGCACGAATATCTTCAGTTTCGTGATCCCCATCATTCTTGTTGTTTCAACCAGAGTTTTCATGTGAGCCATAAGGACTCCAGAGTAGAGGATCATTCCCTATGCCATATGGGCAAGGGTTTTCATGCGGTATCATAGGGACTCCAAAGTAGAGTACCATTCTTTGAGTCAAATGGGAGAGACCCAGTTCTCCGAGGAGAAGACTTCTCCAGACTCACACTCTAGCATGTTCGTCCACCTTACATGCACGTCATGAGAAGCAACATCCTCGACAGTAGCCGACAGTTGTGCGCATTAAGTTGATATTGTATGTGTCATGTATTGTGAGTTGAGTTTCTTTCTGTTTGTCCAAGCTGAGCATTGCATGCTCCAACTTGAGGGGGAGTGTTAGAGTATTTGGAGCATGTGTTATGTAATAGGAGGGTAAATGGATCCCTCCAGGATCCATTTACCCCATCCATGCGTTTAGTCTCACATCTACCAGTGGTGGGACTTGGAGGCTTTGGGGAGACTATATAAGGAGCTCCAGAGCTCCTGTATGCATTGAGAAAAAGCAATGAAGTATATTGCCCTTTGAGGCCTTCTCCTGTGGTTTCATCCCGCTCCTTAGGGAGTAGGGTTCCACGTAAAATCCCCGTATTCAATAATTTTTATTTATTTATTCTCTGATACGCTTCCGCATTCTTATTTTCTAACATGGAGCACCGGTCCTTTTTGTGAAAAAGAAGGATGGATCCTTGAGGCTATGTATAGACTACATACAACTGAACAAGAGAACGATCAAGATCCGATACCCACTTCCACGGATTAATGATCTCTTTGATCAACTGCATGGAGCAGCGGTGTTCTCCAAGATTGACCTACGGTCGGGATACCATCAATTGAGAATCAAGGAGGAAGATGTGATGAAGTCTGCATTTCGCACTAGTAGTCACTATGAGTTTTTGGTAATGCCTTTTGGACTTACGAATGCATCTGCCGCATTCATGCATTTGATGAACCGATTCTTCTGTCCGTACTTGGATAGGTTCATAATCGTATTCATCGATGACGTTCTAGTGTACTCTCATGATGAGTACGAGCATGAGTCTTATCTTCGCACTATACTAGAGACACTCCAAGAGCACCGGTTGTATCCCAAATACAACAAGTGGGAGTTCTGGCTTTCTGAAGTGGCATTTCTAGGCCACATGGTTTCATGGGCGGGTATGTCAGTTGACCCCGCCAAGATAGAGGCAGTGGTGTCTTGGGAGCGGCCCAAGACGGTTACAGAGATCCGCAGTTTCCTTGGCCTTGTCGGGTACTACAGGAGATTTTTAGAGGGTTCTTCCAGTTGGCCCTACCCCTCACCCGGCTAATGCAGAATGGCATGTCATTTATCTGGAGTGACAAATGTGAGTTGAGCTTTCGTATGTTCAAGGAGCGGTTGACTTCCGCACCCATCCTTACCCTTCTTTCTGGTACCTTGAACTTCACGGTTTACATCAATGCTTCTAAGGAAGGATTGGGTGCAATGTTGATGCAGCGAGGACAGGTTGTGGCATACGCATCACAACAGCTAAAAAACCATGAACGCAACTATCCTACTCATGACTTGAAGTTGGTGGTCGTAGTCTTTGCACTAAAGATATAGCGCCAATATTTGTATGGGGTGGCATTAGAAATTTTCACTGATCGCAAAAGCCTCAAATATATTGTAGAGAGGTTGTAAGTTCATGTTTATTCTATAGGTCTAGGGGTTCTTATATAGGACAAAACCCCAGAAACCTTAAAGAGCCATACAGAGAAAAGTACAGAAGTGCCCTTAATGGGGATACAAGGAATAACTACGGTTACATTCTCAACACTCCCCCTCAAGTTGGAGCATACTTATCAAGCATGCCCAACTTGAAAATAATCCATGAAAGTCGCTTCTTCGGTAAGGCTTTTGTGAATACGTCAGCAAGTTTAAGATCAGTACCAATATGAGGAGTAATAATTCTTCCACTTTTAATAGCATCACGAATGAAGTGGCAGTCAACCTCGATATGCTTGGTTCGCTCATGGAACATTGGATTCGTGGCAATGTACGTAGCAGATTTGTTGTCACAATATAACAGAATGGGAGTGGTAATAGCAATTCTGAGCAGTGTTGTAAAAGTCTCCCGACTGGCCCGACTAGTAGGTCCGAGTAGTCTAGTCAGTGGGGTGGCCGACCGAGTACCGACTAATTCCGACTAGGTACATTAATCGGCCAATTTTTGCTTGGAGATACCACATTTTTTTAATGTTTTGCCTTTTTTGTAAGCAAACTTACTATAATATGCTTAATGTTTTATTTAAATTCAATTACCTCTTTTATATTATTATGGTAGTACAAAAATGTACAAAATCTATCTAAATATATGTTAAAAATGAGTTATATATTTAAACTAATCATAAATTTCAAAGCCGATTAAAGTCCGACTAAATCCGATTAATCGTCCGACTGCCGATTAATCCTTAGTCGGTGACCCAGCCGACCGAGTACCGACTACCGACTTTTGCAACCTTGATTCTGAGTTCTTGCAGGAAGGTAAGTAACCATGTGATCTCACATGTAGCTTGAGCCATTGCCCCTGCTTCTTGCTCCTCCAAGTAACAAGATTTCCTCCAACGAACATAGCATACCCTGTTATGGAGTATCGATCCTCCGGTGAGCTCGCATAGTCGGCATCGGCATAGGCAATAACATCTGTGTATCCATGTGCCCCGTAGAAGAGGCCACATCCTGGTGATTCCTTCAAGTATCTTAGAATATGAAGAGCATCCTCCCAGTGGTTGTACCTAGGTTGCTCCATATGTTGGCTAGCCCTGCTCACTGCATAAGAGATATCTGGTCTAGTGACAATTAGATAAAGAAGTTTGCCAACTAAACTTCTGTATCGAGAAGCATCTTCAAAGACGAGATCATGTGACGTGGCATGTATCTTAGGATCTGCCGGAATACCAGCAGGTTTGCATCCAAGTAATCCCTCTTCAGTAAGAATGTCTAGACAGTATTTCCTCTGTGAAAATATGAAGACCCTCTGTAGTACGTAGTACTTCTATGCCCAAGAAGTACCGAAGAGTACCAAGGTCATTGGTAACAAACACCTTCTGCAGGAAGGCCTTGGTCTCTAGTATGTCGTTGTCATCATCCCATGTGACCACCATATCATCCACATAGACTGCAAGAGTAACCATACCAGTTGTTCGTCTTCTGACAAACACAGAATAGTCCGAGGTTGTTCTCTGGAAGCCAAGAGTGTTGATTTCAGTAGTAAGTCTCTCGAACCATGCCCTTGGGCTTTGTTTTAGGCCATAAATGACCTTGTGAAGTCGGCATACACTCTCCCCCTCGACTTCATAACCTGGAGGCTGCATCATGTAGACTTCCTCATCAAGATCGCCATATAAAAAGGCATTTTTCACATCAAGCTGAAAAATAGGCCAGTTTTTGTTAGCCGCCACAGAAAGTATGGTCTGTATAGACCCCATACGAGCAACAGGTGAGAATGTCTCAAAGTAATCCACCCCATATGTTTGTGTGAAGCCTTTTGCCGCAAGGCGAGCCTTTAACCTGTCAACTGACCCATCTGGTGACTGCTTGGTTGTGAAGACCCATTTACATGCCACGGGTCGAATCCCTTTGGGACATTGTACAAGATCCCATGTCCCCCTGGAAAGGAGAGCATCCATCTCCTCATCCATGGCCTTTCACCAACCTGAATCCTGTAAAGCACGGTGATGGTCTCGTAGAGTAGAAATAGTCATGACAGCATCTGCATATCACCTGTCTGTGCAAGATAAACCAGCAGTAGAAGTGAAATGAGACATAGGATGAGAAGTACATTTCCTCTTTGATTTTCGCAAGGCAATGGGAAGATCTCTTGGATCATCCGGGACAGCATTGGAAGGGACATTTGAAGAAGGCATATCATCCTGCAAAAAAGGGATGGGCAAAGGGACGTCTGGTGGTGAATGTTGTTGGCGACGTTTATAAACAATTGGTAGAAGAGGAAGATCCAGAGGGATATCGGTGACAGGCTGCGTGAAGAAGCTGGTCTGCTAAAAAAATGTTACATCTGCAGAGATATAATAACGATGTCCAACGGGGTCATAACATCTGTAACCCTTTTGAGTATGAGAATAACCAAGGAAGACACATTTGATGGCACGAGGGGAAAGTTTGTCCGGAGTGTGAAAATTACACCCAAAAATTCGTAGAGACAAGGGAAAAGGTGATTCATTCAGGTGAAGTATAGAGAAGGGTGTTAACCCCTTTAGATTGAAAGAAGGAACTCTGTTGATAAGATGAACTGCGGTTAAAACTGCGTCACCCCAGTAATTCTTGGGAACCTTCATCTGAGTGAGAAGGGAGCGGGCAATGTTTAGGAGACGCCGTAGCTTGCGTTCGGCTATCCCATTTTGTTGAGATGTATATGGACAGGAGGTCTGATGTATGGTCCCTTGGGAAGCAAAGAAATCTTCAAGGTCATGTTGAGTACATTCCAAGGCACTATCAGAACGGAAAGTCTGTATATTAGAGGAAAAATTATTTTTGACATAGTGGAAGAAATTTTTGACAATTTTATTGATCTCGAAATGTTCTTTTAAAAGATAGATCCATGATGACCTGCTATAATCATCAACGAAAACAACAAAAACTTATGCCCACTTATGGTTCGAACCGGACAGGGTCCCCAAACGTCACAATGAACTAAAGAGAAAGAAACTTCACGACGAGGCTCAGTACGAGCATGAAAGGAAGCTCGATGATGTTTCCGAACTGACATGCCTCGCACTCAAAGGGCTTGAGCATAGATAGTTCGGGGAACATTAAGGAGAGAGCTTTTGCAGACAGATGACCGAGACGAAGATGCTAGAGAAGAGGGTCAGCAGAGATGGAAGTCGCGCCAGCGAAACCATAGTCGGAAGGAATATCAAGATAATATAGGCCATTCTTCTTATGTCCCCCACCAAAAATCTATCTCGTCCGGATGTCCTGAAAGTAACAACAAAAGCCATCAAATATCACTCGACAGTTAAGTTCCGTGCATAGCTTATGAACAGACAGAAGACTGAGAGGAAAGTCAGGAGCGCAGTAGACATCAGTTAGCTGAAGTTTGGAGGAAAAATCCACCGTTCCCACACTGGCAATAGGGGAATGAGCACCATTTGCCACATGAACAGTTTTTACAACAGGGGATGGTCGGGTCGTGAGGAGGTGAGAAGACTACCTTCTCCTGTAAGATGAGTGGACGCTCCCGAGTCGATTATCCAGGCGGGAGTAGAGGTCAAGGCAGAGCTGGCAATCATACCTGTTGTGGCAGCCAGACTAGCAGTAGGCCCAGAAGCAGGAGTATCAGTGGCAGAAATCTGTAGCAATTGGCGAAGGCGAGCATACTCTGTTGCAGTAAAGGAGATAGCATTGTCTGTGGAAGACTGTGCATGAGAGGCGTCCATAGTATCATAGGTGCCATCGGAAGAAACAGTCTCATAGGCGTTGTTGGCATTAGGAGGCATGCCAAATTTCGCCCAGCATCGTTCTGATGGATGATTCCAGCATCCGTAATGGGAGCACGCTGGGTAGCGGGCAGTAGTAGAATCACGTCTACGGACGCGACCTGAGTCACGTCCTCGTCCATGCTCACATCCATGACCACGACCAAAATCTCGACCACATCCCCCCTGGTAGGTCGAGCGTCCTCATGCAAAGTGTGCGGTAGTCTCTGTAGACGGAGGGGGTTTGGAGACTCTAGCTCCTGGAGTCTGCCAAAGATAGTCTCAAGAGATGGTAGAGCAGCAGCTGTCAGAAATTGATCCTTCACGGGCTTGTACCGTGGGTGTAGCCCTGAGAGAAACCGATATACCTGCCATTCTGCACGTTCTCCTATCTGTTTATAACAACAAGCAGGTTGAAATATAAGGAGTTCTTCGAACAGCCCTGTGAGGAGGCGATAGTATTCAATCAAGGATGTATCTCCTTTATTTGCAGACCAGACCCGAGTGTAGATATCGGAGAGCCTAGACTTGGTCGTCTTCTGGGAGTAAGTCTTCTCAAGATTGTCCCACATCTCCTTGGCAGTGGATTTGTACAGCAGGTTAGAGGCTATATTTGGATCAACACTGTTAGTCATCCGTGCAATTACTTGGCAGTTGTCGACATACCAGGTATCGTAGTTGGTCTCCGTCTCCTTGGGCGGATCAGTAGTGAGAACATAGATCTTGCGCTGGCCACCAATAAAAACTCGGAAGGAACGGGACCATAGAACATAGTTCTCTGAACCCTTAAGTTTGATAGAAGTGCCTTGTACCATCATAGAAGAGGTAGGGTACAGGGACTTGGTATCTGAAGATGCAGATGCGGATGCCATGGTGGACGCACGGGTCAAGAAGAAGTGACCTAGAAAGTGTTTGTAGCCTTAGGTAGCATGGGAACCTAGTAGTACATCATGAATAGACAATGGAGACCACAGGAGGCTGTTAGGCCGTAGGCAGGACGGCGCGGGGAGGCCGATGGGACCCGTAGAGGCCGCGGGCGGCGCGCAAAAGACCGCTGGCAGCGCTGGGGAGGCGACGGGCCTCGGGGCTGCACTAGGTCAGCGTCGCGTGCGACGCAGTGAGGCCGCGGGGGCCTGCGAAGGCCACGGGCGGCACGGAGGAGGTCGCTGGCGGCGCTGGGGATGCGGCGGGCCTCGGGGCAGCGCTAGGGAGGCGTCGTGTGAGGCGCAGGGGGCGGCGCTAGGGTGTCGCGTGAAGGGGAGGCGTAGGGGGTAGCGGCGGGGATTAGGTCAGAACACCAGTCTAGGACCGTTGCTCTGATACCATGTGGAGAGGTTGTAAGTTCATGTTTATTCCATAGGTCTAGGGGTCCTTATATAGGACAAAACCCCAGAAACCCTAGAGAGCCATACAGAGAAAAGTACAGAAGTGCCCTTAATGGGGATACAAGGAATAACTACGGTTACATTCTCAAAACATATATTTTTGATCAGACGGAGCTGAACATGAGACAGCGGCGGTGGATGAAGTTGCTGAAGGACTATGATTGCACCATCTCCTACCACTCCGGTAAGGGAAAGTGGTGACAGACGCCTTGAGCAGGCGACCACACACTGAGGGTTCAGCAGCTTGGTTGCAGACTTGGGATGGACTCACTCCACTTAGTGAGTGACATCCATTTGAGAGTACATCCGATGCAATGACTATGCCGGCAAAGTATAGTAGCTTGTGGGACAGGATCGTCCAAAGGCAACAGATGGATCAAAGGATCCAGGACTTACCATAGATGCTTGAAGGATGAGTTCGACGGATTTCGAGTCTGTGAATACATCCTATGAAAGGGGGACCGTGTGTGTGTCCCAGATGATGAGGTGCTAAGGAGAGATATCTTGGATGAGGCGTACAGTTTGAGACTTTCTATACATCTAGGGGGCACCAAGATGTACCGAGACCTCCGCCAGTACTTTTAGTGGGAGGGCATGAAGAAGGACATAGCCGAGCACGTCAGTCGATGTCTTACCTGTCAGATGGTGAAGGCAGAGCACCAGAGACCTCCTGGTTTACTACAACCTCTTTCCATTCCAGTGTGGAAATGAGAGAGCATTTCCATGGATTTTGCCACATCATTGTTGCGTACCCCAGGCTGGCATGATGCGATATGAGTGATCGTTGATCGGTTGACCAAGTCGGCACATTTCATTCTGGTCAACATGACATATACACTAGTGCAGCTAGCCAAATTATACATCCAGCATGTCATTCAGTTGCATGGGATACCCGAGGAGGTAGTGTCCGACAGAGATTAACGTTTCACGTCACACTCTGGGGATAATTCATGAGAGCCTTGAGGACTGAGCTACATATAAATTCAACCTACCATCCACAGACGGATGGGCAGTCCTAGAGGACAATCCAGACATTGGAGGATTTGATACGGGCTTGCGCGGTTGAGTGGAAGGGATCCTGGAGGATCACCTCCCACTAGTTGAGTTCACATACAACAACAGCTATCACGCCAGCATAGACATGGCACCTTTCGAGGCCTTGTACAGGAGGCGATGCACCACTGCTTTATGTTGGCAGCAGATCATAGAGGAGACATCCAGAGTCGTGGAGACTGCTAGGAAGATATTGCTGACCGCGCAAAGTCGTCAAAAGAGCTATGCCGACCAATGTCATCGGGACCTCGAGTTTCAGATATATGATCAAACACTCATGCTTTAAATGATATAAAATTCTTAACCAATCCTATATGATTAAACTATTCCTCCGAACTATAGGTTGGAGATTCATGTTCTTACGAATATCCTCAATGAGAGGCGTACAGTGCTTCGGTGCCAAGGACAAACTAGCACCGCGTTTTGTGGGATCATTTGAGATTTTGGCCCGTGTAGGGAAGGTGGCTTACAGGGTGGCCCTTCCCTCACACCTTGAGGGCAATCACGATGTGTTCCATGTGTTGAAACTCCAGAAGTACATCCGAGATCCTCGACACGTGATCAGCTACGAGGACTTGACAGAGGAGCTAAACCTCTCCTTCTCAGATGAGTCGATTCAGATATTGGACCATGCGGTCAAGAAGCTGAGGCGGAAGGAGATACCTTTAGTCAAAGTCATGTGGCAGAGCCAAGATGTCGAAGAGGCGACATGGGAATCTGAGGCAGACATGAGCGAGAAATACCCTCATTTGTTCTCAGGTATGGAATCGAAACCGTAGTCAAATTTCATTTGAGATTGGGTTTCGCTCCCTTTGAGATTTTTATGGGCTCATTCCTCTGTGAGACTTGGATACAATGAGTTCGGACTTGGAAATCAATAGGAATCATCTTAAGTCTCGGGGACGAGAATTCCTTTGATATTTTTATGATGTAAAAACCCGGAAAATCCGAATATGGGCTTAAATGTAAATTCCTCTGAATATGGGCTAAATTGCAAATCTATTTTATTCCAGCATCTAAAAATTTTATTTGAACATTCCATCGCGTAGTGCTCATCGAGATCTTTCCAACGAGTCCAATAACGTGAAAATCCGAGTTCGAGAGCCCAAGTTACAAGCTATTTTAGTTAAGAGGGGGTTCAGTTACATTCGGATCCGGACCCGGATCCGAATCTGAGTTATAACCCATAAAATCCAACCCTAAAGCTTTCTTTTGACTTACAGTCATAGTGTGAGGTCTCACCCGGACCAAGACCACAGACTATCCATGAAGCTTGGTTACTCATTCCATATCTAATAATGATAATTAAAATGTAATTCTTTGTGAGATCAGTTTACCCAACTACTTTCTTTTGCACACTTTTAATTATATATGCATGTTGTATATATTTTTATATCGTATTGAGCAACTTTGCTCATAACATACCTTTGTGTGGATCCGCAGGTTCTCAGGAGAAGCCGCAATAGTGAGCGGCACTTGTTTGCGTGGAACTAGTTCTTTTTCCACAGCTACATAGCTTCCATTTTTGTGGTATAGTTACTGGTAGCTTTTACTGCTTTACTTGTAGATTTTTAAGAGACATGGCATGTATATTGTATGAATGGACACACTTTTTGTATGCATACATGTATATTTTTGTGGACATGGATAGAAAAGTGAATGTAATGGACATGTTATGAATGGGAAGCAAATTTTAAATTCTAATATTTGTGCTACTTTCTCCTGCTTACTGCGTATACCATGTGATTCGAATGTGGAATGTATGTGTGTGGAATCGGTTTGTCGAGTACATGTATCCTAAGGGGACGGACATCACACCTAGCCCCAAAAAAGTTTCAAAAATTTCAAAATACGAGCTATGGCTAAAGTATATACAATATATACGATATATCCCCTATACTTAACTTTTGTTATGTCCTCATAGTACAAAGTGATATGAAACCATAGCTCATGTCAAATACCAAGTGATTTAGCAGAACTGACTCAGATGGTCCCCCTATACTTAGGTTAAAATGATCTAAGTATAAGAAGACAAGAAGAGGAAAGAATAAATGACTCGGGTCCCCCATATACTTAGGTTGAATTGAAAATAGCCTAGGTATTGGATATGCAATAAGGATTGGAGGGACCTGCGGCGAGTGATCAGTGACTATACAAGGTTCCCCCTATACTTAAGCTGAAGAGTAGCTTGAGTATTAGGATATGCAATTAAGGATGGGGAACATGTGATCAGTTAGGGTTAGAGGGTGGAGTGGATATTCACAGATGAATGAATGGAGATGGGGGAAGGGGGGATAGATCATCTAGGGTTACGAAATGGTTGGGATAAGACACAAGCAGGCTCAACCAAGCAGACAATACCCCTTGATTCACCAATACACGTATGAAGACCAACAAAGATTGGTCATTTATCTTTTCATTTTTATTGGTGATCATTCAGAATTTAAGTTCACTACGCAGGTTTTAGGGCTAGGTTTCGGGCATTATCCTAGGGATGCATCCTCACCTCTCAGAAATCAAACATCCTGCGTACAATGACAGGGGTTGCTCTCCTATAAATCAAGAGTGAATTTTGTTCAATTTTAGCTTTAGGTTATCACTGAAGTTACGTGAATACCAGTCCAAACATCGTCTAGCGGCCAGTCCTGATTCCATTAATATCCTAAGTAATAAATCAGGGGAATATCGAGAAAAATCAATGTAGTCATGAAAATCGTGATGCATGCTTGAGAAAGAGAACTTATAGTGCCTCCAGCAATCTTCATGCAAGTGCAAGACTGTATTGAAATTTTATACTACATGCAAGCAAGTCGAAGAAACCGCACCCTAAACATGCATCTATTAGCGGGAGAGAATTCAAATTAATTTGGCTAAGTGAAGCGATGTAAGTGTGTCTTGTGAATTAATGTGTGTCTCAACCTTCGAGGCAAGCATAAATGATAGAAAAATAAGAGAGCTCGGAGAGTCGTGTGCCTAGCCCTAGGTCGACACTCAAGTGGAGCCTCTCCCGGACTGAGATGAGACTTCACACACCACATGGAGTGTTCAAGTTTATCATTATACGCACGAGCCCTCAAACGAGGACCGCTAGAAATGCAAATGATACACATTTTTTCCTTTTTTTACAAGGATGCATGAACAAAATGATGATTGAACTCCTCGAATTCTCCTGAATTTTCTCTGTGGCTCCTCGCAGCAGGAGCTCCCAACTCCACGCCTCCATGTAGATCGAGCGTCCTTCATCTTCACGGGCCTTGTCACAAAGGAAAAAGTTGGAAAAATATCAAGGAATTTAATAAAAAAAATGATGCACAAATGAACATAATGTGAAGACTTAAAATTTTGAAAATGATCACATCAAAATATAATGCAATAAAATTCAATAAACAAATAGGATGAGTCGTGTCCCCGACAACGGCGCCATTTGATGAACCGAAAAATCGTCTCTTTAATAAGCTATATTTGTAGTATAGAAGACGAAATTCAATTCAGCAAAAACCACAAACTTTGAATGTTGTGGAATAATTTTTACTTGGCAAGTCTACCAACGTCGAACACAGGAACACGATCTTCCTCGTCTATTCATCGAAAATTATTGATTAACTAGGGAGTAATTAAATTCATCGACCTAGATCTTCATATGCATGCATGCAAACGGTGCACAAAATACAAGTACAATGCTATGCATGGAAGAGATGCAATTTTTAGTTGATTTTATGCAATTTAGATGTGATGGAATATGCAAGATAATGCCATGAAATGCAAGCGATTAACTATGCATGAATATGCTCCAATTAATCGAATCATTAAGCAATAAAATAAGGGTTGATTTCAGTGACAAATTGAGAATTAAAAATAAAACAATTATCTATTAATGGCAAATAATTAGAGAGCAAAAGACACTATATATCCTCAAAAATTAGCACATTTAATTCAGTGTCAAATCATGAAATAAACTAAGCCATTAGATAGAGCATAAAACTAGCAACAAAACGAGACCAAAATCAACTGAATCGGAGTCCAGATGCTCAAGATATGGTTAAAACAGTGCAAGGGCATAGAAGTAGGAAAATATGTAAAATAAATGGATAAATAATTACAAATAGGCCCCTGGAGGGACCTATTTGCAATTTGCAAAAGTCAGAGGAGCCTCTCTATAAAATACCCCAGGCGCGCACGTAAGGCACGTGCCTGGAGGATCTGTATGCACTTTGTGAAAGGCTTGAGGGCTTCTCTGCAATTTTCCCAGACTGCACGAAATAGCACGCACGCAGGATGGCTCGGAGTGAGGCTCGACCAGTGGCAGGTTTGGGGGCCATGTGTGACTCATGAGCTTCGGGCGAGTGGCCTGGTCCACCGAGCCTACAAGGTCGGGGCGCGACGTGGCCTCATTAGGGTCGTTGGATGGCCCCGAGGGGGCACCACCCAACGGTATCTGCTCATTCTGGGTATTGACCACGGTCACGAGGGTGGCGGCGAGGATGGATCTCCGGCGAGGCTGGGCTGGCTCCTCCTTACTTCCCAGGCTCCTCCAAAGATCAAAGAAGGTTGTTGTCGTGCTGGCAAAGGTGAGGGAAGCAAGGGGAAGGGGCGGTGATGTCTGGAGAGGCGGATCGATGCAAGGACGTCGGAGGCAGAGGGGATGACCGGAGCTACCTTGCATCGTCTGATCAGTGAAGGGAGAAGGACCTGTAGGGGTTTGAATAGTCGAATCGTGTGTGGATGGGGCATGTGAGTGACGTGGAGGTTCGGGTGGCGGAGAAGACGAGAACCTGTGGGTTCCTCCGCCATGAAGACGGAGGAAGGGGGCGAGGTGGCTAGAGGTTCTGACGGATGAAGGTAGTGGTCTGGACCTCCCGTAAAGATAAGGGAAGCCCGGTGAAGGTATGGGCATGTGATCGAATCGAAGGGGAGTAGTGAGTGTGAGATGAATTAAATTGGGGGAAAACAAGGAAAAATAAGGAGGGAGGGTACGTGATTGAAGATTCAATCGACGGCGGAGGTAGTGGATTGTGTTGAGCGGCGAAGGTCGCTCCAATCGTCGCTCAGACTTGGTCAGCCATGCTGAGGAGCTCTACGGTGCCTAAGGCAGCTGTGGCATGGCCATAGCGACCATGGGTCGACACCAGTCTGGAGGCCCCATTATGGCCCCTCGTCCAACCTCCGTCTGTCACAGGGAGGCGGAGAGGGGCTAGGCTTAGGCATGTAGTGGTGGACGAATTGGGACGGAGGCAGAGCGAGGGTATTTGAAGGCGGAGGAGGGCAATTACAGGCGTGGTTTGTAACGTTGGTAATGAAGATTTGAAGTAATGGCTAGCGGTGTTGATGGACGCGCGAAGATGAGGGTCGTAACAGTTGCATGGCGATGGTGAGAAGAGACGGAGAGGAGGTCAGGTGGTGGTGCTAAAAATGGAAGGAGTGGCGGAGTCAACAGGCGTAACGGTTGGGCGAAGTAGGCGCTGGAGGTGGAAGAAGACTGGGGACCTTTGGATCTCACGATCCAACGGTTAGGAAGAGGGCGCGAGGCGACGAGTGGGATCAGATCAGGAGATCTGATCTAGTAGTCGAGATCTAGATGCGGGCGTATGGTTGGGATGGAGCTATAGGTTGCATCCAATGGTGGAGATGGTTTAGATGATGTGGAGGAAGCGGAGCCGTAGGATGAGGAGGCATCTGATGGCTAAGATGCAAGCGGTAATGGGTGGTTCTGATTTCATCAGGGAGAGGTATCTAGCGGCTGAGATAGAAGCGGAGGTGAACGGCCAAGATGGAGGTGGGCGTAGGATGATCAAACAGCCGTGGAGGGTGGCGGGTGTCAACAAAGGACCGGGCCACATGGCTTAATCAGAGGGAGTCACATGGCCAAATGAGAAAATCGGAAAATAGGAAAATCAAAGAAAAATCCAAATAAAATAATTGGAAACTTAATTACAAAAAAGTTGAAACATGGAAGTTGTAGATCTCGAGGAGATCTACAAGTTTCATGTTAACAAAAAGACAAAAGAGGTCAATTGAACAAAGAATATTTTTAGTAGTATTTTTAATAGGTAAAAATACTATTTTTGATAGTTTTGTGATTTTTGTATTTTTAATTTATTTTTAAGACCAAAATAAATATCTACAATATTTATCTAATTTTTTAGATTTTTAATAAAAGATAAAAATAACAAAAATTTTAGTATTAAATATACAATAATTAGTAATTGGAGTTTATTACAGGTGAATGTTTTATTGCAAAAGATGTGGAATTAATGAAGATTTGCAATGAGGTTCTTATTCTTCGAGGATAAAAAGAGAGAATAGTGATGATCCATCAGAGATTCGTCAAGGTGCTACAGAAGAGGATCTTCAGAGATTGAGACAGCGCCAGCAAAATTGGAATCAGAGGGGATGTCGAGGTAATAGAGGCAGTTACTCTCATGTCCCGCACCAAAAATCTGCCTCGTCCGGATGTCCTAAAAATAACAAATGAACTCGTCAAAAATAATACGACAATTAAGTTCACAACATAGCTTCTGTACAGATAAAAGACTGAGAGAAAAGGCAGGAGCACAATGAATGATGGTCAATCGCAGCTTGGAAGAGAAATCAACAGTACCAACTATGGTAACTAGAGAATGATCCCCATTAGTAACTCGAACGATCTTCACAGAGGAAGATAGTTGGGAAGACGTGAGCAAACTTCCTTCTCCCATTAGATGGGTAGAAGCTCCCGAGTCAATAATCCATGCATGTTTGGAGACAGAGACAAAATTTACTATTGTAAATGAGGTAGTAGTTAGGCTAGCAGTAGAAGCAGAGACAATATTGTCCCCGACAGAGGAAGCAAAGTCTTCCAGTAGTTGTTGCAGGCGAGCATATTCAGAAGCAATAAATGGGGTTTGTATCCCTCCAGTTTGCTGAGCAAATGTATCTTCAGTTGCATCATAAGATGCTTCATCATAGGCATTGTTGGCATTAGGTTGCATGCCAAACGTTGCCTAGTAGCGGTCAGAAGGGTGATTACAGCGTCCACGGTGTACGCATGTTGGATACCGAGCAGTAGAAGAATCACGACTGCGTCCACATCCAAAGTCACGTCCACATCCAGATTCGCGACAGCGTCCAGATACCCTTTGTATCCTGAGGAGGTGTAATGAGTTGTCATCTCTGTAGATGTGTGGATGGTAAAGTGTTGAACTGGAGCCTCTATCTCTTGTAGTCGTCCGAAGATGCTCTCATTGGTGGGTAGAATCAGCCATCATAAATTAATCTTTCACGGGCTTATATTTTGGATTCACCCTGAAAGAAATCTGTAAACCTGCCATTCACCACTCAATAAGGCTCGTAAGAAGCCTGTAGTACTCAATAAGGCTCGACTCTCCCTGAGTAGTAGACCAGATCCTTGTGTATATTTCAAAAAGACAGACTTGGTCGTCTTCTGAGAATATATACGCTCAAGATTTTCTCGTGTCGCATTGATAGTGTCGTTGTAAAGAAGATTAGCATCAATATTTGGATCAACATTGTTCATCATCCAAGTGATAAGCTGGCAATTGTCAACAAACAAGGTTTCATAATCATTGTATGTTTCAGCAAACGGGACCTTTGTAAGAACATAGCTTTTACGCCGGCCACAGACAAACACTTTGAAAGATCGAGACCATAGAACATAATTTTCGGAGCCCTTCAACTTGATAGAGGTGCATGTACCATCAAAGAAGAAGTAGGGTACGCGGGCTTGGTCTCGGTGGACGTCATGGTGGCAGCTTAGATCAAGAAAAAGTGACCTAGAAAGTATATATTGTCTTAGTCAAGCATCGAGTGCCTAATTGCGCATCAAGGAATGATACATAGCAATATTATGCAGATGGAGGGCCGTCAGTGGTGTGCAGGAAGGTGTTGGGATCTCCCGAGGATGTGCGAGAAGGTGCACGAGGGGTTAGCAGCGCGTTCGGGCGACGCTAAGGCGGCGAGGCGGCGCTCCAGGTGGTGCTAGGGCGCACGAAGCGACACTAGGGTGCCTTGCAGCGCTTCCGGTTAGCATTGGTAGCACCTGGCGGAGCTCTAGGCGGTGCGAGAGCGCTTGGTGGTTCTTCCGGTCAGCGCTCCTGGAGCACCTGACGAAGCTCTCGGCGGTACGAGAGTGCCTGGTGGTGCTTCCAAGGAGTGCTATGGGCTGAAGGCAGCACTAGGGGTGCAAAAAAATGGTCTAAACGATCGTTTAAACGTATGCGGTGCTCGAGCGCATCGTTTAATCAAAAGCAGGTCCATAAACGGATGGGCCGCATAAACAGCCTTAAGTGGTCTTTTAAACGGCCTTTTAAGTAATGGATCTACTTTCTTCAAAGGATCAATATTATCCATGACTTTTGGATTCATGCTATGAATTGTAATTGTATATGTTGTCTATTTTGATATTTGTCTATGGATTCTAATTGTTTATGTTGTCTATCTTGACATTTGGATGGAACATTCCTTGAATTTGACAATATTTGATCTATATAGTGAATATGTGATTATATTTTTCTAATTTATTTATATTTTTTATTAATTATAGATATGTAATAATTGTTTATCAATTAAAAATGAAAAACCGCATAACCCGTTTAATTTCCGTTTAAACTCCTGCATACCGTTTAACCAGTAATCAGTGATCCTACTGACTGAATACCGTATACTGCTTTTTGCAACCTTGTCTACTATAATCTCTAACAAGAATGAAAGATAAAAATCTATTTAGTTGCTCAAGCACATGATCTAATAAAGATGGCAAGGCCAAAACTAGAGGAGATATCAAAAAACTATGTACAATGGAAGAAGAGAGAAGGCATTTGTAACAGGTATATTTAAAAAGTCTCAATATGCATATGTAACATATAGACATGGCAGGACCTTATTCAATTATTGTTTCTTATTTTAAGTTCAATCCACGTTGATCAATCACATGACGATTACCCAGATGATCGATTACTTGAAGATGTTGTCTTGAATTAATCACCTTAAGCCATTATTTCTGATCGGTGGATCAACACCATTTGCATTATTGATCACTTGACCCTACTATATAGCGATTGATCAATCACTCTTGAAATTTTGATGGGCCACTTTTTAGATCTCCAACTGTTACTTAATTGATTGATCGATGACTCTCAACTAATTAATCAATTGATACTTAGATTGGCCACGCTGACCTAGTTGATCAATCAATCAATGGTTAATTAATTTATTCTATATTTTAAATACGTTGTTTATTTGATAAATATCTACACAATATTTTTACTTGTTTTATTTTCCTTGCAGAGATCTTATTTGATTTTATAGCCATCGGATTTTTTAAGAGCCTTCTTCCTTGTTGATCTCGATGTTCACTTACAAAGATACAAAGCTATTACCTTGAGGTAAACGCAACATAAGTAAACATGATACAAAAGAGAAAAATCCTTCCCCCCGACCATGGAGAAGGCGATGGAGAAGGCGGATGGGCGGCGACTCCGGTTGGCGGTGACACCGGCTGGGCGGCGAGAAGCGGCTGGACGGCGAGAAGCGGCGCCGGGGCGACGATGTCAGGGGAAGGTCGGGGGAGGGGGGGTTTCGTTCATGTCAAATAGAACGCCTCCTTCCCCCCGACCCTTCGATTTTACGAAAAATAAGGTCACGTGCTTTGCACGTGACCCAGAATTTAAAAAAAATCA
This sequence comes from Ottelia alismoides, assembly GCA_037367405.1. Taxonomy (NCBI): domain Eukaryota; kingdom Viridiplantae; phylum Streptophyta; class Magnoliopsida; order Alismatales; family Hydrocharitaceae; genus Ottelia; species Ottelia alismoides. The sequence goes on along the minus strand of JAZKJV010008725.1, from coordinate 49,835 downwards.
ATTTTTTGAGGCTTACGCCTCAGCCTCGCCTCGAGCGCCTCACGCCTCGAGCGCCTCAGGCGAGGCTGAGGCGTACGCCTCTTATGATGCACCTGAGGCGTGCGCCTCGAGGCGTTTTGGGCCCGCGCCCGCCTCACCTCGAGGCATACGCCTTTGCGCCTCGAGGCGTCGCCTTTTAAAACCATGGGATTAAGGGCTAATATTAGGTATCTTATCTATTTAAGGTTTTATTGTCAATCCAAATTAGATTTCGATTAAATTAGGGTTAGAGATAGTCGATAATTTGTTTAATTCGAGTTTGTTGCAATTTCTAGTTTTATTTCAATAACGAGATTGCATAAGATCTCTAATTAGTTAACCGATTGAGACAATTTAGGAGGATGATAGAAGTTGTTATGATTTTATTTTATTTTATTTCCTTCTATTTTTATTATTATAAGTCCACCCCTATACAAGGGGGTTGTGAGTCCTTGTTTCTAGACAGTTCAAGTTATATTAAAATTTGGAGCTTCTCCAATTATCTCCTCTCCTCATTTCCCTTTCTTCTTCAACGAAATCTTCGTGTTTCTTCCCCAAAATCCCATGCAAAAGCGTGTTTCTACCTCTTCCTCTTCTCGATTCCTTTACCCTGCAACTTTTTTTCTATTTGCATCGATTGACCAAATTGATGCAAACAGGGACTGATTTGATGCAAATTATGGAATAGAGTTCTCCAAATAACGATAGATCAACTTGACAGTGACAGTTGACTTCAAATAAAACCAAAAATTGACATTCAGCCACAGCAGAATAAAATCAACTAAATGTCCGAGAGGACTCTGGAATAGAAAAAATGGAGGGGGGAAATGTCAAAGCAGAAAAGTTGAAGTCTAAAAACTAACCCACTGGAATCACAACCGCCAATAACAAATTATCCACAAACTCAGGGCACCCAAAATAATGAATTTAGGTTAAAGTGAATAAGGGCAAAGATCTGCGGGACTGGGGTCACAACGATTCACCAAACCGGTTGTTGAAGAATAATCCCATGTCAAGGAATAATGAAAGAAATAGGATGTTCAGCATTCGTTACCACGACCAGCAGGGAAGAGGTGCAGCGACCCGGACCAGATCGAGGGCAGCAATGGCGAGGAGCAGTGGCGGCGTGGCGGTATCTGTTGCAGCGTTTGCAGAGCGTAAATATGCGGTGGCGATCGCTGGCGGCGTTGCGAGGCGGTGGTGGCGCGGTAGGAGGGGTTTGAAGGTGATGGCGACGGCAGGGAGAGGCAGTGGCGGGAGGGGAGGGTACTGGGGGTAGCGACTCTGGAGAAGGCGGCGGGATTGGAGTTGGCTGCAGCGGGGAATCGGAGATGCGGGGGCGGGATTGGAGTTGGCTGCAGCGGGGAATCGGAGATGCGGGGGAGAGGGTGTCGGTGGAGGCGTGGGAAAGGGGACGGAGAGGAGAAGAGAGAAGAAGGCGGGGTGGAGAGAACAAGGATTAGGGGCTTCCCCCGGCGGGAAAGAAAAGGAGCCCCATGCTTCTCTTCTTTTTTTGAAAGGATCCCATGATTATAATTAAAATGTTTTCGTTTTCGTCCCCCATATTGATCTGGGGTCTTTGACAACAACGTCACTGAAATGCGCAGCAACCAAAACAACATATATGATGAAACTATCAAAGATCGGCTAGGATATCAGCTAAAAAAGCTCAAATAACTCCACGGAAAAACCCTTTCTCTTAAAAACGGATCAAAGGCCTGAATTGCTAGATCTGATTGCTTCCAGCACCAAAAAATGAGTAATCGACGAAAAAGTAAGGGACTGTGGGACACAAACTCCAAACTTTGATATGATATGTAGTTGGTATTATTGATCTACAAATACAAAAATCAAACAGCGAATTTGAAATGGAAAATACCCAGCAAATGTGTACCGGGTATTGTATAGACCACAGTTTCAAATTAAGAAAATTAAAGAAATTAATTCTAGCCATCATAGCACAATGTGTCTATAGCGATGTTTTTTTAATCCGTCATTACATCGTCCAATGTTAAATATGTACTAATGAATTTAATTTATTACGCACTAATTTTGTATACTCAAATTAATTAGGAATGTGTATCCATTGTTGTATCATTAGCGTGGATTCATATATCAACGATTATAGGTTAGCTTTTTCCATCAAAAGTTGCATCAATCATTGCTAGCAGAAGGTCTTTTTGCCTATAATCAAAACTTAGGCAAGTAATCTACGAGTATGAGAATGCAATATTTCTTACGAATTTTGAAATAAGATAAAATGTTGCAATAACCATTTTAAAATATTCATCTTATACATCCATTTCGGTGTTGTGTAATATCACTTTCAAAATATTTTTTGTTTCCATTTATTTATTACAAGTTTTAAAAATGATGTCAAATACATGGGTTCAAGTACATGGCACTTATGTTACTCTTATATGCAAAACTGTACATTAATTTTTATTATGATTAAATTCATTTTACATGTATGAGTGCTTATTCATCATTGACATTTCCTATAAGTTGCAATTGTTTTGTACATCATTAGAAACAATAATGGCATCTAAATACAATTTGAGCCCCTGTGATTCAACGCTCTAAAAGTTGAAAATAGAGCTTCGTTCTCAAGTAATTAGTTACATTTATCCATCTATTTTGCATTTTTATCATCATGCACTTGTAGATAATATTCGCATTTTAGCATGCGTATTTGCATTAAATGAGAAGTACGGATTCTCTTGTAAATATCGCATGTATATTACCCATATTTTCTCCTATTTTTATTTATTTTTATTACTCAAAATTAAATAAAATCAACTCTATAGTGTATATATTATTAACACTAATAAAAGAAAAATACCAAAAAAACTAACTTGTAATTTGCCCAATAAAGCCCAAACCCTAGTTCGAGACAAAAAGTCTTAAAAAGTGGATATCTCTCTCGTTCAATCTCCTATGGACGCCTACTCACTTTTGAATTAATGTATGCGCAATTACCTACAAAACAAGACCAAACTCAAAAGAATCGTAGTTCATATGTGAAACTTGAGTTTTGGAGCCCCATTGTATATTGTACATATTGCATATTTTAACCCTATTATTTTATGTAAAAAATCTTTTTTTTATTTCTTTCTTTTCATGTAGAAGTTCAAATAAAAATTGAGGCAAAAATCAAAGAAAACAAATCACCTTGAGTCTATATATAAAATTTGTGCATATGTTCCCTTTATTTTATTTCTTTATTTTCTTAATTATTAAAAATCCAAAAAATAGATTAAGTTGTAAATATTTATTTTATATTTTATTTTGATTTGTATCTTATTTACAAAATGCCAAAAAAATGCAAAATATAAAAAAATGGGTATTTTATATCTATAAAGTACCACCAAAATTTTTTTTGTACATATGATTTCTTTTGATTTTGAACCCTTCATGAAAGTTGTAGATCTCGTCTAGACGAACACAACTTTCATGTTGACCACTTTTTGATTTAACTTCATTTGTTATTTCTTTTTCTTTTCTTTGGATTTAATTTTTTCAAATTTTCTGGGAGCGACACATGGCACCTCCTTGAGCTGTCACGTGTTACCCTCATTTTTATTTTCTTTTAAATTTATTTTAATTATTATTCCATTTATTATTATTATTTTATTATTTTATTTTATTTATTATTTATTTATTTTTAGTTATTTATTTTAGTTATTTATTCCATTTATTTATTTATTTTATTTACAATGATTATTTATTTTATTATTTATTATTTATTATTTATTATTTATTATTAATTTTAATTTTTAATTTTTAATTTTTAATTACCATGTGGCCCTCCTCTCCTTCCCTCTCATGTGTCCATACCTCCTCCGCTTGTGCAACCGCCGCCCGCATCTAACGACGGTGCACGTGCTCTGCCACCCATCTCCATCCCCCTCTTCTCTCTCTGACCTAGTCATCTTCCACATGGCCAACCGCCCCTGAGGCTTGTGATGGTGATGCAATCGCACCAGTAGCCCATCACCCCTGTCTTCTGCTTGATCATCGTGGAACCGCCACGTGACCTCCCCACGACCCCGGGTCATCTTGACCTTCCTCTCCAAGTGCCCACAAAGGATCGATTGTCCCTCCTCGTCGACCCCCATCCACCCTTCGTGTGAGGGTCGAGCCACCAGCTTCAGGCCTCTTGCCTCTGACAGACACGAGGGGACCTTAGAAGGTGATGACGGTTGCTCCATAGTTTTGGCGAGATCCAAAGAGGTCCATCCATCCTCTTTGCAACAACTATGATCAAGGTTTTCGATCTTCGAGATTCTACGTCAGCCTCTCGAGGTGAAGACCAAGAACCATCTCAGGTTCTTCCCAAAGATAAACCCTTCCTCTCCCTCTCTTCCTCCTCTTCCTCCTCTTCCTCCTCTTCCTTCTCTCCCTTCTTCCTCATCTCCTTTCTTCCTCCTACTCTATTCCTATGTTTTTCTTTTTCTTCATGTACTGACCACCTCTGCTCTGCCACTCAAGTTCATTGCCCCCCTTCCTCTTTCTCCATCTCCACCCACCTGCACCAATGCTACGCACCAGCGGCAGCCTCGCCCTCGGGTTGTGAGCCTCCTCACCGCACCATCGCCTCATCACCCCGCCCTACCATTCACCCTCCACACCCATCGCCACCGCCTCATCGTGGTGCCCTACCATCTCCACACCAGTCGTCATCGGTCGTACAAGGAGCCTACTCCACCCTTTACGCTCGGCCTGCAAAGCCCTTGAGCCTTAGGTGACACGTCGCGTCCGGTCCATCTACCAACAAGCACGTCAGCCTCCGTGCCCCCTCGAGCCGCCCGTTGCACGTGAGACGCGTGTGCTGAGGGAAACATTTTGTGCCCACGCCCCTAAATCTCCAGCAAATTACACCGAGGCCCCCGCTAGACAAGGCATGTGCGAGCCGCGTACTAAGTGGAAAATTTACAAACGCCCCCACTGAGTTATGGCAATTACATTTAGGTCCGATTCAACATTTATTCTAGCATATTTGATTTTGTAAAATTGCATTTAGGACCATATCTTTGGGCATTAATTTGAACCTTCATTTTGCATCAATTTTCAATTCAAAAAATTGCACTATGTAAAAGCATTTATTCTTTATCGTATGGATATTTGATTGAATTTTTGTGGAATATGGCTTATTTAATATAATTATTTTAGTGGAAAATTGCATATTTTACCCACTATGTGCTATTAAATTTATATGTACCCAAAAATTCCTAGTAAGTATATTTAAGTCTGTTCTATTTTGTGCCCAAAATTAACCCATTTCTATTAAATTAAATGGTGATTTGAGAAATTAACTTTTAATAGGCCGTAGACCAATTATTTTTAGGATCTGTTATTTTTTTCGGATGCCTATCACTCAGACCTATCCAGGATAATTTTATTTTTGAGAAATAATTAGGATTGCTATTTATTATAATTAATATATGAAAGATCACCCAACATGCATTTTTAATTTAGAATAAATTTATTTTACATCCGAAAATTCCAAAAAATACAGTTATCCATTTCATCATTTCGCATTCTCGCCAAGTTTTAGGATTATTGGAAATTACTTGATTCAAAATTACATTTTAGCTCCTCAACTTACCTGAAATTACATTTAATAATTAATTGTAATAAAAAAATACAAAATGCCTCTATGAAAACTTCATTTCTAGATTGACTATTTACCGACCTAGGTAGCCTCCCTAAGTTCGACCTTAGGCATGCCTAGGTAAAATAAAAATCTGACCACTTGCTTTAATTTCAAGATTAATTAAGTGGGTTTTTTATTAATATGGATTGCATGCTTAGAATGAATGCATTAAATGTTAATTTCACGTAATTAGCCAGAGTAACTCTGAGCTTTTCAAATGGCATCGTTATTGGGGAGGCATGGCTTAGGTTGCTTTTTATAGAATTAAAACATTAGATTTTCCATCTCTCGGGTAGTTTGACCCCCATCCCTTTTCTTGCAATTATTACTCTACTTATTTTCTTGCATTTATTTATTTTATTTTATTTTTGTTTTATGTATCTCTCAGAATACCCTCTTATTTTTTATGTGAGGGACCCGATGCGACGGAGCAGTCGCTTAGGTGGTCGAGTAACTCAGGAGCATTAGAGGCCGACTTCTTTGGGAATTAAACCGACTAAAGGAAACACATAAATTTAAGATCGAGTTGAGTCACGAGAGATTGTAGAGTCTTAGGATTTTATTTCTGTATTTATTTGATTTTCTAATTAATTAATTTGTAATAATTTAGATAATTAAACATTTCCAGCGGATTTTCGTTTGGGATCTCGCGTATGTAGCTGGACATTGGACACTTATTTTTTGGGGTATGTCGAGACTTGTTTCACTCTCCAGTGAGGGTGGGCTCGATTTGAATGGCCCGTAGGTTATACTTCACTTACAGCTATTATAGCTTTATTAGGTCAATATTTGCTTGTGCTCGTAAAATCTAGGACCATACCTTTTCATTAATAATACACACCATAGATCGTTCTACGTAGTCAAATTGAAATCAATTCTTCCTCACTAATAGAACTTTCTGCTAGGCACATTTTTCTGACGTGCATTTCATTTAGAGTAATTTTTTTCAATTCAGTTATGCATCTTGCATTGTAGAGAACTGGAGGCACTATAAGTCTTCTTACTGAAGCATTCATCATCATTTTCATCTATCGCATCGGCTTTTTCCGATGCCCCCTCTCAGTTTTTCAAACTTAAGATAAAGGAATTGGGACTGGATGGTAGACATGATTGCTTGTGTGGATTAATTACCAATGATAACTAATCCCTAGAATCGAGATTGTTAATTGAATTAGACCAAAAAAATTGACTAAAATTGACCTTTGTTTTCGAGAGAGCAACCCTATCATTGTACGCATGTACGTACCTCCAGATTAGGGATGGCTATTGAGTTACGGCTCAATGAGCTAGGCTCGGACTCGGCTCGATAAGGGCTCGTGAGCCTGGCTCATTAGGCTATTGAGCCAAGCCAAGCCCGAGCCGAGCCTCGCTCGGCTCGATAACTCAATAAGGGGCTCGATAAGGAATATAATATATATATTATGCAAACAAAATAAAAGTAGCCCTTTGCAATTTTCCCTCCACTAACGTTGCCCCTCCCACGAGTCACGAGTCACAACCCAATTCCCAAAATCCCATTCCCGCCCACACATTTGCCCCCACCCATGCTTAGAAATCAGTATTTTTTTCCTTTTTTTAAGCAAATAGAATGTTACAATATATATTATAATTAAGATTTTGTACACAACTTGGATAGTGGCCTACTAGTTAGGAACACTCTCTTGATAGAGTAGGTCGTGAGTTCGAACACGTGCATACCAATTTTCCACCAAAAAGACCTCATTTTCCTTAACAAGCATGACTTGGGCTCGAGCCCAGACCAAGCTCGATAAGGAGATCGGGTTCGACTCGAGCCTTATCAAGCTCGAGCTCGAGCCCAAGCCCGATTAGGCTTATCGAGCCCGAGCCCGAGCCAGGGGCTGGCTCGGCTCGTTAGGATCGACAGCCAGCCCTGCTCCAGATAGAGTGGGTGAATATGTACACACTAAGGTTAGAGCCCAAATCCCTAGACTTTCCCCCTAAGTCTCCATTTATTACTCTTGCAGATTTGGGAGCTGTAAGGGCTTGTCTTTGACCTTAGTATACATTTTGGTTGTGTAAGCTTGTATGTCTCCATTGAGGTATGATATTGAACCCTGCAGCCCCGACAGATCACCTCATTGATTGGGAGCATACAGGAGCACCATTGGACGTAAGGAGACTCACCTTGTGTGCCAGAATAAAAAGATTGTTTATCACTTAACTAAAATCAAAAAGATAACGGTCGGACCTTTGTGACCATCACAATGTTGAGTTGGTGAAACTAGGGTTTGCTCTTGCGTTTGTTTTTGTGCCTGTCCGTGTGTGTTTTTCTTCTATGTAATTGCACATTTTCACCTTAATCCTCTTTCATTCCTTCTTGAAGATGTCGGCTCATCGATTTCCGTATAAACCATCTTCACCATTCCTTCATGAACTCTCTCTTTGAGACGATTCATCTCAGTCACCTTCTCTCTGTTCCATTCCCACTATGAAGTCATACCTCCTACCAACTTATTAACCTCTTCTTATTCCTTCCAATAGAATCCTCTCTCTGAGACAATTTCTCTACAGTGATTGCATTAAAAAATCGAAGTGTAAATTGGCCCAAAAAATAGCTAAATTCCACGATTTTTAATTAATTCACCCTAACTCCAATTGACCCCAAACCACCTCCATTGTGTAAATATTACTAACAGTATTAAATAAAAAATACAAAAAAAATACTAACTAAAATAAGTGTCAAATAATTCCAAAGTTCAATTTCACATCTAACAAACAAAAATGCACATATCTTCCTCATACAGTACCCGATTTTGGTCTAACCGCTTTTAAAGTACTCCACTTTCAAATACTTTCAAATCAAGACCAATTTCGTAAAATTCAGAGCTCATATGTGAAAGTTGGGTTTTGGGCCTCTTTTACGCATTTTAGCTTTTTTGTGATTTTTGACCCGTGTTTATACGTACATAATTAACCTTTTAATTTTAGTTTTTTTATTTGTGTTCTTTGATGAAAGTTTTATTAAGCGGCATAAAAATTCAAATCAAAATCAAAACTGAAATCAAATAAACTGACTATGTCCGGGTGTCCGTTGTGAGTCTGTACAAAAATAATGTATTTCATATTTCTATTTTATTTTCATATTTTCTTATTTATTAAATATTCAAAAAAAAGACTAGTGTGTAATTAATTTTCTTGTATTTTATCATATTTTAAATAGATTTTTTATCCTCTTTAAAAACCACAAAAAATTACAAAACTCCAAAAAAATCGGTTTTCTATACACTTGGAGACCGCCAAAAATATCACTTCGCACATATGACATGTTTTGCTCCCAAGTCCTTCATGAAAGTTATAGATCTCATCGAGACGAACAACTTTTGTGATGGAAATTTTTTGATCCGAGGTCTTATTTTATTTCTTTTTTATTTTTATTCTTCTTTATTTTTGATTTTTTTGGGGTGACGCGTGGCAGCCCCTGGGCGTGCCACGTGCACCCCCACTCACCCATTCTTTCTCCAGGTCACGCGCCTGGCATGTGACCCATCCTCTCTACACAAGTCACGTGCGAGGCACGTGACCTGCCCCCTCCCCTTCTTCCCTCCGACCGTGCATGTAACACCCGCTCCTCCCGCAAACAGCCGCCTTCACTCCACCGCTGCTCCTCCTCATAACAGTCGCGAGCGCATAATCGTCCTCATCCCCCCTCCTATAAAGACCTATCGACCTCCAGCAACTCCGACATCTGCCCCTCCCCTGCAAGAGCTGGTGATAGCAGCTCACGATTGCGACGACGTGATCCAGAGGTCTTCAACCTCTGCCACTGCTCCAAGCACCTGAGTCTCGTCGTGGTTCGCCCCGCGGTTGAGGCGATCATCGGAGCAGAGGCGATTTGCCCTCTCCAATTCCCAGTTGATACAACCCCCCCCCCTTTTGTTGCAGATTCTTCTTCCATTGCAGGTTCTCCACCAAGTCGATGACCAGCCCCCCCCCCCCCCCCCGACCTCCATACTCTGTGCACGCCCAGCCTCTCGACATCGTCTTCGTCGACCACGCTCGATCGCCGCCATCATCCTCGAGCACCAGTCGCTGCCAATCTCTTGACCACCGCGAAAGCCAAGATCCTCTAGGTGTCCCTCGCACCTCCCGACGACCGTACGCCCCACCGTCTGGAGCAGTGTGCTCCCGTGCATCTCTATGCTCGAGCCCCACCATCGCCCCCTGGAGTCCACGCCTCAACCACTGCCCCTCCAGTTGCGGACCTCTACTCGAGCCTGGTTTCGCTCTGCCTACCTCGACCACCACCCCTCGTGCCGTGTGTCAGTTGAGGGAGCGGCTCCGCCTCCCACCACCCACCGGCTCTCTCCATTGCCATCGTCGTACGCTGACGCACCCCCATGCGACTGCTGCCGCCACCGCGGAGCTCTTCTGCCCGCATTCATCTAAATCCAGTCGTTGGATTGGGGGATCCAACGACCTGTGATCCTCCACGCGTCCCCCCTCCCCGAGCCTCAGTCCCAACCTCAAGGCTCAGGCCCTCTAAAGCTGATATGACTGCCACGGAGGCTCGGGCGCGCACGTTTCGGGAAAATTGCACAGAACTCCCCATAATTTTCGAAAATTACAAAAAGGCCCCCCAGAACTCACATGCGGAGCACGTGCTCCTTGGGCAAATTACAAAATGGCCCAGGAGGGTTTCTCTTATTACAGATAAGTCCTTCAGGGACCCAATTAAAAATAAAACTTAACTTTTATTGCATTTTGGTCCCTAGATCTTCATTTTAGCATATTTTTTCTCATTTGGACTCCGATTTTAGCATACGATATGTCATTTTGAAGCTTATTTTGTGCTCTATCATCTCACATATCTTGTAGACAAATCAAGAAATATTTAATGATGATGATTATTTGAGGATCATTATGAGTTGTGCAGGCTGAAAATTGACATATGAGTGCTACTTTATTGAGAAAATTTTGATCTAACTTGTAGAAACACATTTGAAGAGATCTTGTCTGATTAAGTCTCTCTTGATTATTGATCTTCTTAATTAATGAAGCAATCTTTGTAGGGGTATACATGAGGAAGTGAAATTAATCTAATTCCCTGATACTTTATTTGAGGAGTTGTTGAGTTGATTGATCCGCTAATGATTGAACTTATTTTCAAGGAATTCAATCTATTGTTGAAACTCGTGATTCCCCTGATATTTGATATAATTAAAGGCTGATATTTTTGAGGGGTGTAAATGATTTACAGGGAAATAAAGGGACAGAGTATCTTGAGAAATTCTTGAAGGATAAAACTTTGATACGTTCGACATGCATCTGGAATATTAATTGTTACATATTTTTGGACCTAATATCTTTCGATCTGTGATAGTTTTTAAGGATTGAGAGATCAATTTATTTGAGAATTGAATCTTATAAAATCACAGATCCTGAGCTAAATTGTTTTCTCTATTTATTTTCTTGCATCGCATTTCATTGCATTTTATTCTTCGACACTGTAATTAATGAGCAATTAATTAATTATTTAATATAATTTAAAACCACGCAACTAAAAATCACCGTTCCCTATGTTCGACCTTGGTACACTTACCAAGTTAAAAATACTCCACAACATTCAAAGATTGTGGTTTTTGATCGACTATTTTTTGTGTCCTATACTACTATTAGGGACTATTAAAGAGGTGGATTTCTGAATCCATCAAATGGCGCCGTTGTCGGGGACACGACTCACCTTTATTTATTTATTGAATTTTGATTTATTTTTGTGCTGAATATTTTCATAATTCATGGGTCTTCCTTTCATGCATTATTGCATCATTTCTGCTGATTAATTTCCTCTCTATTTTTCTAACATTTCTCTTTTGTGACAGGGCCCATGAAGATCGAGGATGCTTGATCTCCATGGAGACGTGGAGTTGGAAGCTTCCGCTGAAGAGACCGCAAAAGATTTGGTGGAGAAATTTTAGGATTGTTTATCAATCTTCTTGCATTTGCATACTGTAAAAAAATTGTGTTGCATGTGCATTTTTAACGGTCCTCTTTAGAGGGCTTGCATGTTGTAAGAAAAAAAGGAAAAAAAAAGAAAAAAAAGTAGATCACTAGATGATCTACCTCCCCCCCCCCCATACACACTTGCACATATACTCTTCCCCCCTCATCTCCCCCCTCTATGTATATTTCACAATCACTCTCCCTCTCTCCTCTCACACCTTAAACTGTACACATTGCACAAACCCCCTCTCGTCTTCTTCTGTAAAAACATACCCTCCTCCTCAATTACGCTATATCACTCTATATTTAATCGAGCCATGGCTTCATATCACTTGTGCTATGAGGACATAGCAAAAGTTAAGTATAGGGGGTATTCGTATATTACTATATATTTACTTTAGCCATAGCTCGTATTTTTAAATGATTTTTTTGAAAATTCTTTTTCAGGCTTGGTTTTAGTGATCCTATCAATTGAGTTTTGTGAAAACCCTGTAAAAATATTTCCTTAAAAATTGAGGGATTAACTTTGTGTAATTAACCACTTGCTCTAAAAAAACCTTTCTTTGAATTATACTTTGACTACTAGGCTTAGTAGATACTTTCAGTGAGGGAACTTCGGTCTCCCTTAGCAGAGTTGGTGGTTTAGAGGACACTATATATGGCTCCGTCATCAAGTAACACATGTCCGTCTAACGGTCCGTACTTACACCATACTGACTGAGAGTAGATACTTTTATTCATATGAGTCTAGATCAACCATTGTCTCTCCAAAGAAAGATTTTTTTTAAAAAAAATTCATAAAAATTGGGAAAAACAAAAATCACAAAAATATTCGCTAACTAAGGAGTTGGTGTATTCCTGACACATTCACATTCACTCAAGGCTTGAGGATTTTGAGGACACTGGATTTTTGTGATCTTGAGAGTCTGAATTAACATGCCTTAGTCATTAGGGTTTTTAAACTTAATTATCCACACTTCCATGATTGAAAGATTTGAGCGCTATATTGCACTCTTCATCTCTACCTTCAAAAGAATATGATCAGCACAATCACTTTCACAACTACATGATTGATGAGATGAGTTGAGTTATCACTTGAGGAACTAGGACTAGAGATTTAAGTTTGGACCCAATCTAATGATATTCGAGGATGGGATAAAGTTAATAAAGGCTTCAGAACACCTGAGTGTCAGCAAAACCCTAGCCAGTACGTGAACAAGTTCATATGCTATCTCTTTGATATCTACCTATGTGCCAGGGTGTGATGAAACTTAATGATAATTGTTGATCAGTGTGCGCCAACTTTTGGTAAAAGTAGTGGAGCTAGCCAACAAAAGAAAAGAAAAGAAAAAGAAATGCTCAAAGAAAAGCTCTATCCTCCAAAAGTCAAATTACAAATGAGCTTCCACCAATGGCGAGCGCTCCCAAATATTTTCAAAGTGTCCACTTGGACCAAGCACTAATTAGGACCGAGGAGTCGGGCTGACACCATAAAAGGAATCTGCATCGTAAGCGATACAAGTCTGGGTGTCGAAGGTATCTTAAAAGAGACACACCCCGGTGTACATTCAGAAAAACAAGTGCAGACGACTCCAAATTCTCTTGACGGACACATTGATCAACAAGCTAAAAATATGTTTGTGTTGAGTAAAAATGCACTCGAGAGACCCCTTGTTCCAATGTGAGGGAGAGAAAAATAGACACAATTATATGCCCTCCATCATTTGGCCATCCATCTACATTTCAAGTCTGACGAACTAATGAGATGGTTGACTGAAGCAAGAATAGACTTATCCCCTAGTGTTGAGGATTAGGACTAGAGGAGAGTGTCCTGGACTGGAACTTCGAGTGATGCCTCGACTCGACTCTCATGAAATGCAGTACACTAATATCATATCCTTATATTATATGTACAAAAAGAGAGTCTGATAATTAGAGAAGTTGGATTCTTTCTGACTAAAGCATGGATAAGCCCAGAATTTTAGGGTCGCTTAAATTGAGGGTCTTCGTAAGATTGAGCCTTGAAATCTTCATTTGCACTGTCATGAATTAATCCGAGTCCTTCATTCTTTAGATGCTCGAGGATTATCATGGTTTAAGTATAGGGGTGTGATGAATTTCGTATTCAGCATGCTAAAATCCATTAATTAAACCCCTGGCTTAATTGAACTAATAAAATCCGCTAATAATTCATTCATTTTATCTTGTATTATATTGTACATTCTTAACCAATAACTAACTGTATTTAATTACTATTATTTGCCTTGTAATTATTTTATTACTAAAACACCTAAAAAATTAGGCTGATTAAGTGTCTTTAATTACCTAACCCTTAAAAGAAAAAATGCAAAAAAAACTCAAAATCCAAAAATCGGTATTTTTAACCCCTTAAAAATACCCCAAAAATACATTTTGTACAAATGACCTCTTCTAGCTTTTTTTCCAACATGAAACTTGTAGATCTCATCGAGATGTACAACTTTCATGTTTTGACTTTTTCCTAATTTTGCCTCTAACTATTTCTTTTATATTTTTCTTTGATTTTTAAATTCTTAATTTTCTGGTGTAGCCACGTGGCACCCTCTGGGCCGCCCACGTGGCCGCCCCTCCTTCCTCTACCCAACCTCTCCAGGAGTCGTCTGATCCGCGCCGCCTGCTTCATCTCCACCCTCCATCATTGCTTTACTCATAGCCGTTAGATCCGACTCCCAGATCTGATCCCAGCCACATCTCACCGCCTAAACCTCGACCACTCGATCATCTTCTCATCCCACGCCTCTCCGTTCTCCACGTCACCCTATCACCCACTGCCGTAGGATAAACCCTCATGTCTCATCCTAACCATCCAACCACACTCCACTCCCCGCCGCAAAATCAGATCTGGTCAAATCTTTGCCCTTCATTCGCACGTTCATCTGGATCGTTGGATCGAAAGATCCAACGGTTGTGAGCTCATCCCCTACCTCCGTAACCCCCTCTCTTCAGTCGTTTCCATCGCGACTCCGCTGCCCCTTCCAATTTTAGCAGCCACCTCTTACCACCTTCTCCCTCGCGTAACACTCCCCTCTGTCAACCGTTCCTCCGCCATCCTCACGATCCCCCTATTACTGTACTCCCATTACTTCTTCGCCATCAAACCTTCGTTAAAAACTCCTCGCCTCCACATAACCGCTGTCAATCTCCCCCTATAAAATCCCTCCTCTACCGCACTTCCAACCCATCCACCATTCGAGGGTCTCCTCCCTAGCTTTGCCCTCCCTCCGATGACAGCGGAGGGTGGCTCGTAGAGGCGATAATGGCTGCGAGTACTCTGGTGAGATCCATGGCTAACCGTCATGTATGCTCTGCCTCCGGCGGATGCACAATCCCCCTGGAGTGATCGGCCACGTTGAGATCAATTCCTCCACCAATGCTCCATCTCCATTCAGGTATTCTCCTCTCTCACTTTTCCTCTAATCTTCTCTTAGTTATCCCGATGATAATATTCATCCTCACCCTCGCCTGACCATGTCCTATGCTCCGCCACCCATCAGTCATTCATGCCAATGCCATCGCTCACGATCTTCCCTTCTCCAGAGCCACCCTCGCTCCGACCCACCTCCTCCTCCACCGTGCTAGAGGAGGAGCACAGACGATCGCTCCTGTCACCTCCACGGCCTTCATCCACCCCCATCTCACTCGCACTTCACGCGCGCACTCTTCATCTATGCCTAACATCTGCAGGTACATCAATGGCCGGACTCTGCAATGCCTCGCCGGTCTCGAGCATCCACTTCAACCACCTTCCTCCGCCTTGCCTTTCTATAAATCGATGGAGCTCCACCAGCCACCAAGCATCAACATTAAGTCCTCACAAACCTTCCTCGACCATAAGGCGGACCTCTCGAGCACGAAGGAGCTACTAGCAACCAACTGGAACACAGTATCTTCTGGTGGGCCACGACGGAACACGACAAGCAGTTACCATCCGATCAAATCGATCAGACGACCATGATGAAGACACGTGCCAGCCCGAGCCTTCCGCTGACCCTCCAGGCTCGGGTCTACCGAACCTCGTTTCAAGCCTCCATCAGATGCCACGTGGCCCGAGCCTGCGATGAGCCATGTGCCTAGGCCCCTTACATGCCCTACGTGAGGCTTGGGCAAATTGCAATGAAGACCCAGGAAGTTCTGTTATTTGCATATTGGTCCCCAGGAGCGTACGTCACGAGCGTGCCTGGGTATTTTTCAGGGATGCCCTCGGAACTTATGGAAATTACAAAAAATGCCCCCGTGCGTATGGAAAAATTACAATGGGACCCAAGCGGTTTTTAGAAATTGCAAATAGGTCCCCTAGGGACCTATTTGTAATATTTATCCTTTTATTTCTTGCATTTTTATTACATTTATGCCCCTGCATTATTTTTAGCATAACTTGAGCATCGTGGATCCAAATTGCATGATTTTAGTGTCGTTTTGTTCCTTGTTTCATCCTCTATATCATGACATGCTTAATTTTCTCATCTGACACCATTTTAAATGAAGTGAATTTTGATGTTAAGATGAGGTTCCTTGCTCTACATGTCCTTGCCTTGATTCGATGACTGCTCATATATTTTGTGCTCAATTCGACTCTGATTTCAAACCATATTTTGTTTCTCGTTTATGTAATCTTTCTAGGATATATTTGTAATGACCACTTGCATGCTCATAACATGCATTTAACATTTCATTATTGTTCATGCATCATTTAATTAAGTTGTATTCTGCATGGAGACCTGTAAATGAGAAATTATTCACACATGTTCTTAATTGACCAAAATTTGATACATAGATAAAGTAGCTCATGTCCATGTGTTCGACCTTGGTAGACTTGCCAAGTATAAATTTCCACAATATTCAAATGATTGTGGTTTTTGCTGACCGAAATTCGTCTCCTATACTGCTACAATTTAGGACTATTAAGGAGGCGATTTTCGATGACGGTTCATTGTGTATGATGAAATGCAAATATTTCGTCATGCTAGAGTGAGTCGCATTCACGGGGGATTTATCATTATGAAATTATAAAGAGGTGATTTTCTAAATCATCAAATGCATTGTTGTAGGGGATGACGAGCACATTTGATGATTTCGAAAATCACCTCTTTAATAGTCGTAAATTATAGTAGTATAGGAGACAAATTTCAGTCATCAAAAACCACAATCGTTTGAATGTTGTGGAAAATTTATACTTGGCAAGTCTACCAAGGTCGAACATAGGGACACGAGCTAGTTTATCTATGTATCAAATTTTGGTCAATTAAGAACATGTGGAAATAATTTCTCATTTACAGGTCTCCATGCAGAATACAATGCAACTAAATATTGCACGAACAATAATGCAATGTTAAATGCAGGTTATGAGTACGCAAGTGGCATTACAAATATACCCTAGAAAGATTACATAAACGAGCAACAAAATATGGTTTGAAATCAGAGTCGAATTGAGCACAAAATATACGAGCAGTCATCGAATCATGGAAAGGACATGTAGAGCATGGAACCTCATCTTAACATAAAAATTCACTTCATTAAAAATGGAGTCAGATGAGAAAATTAAGCATGCCATGATATAGAGGATGAAATAAGGAACAAAATGACACTAAAATCATGCAATTTGGATCCACGATGCTCAAGTTATGCTAAGAACAATGCATGGGCATAAATGTAATAAAAATGCAAGAAATAAAATGATAAATATTACAAATAGGTCCGTGGGGGCATCCCTGAAAAATACCTAGGCATGCACGTGACGCACGCGCCTGGGGACCAATATGCAAATAACAAAACTTCCTGGGTCTTTGTTGCAATTTTCCCAAGCCCTCACGTAGGATGTACATGAAGGGCCTAGGCTCGGGGCTCATCGCAGGCTCGGGCCACATGGCATCTGATGGAGGCTTGACACGGGGTTCGATAGGCCCAAGCCTGGAGGGTCAGTGGAAGGCTCGGGCTAGCCATGTGTCTTCATCATGACCATCCGGTCGTTTTGATCGGACGATAACTACTTGTCATGCTCCGTCGTGGTCCATCGGAAAAGACTGTGCTCCGGCGGGCTGCTGGTAGCTCCTCCATGCTCTAGAGGCCCGCCTTATGGTCAAGGAAGGTTCGTGAGGGCTTCATGTTGATGCTTGGTGGCTGGTGGAGCTCCATTAACGTCTAGAAAGGCAAGGCGGAGGCAGGTGGTCGGAGTCGATGCTCGAGACCGACGAGGCGTTACAGAGTCCGACCATTGATGTACATGCATATGTTAGGCATAGCTGAAGCGAGTGCGTGTGAAGTGCAAGTGAGATGGGGTGGATGAAGGTCGTGGAGGTGACAGGAGCGATGGTAAGTGCTCCTCCTCCGGCGCGGTGGCGGAGGAGGTGGGTCAGAGCGAGGGTGGATCTAGAGATGGGAAGATCGTGAGCAATGGCGTCGACGTGAATGACTGATGGGTGGCAGAGCGTAGGACGTGGCCAGGCGAGGGTGAGGATGCGTATAATCATCGAGATAATTAAGAGAAGATTAGAGGAAAAGTGAGGGAGGAGAATACCTGAACGGAGATGGAGCATTGGTGGAGGAACTGATCTGGGCTGAGGTCCTCATCGGACCTCTAGGGTCGTCGTTCAACCTGGCCGATCACTCCAGGGGGCTCGTGCATCCGCCTGAGGGCGGAGCATACATGGCAGCCAGCCATGGATCTCACCGGAGTACTCGCAACCATTATCGCCTCTACGAGCCACCCTCCGCTGTCACCGAAGGGTGAATGAAGCTAGGGAGGAGACCCTCGAATGGTGGATGCGTTGGAAGTGCGGCAGAGGAGGGATTTTTATAGGGGGAGGTTGTCGGTGGTTATGTGGAGGCAAGGAGTTTTTAACGAAGGTTTGATGGTAGAGAAGTAATGGGAGTGCAATTATAGGTGGCTCGCGAGGATAGCGGAGGAACAATTTGACTGAGGGGAGCGTTACATGAGGGAGAAGGTGGTCAGAGGTGGTTGCTAAAATTGGAAGGGAGCATCGGGGTCACGATGGAAATGGCTGAAGAGGGGGGGTTACAAAGGTAGGGGATGATCTCATGGCCGTTGGATCTTTCGATCCAACGGCCCAGATGAATGCGCATATGATGGGCTAAGATTTGATCATATATGATCTTGCGGCGGGAAATGGAGTGCGGTTGGATGGTTAGGATGAAACATGAGGGTTTATCCTACAGCGGTGGGAGATCGAGTACTGTGGAGAACGGAGAGGCGTCAGATGAGAAGATGATCGAGTGGCTGAGGTTTTGGTGGTGAGGTGTGGCTGGGATCAGATATGGGAGTCGGATCTAATGGTTATGAGTGAAGTGACGATGGAGGATGGAGATGAAGCGGGCGATGTAGATCATACGACTCCTGGAGAGGCCAGGTGGAGGAAGGAGGGGCGACCATGTGGGCGGCTGTTGGCACGATATCTTCGAGGATCGATAATTAATGATATGATAGAGTCATTGCTATCCCAAAAAATCCCGTGACAAACAAACAATTTTATTTTTTTCTTCTCTTGCTGCATACTAATTACAAAGAATAAGTAACGAGAGCAAGAGAAATATTTTTTGCTATTTATTTACCTATATAGCGGACATGATCGAACTCAGGGAGGATACAATTCCCGAGGGTTATTCAATTAATCGACAAAAATTCAATTAAAAGAAAAAGGAAATCTCAAAGGCAAACTATCCTTGGTTTTTGTGGAATTTTTCTCTTTTTAATTTTTTTAATTTTTTTATTTCTATTTTATTTATTTTCTGATTTTCAAATTTTTAGTGATTTTAGTTCTGCATTTTTTTATTTTTAAATAAAGAATAATATGCACACAATGAGAACTATGTACACAAACTCTTTTTGTATTTTTCAATTATTTCACAAATACTCAGAAAAATCCAGAGAAAATATTTTTGGGTTTTAAAGATTTTCTAAACATTTTTGGGAATTTTATGGAAATTTTCAGATGTTTTTGTATTTTTCTAAAAATTAAATAGTGACAAAAATGAGAAACAGTGCACAACCTGGAGTAATTTGCAACATAAGAATATTTTAATGCCCAAAACTCCTAGCAATTATTTATATGATAAAATTAGGACAATTATCTACAAACAAAGACTGAAATCACAATTTTTGGATTTTTGTAGAATTTTTCATGATTTTTATAAGATTTTTAGTATTTTTCATTTTTTTGGTTTTTATAAACATTTAATACACAAAATTTAGATAGAAATTAAAAGACAACGAAACAAAATACTCTAATTTTTTGGAATTTTTGGATTAATATTCAATTTTTTTTATGAATTTTAGAATTTCAGGAAAAGGAAAAGACACTGTTTTTGATTTTTGAATAATATCAAACAAAATAAAATGCCCTGCAAAATTGATGCTAGAAAGATAAGCACATCAGAAACATAGCATGATTTTTGGGAATTTTATTGACCAAAGAAATATTTATTTCAATATAAAAAGCAAGCAAAGTCAAGGTCTCAAAATTAAGGACTGAACTGCAAATTATTAAATGTTTTTGCATAAAAGTTAATATGAAATAAAAATAGGGAAGAAAATGCAAATTACCCAGGGGGTGTGTGCTGCACGTGATGGCTCTGGCTGGCAGGAGCTATTTTGCAAATGTGAAAACCTTGGGGGTAAAATTGTAAATTTCCCAATATTTTTTGTTTTGAATACCCCTTAGGGTTTCTTCTCTCTCCTTCGTTTCTTCAAAAACAAAAGGGGGCACAATGTGCCGTCGCTGCCCTATCTTTTCTCTCAGATCAGCGGCAGCGACGCATCTTCGAAAGATAGGCGGAGGTGCATGACGGTTGTAGATGGTCGACGGTCGGTGTGGATTAAATAGTGATGGTGGTGATTCTTAGAACTAGGTAAAAAATGACAACTATGAGAGAATGCGTGAAAATAAAACTATGATTAATCTAGGATAAAAATAAGAAAAAGAATGGATTTTACCTTAGGAGCGGAAAAGACCTTTATCACCTAGACGAAGGCCGACACACTGTCACCGGACGGCTCGGAGGCTAGGCACCCTTCTA
The DNA here is from genome assembly GCA_037367405.1 of Ottelia alismoides. Taxonomy (NCBI): domain Eukaryota; kingdom Viridiplantae; phylum Streptophyta; class Magnoliopsida; order Alismatales; family Hydrocharitaceae; genus Ottelia; species Ottelia alismoides. The sequence continues at coordinate 29,131 of JAZKJV010008725.1, read as the reverse complement.
CGACAAGAAGACTCTCGGAGATCGGGCTCCTCTCAATAAAGGTTGATCAAGTTAAAATGATGGAGAAGGAGCCATATAAATAGGAAAGATAATGGAGTTTGAAATTTGAATTTTTTTTGAATATTTGGATGAAGATAAAAGATAAGAGAGAAAAACAACTGAGACAAAGATAAAAGGAGATAAAAATATTTACAAAAATTAACTATTTTTTTGTTTTTTCGTCACTTTATTTATTTGAAAAATAAATGTTATTTTTTTTATCTTTTTGTGGTAGTTAGTTAAGAAAATTAACTATATACATATGCTATATACATATATGGCATTATACACATGGTAATTAAGCAAATTAGTTGTTTTATTTTAAAAATTTTTTATTTTTATTTTAAATAATTAGCAAAAAATATTTACAAATATTTACAAATACAATATGTACAGATACATGGGAAAATTGCACAAACCACCCTAGAAAATCAACTTTTTCACCCGTAACTCCAAAAATTATGAAATCACAGCCATTTTAAAGATAATTTAATTTAGAATACAGCGGAAGTGAGTTTGGTTCAATTTGAGTTCAATTATTGCTTAGTGGCTTTTCCAGATGTGGTTACTTCTATTATATACAAGATTTAATTGTGCAATTATTTTTATTAGTTAGGACACATTTTTGTTTACAACTTTTGTTTTGAACATTATTTTGTTTGAGGTCAATTAATGTACAAATAATATAGTGAAGTATACAAATATACACAACACACAATTTTTTTGGATTTTCAGAATAAAGACCCTATCTCCCCCTACTTTATTCCTGGTCGATCAGTTCAAGTCTTGACCTTCTCTCGGGGTTCGGGTCAGCATGTATCTATTACATATATACAACCTTCCTTTTTTATTTTCTTTTCTTTATTTTTACTTTCTTTCTTTCTTTATTTTTTTAGGTTAAAATGGTAAGAAGTGTACAATATTTACACACAAATGCAAGTTAGTAAGAATATGGAGTTAGTGTTATATACATGTGTTTTATAAGGGATTTTAACCTAAAATAAATGAATAAAGATGACGAATCGCGGATTCATCATCCCTTATGCTTTACCTTTGCTAGTCCCTTAGCAAACAATTATTTGAAAGAATAAGTGAAGAAAAAGAAAAAGAAAGGGAAAATAAAGAAATTAGAACAATATTGAGTATTAAACTTATCTTCATAAACTAGTACTTTGGAGCTCTGTCGGACCTTTGTATTATTACTGTGTTGGAACCTTAATGGGAAATGGATTTAAAACCTAACAACCTCTAAGTTCCATAGGACTCCTATTCAGGTCTCCTCAACATTCAGGTCAGAACAAGTCTACATACACCAATTCTTATGACTATGAATCTTTACTTGTACGGTGTAACCGTGTAAGTGAGGTATAGCTCCCCATCTCAGAAGTAGCAAAGAAACAACCTCCCTCAACAAGGTAACTCTAGTTCCCCGGTCTAGCAACTCTTTTCTTGAGGAGCGGACATATTCCCTTCTAAGTTCAAGTACAACCAGCTCAAGAAGAGGGGATGGAGAAAAGAATGGACGGTAACCAGTGTAGCTACCTATCCTTGGATGCATGACCAGTGTAGCCAAGTCATCTGCTGCAAGCTTACAAAATTTGTCTTTGAAGCTCTTATTGATTTTTTTAATCCTTGTATATACACTCCGGTAGGCATTTACTTTTCAATCAGGCCTGTCCACTTTTGGAGATTCTGCATTTTTCCATACTTTTTTGAAGCATATACAAGGTGCATCATGTACATAAGGATTTTTTCCTCTTGAGCCAGTAGACTATCCCTCTTTTGAAGCATTATTGCAACCCCACAACATCCTGTCTTTAGACCTCAATATCGCTAGACCATGTTGAGACCCACTTCCTTCCCTAGAGGAAGACGAGAGGTTCCACCTAGATGTACTACCCTCGTATGCTACCCCAAGCCAAAAGATTCTGCCTCCTCACTACCTCATCCATGAAGAGCTATGTGTAGAGTGGTTGTCCAAGATAAGCCACGGTCTGAAAGAATCATGCATGTGTTGTTAAATGTTCTACTTAGACTAATCAAGATGACATGTGAACATAGTCTTATGGACTCAAAGAATTAAGTCACTAGGGCCTGAAAAGTCTTAACTCCATTTCTTATAAGGTTCCTCTGAAATTAAGTGGATTAAGGCCCAACTAAGCTCCATTCTTCAATTTTATTCCAGACATTGTTTGAATGTCAATACTATCTTGAAAAATGCACATGCAAATGCAAGAAAATATGTACAATGCAAAGAAAGCATTCTTTTTGAAAAAAATGCACATGTAAAAAGAACATTTTTTAAACAACTTTCTAATTTTGAACTTTTTATGGATTTTTTGGAGAAAAATGCAGACGTAGAAGAAAGTTTTTTTTTTTAAATTATGTAAGTTTTATGGATTTTTTTGGTTTTGTAGTTTTTTTTCAAAAAGGGTTAGTAAAATATATATACAAGTATATACAAGTATTTTTGTTTGTTTTTATTTGTTTTTATTTTTGTTTGCTTTTTGTTTTTGTTGTTTTTTGGTTTATTTTTGTTGTTTTTTTGGTTTTTTACACACGTTGATTTTACAAAATTATATACATATCCCCAAATAAACATATTTAAAAGTACGAGTTATGTCTAAAGTATATATACAATATATACGACACCCCCTATATCGATCTCCTCCCTCGTATAGAGGAGGTCCAAAAATTCAAAAAAATGTTGACTAAACCTGAAGTGGTGGCCACCCTTCATGAGATCATTAAATCCTCACTTCAACAAGCCATAACAGATTTATCTACTCCTCAACACAAGAAGAGAAAGCGAAGGAGTAGATCTGAGCGTCACATCTTGACCATGGCCACTGCCTACGCCATCTCTCACCGTCCTCAGCAGATACACGAGGATTGCCAAGAGCAGTCTGTATAGTAGAATCCTTAGGGTCAAGGTTGGGACATGTGGTGGAAATATGTGTGGTAAATGATCGGGCATTTGGGTCCTCTCCTCACAAAATAAATCAACAATGTGTCTCCCAGAATCTTTTAGGATTTTTAAAATTTTCTCATTTTTTGTATTTTGGGCGACTGTAAGCTCTCATGATTATCCTCAAGTGAATACATATCCTTAAACAGTGGAGCAGGGTTTTGGCTCTCATTTATGATAAATAAATTGCTAATCCTCGAATTCATATACTCCATCATCTGGTTCAGTGTCTCAAGTGTGGAAATCATGAAAGGTGACTCCAAAATCCCAGGATCGGGTGGGTTGAATGAGGGTGGGTGAGAATCAAAGTCTTCCGACTCCTGAAATAATGGGTTAGGCAGATATGCACAAAAATCAGGAGGAAGATCCTCTTGGAAAAAGGATGGTGGATCATCTGGAGAGTGCAAGAAGTCCGTGAAGATCGGATTAAAATAACTCCAGTCGGCCTTCTTTGAAACAAACGACGGGATCGGGAGAGCACGAGGGTCAAGTCTAAAGATATGGAGAAAAAGATGCAAATGCACAGAAGAATCGACTATGAACACAATCAATCAAACACAATACACACCCCCAGTTCACCAACTCAACTCAATGTGAAGACCATGAAGGTTCGGTCAATTATCTTGTCAATTTTAGAGTTTGGTGAGAATACAATCTATCAGAGCGATTAGAGCGAGCTGTTAGGAACCAAATGCTCCAGGAGACTGGCCTAATCTCAAAGTTAGATCTTTCACCGCCAGTATGAATTGCGGACTGTTTTCCGGCTACCCGATCAATTCAATCTATTAAGGACGTCGCGGGCCGCTTTACTGGCTATCAGAGAGATCCTCACTGGAGAACGACTAACCCAAGATAGTAGTCTGAAGAGAGTTTGGACATGGTTCTATCCTAGTGTGCGGGTCGCTCTCTCGCTACATACAAATCAAACAATGAGGGGGTTACTCTCCCCAAAACAGTGATTTTTCCTTGTGTTTATTTTAGGGTCAAGTTTTCTTTAACAGTCCCATATTTTAGGTAGTTGTCACTTGGTTAAAATATTTTCAATGAATCGTCTACCGAGTGTCCAATTTCCTTTTTAACTTATGTGAGTGAAAATGAGGAAGGAGATCGGAAATGCCAATGCGCGATTAAAAACAATGATGCATGTAGGGGTTAGAGATGTGTACCTTGTCGCCGGCACTCTACATGCAAGTGATCCGTGCAGAATTGAAATATAGAAAAGTAAACTATCCTATATGATGCAAGTGAACCGTCCTAGATGATAGCTTCTATTAACGGGCAAGAACAAGTTATTTTGACTAAGTCCAAATTATGCTTTACTCTGTAGGTACAGAAATTCTTGTTTAGGGTGTTTGGACCTAATTAATTACCTAGATAAAGCAAATTAATTAAAGCAATCAAGAGATAGCTCACGAAATCTGCAGGAAACAAAGAAAAATAAGGCGATGAAAACAAATCCGTTGAGGTCACCCAAGTGCAGCGACACTTGGCGAAATAGACCCCATAACAAATGAATGTCCGTTTACAATAGTTCAAATGCTAAAAATAAATAAATAGAATCTTTTTTAGGTCTCCTTCAATTCTTCTTCTCCTCTTCTCACGCTATCCTGTGGCTCGGTGAAGAATCAAGCCCCCTCTACATCGCTTGGGTGCTTCGGCTCTCCTAGGATCGTCTCCTTCGTTCCGCGGGCCCTCACAAGAAAAAGAAAGGGAGAATGTGTAAGAAACACAATTATAAAAATATGAGCACAAATAATGAATTGAATGCAGTGGATATGAATAATGGAGTGAATGGCAAAATGTAAACAGATATTTACAACTAAGAATACCAGGTCAAAAGAGAAACCTAAGTACCCTCGCCGTGCCTCCCCGGCAACGGCATCGTTTTGTTCCCGAGGGTTATTCAAATACTCGCTGAAAATCAATTAAGAGAAAAGTAGGAATCTCAAAGGCAAACTATCCTTGGTTTTTGTGGAATTTTTCTCTTTTAAATTTTTTATTTTTATTTTTTTATTTCTGATTTTTCAAATTTTTAGTGATTTTAGTTTTGCATTTTTTATTTTTAAATAAAGAATAATATGTACACAATGAGAACTATGCACACCAACTCTTTTTGTATTTTTCAATTATATCACAAATACTCAGAAAAATCCAGAGAAAACATTTTTGGGTTTTATAGATTTTGAAATATTTTTGGATTTTTTGTGGGAATTTTCAGATGTTTTTATATTTTCTAAAAATAAATAGTGACAAAAATGAGAAATAGTGCATAGCCTGGAGTAATTTGCAACTTAAAAATATTTTAATGCTCAAAACTCCTGCAATTATTTTTATTATAGGGACAATTATCTACAAACAGAGATTGAAATCACAATTTTTGGACTTTTGTTGATTTTTTTAATGATTTTTATAAGATTTTTAGTATTTTTCAATTTTTTTTGGGTTTTATAAACATTTAATGCACAAAATTTGGAAAGAAATTATAAGACAATGAAACAAAACTACTCAATTTTTTTGGAATTTTTGGATTAATATTCAAATTTTTTTATGAATTTTAGAATTTCAGGAAAAGAAAAAGGCATTGTTTTTTATTTTTGAATAATATCAAACAAAATAAAAATGCCATGCAAAATTTATGCTATAAAGATAAGCACATCAGAAATATAACATGATGTTTGGGAATTTTATTGACCAAAGAAAATATTTATTTCAATATGAAAAGCAAGCAAAGTCAAGGTCTGGAAATTAAAGACTGAACTGCAAATTATTAAATGTTTTTGCATAAAAATTAATATGAAATAAAAAGAGGGAAGAAAATGCAAATTACCCACAAGGGCGTGTGCTGCACGTGATGGCTCTGGCTGGCAGGGGCTATTTTACAAATGTGAAAACCTTGGGGGTGAAGTTGTAAATTTCCCAATATTTTTGTTTTGAATACCCCTTAGGGTTTCTTCTCTCTCCTTCATTTCTTCAAAAACAAAAGGGGGGCACAATGTCCGTCGCTGCCCCTGTTCCTTCTCTCTCAGATCTGCGATGGCGGTGCATCTTCGAAAGATAGGCGGAGGCGCGGGACGGTTGCAGATGGTCAGCGGTCGATGCGGATTAAATCGTGATGGTGGTGATTCTTAGATCTAGGTAAAAAATGTCAACGAAGAGAGAATGCGAGAAAATAAAACTATGATTAATCTAGGATAAAAATAAGAAAAAGAATGGATCTCACCTTAGGAGCGGAAAAGACCTTGATCACCTCGACGAAGGCCGACGCGTTGTCACCGGATGACTCGAAGGCTAGGCACCCTTCTACGACAAGAAGACTCTCGGAGATCGGGCTCCTCTCACCAAATATTGATCATAAAATGATGGAGAAGGAGCCATATAAATAGGAAAGATAATGGAGTTTGAAATTTGATTTTTTTTGAATTTTTGGATGAAGATAAGAGATAAGAGAGAAAAAAAACTGAGATAAAGATAAAAGGAGATAAAAATATTTACAAAAATTAATTATTTTTTGTATTTTCGTCACTTTATTTATTTGAAAAATAAATGTTAATTTTTTATCTTTTTGTGGCAGTTAGTTAAGAAAATTAACTATATACATATGCTATATACATATATGACATTATACACATGGGTAAATAAGCAAATTAGTTTTTTTTTTCAAAATTTTTTATTTTTTTATTTTAAATAATTAACAAAAAAATATTTACAAATATTTACAAATACAATATGTACAAATACATGGGAAAATTGCACAAACCACCTCGCAAAACCAACTTTTCACCTGTAACTCCAAAAATTATGAAATCACAGCCATTAAAGATAATTTAATTTAGAATACAACGGAAGTGAGTTTGGTTCAATTTGATTTCATATGGAGTCGGAATTGATCTTTCAATTATTACTTAGTGCCTTTTTCCGGATGTGGTTACTTCTATTATATACAAGATTTAATTGTTCAATTATTTTTATTAGTTAGGATACATTTTTGTTTACAACTTTTGTTTTGAACGTTATTTTGTTTGAGGTCAATTAATGTACAAATAATATAGTGAAGTATACAAATATACACATCACACATTTTCTTTTTGGATTTTCTCAATAAAGACCCTATCTCCCCCTACTTTATTCCTGGTCGATCATGTCAAGTCTTGACCTTCTCTCGAGGTTCGGGTCAGCCTGTTTCTATTACATATATACAACCTTCCTTTTTTATTTTATTTTCTTTATTTTTCCTTTCTTTCTTTCTTTATTTATTTTAGGTTAAAATGGTAAGAAGTGTACAATATTTATACACAAATGCAAGTTAGTAAGAATATGGAGTTAGTGTTATATACATGTGTTTTATAAGGGATTTTAAGCTAAAATAAGTGAATAAAGATGACGAATCACAAATTCATCAGTGGCCAAGAGGGTGCCACATGGCTGCATCAGAAAATTCAAAATTTAAAAATCAAAAGAAAATATAAAAGAAATAGTTAGAGGCAAAATTAGGAAAAAGTCAAAACATAAAAGTTGTAGATCTCGATGAGATCTACAAGTTTCATGTAGGACAAAAAGCCAGAAGCGGTCATTTGTACAAAAAATATTTTTGGGGGTATTTTTAAGGGGTTAAAAACACCTATTTTGGACTTTTGAGTTGTTTTTGCATTTTTTTGTTCTTTTAAGGGTTAGGTAATTAAAGACACTTAATCAACCTATTTTTTGGGGTTTTAGTAATAAAATAATTACATGGCAAATTCTAGTAATTAAATACAATTAGTTATAGGTTAAGAGTGTACAATATAATACAAGATAAATCGAATGAATTATTAGCGGATTTTATTAGTTTAATTAAGCCAGGGGTTAATTAATGGATTTTAGCATGATGAATACGAGATTCATCATACAACCACCCTTCTCCTCTCTCCACCCCACCCCGATTATGAAGTCAGAACTTCGTCTGAATTCCCCACTTCTTCGCACTTCTCACCTACCCCACGCTCTCGCACTCTAGATCCACTTCCATCCTGGGTTGATTCACCTTATTGTCATGCGCTTTCTGGAATCCAAGAACCATTTGAAGAGCAAAGCACTAGTGAGTCAGATGATTGGCAGAGTTACCTACCCCCACATACCTCATTTGATTTTCATATGAATGTTGGGACATGTCAACAAATTGCACACACACATCCTGACTTGAACTGAGGGTATCACATGGTCGAACAAACACACCAAATGGATATGGGTGCACAGTATGATTTTTGAACTTGATTAACTTTATCTCCATAGTAGGATTAGTAATAGTTTACTACTCCCACTTCATGGCAGATATCTGGCTTTTGTACACATCTAGCACACACTTAACTTCTCGTAACTGATGCACAAGTGCAAGCAGTTCTAGCATTCACTTCCTCAACTCTTTGAGGTGCTATCCCTTTAGATAGGTCAGTACCAAATCTTAAGGTAAGAAAGCCTTTCTTGGAATTTCCAGAAAAATGGAACATGTCCAAGGTGTACTACAAATGTGACAGTCCCAATACCCTCTTTTCTTTACTTTTGAATACCTTCAGAACTAAGATCTAAGAGGCATCTTTGAGATCATATCTCAAGGTATGGAATAGCCAGATCACAAAACACTTATTATCATCCTTATATCATTCCAAATGATTAGGATATTATCTACATTTAGCATGATGAACACAATGGCACTCCCACTAAGCTTCACATGGTACACCAAGATTATATCTGAAATTATAACATTTATAGTTTCATCAAATCTTATGTCCCAACAACAAGAAACTTATTTGAGTCTGTAGATGGATTTCTTTAGCTTTCACACGTTACTTTCCACAATCATGAAGCCCTGTGGCTACTTCATGTGAATATCCTCAGAGAGGTATTCTTAGAGGAATGCAATCTTGACTTACATCTTGAAGATGCAATAGTCAAGTTGTGTAGCTAAGGTTAGCAATGTTATGATGATTTTAAGCATTGTTATCGAAGAGCAAGTATCATTGCAAGCAATGTCTTCTCTTCCGGTGTATAGCTCATGGCTATGAACTATGCTTTGAAGGTCTCTACCTTCTCATCAGGTTTCCTCTTTCTCTTAAAGATCCATTTACACCTTAATGGGTCTAACCCTTATAGGTGGATCCTCGAGGGTCCATATACCACATTTGTGTATGAAGTCTACTTTAGACTTTATTGCTAATATCCATCTTTCCATGTCACGATCCTCATGAGCTTCATCACATGAAGTCTGATCATTGTCAGACTTAACTGACACATGGAATACATCTTCAAACTCATTTGAAGAGGTATTAGTGCTTCATCTTTAATTGTCCCTTTTAGTTTATGATTTCAGGAGCCTCATTATCTTCTCAAGATCAAACAAGTTCCTACACTTCATTTTTGTCTTGATTTTCAAGAGTCTCAATCCCTAAGAATCACATTCTCAGAGATGAGATCTTTTAAGAATTTCAAGATCATAAAGTAGGTATCCAATACCATCCTTTATTTTCGCTCGATTCCAGCTTATTGCATGGAATCTTATTAAGGATATATAATGTAGTCTCTACTACATATATACCAGGAAACTAAGAGGAAATTATGCTAAAAATTCATCATTGATCAAATCATGTCACACATGATCTAATTGTATCTCCCTACAACTCCATTGAGTTTAGGTGTGTTAGGAGGATTGAGATAGAAATGATATTCATATCTTCATAAGGCATTCTTTGAATTCATCTAATAGGTACTTGCTACCTTGGTTAGATCAAATTCATTTAATCTTCCTTCAAACTTTGGTTCTAAACCAAAATTGTGAAATCTTTGAACATTTCAAAGGTTTCTCAGGTGAAGAGAAGAAATCTTATATCATACATAATCATCAATAGATATTACATATCCATAATGTTTACTATGATATAGATGATTCACATACATCAATATGTATGAGATCTCGAATACCTTGACATCTTACAGCTTTCCAAAGAGAAGGGTGTATTGGACATTCTTCGAATACAATATTCACAAGAATGTAAGATTTAAAATTTTAGACATTCTAAAGTTTCATATCTTACTAGTCTATTGATCTCATCAGTAGACATATGTCCAAGACTTGATGCCAAATCATTGTCAAATGATCTTCATCCTCCTATTGATCTTATAAAGGTTTTTATTTTCAATATTAGAAATCTTAATGAACCATTCATAAATTTTCTAATTTTGTGGAGTCCACTAGATGTTATATTACCATCTGAAATATATATCCATCATAACTCTTTATGATAGTTCTATCTCAGAATTCATGTTTATTTCCAACATTTAGAAACAAACAGTGAGTGTATTCTAGGTCATAGAGACATTCTCTAAGACTAAGGGCTCTCTCACTAAGAATATGAAGTCTATCTATCCAACAGAGATTGCTGCAATAATTGCAACAATATCCATGTAAATGACTATTAAACCTTAAGATCAAATTTCTAATCTTCTAATATATATGCAACCAATTGCAAGTGTCATTAGAAGATTGGGATACAATTATCAGACTTTATCTTATGAAATAAGTAAGTCAAAGTCAATGATTATACGTAGATTATTCTGATTCTCTATCTGAGTCCTTCACTAAGGATTTTTAGACAGACTTGATAGTCATACTATCAACACATCAACTTATTGTAGTATTGGCATTCATCCAACTCTTTGGATGTCATATGGAAGTCACAGAAGTACAATCAACTCTTTGACCTTCCTTCTCACACGGGTCCGACCCTCGCTTCCACTGTGCTCTATTTATCTATAAACAACCATTGTTCAAGACAAAGAATCTCTTATGTTGAATTCAAAATATTTCAATACTAGAGGACTTCAACACTTATACATGCTTCATTAAATTCATAAAAAATGATTATTATGAAGCTTCATGAATGACTTGAGTATAGATAGTATAATGATGACACTCATCTTATCTACTTACATCTTAACTCTTAGAGACTTAGGTCAAGGTAGGTATTGATGAGCGCTCCCGCACCCTAGTTAATTCGGTCAAATTAATGGTCCAAATTAATTTTTAGTGTTCGTTGCAGTCGGATACGAGAGGTTGATCAAAAACCACTTAAATCAGCTTTTTGTCAATTTTAAGCGGTGATATTTTTTTTTTACTTGGTAGAGTCCAAGGTCGATCTCAGGGAGGCAACTGTCTCCTTAGGTGGATTACAGCAATTTTCAAGTGTTGATGTTCAAGGGTCAATTTTTTTGGTCTTTTTATTTCTTATGCAGACATATGCAGACAAGCCTTAGCCAATTTAACTTTAAATTTAATTGATGTATCAAACGAAGTCCAAAAATAATGAAAATTGGCCAGATGGTTATTTATGATGAAAATGACCTACACTAATTTTTTTGGAATTTTTCGACTCAAAATAATTTTTCTATGAATTAAATAAACAGACAGAGTGATTTTCAGTGTTTAATTTTTAATAAATATCAAATCACAATTTTTCCAAGAACTAAAATTATCCTAGGAAGGTCTAATGATCAGGGACCTAGGAAAATTAACAGATCTAAAATTTGTTGTGAAATGAATTAATTAAAATTAATTCAAGAAAATCACTAAACTATTTATTCAGGCCTCGATATGCGTGCAAATGGTATGAAATTTTTATGGAGTGTTAAAAATGATGTCCTTAAGCTACTGTGAATTTTTGGTGATTTTTGAAGGCACTGATAATTAATTAAAAATCAAAAGGCATCACTGGGCAAAATATATCTCAAATGAACCAATTAATTCATTGATAATTCAATTAAGCCAACAAAAATCAGACACGTGTACAAACAGGTAGAGGACAAAATTCTCAACAACTTGCAATTTTTAAAACTTCAAAATGATGAAGAATGCATGCTATGGACACGTGCAAACACAAGGGTGTAAATGCAATATTGGAAAATAGAATTTCAATAAGTAAACGTGCTGACAGGGACTAAAATGCAATTACTAATAGTATGCAGGACTTCTATGCAATTTCCCCACGAAGCACGTGCTCCTCACGTGATGTCTGCTTCACAGGGGCCCCTTCGCAATTTCTGAAAGCTCCAGGGGCGTCGGTGCAAATAACCCAGGTCGCACGTGCTCCTTACGTGGGGCGACCTAGGTTCGGAAGGCGTCGGAGGCTCGGAGTAAGGCTCGGGTCCTTCTGGAGGTTCGGACTAGCCTCGGGGCAGCTTCGGGATACCCGAGCCTAGGCTTGGGTGCCGAGACTCGGAGTAGGCGACGTGGCGGCCTGAAGGCCCTTGGATCAAGATGATCCAAGGGATGTCGATGAAGGCGCGTGGCGACTTGCGAGGCGTCCGATCAGGAGTGCGATGAACGGTCGAGGACGGTTGCGGTGATGGAATACGTGGCTGGACGTGGGCCGTTCGATCGAATGATCGTACGGCTGCTGCTGCGTCGTCTCGAATGGTCCTCCGCCGCCTGCGGAGGAGAAGGCTGTGCTCCGGTGAAGGTCGCCTAGTTCCGCCTCGGTCACCAGGCGTCGATGAAGAACGTCTCGAGCTTCCAAGTAGCTCGGAAGAAACGGGAGTGCACGGCGGAGCCTCCGGTGGCCTCAAGATCCTTGGAGATGTGCTGAAGCTCAGCGTCGATGAAGCGCGAAGGGAGCTCCGGCGAGGCTCCGTCCAATGAAGATTTTAGGACCTGCAAGGGTTTAGACGAATAGCCGAGGCGTGCAGGTGTTCGTGGAGGTGAGGTGAGTGAGCGGCGAGGCCTACGGTGGAGTGCGGTGGTCTGGCGAGTAAGCTCCGGCCAAATGGCGGAGCTGCTCGTCGGAGGAAGGTGGTATGCGTCGTCGGAATGTGCGGAGGGTGCTGCGATGATCGGAGCTTCGACGCGAAGCTCGCCGAGATGATTGGAAGGTGCGAGGGTGATCAATGACAGCGAATAAAAGCAGAGAAAAAGCAAGAAGAAGAAGAAGAAGATCGGAGATCGATGGAGGGAGTTACCTGGGAATTGGAGCTCCGCTGGGAGTTCCAGGTCGTCGCTCAAGGGGTCGGTAAGGTCCCGAGCTCTAGCAGCTGCTCGGAGGAGTGGCTGCGACACGGCGGTGGGCCGAGGATCTCGCCGGAGAAGAAGCTCTGTCGTCGCTCGACAAATCAGCCAATTGCTGTCACCAATAGGAAGCTTGGAGCTCGAGGGATCTCTCTGGAGTGGCGGATCGGGATGAATGTGGCCGGAGAGGGGGTATTTAAAGGATGAAGGTGACGGCTGGAATGGGTGAGTGGCGAAGTTGGTGGCTGTCGTGGGGCGAGTGTGGCGGAGATGGTGGTGTTTGAGGGAGCTGGCGAGGGAGAGGGATGAGTGGGGTGTGTCGTGGGGAGGTCAGCGGCCGGAGGAGATGGCTGACGTGTGCCCAGAAAAGGAAAGGGGGCGCCCCTCCCGCAAGGCAAGGGACGTGGGGGAGAGGGGCGCCTGGAGGTAGGAGACGGGGTCTTGGCCGTTGGATCTTGTGATCCAACGGCCCAGATCCAATCACTAGGGAGCGGGCGAGATCAGATCGAGGGGAGGCGATCTGAGGGTCGTGGAGCCACCACGTGGCGTGATGTGAGCGAAGCGTGTGCGAGCGGTGTGGATGAGATTAGGGTTTAGATCGGAGGGTCGGAATGCAAGGTGGAATGAGAGGTTGCGATGGACAGCGGCGTGCGTCATCCAAGGGCGTGGCGTGCGACGCGTGGCGCGCTGAGGGCGAGGCGGAGGGCAGCGGGCCGCGTGGCGCAACCAGAGGGCGCCACGTGGCCTGCTGTGAATGGCTGGATGAAGAAACACGTATAGAGAGAAGAGGAAGCCGAATTTGGAAAAACTCAAAACATGAAAGTTGTAGATCTTGATGAGATCTACAAGTTTCATGTTGACCAAAGACGGAGATAAGGCCAAATATGATACATAAATATAAGGATACATAAATATACATGTGTAGTATACAAAATGACCCAAAAACTCAAGTCTCTCATACAAGCTCCAATTTCAATGAAATTAGTCTCATTTTGAAGGTCTTTTAATATGTAGTAATCCAAGAGTGAGTAAACCTAATTAGGAGTTTGTATGAGGGCTTTATGTGTGTTTTAATGTACAGGGGTTCTCAGGATACTTGGGCTATTTTACAAGGGTGATTCCTCCCTGTTTTATTAATGAATATATATATAGTATAGAGAAGAAGTTATTTTGATGAAGATGTCTTTTACAGGGGATTTTTGGCTTCTTATTTAAATGCAGATGAGCTGCTATAATGCATGAATTATGGATGCATGCATGAGTGTTATTTATGCAAGATAAAAGGAAATATGCCTCTATTTTCTCGGGAACAAGGCTCTATTTTTGACTTTTGATGTGATGAATCACAGATTCATCAGGTATTCAAATATTTTGAATACATTATCTCTTCTGAGCTACCATTCTGCATAATGCAGAGAACCATATCATTCATGATTAAATGTCTAGAGCACATATGTATGCCAAAACATCTTCTTAGATTTTATAAGGATTATTTGACAATTGCGATCATCATCGACATGTCACTTCCAAAGTACACTCGATGAAAGATCAAGACTATAAAGACATACAAACCCTAAGGTGATGTCTTATTGTCTTATTTAATTGTCACTCCTCATTATATTGAGGAAACTTGCACATTGCAACCACATACATTATGTGTCCAATTGCAAGTACAATATCTGGATCATGAGTCCAATCCATGATATTTTACTGGTTATTATTGGAGCTTGGGCTCCTCCTCTCCTGATGGGGTGCTCAGGAGGTACACCGAAGACTTGGCGAAGTAGAATGAGATCGAGTAAGATCAAGGGCTCCAGGTACCTCCTCCCCGAGTAAAATTGACTAAAAAAGAGTCCTTTGGTCTGCCAGTATCTGCAGGAAGATTCAACAAAGAAAACCAAAGGGACTGGGGATCTTGGTGGATGGAATGGAAGCGAGTTGTGCAGGCAGATATCTCCAGCGGCACGACGGTGGAGGATATCTGATCTCCTAATCCATAGTAGATCTGGTTGAATGAGAGGCGGCGAAGCGGAGAGCAACGAAAGCGGAACTAGGGGGAGGCCATCAGAGCGGTGAATAATGGCCGAACACATATGGAGGGGTTCACCGTAGCTCAACTTCGACGAACTAAAGATTGATATTTACATTAATGTAGTCAATAAAAACCTAAACTAAGCACAGAAATTGAAACCTACAACTAAATACTACATTAAAGCAAGAAGACTAAACTCTTATACCTGAGAGGGAGCTCAGGGAGCAGGGTGGTTGGAGCACCACCGTGGATCGCTGCCTTGTCCTAGCCGCACCGTCTCCAAGCTCGGGGAGGTGCGCAACTATCACCTGGACCTCAACACACTCACAAGGACACTTGGCGAATCTCGAAGGGGTATCAAAAAGGGAAGTAGGAGCTCGGCGATTTATTTATAGACAATGAGCCCAGGTGGACTTGGACGATGATTATTGACATGCTCGAGGTAGATTAGCAGGATCTGATGATCCCGTGAGGCAGACATATGCGAGGTGCACCATCTTTGTGAAGCACTCGAGGTGGAAGGATCAACAGGGAGGCATCGAAAAATCGATGAAGATGAGGGACTCGAGGCTCTGACACAAGTAAGAGTTGAAAGATGGGAAGTTGACTGAGCTCAATGATGAATCTATAATTCATCACTCTTAAAGTTGAAAATAGAGTCTTGTTCCCGAGTATTTAGCAGCATATTTCCCTTCATCTTGCATAATTAGCATACTTACATGCACACATAATACATGCATTTTAGCATCCATATTTGCATTAAATAAGAAGCCTAATTCACTTGTAAATATTCACAGTTATTCACCCATTTATCTGTATTTTATACCCCCTCCAAAGTCAATAGAACCTACCCTAAACTGTGTATATTATTAACTAATAATACAAGGAAAAGGGGCACGGTTTTTATCTTGTAAAAATGCCCAATAAAAATCCCAAACCCAGTTGGAGACCCCGGAACTTAGAATGCAAATATCTACCTCATACAACCCCCGATCTAGGTCCACTCACTTTCAGATTAATACACATTCAGAGACCTTCAAAATGAGACCAATTTCATTTAAATCAGAGCTCGTATGTAAAGCTTGGGTTTTTGGGCCCCTTTGTGTACTATATGTATGTATATTTGTACCCTTGTATTTTTGTATCTTATTTGACCTCATCTCCGTTTTTGGTCAACATAAAACTTGTAGCTCTCATCGAGATCCACAACTTTTATGTTTTGAGTTTTTTTTTCCAAATTCAGCCTCCTTCTCTCTCTAATTCACCATTCTCTTTCAACCATTCAGAGCAGGCCACGTGGTGCCCTCCGATTGCGCCACGCGGCCTGCTCCATTGCGCGCCACGCGCCCTTCATCCTCCGCCATCCGATCTCTTCCTCTCTCTCTCCTGATCTGGGCCATCCATTCCCGCATCCACCGGCAACCCTTCGATTAAGCCCTGGAATCAATCGTAGCCATCCGTCAGTGCTGAGCTCTCAAAGCACCACGTGTCATCTCCATGGCCATTCGATCTCGCCTTCACATATTCATCTCCACCGTTCATCATCTAGATGACCTCCACTGCCCGATCGACCCACCAACTTCATCATAGCCGCACGCTAGCGCCACACCCTCAACACGACACGTGTTGCGCTAAGTGACCTCCGATCTTCGCCAGAAGCCCTCAATCCTGGCCACTCATCTTGCGCGACATATGGACCCTTCGATCAGAGCCTCCAGAGCTCATCCCGACCATATGTCTCCGCCTTCACCTACACCCTCCACGTGGTGCCATCATAACCCTTTGAGCACATCACGTTGATTTAATCCCATCCGCCCCGTAGCGCCTAATTCTCAGCCATAGGATCACGAGATCCAACGATAGAGACATCATCTTCTACCTCCTGCAGCTCTCGCACCCACATCGCCCACCTCGCCAACACGACGCCCCCTTTCTATTTTTAGCACCACTCCGGCCATCCTCTTCGCCCTCCACCACCTCCACCTTGTAGTCCACTCTACCCTCATCCTCGCCGACCTCTTCAATCGCCATGAACTTCACCCACGTCGCCCCACGACCTCCACCAACCTCGTCTTTCATCACCTGTCACCGCTACCTTATCCCTATAAATACTTTATCTCCGTCGACCCCATCCGCTACTACAGAGAGAAACCCTGAGCTCCTACCTTTGTTTTGGTGACATCAATTAGAAGAGACGTCGAGCGACGACGGATGTATTTCTCCGGCGAGATCCACGGCTCCGCCCCGCTGTGCAGCAGCTCCTCTCGTGAGCTGCACGAGCTCAGGACTCCTACCGGCCTTCGAGCGACTACCAGGATCTCAACTCCGAGCTTCAATCACTAGGTAGATACTTCCATTCCCCTCCGATCAACTTCGTCTTTTCTTCTTGATTTTCTCACAACTACGTCGCCATCTCTGCTCATCTTCACGTCCACCTGATCATCCACCGAGCTCCTCCATGGAGCTTCGATCTTCGCGTGCCATTCCATTTCCTCCTACGGCACTCGCACCTCACTCCAACAAGAGCTCCGCCACCTTGGCGGAGGAGAACAACCGGACCACCTTCACTTCACTCCAGGCCTCCCACCGCACTCACGTTCACCTTACAAACACGTTGCATGCTTCGGCTATCGAGTTAACCCCTGCAGGTACACTCTCCTTCATTGGCCGGAAGCTTCACCGGAGCAACTTCGACCTTCATCGCCTCCAGCCAACGGACCTCCTTAGCTCCATCCAGAGCCTTTGGAGGCTCCCTGACGCTTTTCTCGATCTTCCCCAGCTACTTGGGAGCTGCCAGCGAGCTTCATCGACTATGGGAGGAGGAGGCGGAGCCAGGAGGACTTCGCTGGATCCCAGCCACGTCCGTCGCAGGAGGTGGCAGACGATAGGAGCACGAAGCACAGTAGCCGTCCGATCCTCATGATCAAACGATTCTGAGTGAGCCACGTCGCCATCAACCTGCCACCGTCGGATAAGGAGGATCCCACGCTCATGATCATGCCACATCGCTCTCCCCTTTGACCTACAGCAACCGTTCGATCTCACTAGGATCGTACGCCTCTCAACATGCCACGTCGCCGCTTCCCCGAGCTCCAGATGCCATTGGATTCATCTTGATCTAACGACTCTCGATCGTCCACGCCTTCATCTCAGGAGCCATCAATAACTATTGGATCGCCTTGATCCAACAGGCCGCATCATGCCACGTCGCCTCCTCCGAGCCTCCTCCTCGACCCATAGGCTCGGAGCCCAGAAGCTATCCCGAGCCACGTCCGAGCCTGCTGCGCCCCCGAGCCGACCTCCGAGCCTCCGGCGCCTTCTGAGCCTGGGACCTCACTTTCTCACGTGCAGCCTGGGCATTTTACGCTGAGGCCCCTAGAGGTTTTGAAAATTACAATTTAGCCCCTGCTAGGAGCATCACGTGAGGCGCATGTGTTTCGTGGGCATTTTGCACACATAACCCCATTATTATAGGTAATTGCATTTAAGTCCCTGTCAGCATGTTTAAATTTCAGTAATTCATTTTCTGTATTTGCAATTTGGTCTCATCTTTGCACGCATATTTAGGAACTCATTTAGCATGATTTTTCAGTTCCAAAATTGCATGATGTAGCTTATGTTGTCCTCTTTCTTATGTGATACTTGTCTCATTTTTGTGACATATTGGGAATTTAATATTATTAAATTGGTGAAATTTTCCATATTTTGCCCATTTGTTGCCTTTTAATTCTTATTAAATTCTCTGTTGCTCCAAAAATCATCAAAAATTAACATTAGACTTAGGATAATTTATTTTACATTGTGCCCAAAAATCTTTGCATTTGCATGCATCTCGAGGCCTGAATAAATTAATTAGTGATTTCTTTAATTGATTTTTAATAGGTCCAATTCATATAGAATTTTAGGTTTATCAATTTTCTAGATTTATCATACTTAGATCTATCTAGGATAATTTTTATATCTAGAAATAAGGTGTTTTAGTATTAATTAAATTTGTTTTTTTTGTAAAAATCACCTTGCATTGATATTTAATTCGCTGTAAATTCATAAAGTGTCAGAAAAATCCCAAAAAATTAGTGTCGCTTAATTTCATTGCATTCCACATTCTGGTTTATTGGTTTTTGGTTTATTTTTGTTGTTTTTTTGGTTTTTTACACACGTTGATTTTACAAAATTATATACATATCCCCAAATAAACATATTTAAAAGTACGAGTTATGTCTAAAGTATATATACAATATATACGACACCCCCTATATCGATCTCCTCCCTCGTATAGAGGAGGTCCAAAAATTCAAAAAAATGTTGACTAAACCTGAAGTGGTGGCCACCCTTCATGAGATCATTAAATCCTCACTTCAACAAGCCATAACAGATTTATCTACTCCTCAACACAAGAAGAGAAAGCAAAGGAGTAGATCTGAGCGTCACATCTTGACCATGGCCACTGCCTACGCCATCTCTCACCGTCCTCAGCAGATACACGAGGATTGCCAAGAGCAGTCTGTATAGTAGAATCCTTAGGGTCAAGGTTGGGACATGTGGTGGAAATATGTGTGGTAAATGATCGGGCATTTGGGTCCTCTCCTCACAAAATAAATCAACAATGTGTCTCCCAGAATCTTTTAGGATTTTTAAAATTTTCTCATTTTTTGTATTTTGGGCGACTGTAAGCTCTCATGATTATCCTCAAGTGAATACATATCCTTAAACAGTGGAGCAGGGTTTTGGCTCTCATTTATGATAAATAAATTGCTAATCCTCGAATTCATATACTCCATCATCTGGTTCAGTGTCTCAAGTGTGGAAATCATGAAAGGTGACTCCAAAATCCCAGGATCGGGTGGGTTGAATGAGGGTGGGTGAGAATCAAAGTCTTCCGACTCCTGAAATAATGGGTTAGGCAGATATGCACAAAAATCAGGAGGAAGATCCTCTTGGAAAAAGGATGGTGGATCATCTGGAGAGTGCAAGAAGTCCGTGAAGATCGGATTAAAATAACTCCAGTCGGCCTTCTTTGAAACAAACGACGGGATCGGGAGAGCACGAGGGTCAAGTCTAAAGATATGGAGAAAAAGATGCAAATGCACAGAAGAATCGACTATGAACACAATCAATCAAACACAATACACACCCCCAGTTCACCAACTCAACTCAATGTGAAGACCATGAAGGTTCGGTCAATTATCTTGTCAATTTTAGAGTTTGGTGAGAATACAATCTATCAGAGCGATTAGAGCGAGCTGTTAGGAACCAAATGCTCCAGGAGACTGGCCTAATCTCAAAGTTAGATCTTTCACCGCCAGTATGAATTGCGGACTGTTTTCCGGCTACCCGATCAATTCAATCTATTAAGGACGTCGCGGGCCGCTTTACTGGCTATCAGAGAGATCCTCACTGGAGAACGACTAACCCAAGATAGTAGTCTGAAGAGAGTTTGGACATGGTTCTATCCTAGTGTGCGGGTCGCTCTCTCGCTACATACAAATCAAACAATGAGGGGGTTACTCTCCCCAAAACAGTGATTTTTCCTTGTGTTTATTTTAGGGTCAAGTTTTCTTTAACAGTCCCATATTTTAGGTAGTTGTCACTTGGTTAAAATATTTTCAATGAATCGTCTACCGAGTGTCCAATTTCCTTTTTAACTTATGTGAGTGAAAATGAGGAAGGAGATCGGAAATGCCAATGCGCGATTAAAAACAATGATGCATGTAGGGGTTAGAGATGTGTACCTTGTCGCCGGCACTCTACATGCAAGTGATCCGTGCAGAATTGAAATATAGAAAAGTAAACTATCCTATATGATGCAAGTGAACCGTCCTAGATGATAGCTTCTATTAACGGGCAAGAACAAGTTATTTTGACTAAGTCCAAATTATGCTTTACTCTGTAGGTACAGAAATTCTTGTTTAGGGTGTTTGGACCTAATTAATTACCTAGATAAAGCAAATTAATTAAAGCAATCAAGAGATAGCTCACGAAATCTGCAGGAAACAAAGAAAAATAAGGCGATGAAAACAAATCCGTTGAGGTCACCCAAGTGCAGCGACACTTGGCGAAATAGACCCCATAACAAATGAATGTCCGTTTACAATAGTTCAAATGCTAAAAATAAATAAATAGAATCTTTTTTAGGTCTCCTTCAATTCTTCTTCTCCTCTTCTCACGCTATCCTGTGGCTCGGTGAAGAATCAAGCCCCCTCTACATCGCTTGGGTGCTTCGGCTCTCCTAGGATCGTCTCCTTCGTTCCGCGGGCCCTCACAAGAAAAAGAAAGGGAGAATGTGTAAGAAACACAATTATAAAAATATGAGCACAAATAATGAATTGAATGCAGTGGATATGAATAATGGAGTGAATGGCAAAATGTAAACAGATATTTACAACTAAGAATACCAGGTCAAAAGAGAAACCTAAGTACCCTCGCCGTGCCTCCCCGGCAACGGCATCGTTTTGTTCCCGAGGGTTATTCAAATACTCGCTGAAAATCAATTAAGAGAAAAGTAGGAATCTCA
The DNA here is from genome assembly GCA_037367405.1 of Ottelia alismoides. Lineage (NCBI taxonomy): Eukaryota > Viridiplantae > Streptophyta > Magnoliopsida > Alismatales > Hydrocharitaceae > Ottelia > Ottelia alismoides. Next base: position 7,551 of record JAZKJV010008725.1, on the reverse strand, counting down.
AAGGCAAACTATCCTTGGTTTTTGTGGAATTTTTCTCTTTTAAATTTTTTATTTTTATTTTTTTATTTCTGATTTTTCAAATTTTTAGTGATTTTAGTTTTGCATTTTTTATTTTTAAATAAAGAATAATATGTACACAATGAGAACTATGCACACCAACTCTTTTTGTATTTTTCAATTATATCACAAATACTCAGAAAAATCCAGAGAAAACATTTTTGGGTTTTATAGATTTTGAAATATTTTTGGATTTTTTGTGGGAATTTTCAGATGTTTTTATATTTTCTAAAAATAAATAGTGACAAAAATGAGAAATAGTGCATAGCCTGGAGTAATTTGCAACTTAAAAATATTTTAATGCTCAAAACTCCTGCAATTATTTTTATTATAGGGACAATTATCTACAAACAGAGATTGAAATCACAATTTTTGGACTTTTGTTGATTTTTTTAATGATTTTTATAAGATTTTTAGTATTTTTCAATTTTTTTTGGTTTTATAAACATTTAATGCACAAAATTTGGAAAGAAATTATAAGACAATGAAACAAAACTACTCAATTTTTTTGGAATTTTTGGATTAATATTCAAATTTTTTTATGAATTTTAGAATTTCAGGAAAAGAAAAAGGCATTGTTTTTTATTTTTGAATAATATCAAACAAAATAAAAATGCCATGCAAAATTTATGCTATAAAGATAAGCACATCAGAAATATAACATGATGTTTGGGAATTTTATTGACCAAAGAAAATATTTATTTCAATATGAAAAGCAAGCAAAGTCAAGGTCTGGAAATTAAAGACTGAACTGCAAATTATTAAATGTTTTTGCATAAAAATTAATATGAAATAAAAAGAGGGAAGAAAATGCAAATTACCCACAAGGGCGTGTGCTGCACGTGATGGCTCTGGCTGGCAGGGGCTATTTTACAAATGTGAAAACCTTGGGGGTGAAGTTGTAAATTTCCCAATATTTTTGTTTTGAATACCCCTTAGGGTTTCTTCTCTCTCCTTCATTTCTTCAAAAACAAAAGGGGGGCACAATGTCCGTCGCTGCCCCTGTTCCTTCTCTCTCAGATCTGTGATGGCGGTGCATCTTCGAAAGATAGGCGGAGGCGCGGGACGGTTGCAGATGGTCAGCGGTCGATGCGGATTAAATCGTGATGGTGGTGATTCTTAGATCTAGGTAAAAAATGTCAACGAAGAGAGAATGCGAGAAAATAAAACTATGATTAATCTAGGATAAAAATAAGAAAAAGAATGGATCTCACCTTAGGAGCGGAAAAGACCTTGATCACCTCGACGAAGGCCGACGCGTTGTCACCGGATGACTCGAAGGCTAGGCACCCTTCTACGACAAGAAGACTCTCGGAGATCGGGCTCCTCTCACCAAATATTGATCATAAAATGATGGAGAAGGAGCCATATAAATAGGAAAGATAATGGAGTTTGAAATTTGATTTTTTTTGAATTTTTGGATGAAGATAAGAGATAAGAGAGAAAAAAAACTGAGATAAAGATAAAAGGAGATAAAAATATTTACAAAAAATTAATTATTTTTTGTATTTTCGTCACTTTATTTATTTGAAAAATAAATGTTAATTTTTTATCTTTTTGTGGCAGTTAGTTAAGAAAATTAACTATATACATATGCTATATACATATATGACATTATACACATGGGTAAATAAGCAAATTAGTTTTTTTTTTCAAAATTTTTTATTTTTTTATTTTAAATAATTAACAAAAAAATATTTACAAATATTTACAAATACAATATGTACAAATACATGGGAAAATTGCACAAACCACCTCGCAAAACCAACTTTTCACCTGTAACTCCAAAAATTATGAAATCACAGCCATTAAAGATAATTTAATTTAGAATACAACGGAAGTGAGTTTGGTTCAATTTGATTTCATATGGAGTCGGAATTGATCTTTCAATTATTACTTAGTGCCTTTTTCCGGATGTGGTTACTTCTATTATATACAAGATTTAATTGTTCAATTATTTTTATTAGTTAGGATACATTTTTGTTTACAACTTTTTGTTTTGAACGTTATTTTGTTTGAGGTCAATTAATGTACAAATAATATAGTGAAGTATACAAATATACACATCACACATTTTCTTTTTGGATTTTCTCAATAAAGACCCTATCTCCCCCTACTTTATTCCTGGTCGATCATGTCAAGTCTTGACCTTCTCTCGAGGTTCGGGTCAGCCTGTTTCTATTACATATATACAACCTTCCTTTTTTATTTTATTTTCTTTATTTTTCCTTTCTTTCTTTCTTTATTTATTTTAGGTTAAAATGGTAAGAAGTGTACAATATTTATACACAAATGCAAGTTAGTAAGAATATGGAGTTAGTGTTATATACATGTGTTTTATAAGGGATTTTAAGCTAAAATAAGTGAATAAAGATGACGAATCACAAATTCATCAGTGGCCAAGAGGGTGCCACATGGCTGCATCAGAAAATTCAAAATTTAAAAATCAAAAGAAAATATAAAAGAAATAGTTAGAGGCAAAATTAGGAAAAAGTCAAAACATAAAAGTTGTAGATCTCGATGAGATCTACAAGTTTCATGTAGGACAAAAAGCCAGAAGCGGTCATTTGTACAAAAAATATTTTTGGGGGTATTTTTAAGGGGTTAAAAACACCTATTTTGGACTTTTGAGTTGTTTTTGCATTTTTTTGTTCTTTTAAGGGTTAGGTAATTAAAGACACTTAATCAACCTATTTTTTGGGGTTTTAGTAATAAAATAATTACATGGCAAATTCTAGTAATTAAATACAATTAGTTATAGGTTAAGAGTGTACAATATAATACAAGATAAATCGAATGAATTTATTAGCGGATTTTATTAGTTTAATTAAGCCAGGGGTTAATTAATGGATTTTAGCATGATGAATACGAGATTCATCATACAACCACCCTTCTCCTCTCTCCACCCCACCCCGATTATGAAGTCAGAACTTCGTCTGAATTCCCCACTTCTTCGCACTTCTCACCTACCCCACGCTCTCGCACTCTAGATCCACTTCCATCCTGGTTGATTCACCTTATTGTCATGCGCTTTCTGGAATCCAAGAACCATTTGAAGAGCAAAGCACTAGTGAGTCAGATGATTGGCAGAGTTACCTACCCCCACATACCTCATTTGATTTTCATATGAATGTTGGGACATGTCAACAAATTGCACACACACATCCTGACTTGAACTGAGGGTATCACATGGTCGAACAAACACACCAAATGGATATGGGTGCACAGTATGATTTTTGAACTTGATTAACTTTATCTCCATAGTAGGATTAGTAATAGTTTACTACTCCCACTTCATGGCAGATATCTGGCTTTTGTACACATCTAGCACACACTTAACTTCTCGTAACTGATGCACAAGTGCAAGCAGTTCTAGCATTCACTTCCTCAACTCTTTGAGGTGCTATCCCTTTAGATAGGTCAGTACCAAATCTTAAGGTAAGAAAGCCTTTCTTGGAATTTCCAGAAAAATGGAACATGTCCAAGGTGTACTACAAATGTGACAGTCCCAATACCCTCTTTTCTTTACTTTTGAATACCTTCAGAACTAAGATCTAAGAGGCATCTTTGAGATCATATCTCAAGGTATGGAATAGCCAGATCACAAAACACTTATTATCATCCTTATATCATTCCAAATGATTAGGATATTATCTACATTTAGCATGATGAACACAATGGCACTCCCACTAAGCTTCACATGGTACACCAAGATTATATCTGAAATTATAACATTTATAGTTTCATCAAATCTTATGTCCCAACAACAAGAAACTTATTTGAGTCTGTAGATGGATTTCTTTAGCTTTCACACGTTACTTTCCACAATCATGAAGCCCTGTGGCTACTTCATGTGAATATCCTCAGAGAGGTATTCTTAGAGGAATGCAATCTTGACTTACATCTTGAAGATGCAATAGTCAAGTTGTGTAGCTAAGGTTAGCAATGTTATGATGATTTTAAGCATTGTTATCGAAGAGCAAGTATCATTGCAAGCAATGTCTTCTCTTCCGGTGTATAGCTCATGGCTATGAACTATGCTTTGAAGGTCTCTACCTTCTCATCAGGTTTCCTCTTTCTCTTAAAGATCCATTTACACCTTAATGGGTCTAACCCTTATAGGTGGATCCTCGAGGGTCCATATACCACATTTGTGTATGAAGTCTACTTTAGACTTTATTGCTAATATCCATCTTTCCATGTCACGATCCTCATGAGCTTCATCACATGAAGTCTGATCATTGTCAGACTTAACTGACACATGGAATACATCTTCAAACTCATTTGAAGAGGTATTAGTGCTTCATCTTTAATTGTCCCTTTTAGTTTATGATTTCAGGAGCCTCATTATCTTCTCAAGATCAAACAAGTTCCTACACTTCATTTTTGTCTTGATTTTCAAGAGTCTCAATCCCTAAGAATCACATTCTCAGAGATGAGATCTTTTAAGAATTTCAAGATCATAAAGTAGGTATCCAATACCATCCTTTATTTTCGCTCGATTCCAGCTTATTGCATGGAATCTTATTAAGGATATATAATGTAGTCTCTACTACATATATACCAGGAAACTAAGAGGAAATTATGCTAAAAATTCATCATTGATCAAATCATGTCACACATGATCTAATTGTATCTCCCTACAACTCCATTGAGTTTAGGTGTGTTAGGAGGATTGAGATAGAAATGATATTCATATCTTCATAAGGCATTCTTTGAATTCATCTAATAGGTACTTGCTACCTTGGTTAGATCAAATTCATTTAATCTTCCTTCAAACTTTGGTTCTAAACCAAAATTGTGAAATCTTTGAACATTTCAAAGGTTTCTCAGGTGAAGAGAAGAAATCTTATATCATACATAATCATCAATAGATATTACATATCCATAATGTTTACTATGAATATAGATGATTCACATACATCAATATGTATGAGATCTCGAATACCTTGACATCTTACAGCTTTCCAAAGAGAAGGGTGTATTGGACATTCTTCGAATACAATATTCACAAGAATGTAAGATTTAAAATTTTAGACATTCTAAAGTTTCATATCTTACTAGTCTATTGATCTCATCAGTAGACATATGTCCAAGACTTGATGCCAAATCATTGTCAAATGATCTTCATCCTCCTATTGATCTTATAAAGGTTTTTATTTTCAATATTAGAAATCTTAATGAACCATTCATAAATTTTCTAATTTTGTGGAGTCCACTAGATGTTATATTACCATCTGAAATATATATCCATCATAACTCTTTATGATAGTTCTATCTCAGAATTCATGTTTATTTCCACATTTAGAAACAAACAGTGAGTGTATTCTAGGTCATAGAGACATTCTCTAAGACTAAGGGCTCTCTCACTAAGAATATGAAGTCTATCTATCCAACAGAGATTGCTGCAATAATTGCAACAATATCCATGTAAATGACTATTAAACCTTAAGATCAAATTTCTAATCTTCTAATATATATGCAACCAATTGCAAGTGTCATTAGAAGATTGGGATACAATTATCAGACTTTATCTTATGAAATAAGTAAGTCAAAGTCAATGATTATACGTAGATTATTCTGATTCTCTATCTGAGTCCTTCACTAAGGATTTTTAGACAGACTTGATAGTCATACTATCAACACATCAACTTATTGTAGTATTGGCATTCATCCAACTCTTTGGATGTCATATGGAAGTCACAGAAGTACAATCAACTCTTTGACCTTCCTTCTCACACGGGTCCGACCCTCGCTTCCACTGTGCTCTATTTATCTATAAACAACCATTGTTCAAGACAAAGAATCTCTTATGTTGAATTCAAAATATTTCAATACTAGAGGACTTCAACACTTATACATGCTTCATTAAATTCATAAAAAATGATTATTATGAAGCTTCATGAATGACTTGAGTATAGATAGTATAATGATGACACTCATCTTATCTACTTACATCTTAACTCTTAGAGACTTAGGTCAAGGTAGGTATTGATGAGCGCTCCCGCACCCTAGTTAATTCGGTCAAATTAATGGTCCAAATTAATTTTTAGTGTTCGTTGCAGTCGGATACGAGAGGTTGATCAAAAACCACTTAAATCAGCTTTTTGTCAATTTTAAGCGGTGATATTTTTTTTTTACTTGGTAGAGTCCAAGGTCGATCTCAGGGAGGCAACTGTCTCCTTAGGTGGATTACAGCAATTTTCAAGTGTTGATGTTCAAGGGTCAATTTTTTTGGTCTTTTTATTTCTTATGCAGACATATGCAGACAAGCCTTAGCCAATTTAACTTTAAATTTAATTGATGTATCAAACGAAGTCCAAAAATAATGAAAATTGGCCAGATGGTTATTTATGATGAAAATGACCTACACTAATTTTTTTGGAATTTTTCGACTCAAAATAATTTTTCTATGAATTAAATAAACAGACAGAGTGATTTTCAGTGTTTAATTTTTAATAAATATCAAATCACAATTTTTCCAAGAACTAAAATTATCCTAGGAAGGTCTAATGATCAGGGACCTAGGAAAATTAACAGATCTAAAATTTGTTGTGAAATGAATTAATTAAAATTAATTCAAGAAAATCACTAAACTATTTATTCAGGCCTCGATATGCGTGCAAATGGTATGAAATTTTTATGGAGTGTTAAAAATGATGTCCTTAAGCTACTGTGAATTTTTGGTGATTTTTGAAGGCACTGATAATTAATTAAAAATCAAAAGGCATCACTGGGCAAAATATATCTCAAATGAACCAATTAATTCATTGATAATTCAATTAAGCCAACAAAAATCAGACACGTGTACAAACAGGTAGAGGACAAAATTCTCAACAACTTGCAATTTTTAAAACTTCAAAATGATGAAGAATGCATGCTATGGACACGTGCAAACACAAGGGTGTAAATGCAATACTGGAAAATAGAATTTCAATAAGTAAACGTGCTGATAGGGACTAAAATGCAATTACTAATAGTATGCAGGACTTCTATGCAATTTCCCCACGAAGCACGTGCTCCTCACGTGATGTCTGCTTCACAGGGGCCCCTTCGCAATTTCTGAAAGCTCCAGGGGCGTCGGTGCAAATAACCCAGGTCGCACGTGCTCCTTACGTGGGGCGACCTAGGTTCGGAAGGCGTCGGAGGCTCGGAGTAAGGCTCGGGTCCTTCTGGAGGTTCGGACTAGCCTCGGGGCAGCTTCGGGATACCCGAGCCTAGGCTTGGGTGCCGAGACTCGGAGTAGGCGACGTGGCGGCCTGAAGGCCCTTGGATCAAGATGATCCAAGGGATGTCGATGAAGGCGCGTGGCGACTTGCGAGGCGTCCGATCAGGAGTGCGATGAACGGTCGAGGACGGTTGCGGTGATGGAATACGTGGCTGGACGTGGGCCGTTCGATCGAATGATCGTACGGCTGCTGCTGCGTCGTCTCGAATGGTCCTCCGCCGCCTGCGGAGGAGAAGGCTGTGCTCCGGTGAAGGTCGCCTAGCTCC